>CM056569.1:7204753-7804753 GCA_029721515.1 Synanceia verrucosa
CTCTGAAATGCTCTGATTGGGTTGGGAGAAAACTATGTTGCACATTTGCAACCATAGTTTCAAGCATTGTGGGATATATTCTAATGAGTCTGCACGTGCCATAGGAAGGGCCACATTTAAATGTCTTGTTGAAGCATGTGTATTCTGATCTAAAGCCCACTAAATATTAACTGGGCTGCAGTGAGAAAGGGAATTTTCATGATACATCCCCTTTAAAGGAGAGTCAGTGGAGGGAAGCTGCCAGTCGGAGGGGGGGGAACGCTCAAAAGTTCACACAGGCTTTGGCAGATTGATCGATTTTGCCAGGGTGATGTGCGAACAGAAGGAGGGAAGAATCAATGGATCTCTTTAATCCATTTACAGCTCGACGTGGATCAAATCGCGCAAAGTGCCGCCCCATCTTCTCACCTTGGGCGGGATAAAGAAGTGCAGCGGTGCTCATTTTCATTCCCGGCTCTCTCAAACCATATTTGTCACAGCCGAGGAGCCGTTAGCGCCAGAAGGGACTGTGTTTTGTCGGGGGGATGGTAGCTTGTGGAGCATTGAAAGGATCCCTTTAGGAATCACAGTCTGTGACATGGGATTAACTGTTATTTTCTCTGCAGTGACACCACCACATGAAAGGTGCTCCCGTGTAGCAGTGAGGGATTTAATAAATACACTTTTCAATTAAAATCACTCCATGTTTCCAACATGCAGCTCTTCAAACTGTGTCAGGAGTTCTTTGTGATGCAGTCCGTCCTGTTTTATTCAGGCTGACAGGGTTAGGATCATCTCAGAATCTACTGAAGGGTTTTCACACTGGAGGTGAAGTGAAAGCTATTATTCACTTTACTCGTTAATTGCCTCGACTGTCATTTATTCATTTTCTTCTATGACTAGGACCATTTTACTCTCTTTAACCAATTCTTCCAATTATTTCACTGATCTGTGCCATTTTTTCAGTATTCATACGTCATGACTATGAAGCACTTTGTAACTTTGTGTTTTAGTGTTATATGAAGTAATAAATCCACCAATAAAACGCAAAATTGAATCAAACCTCCCAAGAACAAGAGTGCACGACCTCTCAAAATGGCTTCTCGGTGGTTCAGCTGTGCACTTAGAGAGAATTGATCTTTTTATAATGCCTTGTGTCAAAATGTCTGCCATACAAATAACTAGAACCAAAAAATGAGGGAAAATGACAGATACAGTTGGATAATTGTTAATCTGTCAGTCTCCCCACCCAGAACCTTCTGAAATGAACGGTTAAGCGTATTAACTTTGAGCTCATTCAGTGTCATTTTCTCAGTGGATTTCTCTTAAGGCGGTGGCTAAACAGAGAGGAAAAAAAAAAAACTGTGAATGCAACGCTCTGTTCAATCATCTAAAAATGAAGATAGGCATCAGCACAAGACTGCTAACAGCGAATGTTCAGTGTGTGCACAATGAGGTTCATTGAAAGGTATAATTACATTTTTTTTAAAAGATTTTAAAGATTCATAGCAACATGGTCAGTACTGATAGTGATGATTCATGTTCATTTGGAAGTTAATCAGACTTAATGCTGAGTAACTGCTAACACCCAATTCTGATCAGCCTAATATTTATCTACTCTAATGAATGTTCCCTCTGTGAGTCTGTTTTTCCAGAAGTGGGTCCACATTTATTTATTTATTTTTTTTGTGCACCTGAATGAGGACTCATATGTACACCAGGGAGGAATTATAGGTCAAAGAAACACTCATGTGTTTGAGTGAGGAACACAAATGTTTAAAACTATTTCTGTGTAGGAGAAAGAAAATTACAAAGAAAACACATTAAGTTTTCCCACATTAACAACATTATGTGATATTTAATGTATGTTATGGTTTATGCTTCATGTAGGATAAAGAGGCTGGGCGATATTATGTTATTATAGGTATATCTGTATCAGCTTTTCAGTAACTGTATGATAAGAAATATTAGGTAAATAGTGTAATGTAATTACAACAAAAAAGTTTTTATCATTATCAGCGTTAAAAATCCACAACTCGTCGCTCCTGACAGTCAGATCCAGGTTTTTGCAAAGATGGGTAAAAGGGATTGTAATATTATGAGTTATCATAAACCTGTCTTTAGAAATGTGCACCAGTCCTCTAAATCACCCTGATTTTCAGAGGGAAAAACACCATGGAAACCTCCTACAGGATGGCCCCAGTAGAAATTCTGCAGAGAACAAGGCTGCAGACTTAGTTCCTTATCACACAAACATATTAAGTTATAAAAAAAAAAACCCACTGAGCTGTGCAATGGATAAAGGAGGATTGCTGTGTGTTTGTTCAAACAGCGGTGACAAGTGTTTTGCATTTACCTGATAAGGCTGCTAATAAACCTCTCTCAAGTCAATATCAATCTCTGAAGTTCTCCGCTTTCTTCTCTTGTTGTTTGGGTTGAAATGAAATGCTTCGCCCTTGAAAATCTGCCAACGAAAGAAAAAAAGCTAATTATTTGTTAAGAGAGACTTTGGGGGATTAATTGTTTTTGCTGTTTGAATCAACATGCAAGGGACTTGCAAAATAACACTGTTATGAGAAATATATTTTACTAGTGATTTTGCTGTGAGGCGACAGTGCCGCCCTAGTTTCCATACAACACATTATATCTTCTTTCTCTGAAAGGAACCAATGTGTAAAGGTTTAAGCTAAGCTAAGTGGTTTCTGGTGGTAGCTTCATATTTTCCGCACAGAAAAAGAGTCAGTCTTCTCTTCTAACTCTTGGCAAGTAAATGAATGTTATTTCCACAAAAAAAAAAAAAAATCAATATCCTCATTAAATATCTCTCCAAGAAGACCATGCAATATTTTGTGCAGCGTGACAAAATCTTGCATCATTTAGGAAATACTTATTTTGCAGTTAGCGAGTCATCAATCTTCAAAAGCCAGCCATTTGTTTGGCTGTCTTTTTTTTTTTTTGCGAGTTTCTTTTATTAGTATCCATTATACGAGCACAACCGTTGGAAACTTGAGTAAGATTAAAGTGCCAGATGTTGCTTGGAGATTTGTGACTCAACTGTAGAGCCCAATATCTTTTTCTTTTTATGTTTTTTCTGTGTGTGTGTGTGTGTGTGATTGTTGCCATGATCCAAGCAGCTACCCACAGAAGAGATTATGGCACAGCTTTCAAGTCCCTCAGCTCAGTTTTTCTGTATCCTAACTGTTATTCAAGAAAAAAGACTGTACAGGTGATGAACAGCAGGAACTTAGTGTGTTTTTCTTTTCTTGTGTTGAATATAACCCTCACTCCCATCTTATCTGGGTTTATTTTGACCAACTTGATGTGAAGCTTGACCACTGACACTGGTATTTATGCCCTACTTCCCTCCCTTGTTGAAACCACCTTTTGTAACTCAGTGATGCAAAAACTGTGCCCATGTTTCCCATTAGAACAAGGACATGCTGTTAACTCCACTTGGATGCATTTGCCCCTCCACTACTGTGCCTTCGCCTCACTTTCCTCCCCAGAATATGTCTGCACATTTGAAAAGCCTCGCCAGCTACGTCGAGACATATTGTGCAGTGTACTATTTGCAGTGAATGGCTTAACAAGCAAATGAATACTTAAGAGAGCGGAGACCTTTCGGTGACAGGTAATGAATGTATTTTGAAGCTTCAGAGAAAAAGCTCCTAACCCGCTCATGCTTTTAGCAGAGATTGAACAACTGCAAATGTCAGACTTAAACGCATTACTTTGCATTAGCGCAGCAGAATCGGCTGCTATTTAAATGAGCACAGGTTTGAAGGCTGCATTTTCTACAACTTGTTGCACTTTCCCCCCCTCCAGCTGTCTCCACACATACGGAGGGCGAGGACAAGATCCAAGTCTTGCTGATGGTGGAGGGAGGAAGGTATGTCAAGTCTTCGAAGAAAAAAAAAAAAAAAAGCTGTGCTAATTGGCAACTTGCAGTTTGTGATACAACAACATGATGCATTATGCAACGGTGTGCGCTTTGATCTCGCCTTTTGTCTTGTTAGTCCAAATGCACTGTACCTACTGTAACCATCCACGGAAATCAAAGTCTCACTAGACTGAGAGACAGCGAGACAAGCCAACAGTTTTAGAGTAATCCAACGAGACTTTCTGCTCACTCTGTTAATTGCTATTCATTTGTGTGTTTTTGATGAAACCTCGTGGGAAACCACTGGTTGTTATGCAGAAACACTGTTTGATTCCTTTTGCTTGTTTATTTAATGATTTAGCACAGCTTTTTTAAACACACCATAACACCATATTGTCACTGGGAATTATAATTATCGTGCTGTACTTCATTATTTATGTGTTTTTCCCTTTAATAGGACAGTATACATCCATGGATTCAATAAGACGGACTTTGCTCTGTGGCACTCAGCGATTACATCGGCTGCTGGCACAGATGGCAAGGCGCTCAGCGACCAACAGCTCACGAAAAATGGCGTCCCCATTATAGTCGACAGTTGCATTGCTTTTGTCACCCAATATGGTGAGTTGCATTATACTTCCAGGGAGAGAAAAGTTTCCAGAAACATATTTCTGCATGATTGTTATTGTGACTTCCTGCTTGAGGAGGTGATGCCGTGTCGTGATGGGAATTTCATGCTTTCTAGTGTTGCCTTGCATAATGCGGTGACATTATTTCTCTTTTCAACATATTTCTAGTACCAACTTTTCCCTGCACTGGACCACTCAAGCTCTGTATTACATGCAGTAGCACCTGTTGCTTTATCAGTGTGTGATTGATGTGAAAGAGCACTTATGTAGCAGCTTAATAAGAAGCATTACAAGTGGGATGCAATGTAATGAGGGATTGGCATAAAAGTCAACTCTGACCGTACCTCTAAAGTGGTGCGCAAGGTTAATATACTCAGCATATACTCCTGTAATTTACATTCATTTGTGCCTTTATAAATGTATTACATTATATAAAACTCATGAAGGGAAACAATTTCTGAAATATATTTTTTATGACACTTTCCAGAACAGTTTCCAGTATTAGTATTTCCCTCTTACCTTTTCTTTTATTATGTACATATATTTTTGTTTAAATTGTTTCTTGAATACGTCTTCCCCCTCCCTCTGTACAGGCTATATTTTTATTTTATTATATTACCATAGTTTTACATTTTTATGCTAGAGGTTGAACCGTTTTTGAATCCCAGTTGTGGGCATTAAGGGCTGCCTCCTGCTTTTATTTAAATTTATTTATGTTTTCCAAATGCACAGTTTCGGGGACTCATTGCAAATTTCATTTCGCTGATGTTGTACATGGACAATTATGCATGTGACAAATAAAGCTCTTGAATCTTGAATCTTTTTTTGACCATGGATCCAGGTTTGTGCCAGGATGGGATCTACCAGAGGCCGGGGGATCCTGGTCGAGTGGAGCTGCTCCTGGAGGAGTTCACCCGGGACGCCCGCAATGTGAAGCTGAGGAGGAAGGAGCACCAGCTGGAGGATGTGACGGACACCCTGAAGAGCTTCTTATCCCAAGCAGAGGATGCTCTGCTAACCAAGGAGCTTTACCCATACTGGGTGTCAGCACTGGGTATGTGAGGCGCCTGGTGGGATGGGAATAACGACGCAATAAACCAAAATATACCAGTGTCACTGATAAATAATAATAACTAAATCATCTAAAATGGTCAAATCTGCTTCAGTAAGTGAGAACGTACCCTCGTTTTCCTTTGTGTCTCTGTAGAATAAATAGTATGTGTGTGGCGTCTACAGCAGTTGTCATCTGTGTGGTTTTGTAGATGAGAAGGACACGAGGCAGAGGGTGAAGAAGTACATCACGTTCATAGAGAGTCTGCCAAAGATAAACAGGTCAACCCTCGAAGCTTTGCTCCAGCATCTGCACAGGTAACTGCATCCACAGTTCAAACTTCAGCACACGTGGAAAGCTTTGTTTTCAAGGTGAGCATAACGTTTATTATCCTGGAGGAGAAACGCTCGAAGTCAACTTCAGAAAGAGGACACAAAGACAGCAACTCAAGAAGGTAGTTCAGGGTGAAATATCGTTTCTTTTTTCCACTGCATGTGTCTCACAGTTAGTGGTTACTCTTCAGATTAACAATTTATATTTCAAAAAAAATCAACATACTGTTCCAGATCAACTTATTTTGTGTGAGAAGTTTTTTTTTAATTCTCATCCCCATTAATCTTCTGATACTTGTGATAGGAAAAAAAAGCAGTGCATAAATTTAAGTTCAGTTTAACTCCAACAACAAACAGAACTCCTGTGAGAAAGTTTGGATCATAAATTAACGTGACCAGATTTCTGAAATGAAATCCAGGGACATTTCCAGCTCGGAGCGACCGGCTACTGTGATAACTGTCATTCTAGTCTGTGCTCAACATGTTCCCTCACGTTCTCTGCTTCCTATCTGGATACCGTAATAACTGTTGTTCTAGTCAACACTAAACATTTTTTTCCTCAATAATAAAACACTGAAGTTGGGACATTTTTGGGGATAGCTTTAACCAGGGATTGGTCATTCAAAACAGGGACTTCCCCCGGAAATCCAGGACGGGACGTCTGGTCACCTTATCACAAATTACGACCCCGTAAAAAACATCCACACCGCTGACATTTTTTTTCTCTTCTTCAGTTTAACACCCACAATCCTGTGCTGCATTTACTTCACTGACCCTGTCACTGCCCAAACAAATACCACATGGCCAAACCCCACTCCCCCCTCTCTCTTATATATATAAAGAGCGCTCTCACACAGCCTGTGAGTAATATAGGGTCTTCTGGGATTTGTAGTCTGGACATAAAGAGATGGTATACACCACAGAGATCAAAGCAGGAAGTGGAGACGATCGCATTTAGAGAGCAAAACAAACAGAATCTGGACAAAAAGTGGTGATTTTTGTGAAACTAGCCTCTACTCTTCCTCTGATAAAACAAGATAAAAACAAATATTTTTTTTATTAAATAGAGAGTTTCTTCTTTCATTTAAGCTATTCAGTGTTTTCAGAGTTGTAGTACAAAATATTCTGTGGGTCTTGAAAAATGACTCCAAAAACGCTGTTACAAGGCATTTTCGTTTTTTAAAAAAAGGCTGGCAGTCAATGAGTTAAAAAAAAATAAATGACGATATCAATACCAGCCGTTACCTATATTAATGCCCATATATTGTGAATCCCTAATCCCTAACCACAAAAACAACTAATAGTATCCATTATTTGCTTGTAGGATCTGTGATACATTCTGCAGTACAACCAGTGGACACACTGATGGTACTTAGTTGGACATGACTGCTTTTGTATTGTAACTTATTAGAACACAACAGCATTGTTGGATAGCTCTTGTTTTTTTGTGGCTGACAGAGAGACGCCCTGCTTCACGGACATCAACATGCACAGAGCCTCTGAGGTCCTGATCTCTGACTGCCTCAGGGTTGCTATTTGTCACCTGCTGATTAGCCTGTTGTCACCTCTGCTCTGCTAATGACCTGCTCTCCCCTCTGATTTGTGTTTTCCTTCTGACCAGTCAAGTCGGATACTTTCCAGTCAGAACTTTTCAGCATGTGTTAAAGAAATCACAGCTTGTTTTTTTTTCCACTGAACATCCTCCTCGGGATGAAACTGATGAATCATCCCGTATTGTTTGTATGGTTTGTTGGCATTTTGCAAGTAAGACAGATCGAGATATTAAAAAAATAGGCAGTCGTTTACTTACTCTACAGTGTTGACGATTTTTCACTTGTGGGTGTTGTGAACAGTCAGCTTTATGTGTAGACATTTCTAGTAATAAATGACAGAACAGAAATGTGCTCAACCCACAGCACCGGCAGTACACACAAGGTGTGCAGCGCCAAAGAGGCTAAAGGTTCCTGGATCCTCTCCTGCAGCTGCCCCACACCACAAAGCTGTTCTCCAGCTCCTGTTGCATTTCAATAGCACCACTCTGCTGTCTTGATGTCTCATTCACTGATGCTCACATTACACGTTGCTCCCTCAGAAACCAGCAGTGGATAGACTTGATTTAGCCGCATTATGTTAATGATGCAGATTGTTTGGAGAAGACTTAATTGGCCCTTTGCTGAATTTGGACCGAGGCCTAACGTTTCACTAAATTGTGTGTGTTTGTGTGTTTGGGCACGAGAGACTGAGAGAGTTATTTAGCAAGACGCAGGAGGTGTTTGTTGATTTCATTGTGTGTGTGTGTGTTTATGCAGATGCATTAACCATATTCTCCCTGTTTTTAAGGATCCAGCAGTGTTCCCACCTCAACCACATGCCGAGCAAAAAACTAGCCTCCGTCTTCTCCTCCTGCTTGTTCCAGACTCAGGGACAAACCCCGCAGGAAACTAGCGTCATTCACGACCTCATCAGCAACTACATTACACTCTTCAATGTGAGTCACTTTTTTATGGCGGGGAGCTAAATGGGAAACAACGAGGAGGGGTTTGTGCTGCATAAACTCTCATAATTAGTAAAAGAAAATATGATCGTGCGGGTATCACCTGCCTACTTTAACTCCCACATTGTTACCAGTCACGGCAAACTAAGCTGTTAATTTGACGTTACTATGCTCAGCAGTTACAAGCAACAGTCTTTATCGACTGCACTGCACTCATCTCCAAAAAACACAGAGATTATATTATAAAGCAGGTCACCTAGAACGAAAAACACCATCGGAGTCGTTCGCTTGAGGCAAAATGAGGCCAGTCTCTGAGTTAGTTCTGTATGTGAGGAGCCGTTATGATGAGAGAGAAATGTGAGTTTATTCACTTTTTCACTCAGCAGTCTGACTCTCTGTGGCTCGTTTCATTGATGTGATTATTTATTGTAAATGCCTCACGTGATGCACATTAAACATCATGCAACACATTTTTATGAAGTGATAATAATCTTTAGAATGTGTGAATATGAAAAGCTGGTGTAAACAAATTCTCCATGGTGAAGATGTGGCGTGTGACCTCATTGTCAATCATGTAAAATAAGAAAGGATCCAAAACGACTTCATATAAAGAACGTTATACCACTTTATATAGCATTTCAGTGTCTTATTTAATGATTTTTTTATGCGTGTTTTCCTACAAAAGTCTAACATGCACGCGGTCTTTCCAAAATAAACTTCTGTCTTTACAGGAAACAACTTGGTTTAGTTTAGGCAACTGAAGTACATTGTCATGGTTTAGGAAATGGGTCACAGATTGGGTAATAATAACTACAGTGGCACAACTTAAGCACAGAAATTCAACTTGAATACTAAAACTATTATGTTAGAAACAATATGGTTTTAACTGTAAACAAGAAGATAAACACAGATGTATTTATATATTTTAATAGCTGTAGAAGGGGTGCGGTACATGCAGTGTAATGGAGCCTCCCTGCTATATTTAGCACGACTCTCCAGTCAATGACAGGTGAAAAAAAACAAACATTTCAAGCTTTCATATATCACCATATTGCATATCTAAAGTAAGCTGCTCACATGACTTTATTTACACTCCCGTACTTCTACCATCTGGGAACAGAACTGTTGCCAAATCTCCACTATTGGCTTGACGTTGCTGATGTGCGGATGGGCGGGGGTGTGGGATCAATGTTACCCTTGGAGAGCTGCCTGGCTTATGGGATACGCAGCACAGAGCGGCCGCTAATTCCCAACAGAACGCCTGGATCCCTCTTGTTCTGACGTTAAAGGAGGAGCATTCACTCCAAATCGGTTTGGGACGGCGTCGTTCGCATGACAAATAGCCATTAAGCTCCACCAATCATGAGCCCAATAGCAGTGAATACACGCTGCTGTGACATAAAACGCTAATTAAAGCGCCAGCTCTGCGCTGGATGTCGTCGACGGGGCCCATTATCAGGCCTAAACACACGCGACAAGTTTGTGATTTTTTTTTTTTTTCTTTCCTTCCCAATCTCCTTTTCCATTCGTGGAGCTCCGACAAAGCAAATTGTTCTCTGAAAATGATAATGAAAAAAAAAGTTGGAATAAAAAATATCATTTCCCACACAGAGATTTGTGAAATAAAAGAGTATTCTCTTGGCGCTCACAGCCAACTTCCTTCTTCAAAATTAGTTTTAGAAGTGCTTGCTGAACGACCCAATTGTACAGTTTATGTTTGATGCCGTTTTACTGGTTTAATCTACTCTTCTATGTGTTGTTTTGAAGGGCTTGAATTAATCAGACTTTTGAAAAACATTTTTTTTTCATTCTATTTGATGTTTCTCTTCATTGGCTGAGGTTGAAATGATGCATTCGTGTCCAACAGGTCAATGAAGAGCGGGTGCAGCAGATGAAGAGAGAGAACAGCTTCATCACACGCTGGAACGAGAAGAAGGACGCCACAGTAAGTCGAGCTGCACAACCCAAATGGAAATCACCAATGGGTGTTCGCTCAGTGTGTATTGATTTGCCTGCATGTGTCAGCGTCTCTCAAATAAGGGATACATTTGAACAAGTTTCTTGCAAAAATGAAGGGGAAGGTGGAGGAGGCAGGAAAAAAGGCTTTGTTCCTGTTAACCTTTACAGCAGGTACTTTATGCCTGGATGTTTCAGCTGAGAAAAACATTTTGTTCAGATAACTGGGAAAAAAAATGTTGAAATGTGAAATAAGTTGTTTATGCCCCCCTCCCCACCTCCTCTCCACCTTGTCTGTAGGCTTTCAGAACAAGTCTGCTGCTGTAGGTCAGAAGGGACGCTCAGTGGAAAGCCAGCGCTATTATAAAGCTGTCAGAGGTGAAAACTAGGACAACACATTGGTTATGGAGTTCAGTTTTTTTAGGGTTTTAACCTCAGAAAACAAACAAAATAGAAAACTTGCTATTTTTTGGTGTCATTACAAATCAGCATGGGGGTAATTTATCTCCTGTGATAATGGATAAGCTTATTTTAGGGATGAGTTAACATGTTGGCAAAGTGAAATGTTGCTTAAATTCATAAAAATGTTAAAAATTTCCTTTACATAGGACTTCTTTTTTCTTTCATTTATATTAGGATAACATTGACTTCATTTCTCCACAGTCATTTTCCTGTAACTCTCAAAGAAATGTCAGCTAAAATGTTATTTCCCACACACAGACTGATAAATTCTGCACTTACAGTTATGTATGCGTGCAGTTTATTTATAGTGGCTCAAGTTTATATAAGCAAAAAGAAAAAAAAAATCTACCTCAGTGGGTTTTTATTCAGGAGACTGCTGGAGCAGGTAAAGTGGAGCTTTTTCAGCCTGGGTTGTTAGAAATAGAGCAAATATTCAGCATGTTTTAAAAGGGACCGAATATGCTGATTTTCAGGGGCATATTTGTGTTTTGGATTTCAACTACAACATTTTTTCCTAAAGGTTCAAAAAACCTTTGCAGTCTGAAACATTCAGTTCCCCCCGACAAGCTTGTTCTCCTAAGACTCTGACCTAACAAGATTTTTTTTGAGAGACTGCTGGTCAGGTGTTATGTATATTACTTGTATATATTGCATATTATACATGTTACACCAAGCGAGGTGTTTCAGTCGTGGGGAGGAACTCCCTTTGGTGTGGATTTTGTAACTTCAAAATGCTCAAAAGAACATATAACACACTGATGGATCATGGGAACAGCACACCGATAGCGTAAAGGGTCCTCTTTAGATAACAGGACATGGTATAGGATGGTGGTGAAAACACATCTCAAACCATCAGCAGTCACCCTGTAGAGTGTCTTGGAGGTGCTCTGTTAGCACTAATTCTTCCTAAAACTGAGCGTCATCCATCACTGCAAATTTATATAAACTGATGGATGTCTGGATTGGCTGTTTTATAGCAAGAGAAAGACTCCTCTGCTGTTCAGGGAGGTTGTACTTGGGCACAGCGGGTACTTTTAGCTAAATTGTCTAATTTGGAGAAATTTGGGCCTTCTGGGAAGGCTGTCCACAAGGTTCAGGAGTGTGTTTATGGGAATTTTTGACCATTCTTCCAGAAGCGTATTTGTGAGGTCACACACTGATGTTGGACGAGAAGGCCTGGCTCTCAGTCTCCGCTGTAATTCATCCCAAAGGTGTTCTATCGGGTTGAGGTCAGGACTCTGTGCAGGCCAGTCAAGTTCATCCACACCAGACTCTGTCATCCATGTCTTTATGGACCTTGCTTTGTGCACTGGTGCACAGTCATGTTGGAAGAGGAAGGGGCCAGCTCCAAACTGTTTCCACAAAGTTGGGAGCATGGAATTGTCCAAAATGTCTTGGTATGCTGAAGCATTCAGAGTTCATTTCACTGGAACTAAGGGGCCAAGCCTAGCTCCTGACAAACAACCCCACACCATAATCCCCCCTCCACCAAACTTTACACTTGGCACAATGCAGTCTGACAAGTATCGTTCTCCTGGCAACCGCCAAACCCAGACTCATCCATCAGATTGCCAGATGGAGAAGTGTGATTCGTCGCTCCAGAGAACGTGTCTCCACTGCTCTAGAGTCCAGTGGCGGTGTGCTTTACACCACTGCATCCGACGCTTTGCATTGCACTTGGTGATGTATGGCTTGGATGCAGCTGCTCGGCCATGGAAACCCATTCCATGAAGCTCTCTGTGGACTGTTCTTGAGCTAATCTGAAGGCCACATGAAGTTTGGAGGTCTATAGTGATTGACTCTGCAGAAAGTTGGTGACCTCTTCGCACTATGTGCCTCATCATCCACTGACCCCGCTCCATCAGTTTACGTGGTCTACCACTTTGTGGCTGAGTTGCTGTCGTTCCCAAACACTTCCACGTTCTTATAATACAGCTGACAGTTGACTGTGGAATATTTAGGAGCGAGGAAATTTCACAACTGGATTTGTTGCACAGGTGGCATCCTATCACAGTTCCACGCTGGAATTTACTGAGCTCCTGAGAGCGACCCATTCTTTCACAAATGTTTGTAAAAGCAGTCTGCATGCCTAGGTGCTTGATTTTATACACCTGTGACCATGGAAGTGATTGGAACACCTGATTCTGATTATTTGGATGGGTGAGCGAGTACTTTTGGCAATATAGTGTATGTTTGTGAAATATACCTTGCCTTCCTCTTGTTGCATAACAATGAATAGGAAGGATGAAGAAGAAGTGAACTTATTGATAGCATAATGGTGCTATGCCTGTGTGACATTTTCACAATGACGCTTTCGCTCCATTGCTTTGAATTGCTGTAATTTCTGTTATTTTAGGGCCACAGAAGGCAGAAGTGGTTTCTACCCTCTTATTAAGCCAACAGTGAAAAGCAGTTCACCATACATTACATGCATTACACACTATAACATGGTCAAAAGAAAAAAGGAAGCTTTTTGTGCTCACTTAGTTGTTCACTTCTTGGACGTGGATCACCACTCTTCTTGGCCAGGAAAGTATGACCCCGTCTCTCTCTTTCTCTTTTTTTTAAAACTACATTTTCACTCTCAACCTCTCTGGTTTCACCCTCCTAAAAAAGTCAGTTTTTAATTGGATGCAAAGCAGATTACAGCTCTCAACATGGATAAAGGTGCCAGAGCAAAATTACTGGGAATTTGACCTCTTGAATGTCAGACAGAAAGGCCACTTAAAAGTCATCCTTTTAATTTCACATATATTTTCTCATTCATCTTCCATCGATCTGCGAGTCAAAAATTCAAACAGCAACACAGCAGGATCTGTATCTTTTTTCTCCTCTTTCTGTTCAGTAATTAATACATTTAATCTTGAAGTAAAAGTAAAACATTTTGAAGTCACTAAGTGGCAGCTTTTCTTTGCTAACTGTTTCTGCCCAGCTTACATGCTATGCTAAGATAATTGTTCCTGGCTTTTGCCTTATACTTTTTATAGAGAAATAAACAGGAAATACTTAATATTTACAGCATAAATTAATATTTGCAAAGCAAATGTAGAAATAGTGTCAGTTTCCTTCAAAAAAAGCACAGTTTAAGGGTTGAAGGTTAAGGGTCGCCTACCACACAGCTTAGAAATGTGCATTAAATCCTTTCATGTTTTGTTCACTTTTGCTGATGTGGCCTTCAGAAATGAATGCAGAAACAGGAGATGACTCAAAACAAAGTTCTTTGGATTTGATTTGCAGAAAGGCAACAATCTATAAATGGTAACACTGGATCAAAATGTTTCTTCTCTTGCAGCGTGGCATCCTTTGTACAAATACAAGATTGAGAAAAGGATGTTGAACCCACATCTCCCTCTTGGCATCACATCTTTGCTTGAAGTTTTCTTTCCCCATATTGCCTTAATAATACTTGAACACTTTTCTAGGTGCGTCTTCAAAACATGTTTTAAACTCACAGCACACTCAACATGTTAAACTTGTCAGTTTTGAAACATGCACCCTACACTTCTACCTCACACATCTTCTCTTTATTTAGCCAGGTTTTGCATCCCATTAAAGCTTCTGGGATTCAGTTTGCCTCCAGCTCTGAAAACGACCTTTGGTTTTCCACAAATCCACTAACGGTTTCTCTCACTTTTCTCCATTTAGATTCACGCCACACTGGAGTGCAAATTTCGAAGAAAAGGCCAATTAATCCGGCTGCATTGTTTTTGTAATTCAACTGATCTCTCTGTCTCGCTCTGCTCTCTTTCTCTCTGCCCAGTTCTCTCCAGCTGGGGACTTGATCTTCGAGGTGTATCTGGAAAAGAGAGAGCCAGAGAACTGCTGTTTAATCAAGGTATACCACTGGATGTGTGCTAATTTTCAGCTGCATGTGGGCATGTGAGTGTAAGCTTGCTTTTCGCCGCAGGCCTTAGGTGGTGAGGTGAAATAAGAGAGAGGGAGGGGAGATGAAGGCAGGTGAGTGAGGGATGAGGTTGCTGTAGGAATGAGAGGTGGAGAGGTTGATAGAATAGGGCTGAGACATTTGTGGTTTAACCTGATGGGATTACCGCCCCTGAAATAAATCAAAAGCGAACCAATCAAAGAAACGTCTGATTTAATTGTGTGAGTAATTGCATTTTACAAGGCAGCCAGGCGGCTGTAGGTTACGGACTCCTTTCACAGGTCGGCGGCAGCAGAATAGGTATGGGGTTAAAGAGGAGCGCTCAGCAGCACAGAGTGACTTTAATACTTCACTTTCCCTCTGGGGAGTCTGTAGCTTCAGGTACACCTGGTGAGTGTTTAAACAGTGTGCATGGTCAGACGTCTGTGCAGTGAGTGTCGCATGTTAAATATTGAGCAGAGCTTCAAAGGGGAAGATGGTTGAAGGTGGTGATATCGATCCAGGGAGTTGATGCTCTGAGCTTATATATTCAGGATGTTATTATTGTGGTTGATTGTCTCTCTTTTCCTGGTTTTGTTGTTTGCCCAGGTTTGACTTGATCTGTTTGTTGTGTTTGCGGCAGCTCTCTCCCAGCATGAGAGCCACAGAGCTAGCAGAAACGGCACTGAGTATGAGGAACATCACCTTCAGCACTGACGACTTCTGGACCACCTTTGAAGTCATTGAAAATGGAGAGTTAGGTACGAAGGGTTTCCCATCTTCAAACCACAGAGCCCCCTGAAACCACTGCATCTCACCCTAAAGATTTTCTTTTTCTTGATTTTGTTTTTACACAAATCTATAATGAAACTCTCTCTGCACTGTGTTAATGAAATTAGTTTTAAAAGGCAACATGTTTCTTTAAATTATTTTACAAAACAGGTTTCAGAGAAGGATCAATAAGTCATTTATTCATTAACTGAAGTGCTGGGCTCATAGAGGCTAACAAATGTGATTATGTTTTTGAACGCTGGTTTCGTGTCTATGCACGATCAGTTTAGTCATATTTTGGTGTATAATTACCCGTCTGAAATACCCCTGATAATTTCAACCACACTCAGTATTTGTTTTCTCATTATTTGATGGAACACTGACAGCAACCCGTTGTATGATTACAACTGAATGAAACGGTTTTCCATTTCCATTACATTTACATGTACAGTATATACTTTTGGGACACGTAGTCAGATCATAAAGAGGCAGTATATGCCACAGATCGAAGCAGGAAATGGAGACGATGGGATCAGTAATCAGTAGCTGGACAGAAAGTGGTGATTTTGGTGAAAGTGGCCTCTACTGTCCTTAAGATAAATCAAGAATGATACAAACAATTTTTTTCATGATGAAATAGCGAGTCTCTTCTTTCATTTGAGCTATTTTCAGAGACAAAGTACAAAATATTCTGTGGGTCTGGAAATATGACTCAAAATGGCTAAAACGCTGGCACAAGGCACTTTGTGTTTTATAAAAGGAACTTTAACTGAATGAGTTGAAGTTCCCTGAAGTAAAATCTGAACTTCATTTTATTAATTTAATCAACAGTCATCCTGCACATATGGCAGTAAAAGCCTTTTCCTCTAAAGCTTCTCCTGTCAGCTACAATATAGCCAATCAGTGACTGATGCCACACGTCACTTTAAATGGCGATTCAGATCCTGGATATATACAAAGATCACACTCTCATCCGAAGACCTCGTGGTTAGAAGATTATGTTATGTCTCTAATGAACCAGTGTCTGAGAACATTGGAGGCGCACTGAGGAATTACTCAAGCATCATCAGTTTGATGATATGCACATTAATTAATCATCTTTACCATCATATGTCATAAATTACCTTCATCTTCCTCGTGTGATAGACCCAGGGAGCTGACCCACCTCATCTCACATTAATATGCTCCGATGGCGCCCTGTGTCTCATTTGATCATAGCGGCGAGGAGGTAGTCAAAGTTGAGCTTTGTCGCGAAAGTTGCTTAGCTGGCGGCCCCTGTGCTCTTTTCATCAGTTCACTTAGAGTTTACGCTGCGCTCTTATGTTTGTTTTCCTGCTCACAAAGTTACAGAGGACACGCCGTCCTCCTCGAAAAAACGAAGGTGTGTTGAATGCTGAATATATTTGCTGACGGTTCAGCATATTTTCCATGCCAAGACAATATGTCTGTGGAAGAGTAAACAGTCAAGCTATTTTGAAGGCGGTAGCGTGACAGGTTTGGCTCATAATACCATAAAGAAGGGAGGGAAAGTGCCTTAATTAGCCATTTTGGAGGATAGTTACAGATAAACAGTGTTATCGAGGACAATAGGCAGAAAAGGGGAGCTAATATTTGTTGGGAAATGAGGAGCTAATTCCATGGCCTGGGTTTGCAGAGATCCCAGAGAGAAGATAAGCCCACTGTTATGAATTAGTTATGCCGTTGTGGCTCTTTTTACCTCCTTCGGTTATGAAAAATGGGGGAGTGTGGAGATGGAGGCATCAGAGCAGGGGTGGTGGTACACAAATTATCTACTTTATTTTGGGGCTGATAGCATGTACCCCGTTCACCAATTAGGAGGAGATAATAGGTCTATTTTGCACATGAGTGTGTTTTTATAATCAGACCCTGATATGCTGGAGATAATTTAAACAGCTCTGTGATAAAAATGGGGAGAACAACAACATAATTTTGTTATTTCGCTCGCTAATTTTTTTTTGTGTTTTTGATGATGTGAGGCTTTGATTTTGTTTCATGCATTTATAACTCATGTAATAAGACAGAATGGCTTTGTTGTCGGCAGTTGACTGTTTGACCGTTATTTTCCAGCAGATTTACCTGCTAATCATTCTCCATCATTTTTCAACAGAGCGGCCGTTGCATCACAGCGAGAGGATTCTTGAACAAGTGCTGGAGTGGAGCAGCCTGGACTGCCCTAGGTCTGCTTTTCTTGTTATAAAGAGACTAACAGGGGCCACAAAAGTGCCAGATGGGAAAGGTACAGTATGCAGTTTATGGGTAAAAAACATTAAAAACAAATGGTTTTTGTTTTTTTTGCATGTGTGCTTATTATTGTTCTAGGACTGCAACTGCTTTTTCCCTCTTCTCATTATATGTTGACCTTTCTCAACCTTTATATTGTGTTGTCTTATGAATGGAAATGAATTCCCAACCAACTTGCACTTATGCATCCGTCAAGTAACTAATTAAAGGAATTTCAATATGCAAACATATTCAGATATTGAGTCAGCTGTAATGCCAAAACAGCATGCATGGTGATTGAGAGTGCATGAAAAGTTTGTCGCAGTAAAGCAGAGAAATCAGCCAAAAGTAAGTTAAAGTAATAAATTACAATGAAAGCTACATGGTTACAGCTACATGCAATTTTGAAAAAGTAAAGTGCATTTGCTAAATTGTTTAAATTAAAATGCAAATATGCTAAATATTGTCATTAACATGCAGCTATTAACAAAACATTTGAAGAGCTGGAAGCAGCTACTTGCTTACATATTTCCTTAAAGAGATAATTATCAAAATTGTCATTGATCAAAGCATTGATAGCCTACTGACTGTAATAGTTTCAGCAGCAGTTTATAGATGAGCGTGTTTGCTTCACGTTGATTTATTTCTTTGTGTCACAGTCGACCAAAGTCAGTTTCTAAAAGGAGACTACCTGAAGTTCAACGACGGATCCTCCAAACTGCTGTCGGGACACAAATTCCAGGACAAATATGTTGTGCTTCGTTCAGAGAGCCTGCTGCTCTTCAGAGATATCAAAGTAAGTACACTTTTTTTGTGGTTAAATCCACCGCTGCGTCTACTGGAAACACTTAGCACCATGGGTTTTTGCCTGCCAGCACAAAGTGTCGTGTGAACAGAGAGTGCTTTGTTTTACGAGGGAATTGAAAAGGCTTTAGGAATCCAAAATGTGTTCGAATGGCGCCTCCATAACTGCAACCAGATAGACCAAACTCCATCCAAACTGTCTTCAACTCCCCTGCGATTTGTCCATCTCAGGATTCCAAATCTGCGAATTAAGATGGCGAATAAAACATAATGATTGCAGCGGACCTCCCACTCTTTTTAGAAAAAAACAAAGCATCCAGTTTTTGCTTCAGAGAGGGACCAGCAGGTCAGCGCTCCCTGGAGGACTCTTCTCTCAGTTGAAACATGGGACTTGTAAAGAAGTGAAGAAATATTAATAACTGATGGATGAGGGGGCTTTTTTTCCTAAACATCAAGTTGCACAAGAATGTGGCTAATTACTGTGTAAATGCAAAGAAATGAGAGAAATTTAATTGATATTCTTTGGCCTCTACAATTATTGCCAGGTCTGTATTTAGCACAAATTAGGTTGGATGAAACAGGGAATGGGTGGTGGGTTGTGATGTGTAGGTGTCAGAGGCAAGCTCTAACTTTGATTTGGGTGCTTTGTTCTCTCCCACTTTGTTCTTTGTTCTCCGCTGCTTGGAAGGAGAGGTTTGGCTGGTAATGATTCAAACTGATTGTCGTGGTGCGATGCTGCGACCATGGTTTGGTAGCGTTTTGTTTTATTTTTGTTTCTTTGGGTTTTATTTTCTTTATTCATTGTTTTGCAGGGCACTAAAGCAGAGAAAGCGATCCAACTCAGCTCTGTGAAATGTTACCTGGGCTTGAAGAAAAAGCTCAAACCTCCAACCAGGTAAAGTCAGCTCACTGTGGTAGAATTCTAGCATGTTTTCCTAAACCTAAAGACGACTGAAGTGACGTTGTTTTGGCTTCCATTGATGTATGCTTTTATTGCATTGACATCATTCCTGTTTAAGACAGAATGTAGGAAGGAGGAAGGCTGTCATCAGGAAAAGGGTGGTAAATAATATATTGTCAGCTGAACATGCATGTCAGCAAGTGATAAATCCATCTTGATATTAATCATAACTCTATTTCTGTCATGTTACCCAACCCACTGAGGAAGATTTTTTATTTCAAACCACTGTTTCCAGGTTGAGCATTGATCTTTCATAGATGTATTATACTCAGATATGTGGTGAAGATGTCAAAACAAGTGCTGTAAATGGACAGAAGCAGTCTGAAAGGTACTGTGGGTCTGTAGGAGGATTGCATCTTTTATAAGCAAGATGCATTTGTTCATTTGCTGCAGTATCCTTTGTTTCCATCAGTGAAATAGTTTACCTTGTCATATACTGTAGATATTATGGAAAGGTGAATGACATTGAGTGTCCAGTGCTATAAATTTTACTCCTGTTTCTTCCAGATGTTGATCCTGCCTCTTACACAGTGGTCAATCAACAATTATGAGCCACTTTTAGTGGTCATTTGTTTACATTTCCAGTCCCTCCTTGCATATCTTTTTGCCGCCATGAAGTGTTTTTCTGTCATTTTTGGTATGGCGGCAAAATGAATTTGGTCAAATGTGACTGATTAGAGCCTGAACAATCTTAGCAAACCCAGCCCTCTACATTATGAAGATGAACTAGTGATTATTTAACATAGTTTGTGTGGAAACTGTTTGTCTCCAAAAGATATATTGTCCTTTCTCTTCCCTCACCAGGAGATACCAAGCCACTCCTGACCCTGTCTTATTTTTCACTGTAATGAAATTGATTAAATGTAATTGCATTTTAACAAATACAAATTATTCCACGAGTAGGAAACATTGCTGCCGCTGTTTTATTTTAATGATCTCCTGTTATTATAATTTACGACACATGCCAGAACCCTCAGCGCTCCTTGTTGGTCCAACAAAGAAGGAAAAGTTTCCAGAAGCCAAACCTTATATTTCACATTACCCAATTCTAATTCCTCATAATTTTCCCCATGTCGGAATTTGGAGTCCAGGGAAGCGTGAAAAATGAGTCCAGCAAAGCGATTGTCTGCATTACGCCGTCCTTCAGGGGGGAGAAAGTGGATAAGAGAGCAGGAGTGGGAGATGAAGAGAGGGAGGACAGGAGGAGAGGGCGATGCAGCGTGGTATCACAGATAGACTGTTGAGTGGGCTGAGGGAGAAGTGATACGGTGAATAAAGAAAGAAAGACGGAGTGCTGAGGAGAACGGAGGGAGTCATAGCGAGAGGGTTAGGAAAGGCAGCTCTCCACTACCTCATTAGGCAGAGGTCTGTCTGTGAGCGGCCTACTGCAGGGCTGCCTTAAGTCGCAGGAGTGCTGCCTCCTCTCCAGCTCGAGCCCCCTCTCTGGCTTTGTTCTTCCCCAGCTTCTCTGCTCCTGTTCAGCTGAGGAGGCTTTCAGGGAAGCTGTATTCTCCTGGAAGGTGGTCTTTTCACCTCACGCTGCCTCTGTGAGGGTCAATTCACACCCAAGCACACACATATAGACATGTGTGTGTCCACCTTCAAGCATACAAAAACCTGAGCGTGTGGGTAGAATCATTTCATGTGCATACAGCATGCGTCGTTTAAGGCTTATAGCGAGCAGCGTGATGGACGCTCCTGCATAAACGTGTCGATGTGGGCTGGAACGCCACTGATAGCTTTAATTAAGTCCACTGTTTAGCAACTTGAATTCGATGAAAAGGTTTTGATCGGCTGCTATATTTTCTACTTTTCTCTCTTTTTTTAAATCCATTTTATTTCACAAAAACATGCTTATAACCTCCATGTTCAGACAGAAGCTGGTGCACAGAAATATTGCAAGTTTCAGTTTGCCGAAGCCAAATCTCAAGAGTCTGACCCTTGTCCTTCTCATTCAACAGCTGGGGCTTCACAGTCTACACTGATAAACAACAGTGGTGAGTGCCGCATAGTAAATGCTCTAATTCAATAATTAAAATCTCTCTAAAACAGGAAGAATCAAGTGGCAGAGAGTTGAGAAGTTGAAATCAAAGCTCTTCCCTTCCAAGTGGGTTAGTAGTATCTGTTAGACTGAGTTAACAGTGATCTGGTCGACTCATGGGAAGTGAAATAATATACAGTACAGTGATATTCTGCCTTGTAAACCATTATCTGCTGACTTCCAAACTGGCAATTACAACTCCTTGACAGGTGCTAGCCACTCTTTTAACTAATTTTAAAATGAGATAAAACTTTATTCATCCTGAAGGAAATTCTTTCAAAACACTTGTCATACACAGTAGGAAAACATAAGGAGATTTCAAAGAACAGTAGACACAGTGCAGAATAGTACAAGAATACAATATAGTGCAAAACTGACAATATAACAATCTACAAAAACGATAAGAACAGGAATACTTTTAGCTGCCAAGTAAGTAAAAAGTGACAGTGACATGTGCTGATAGTGACGTGTGTATTTAATGATTAGTATTAAATATTCATATTATGTAGTATATAATATAGTATTAAATTATTACATTTCTGACAGATTTGCTGTGGGAACTACACAAAGGGTTCATGTTTAGAAACATTAAAAAATGTAAACGTATCCACTCGAGGTCAGCGTTAACCTCAACCAGGGGGAGAAATTTCACATTTCTGTATGTATATTTTTAACCCAGCGGTGGTCATAAATCAGAAGTCCTATCATAAATGTATAAACGAACCAATGCTTGTTCGTATCCAGTTATTCCATCGGAAAAAAACAAAACTTGTAGAAATCGTTGGAACTCAGCTATGATGTATGTACATGTTCTTTAGGTTTATGTGAACTTTTGACGACGACATCCCTGTCATGGAAAAAACAAGCACTTTTTATTGGAGGTAAACGATGGTGTCAGCTGTCCCTCAATACCCATACGGAAAAGAAACAGAAAAAACGTGTTGAAAAATGTACTAAAATTAATGAATAGTATATGATTTACTCTTGAAAGTGGCCACTTTTGCATTCTTTTCATACAAGATAATAAAAATAAGTATGAAAAGTTTCTGAGGTGATTGTCCCTATAGACACAAAAACATGGCCTTGAAATGTGTCTGTTAATATATGACTAACACCAGAAACCAATCCAGGTGACAGTTATTCCTTAAACCATGACTGCTAGCTCAGATTCATATAATCATGGGTAGAGACAGCCAGCCCACCTATTGTCAGGTTTATTTACAGTGATCAATGAACTGTCCCCTCTACTGCGTCCAGCACTGTGACTCACCTAATCCAGTCACCTGGTTCAAATTAGTGTGAAAATAACGAGGCGGAAATCAGTGACTCATGCTGCAGAGCTTTCCCTCCTCAGGCATTTCTGCTGCGAGACGAGGGAGGCGCAGGTCAGCTGGGTGACGGACATCATCAGGATGAAGGTAAGAGGATGCGTTAAAACAAGAGTGAGGGATGCACTCATGCAAACGCTCGACGAAGCACTTTGGGAGTGCAGGAGAAAGTATGTTTCTGTCTTTCCCCCTAAAACTCTAACTGTTTCTGCGAACCCTAAGTATCAGTGAACGTGACGCGCACACTGCAGACACATCCTTCCTTATTCAGATGAAAAATACACCAGATTATGACTGGAATAAATCATCTTTTACCATCCATATCTCCCAACAAGGAGAAATGATAAATCATATTTCCTCCAATCATCCATTTCCATTGTGCCGTTAGGCAGATGAAACACACAAACAGGGAAAGAACTGTAAAGTTTTCGAGGTCACTCAGCAATAACATAAATCATTTTATGTGGAAAAGCTGTGAGAATAAGGTCAAGGCGACTGTAACAATCACATTGTGGTACTTAGCCCCCAGATACAGCTAAGTGTTGTCGCTGTCTGCCGCTGACACAGCACATATGACATAAATAATGCAGGGCAGAGCAAACACAGGGAGAGCAGCTGCAGATGTGTCATATTTTCCTCTTATTTTCACTCTCATATTCCTGCTCACTGAAATAACCATCTTGTTTTCCCTCATTAGACTGAATCCATGTCTGTTCTGCTCATATCCAAGGGAACGAGCAGATCTTGAACACGTCCTGAGCCGTATGCTCAGCGCATTTAAACAGTATCAGCCCTCTGATCGGCTTCTTTTATGGGAATCGTTCTGCAGCACAGTGTTGTTTATCACAGGTGCTTCCTGTAAAAACCTTTTAGTTTGGGTTTGCAAGTAAAAAGGGCAACACTGTCAGGGAGAGATTGATCTAAAGGGGAAGCCAATTTCTGTCTGTTTCAAAGTGTTTCAAGGTGTTTATTTCACTGAGCTCTGTGACTTTTGCAGAAGCTCTTAGCTCTGCAACAGCTAAATCTATAGCAGACTGGAGGCGGCTAAAAATATTAGGATTCTCCTCCCAAATCCGCTAAATATCAGGATTGTCAGCTTCCAAACCCGGGGCTTGTGGGAAGGACGCAGGACCTGTGAGAAGGGCAGAGAGAAAGTGTAGATGAAAAAGAAGACAAGAGAGCACTTCAGTGTTCTTGATTTCCTTTCTCTTACCTGTTAGCGAGCATTGTGCTCAGACTGTTTCCATAGCAACTGGCGACGGAGGACCTCGTTTTGAGGCAAGGTGGAATGGCTGGTAGTGAGTGTCTGAGGGCTGTGAGAGAGCGTAAAGGTCCAAGGACGGGTCCTGGCAGTGATGAAATACAGATTTGTTAAAGAGAGACGGCTCTGTGGGTCGAGGGGTCACATTGATATAAAAGGAGAAGTTGTTAAAGAGAAAGTTTAGCCAGAGATCAGACCGCAGTTGGACCGCTGCGATGACACCTCTGACTTTCCCTCCTTTGTGTTCGTCCAGCCAAAAACAGGCATTCATACCTTTACATCTTCTTTTTCCCTGTTAAAAAGCTTTTTTTTCCTCAGCAATATGTGAGGCTGTCTGCACCCTAACAGAGGGTGACCTGTCCTGTATAGATTATGAAGCCCTCTGAGGTAAATCTCTCTTTGTGATATTGGATGATACAAATAAAACTGACTTGACTTGACACTGATACCAACTCTGCCATTTCATTTCTTCTCTCTGTATGAAGGCAGAGCTGTGTTTGTATGTGTATTACCTTTTACTGTGACATGGAATATCCTAAAATACAATAAAAACAATAAATCAACATGAACTATCTTTGTTGTCTAGATTGAATACCCTGTCAGTTTGTTCTGTTTTCATTAGCTTACTGCTGATATCTGCTGTGTGTCCTCAGTACGGTTCGGACCTCCACTCAAAGTCCATCAACTCAGAAGAAGCTGCAGATCTCAAACCGTCCTCAGGGAAAGTCCCAAAACACGACCACAATACCAGCAAACAGGTGACCGATCAATAACCTGCTGTCATACAGTTACTGACATCATCTGTGTACTTTTTCTCTGCACTTTCATTTTCGTTTGTTTGCTGTTTGTTGTTATTCTGCTGCCTCCAAGTTACATTAGGATTAGCAGAGGAATTTGTTCCCAAAGCTTCACCTCAAAGATTTTGTTACAGCGTGTCAAGCATTCAAAACTCATTTCATAACTTGTTACCACCACCGTGGTGTTGTTGTGAACTAATATCTGATGTAAATTTGAGTCCATTTGAGACGTGACAAATATCATCTGTGGCTGACTTGAATCCGATGCTCCTCATCTTTACCTGCAGCTGCCAGGCAAGAGGTTTTCTCTTGTTGATGTCAACTCCAGGCCAACCAAGGATGGCGCTCTGCCCCACAAGACAAACACCACAGCCAGCCGCCCGAAGCACGGCGACAAGCTCAAGGCCCCAGAGGCCCCATACAGAAGGAGGTCTGCGGACGGCGGCCAGCCTCAACGCCTCCCTTCCCCGTCCCCATCCAGAAACTCCCAGCTCCTGGCTTCACCTGGTCCTCCCTCTGGTCCTCAGAGTGGCTGTAAGACCCATGGCAGGAGACCCGTTCTGGGCGGGGAGGCTATGATGCCGTCTAATCTGCTGAATGAACTGAACTCGGTGCTCAGCAAGACTAGCCGCATGGCCAAGGGCAATGACTGACAGGAAGTCAGGTACCTAGAACGGCCATTACATGGCTGAGCGTAGAGAGAGAGAGCACATGATGCAGATGGTTGCTTTCATGAGGGGGGATCATAGTCTGCAGACTGCTTTTGAACTTGGATACATAAAGGGAAGCTGGTGCACGAGGGAGATGTGGAGAACAGGTGCAGAAGACACTGGAGGTCAGGCAGACCTCAGCTGGACATGGCGCTGACCCAAGCACTACAGAGAGTGATTCATATGCCTGAGATTGTGACGGAAATATGTTGAGCTGTCAAACCGCTTCAACAAATACTCCAGAGTGCTTATTTCATGCATGGAAATGATGTTTAGACTACATCTAAAAAGTATTGTGATCATTTTAATCTTCATACAGTGGAGTTTATCTTTAGATTAACATTATTTTTTCATAGCACTTTGGTTGCAAAGATACATAATGTAGTTGCACTTATATTATATAGCACTCCCTATATTTTTATCAATAGTCACCACATAGAGTTACAGTAACCGCATGCAAATACAGTGATGGATATATAGATTCATATCAAACTCAAGCTAGGTGTCAACAGTGGCTAAGAGACATGATATGCAATATTATCTCACGTTGGGCAGTCACACAAGTAATTATTTATTTGTATTTATATTTTATTATGTTGCATTTTTTTGGATAGCAGTGTTTTTAAGCACCACCTACAGTAATGTAAAATTAGTGTGTAGTGTAAATATAGGCTAGTATACGTCAAAAATGATTAAATGTGCTATATTACCCAAGATTTTAATGCACGTTTCACATTAAGTATTTTTGTACATCAACACTTGTGGGAAAACACCCTTCCATGTTGGCTTGTTTTTTGCATGTTTATATGAATGAAACACCTCAGAATAATAAAAATAATGCTGCCCCGGAGTGATTAATAACTCATAAAAATTCCAGCAAACTTCAAATTTCTGGTTCATGTTCAGTTTTGGTTGAAAATTTGAAATAATCACTTATTAAAATGGACAACAAGATGCCAGAGGTGTCACCAGATCCCCAGAAATAGATGAAAAGAATGTTTATCCAGCGTATATTTGTTATATTTTGTACCCAGTTTGCAGTTTAACACAGTCAAGGTTTAACCAGATATATTAGATGAAAGACTCCTCTCCACAGAAACACTATCAAATATCCAAAAATGTCACGCTCAATCAGAAGCAAGCCCTGAGAGGCCAGTAATCCTGAACAGAAATGTGAGTTTAGCTTCTCCGTTCAACCTCAGCAGTCTTTAATCCTTCCATAATTTACGATCTAAAATATTTTGAATTTGCCATTTGACGGTTTCTGTTAATACTTGATGGACTCACATGGTTTTCTATGCAGTATTATTGATTTTCACTTTTAAAAAGCGTTGATAACATGAGGAAGGCTCAGTATTTCTTTCCTTCTTTCTTTTGATATTTGCCAAAAGCTCTGGCTAAAAATTACCTTTCCTGTGTTTTCACAGAAATGCAGATGGTGGGAACAGTGAGGTGCTAGAGGTGTCAGCGAGCGAACGAGCAACAGAAAGAGAGATTACACACAGGATATTGTATTTAGAGTTTTATACATTCTAGCAGCAATGAACTACAAATATACCCACATCCATCAGATAATTACAGTTCGCTAAAAAATAAAATACCGCAGGAAGTGAAGCCACTAAAATAATGAGAATGAAAGCATCAGAGTTAAATGATAATTACAGTCATTGCTTTCAGGTTTATTGTACTTCATGATTGGATTTTTTTTCTTCTTCAATTGCTAAGAGCTCTTTATGTGTTTTATTTCTATTTTTATATTGCATCTGCTCTCTGCAGATTTATATAATACAGTCATTTGGGCTTTTCTCACCCTGTAAATCTGCTCAGTGTCTGTAGGGATTTTATATTCCATTAGGTAGATTCCCTCCTGTACAATCTGTTGTGTTCTGTGAACATATCTGCATGATTTAAGAGACCTGGAAGCACGTGGAGCAACTTAAGCTCCAGTGTGAATGCAAAAAAAAAAAAAAAGACTCCCATCTTTCACATATTTATATATAATTATGTAATTATTTTATTCATAGATTTCATCATTTCTGCATTTCGAAAGTGAAATGTAGGAATAAACTCCCTGTTTCAAGTCGCACCCTGTTGTTGAATAATGTATAGCCGTCGGAAAATGCACACACAGGCAATTGTCACACAGGTTCCTTTCATGAAAAATTCATATTAACATTTTATTTTCATTATGCTTCATACGCCAGCTGCTTGTCCTTTGTTTCATGTCCTTATATTCTAATCATAAGGCTGCCATATTTGTGCATCCATAGTGTGAGCATTTCTTATTAGGGCTTTGTTTGCACTGTGCAGATATGTGTTTCCACTCTCGGCCATGTTACTCATATGTTAGTTGCACTAGTGGAAATGAATACTTTGCTCTTAATTGGCCTGTTGAGAGTCGACTTCATTCCATGCAGACTTGCTTCTTCCAGCATACTGTATAATATAACATCTTTATTGGATTGTGTGATGATATACATGTGTCTCTGACTCATTTGTTCAGCACTAAATGCTGCTAAAACTGATTTTTCTTTCAAAATAAAGCTCACTGAAGAGTATTAAAGTTACCAGTCACTTGAAAATCCTCACTTTCATGCGTCCTGTGTTTACTTGGACTGTCATCTTTATGTATATTTATCTCTGTTGTCCTTTGTGTCTATATAAGCCAGCATTTTCGCCATCCCTCTGAGGCCTGCACTCTACAAAGGTCACCATATGGCGTAAGAGAGGTCAGTGAAAAGCTCTGCAAAGTCATCATGTGAGATGACATTGACCACTTCACTCTGTTCAGGTGGCAGCCTGTGTGGCTGCAGTGGGAAATAACATTTATGCAACAATTTAGAGGTACTTTACTTGATTGTTTTCATTTTAATGCTATGCTATCAAAGGGGAAATATATTATTTCCTGAGTCACTTGTTACTTACATTGTTGAAAAACATTGGCCAGGTGTAGAAGGTAACCCCCAAGTTGCAATAACTTGTCAAAACTCCTGCGTGTCCTCCTGATTTTTTTCTGTCTATCCCAGGAGCCTGCAGGCTTTAGCCATTTTGCCCCTTAATTCACGTTAAATGATGAATGCAAAAGAAAGCCTTCATAAAAAGTTTTTTTTTGCTTGTCTGCAAAATTGAGAAAAAATAACACATTTTATACAAGTTTATATACGCATACTTAACATATATAGTTGATTGTATTTATGAGATTCCAGATCAGCAATAAAAAGAACAGATTATATTTTACCTTATTTTTATTGTGTGCACAGAAATATTCAGGCCTATTTTGGTGGTCCCCATATTTGTGGAAAATAAAATGTAGTCCATTTTGTCGCTAATTTGTTGCCACCATAGACGAAATGACTCTGTTAGAAACAGAATTAAACTCTTTATTTATTATTTTTCCCTGGTTAAATCTGTGGCTTAAAAAGGGTGTGTTTAGAAGCAATCTGCAGATTGGCCATAGATGTAGAAAGTGATGCATATTTTACATGTCAAAATATTTTATTAGTTTTATCTTGTAATTATGGAACAAGATAATTTGCAACCTGCAAAACAATTATAAATTTGATTTAATTTATTATAAATTCAAAGCCAGAAGGAGCCGCTACAGAGCCACAGGTTGCAGAGCTGTGTATAGAGATTCTGTTGTGTATTAAACAAGACGTACACTAAACACGTGACTACCTTGAACCAATCCTACGACAGAATTGACAAAAGTTCAGAACAATTCTGTCGTGTGATTGGTTCAGAGGTAGTCACGTGAGAGTTGTCCAATTCGCGGCTTACCTTCTGGAAACCTATTCCTGCTCTCGCGCGCGCGCGTTCTGTAAGCCCGCGTTGACAGTGACGCAGGTGTTTTAACATGTTTAGATTTTGGCGAGAATCCAAATGTTTGTCAATTACTGAGCCTACAAGCTGATAAACTAAACCTGGAGTGTGTTGCAAGAGTTGTGTGAGAGTTTGCAAACACAATTCATCAAGTATTTCCTCAGTTTTCAGATTCTCTGTTCAGTTTTTAGGCAAGAATTCGAGGCAACACACGGTGAGTAGCTAAGAGACAATTCAAAATTAACGGTGAGGTATTCTGTGTGAGGTTAAACCAGTGGTCCCTAATGTTTTTGGCTAATGACTTTCAATGAAAAATAATAGCATTTCAAATCAAAATAATGCCGTTTTATAAAACAGAGTCCAAAAATTATTTTAAAAAATCCCTCATGATACTTTTACAGTTGATGTCTGAGGTATATATTCTCTTGAAATGGGCTGTTTTACACACTCACTATAGCATTTGAGTACCTCTCTGGCCACTATAATATACCAGCCCTGCAATACAGCACATTTTACTATCTCTGGATCTATCTATAGAGCTTATGAGTCGTATATTTTGTAGCAGAACTTGAATTAAATTGTGCTTCATATGGTTGCTAGGCTTATGAGCACCATGCAAAATATGATGCATTGTTCAAGAATTCGTTTGCTAATATTAATATTAAATAAATACACCAATAATATAATTTGTAACAATGATGGATAGTTTGATATATTTTAATTAGGAGACAGTTCTACTTTTCACAAAGCTATGCCTGTGTATTTTTCATCATATTCGGACATTATTTTCTTATTTTTATTTATTTCTTGAGTTGTGGAAGTTGTTGCAGTAAAAATCAGGTCTGCATAGTTTTTAGTAGACCAAGAGACTGCTTTTATGAATTAGAATATTTGTTAGGTGTGGTGGAAGCACATTTGATTTTATTTATTTTTCCTCATCCTATCTATTTTTCATAAAAAGTCACAGGACAACAGCAATTTCCACATGTACCCGTGTTGAATGGTTTGTATGACGTCACAGGCCAGCCACTCTTACTGCAGGTAGACCCCTCATTTCCATACTGGTGGGCAGTCTGAGTGGGTTTAAATATAATTTATCTTATTGCATGTCATCTTTGTTTGACTGATGTGTTGTAAAATAAAAATGACAAGTCATAAAAGTGTTATATTACAATTATGGGGCAATAATATCTGCAGATGTTTTGAATCAATCTGCATTTAAACTGCCCTGCTAATTTATAATGTAGCCATGATTTAACCTTGACCAAACTTCACTGTGATGGAATGAATAAGTCATTTTCAGATTTTTAAGGAGGCAGATAATTGATGGACTCATGTCTCTTGTCTTGTCTCTCTCTTCTAGTGCTACTGCGCGGCTTTAAAGATGGCGACAGCTGAGCTGGTGGCTAACAGGTACAGCAACACAGCAACAGTCATGATGGTAACTGGTCTACTGATGTGTACATTCACTTAAAAAGGTAGTGTGTAGGATTTGATGGCATCTAGTGGTGAGGTTGCTGATTGAAACTTGTGCCAAGTGCGAAGGACGTTTAAAGTGGGCAATGTGAAAATATGAATGGCGTGGAAGAGGACGTATGAATTTATAAATGACTCAGAACAAAAAGAGCGATTCATTGTTTCAGGTATACCATTTCTGTGAATAGATACCTCTAAATGCCACACACTGTATTCCTTTGAGTGCTAATTTTAAATGCTGAACTTGACTCACTCTTTCGCTGCTTTTAGTGCAAAATCTGATGGTTTCTCCCACCACTGCACAACACATGTATGCAAGCAGAGTACCTGAGCTGTATGCAGTGTTAGAGAGAGAGTAGGGGAGGGGGATTAGAGAGGGAAGTAGTGAGCTGATATGCTCGAGAAAGAGAGAGACAGAGAGAAAATGACAAGTTATTTCAAAAGAACAGACATGAGCCCTCTGATTGTACGTGAGATGCTTTTCAATTAAACCCGGAGCCTGTGTGTGTTTTATTTTTTGTCTTCTTTTTAAGACGAGCCATGTTGGACTTAATCCGTTGCCGTTTGGAAATGTGGAGCTTATTGATCAGCCCTCGGCCTTGTGGAAGTGTCCACTGAGGCTGCGATCTGATCTCCCGCCGTCTTTGGTGTTCGCTCGCTCTAGCCGCTGTCCGTGAATAATATAACCATCAAGGGCAGGAATGAAAGGGAGCCAATGAATGACAGGTCTCAGCATGGCTCTAATACCACTTCAGATGTCGGTATTCTTGTCTGCTGACAAGCTCGTCCTCATGCCGCCTCTCTGAAACAGTTGTGTAATTAAAAGATATATCCTCCGCAGCCATATGTTTTGTCATTTTTAGACGTAAAGAGGGAAAAAATGCTAAGATATCATATTGGCTCGCAGCAGATGTCTGTAAGGATAGTACACAAAAATGAAGCAGTTGCTTTATCCCAGACCAGTGTAAATCAGAGCGAGGTACTGTTAGCTCTGACATAGTGCAGCTGTATAACATGCACGTCGAGCCGTGGCCCCGCTGATTTACATTTCCAGAAAGGGTAAGCCTTATATTAATGGAGCCGTCCATTTTAGCAGCTATAAATAGCTCACTGCATGAAGTTGTCCCACTGCTGGCTGCCTGGCTTTTTAACGCTGATCCACACATTCTGCCCTCTAATCTCAATTCTATTAATGTCTCCGGTGATATTTACGACACATGGACCCTTTTAGCCTGACACGGCTGTAAAGTATATGTTCAAACCAGCCAAGCTTTATCTAATTAAAAGCCTCTGCAATAGCAATTCAACTGGGATCGAGTCTTTAAAACCTCAATCAGTCCCCCCTCCCTGGTTGAGGGCGATTCACCACCAGGCTGATAAAGGAGGGAATGTTAAACATTCCAATTAAACAATGTGGAAGAATAAGGCTGTAGATCATTTTCATATTGTTCCAATTTATGAATGTTGCCAGATGGAGGAAGTGGCCTCAGTGATAACACTGTATTTGTTTGGGCGGTCACCTTATCAACTAAAACATATTATTTCATTGTAATAGGGCTGCACCTAACTATTAATTTCATCGTTAATTAATCTGTAGGTTATTTTCTATTATTTCAATCAAAAAATTAAATCAAAATAATTTACTTTCATTGTATTCTGGTGAACATGATGATATTTAGCCTGGCTATTGCAACTACAAAGCTCTGTGAGCTTAGTCTGGCCAAGCTGCCTTGTAAACCGAGTTCTCAGAGGGTGGGCTTAACCCGCGTTTATCAAATGCCTGCCTCTGTGTGCTACTGGACGAAGCTTCAACCACTCAGACCACTTTTTACTCTGATGTATGTGTAGCGACGAAAAATGCTTGATCCAGTTCTGCGAGAGTCATTGTCTTAAACACGCCTCAATCAAGCCGTTGGAAATGCTTGATTTTCATTGGTCCCCACTTCTAGGTTAAATCGAAATCGAAGAGAAGGGCCAAACTGACTTGGCCCCGAAAATGTTTGTTTTAATTTTCAATGTCAAGACTATGCTACGAAGTGTTGGCTTTGAGTTTTGGGCCTTTGTTTGATAAGCAGGGATTGTCCAACGATAGAAAATATGAAGGAAGGATCTTTGGGGATGTAGGATTCTTTTGGGGCTTGAGTCAGTATAGTGACTAAGAATATAACTAGAATATTTTGACCTCTGATGCATAGCTTCCAATAATGAATCTCTGATGTTAAAAATGTAAAATAACTCCTGAGCTTTAATCTCTAGAAATGCCGTCCCTCCACTGTGAACGTTATGCACTGCGGTGGAGGAGAATGATTCTAATACTGATACAACCACAGCTGGTGGATTCAGACAACCAGATGCTGGCAAGCTGTATATGAGGCTGTCTGGGACTTGGTGAGGGTTCAGCACCTTTAGAAAGAGGAAGGTCTTGAGACAGCCGGAGAGAGAGCGAGAAGGAGCTGCTGTGAGCTGATCAGGGTGGACCTACGAACCCTGCGGTCATTTCCATTTAGTAATCCACTCCAGAGGTGGAATGAGAAGCAAGGCTGAGCCGACCTCTGCATCCCGCCGCCCAATGGGCTCGCTTATTTCACCAGCAACTGAGCCAGTGCAGGAATGGGCAGAAGAAGAAAAACGGTGGAAGGAAATGAGCAAGAAAAATGTGACTAATGGAAATGGCCAGATTGCATACCTGAGCATCTGACATAGCAAGAAAGAGAGTGCATTAGCAAGACAGCGATGATGCTGGGCGATCCCTGACCCCTGCATCCACAGTCCCCCATATTGGCTTTCTGTTCATGTGTTGGACCTTGACCACCCTATTAAAGCAGGCGGCCAGCTCCCCAGAGTGACCAGCAGCACTACACATAAGACAGTCAGCAGTTTGTTGTGCACCATCATGCCCCCCAGCTCTCGAAACCACACCATCCCAAGGACACACATATAGATTGGACACCATTGATTTGAATTGGGGAGACGAGCATAATTTGTTGCCTCATCCCGCGTCCCATTATTTATTTATCCCCCTCTAATCTGCAATGCCAGTCCATCCGCAGTAACCTTCATCTCGATTGTTTGGTCTAAATTAAGTCAGCAGCACAGGGTGGGCACAGAAGTGGCAAACTGGAAGGGATTTAAACAAATGCTTGTTAAAGATGCATCGAGTTTCTATAGAGTGGCAGAGGAGTCGTCCTCTGAAGTCTGAGGAGTCCTTGGCTGGTGTTTGGTGTACTTAATATCTGCCATACTGCCTATGTACACATCCCAAGCCACCAATCAAAGAGTTCACATATCTCATCATTATTGCATGAAACTAAATTGGTGGTATTAGCGAGTCAATATGAACACCTCCCCTGATTATTTAGCTTACTTTGTTAGCTGTCAAAATGCCACTCCAGTAGAAAACCAGTGCAAAAGCAAAGCATCAGCAGCACAGTTGACTGCATGATTGCATGCATTCAGTTTTTTAATCTTTCCAATGTCTTATTAACTCTTTGAGTGCCAAATACGTATATTTACATCCTCTAAAATACGATGCTTGATTGCCATAAAGTTATTTTGGCACCAAAAAATCTTTCCTTTTTTCAGCAGCAGACACAAGAGGGCGCTCTCACACAGCCTGTGAGTAATATTGGGGCTTCTGGGATTTGTAGTCAGGACATAGAGATGATATACGTCACAGAGATCAAAGCAGGAAGTGGAGACGATCGTGATTAGAGAGCAAAACATATTCTGTGCATTATGAATGATGACTCAGAATGGGCAAAAACACTGGCACAATGCACTTTTTAGTTAACCCAATGAGTTCATGTGAAAATAACTTGGTCTTTGGAATTGAAGCAGAGCTTTTATGGTATAGTGGCTAATGTTAGCATGTTTGGAAATGTTCCCTCTCTCTTCTACTGGCCCCACATAATGTAATGAACAGAAAATAAAGTGCTTTTCTACTTAATTCAATAACGAGTTTTGCTCTTGCCTATTTACTTGGTTTGTTATGACCATTGGCTTCTGGTGGACATTACTGTGATTCTAGTGTGAGTGTTAGCATTTGGCTATTTTAGCATTCACTGTTTCCCCATAAACATTTAATAGACTCCTATGAATAATGAGCAAAACTTGGTTAATTTGGCATCGAATTAGTTCAGTGTATGAGTTGTTTTTTGTTTATTTGTTGTGCTTCATTTCTCATCAAATCAAAGTTGTCTTGGCTTCATTGTTTTTAATTCCCCTTTTCAAAATTGTGGCCTAAGTGGTTGAATTTGCATTTCTCTCAATACAGAGAGCTCGCTCCGTCTTCTTCTTCTTTGTACACCTCGTCTTTTCATTTCCATCTGCATTCAGCTTTGTTTAACCCTTTGAACCACACCGCTTCTTTGTTCACACCAAAGCCAGCCTCAAAGCGCTTTGTTTTTTTTTCCTCTCAGAATATTGTGTCCACAAGTCTGAAGGCACAATTATCCAGAGGAAGAAACTATCACAGAATTTCATCTCCTAATTGATATTAAGCCCTTTCTATATGCAAATGATTGAAAAAGATCCAATCTCGCCATTTTATTTGATAAAGTTGTGGACTCCTATCATAACACATATCACATCACACACACACACACACACACACTCCTCTCTGCATCTTCCCTGAGCTCGGCTGGTCTTTTTTCCTGATGGCGAGATGATGACCCTCATTGGTGTGTGAGATTTCTGATTAGCAGAAAAACAACAATGACTGCTAATTACCACCTGAAAGACTAAGCTGGGATGATGGAAGCTTTTTTCAGCCCCACGGTGCTGCAAAATAATGTGTGTGTGTGTGTGTGTGTGTGACTTTGTTTACGTGCATGTGGTTGATTTCCCTCAAGAGGATATAGAAGAGATCAAGATAAACCAAAGGTGAGGGGCAAGTGTTCTTGCGAGATGTAGTTATTGAGGGAAAGAGACAGAAGGGACTGAAAGAAAGGCAGCGATGATAGAGTTGTTGCAGCTCATAGACATCAACCGTTTTTCTTTTTTCCTCCAACCCACCACAGACTCATTTAGCAGAAAGACCCTTCCTTTACTAGTCTGACCAGTGGACATCCATGCACATCTGACTTGAAAAACACAACCTAGCATAATCACAACACAATCACACACACTGTTATTTTCACTGTTGCTTGGAGATGCAAAGAGTTGCTTTAAGGGAAATGAATCTCAAAAAGGGAGTCAACGTTTTTCCCTCTTTTGTGAGTACACAAAAAAAATCTTAAAATCACTGTAATTTCCACTGCAGTGCAGCGTGAACAGTAACACCCACACAGCCCAGTGGCCTCTCACTTTGTGTTTTGGTGCCTAAAATCACAAGATTTGTTGGCTTTGATGTGTCTCTGTTGCCCTGCTGTCTGTGGCCTCCAGCAGAATTTGTCCCAATGAATATTTGATTCGCCTTGATTACCTGTTGGTATGGTTCAATATGGTATGCATAATAAAGCACAATGCAACCGCATCAGAAATGCAGCTCGACAGCAGCTTGACAGTTGACTTGGCACACCTGTAGATCCAGACCTTCATTTCATAACGGGCTCCCTCTGTCTTTGTTCCCGTTGCTGTGCCCTCAGCCCTGAGCTCACCTCTTTGATTGGCTTCTCTATCCCGAGCTACAAGTAAGTATCTGATAACGCTTTGGAAAATGGAAAAATGGTTAAAGACAGAGCCGATGTCCAACTACATTATCGGACCCCCAGTCTGAATGGATCTCATCTTCTTGTTCTGTGTGCTTTAGTATCGTGGTTCCCAACCTTTTGGCAGGATTGTGTACCTTTTGAAAAATAATATAACATACTGTTAATTCATAGGCAGTGAAACACTCCATTTCTCTATCAGATATGCTTAGGAGTTTGGTCACTATAACCTTATTTAGATCAATGCTGTGTAACTGACATCATTGAGTCAGTTTGCTGACTTTATGTCTCTACTGCAGTTACAATTAAACATGATGGTGTCTTTAAAGTCACCAGACTCAAAATTTGGGCAATAAAGTCTAATTCAACGTAATATTTGTGGCCGCTCATCAAAGATGAAATGTGATTCTTGAGCATATCGACCAAATTTGAAATTATCCAGTGTTTCACATAAAAAAAACGAATTATATATAGAGAAAAAACATAATTTTGTGTTGAAGAAATTAGTTATTTTTCACTTGACTCACTGCTTTTTTGGGTAGCCTTATAAAAGGCACGCCGTTTTAAGGGCATGTCATCTTGAGACATTTTAGTCTTTTTGTGCAGCATTTATTTGCCACAGACTTAATGTTAATGTTGGGGATCAGCTTGTTGTATGTCATTTAACGCCATATCATCATCTCTTAACATATTCAAGCATATTGCTTTTGCATTGCACACACGACAATCCAAAGGCATTGTTATTGCTTGCAAAATAACTTCCAAATTGCCGTGTCATTCACACACCATTTTGTGAGACCGGCCTGACTACACAGAACAATGGAAAGCTGTCTGGCATTACTCATCTGGCGTTGCTCACCATGGTTTATTGAAACTAAATCCTCCTGTCGTCTGATTTTTATCCTTTTGTCTTTTCAAAAACTCATCTTTTCTTTCGAAGCATGAAAGTTTGCCAGTGCCAACTCCGATGGAACGTTTCCTTCTCGCCGTCCTAATCCATTTTCCCTCTCCGTCTCTAACGAGCCGCTTTTCTGCTTAATTAACATTAGTCGGGGCTTGTTTGTGCAGGCCTGCTATTCAGGTCATGAATAAACTAGGGACTGGAACTGGTTTCTTTTGCATTCTGAGAACTGTTTAGTTCCTCCATATTCATCCTGGCTTATCGGGGCACATTTTCTGCATGTGTGTGCAGATTTGTGTGTGTGCGGTTTGCTAATGAATAGAGGAATGCTAATGGTGGTAAAACAGTGATTTCTCCAGCTGATTGGGTGTAATGGATGGTACTCAGAGCTCCTTCATAATTGATGAGGATGTCTTGTGGATGTCCCACTGCTGTTGTGCATTGATGCTGGTGTGCATGCCCATATGTGTGTCTGTGGCAGCAGCCGAGCTTCGGGTGGGGCCCGAGACTCTGTTCTTGTTATTTCTGCAGTAGCTCCTGTCAATTCATATTAACGGCAGCACGCTCCGTCGTCTCCATAATGTATGACTGCATATTGCGGAAAAGAATGGTGTCGGATTCTCTTATCAAATTGAAAGAAAACAAAGGCGTAATCTAATTGTTTGCAAAAGGAGAATGGGATGATTAAATCTCATTGTTTTTCATCTCAGAAAGAGAACAGGGACCCATCACGATGTGGGAGTCGATATAAAAATGTTAGGCTTCTCCCCGTCTTGAGTTTGTCAGAGAAGTTTGTTTGAATATGGGGGTAAACAACAACAACAACACACAGACAGACAGTTCACACAGCAGCCTGATGAAGACAGACAGTCAAGGACGTTCGGCTGCCACCTTACTCTCTATCTTAATGAGAGATGGTGTTTACAGGTCTTTGCTTCCAACATTGCTGCATTTCATATATTCGATTAATATTTCCAGTCCACACAGTTAGAGATAAAAATATGTTTGTGAGGATCAGAGGGGAAACTGGAGAAAGAAGCTTGTTTTTATTGAAATAGGTAAAGAGCTGACCGCAGGGCTGTAGTCTGCAGCTGAAGTGGATGCCCACCTGTTTATCCTCTGTAGTTCTTTGTGTGCTCATCTCAATGTATGTGTAAAACAACAATCTTCGCTGCGGCGCACCTGCCAGATCCCGGGAGTTAACGCACAAACCTGCACATTACCTCAGGGCCCCGCGGGGTCTCCCATCACTCCTACACAAACTCCCGCAGTTAAACACATCTTACTTTTTCCCTCACTTCTTTCGTTCCTCTCTTTTCCTTCCTGTTGTTATGCTTTCATTTTGCATCATCGGACTCCCCTGGCACCTTCAGTGCTACCACATTTTTCACGTGTCCTCCTCTCTTCTCACTCAATCTCTTCTGTGCTGCTGTTGGTTTCCCTTCTTGCTGTTTCCCAGGCACTGTGCCAGCCTGATGCTTCACTCCAGTTTCTTTTGCCATCCATGCTTTTGAGCTCCATGAGCTCTGACAGAAGGAATGCTAGCAGGCAGGTAAACTGGTAGATATCATTTGAAATCCTGTCGATCCTACAAAAAAACCCCATTGTCAATTAAATTCCAGTGAAGACACAGGTAGTATTGGTCGATATCACCTTGTGTTGTCATGGTGTATTAGGAATAAGCTGCATAACATAGAAGTAACTTACATGGGAAAGAAAATGAATCTTGGAGCAAATATCAGTGGAAAAAAAAGAACAAACATATGTCTTTTAAAACAAGGGAGCCCTTGTTTTCTTTTCAATTCAACTCGTGGTCTATAATTCCACCATTACAACTGTGAAATAAAAATTATGCCTCACAAGCAGCTTGCATTGTTTAGACAATCCGTGGGTCAAGAGTAGTTTTTTATTTATTAATTGTTGTTCTTTTAGCAAAAGAACTGCAAAAGCTGCACAGCTGAGATAGACAAGCAATTATGAAGCCACCATGTACAAGGAATGGAGAAAAAGTGAAGAGGTAAATAAGAAATGGATAAGACAAAAGGAAGTGGGGAAAGGATAGTGAGCAAATAAATGAGCCAACTTGTGCTGAAAGAGTGGGATATAGTTTCATTCTCACTTTGGCACATGGGGAAGTAATCAATTTGGAAAAAAACTTGTGGGGAAATTCAATCGTGTCTTTATTGCACCCTGTGCATGCATTGGCAACAACTATTATCAGCATGCAAGCTGGACATCGAATAACACAATTCCGTTATTGATGACTGAAATGAAACGCACATCTGTCAATATTATTCAGTTTCATCCATGTGCTGTTTGATGCAAGCTGCAGTGAAAAAATGCAATGAAATAGCAACAGGGTAGTGTTGCAGATGCTATTGGAGTAACGAAAATGTGATCTTATAAAAGGAGAAAATGAAATAAGATCAGAGTTTGCCCTTATTCTTAGTGTTCTTCACAGGGAATCTACTGCACTGTAAAAGATCCTGGAAGTGCAATCGGTCTCAGTTTCATCAGAGGAAATGTAAGTACATCCATGAGAATTTACTGGAAAATGTCAAAAAGGGAGGCAGGAGCAGAAATGTACGAAAAAGTCAGAAGAAGTGATAAGATCAAAAAAGTTTGAGCGATGACGTGAAATTGGAGTTGGAATGGCAAATAAAGCAACATTTTACTTTTTCTGACAACACTACCGTTCTGGGTCCTGACTTCCAGACGGATATCAAATTTGTTCCCGAGTGGTGAAATGCTTTCATGATCCACTACCTCTCCTCAAATTGAATCTGGTCTGCTCCTTCCTCTGCTGATAATAAGGGGGTGGAGGTCTCAGGTTTTAAATTATAGAGATAGAAATGTACACATTTACATCTGAGACGCACGTTGGAAATCGCTGACGAAACACACGTTTCGTGAAACACTTGATCTCATCTGGGGAGAATAACTTCTCCCACAGCTTCCATATAATCAGCTGCAGTGTAAATTCACACATCCTTTAATATTCAGAATCACAGAGGTCCTCTTGTATTGAAATGAGTCAGGGGGGCAGGGACTCATTTAAAAAAAGCATTCTGACATGTTTATGCTCATTACCATCAAATCCAAGTTGGGACCTATTAAAAATGTATCTGAAATCCGTGGGTAACACTGATTTTTCTCTAACATATAAAAAATAATATGCACTTTTTATTCTTTAAAGTAATGGCATTGGATGGATTAGTTTCATTCTTTGGAATGAATCACCTTGATCTGAGTGGCCATACATTATCTTATCTTAAGTGTATAAAAACAAAATTATCTCCCATTTACCACATAAATGCTGCATTTCTAGTGCTGACAGGGTTTAAAGCAGACATGGGCAAACTATGGCCTGCGGACTTTATATATATAATTGTATTATATTTAGGGCTGCCGCCACGTTAACGTGATCCATGCAGAACGATAATTCTATTTGTATCGTTAAAATATTAATTTGTAACATGAAATGGTCAAAAAGAAAAAGCCAAACAGATGTACTTTTCATAAACACAGCTCTTATTAGAGCTAATGTGGAGTTGCAGCTTTTATCCATATATATGTATAAATGTCACTCTTTATATACGTGTGTGCATACGTATATATTTTTCCCATGTCTTAAAATTTTCAAACCCAAAAAGTGAAAAAGTTTGCCCACCCGTGGTGTGAAGGATCTCATGGAGTTGGCATAAAATAACGTCATGTTGTCTGCAAAGCGGTCAAATAAAATGCGAGCCATTAACAAACATTTCGTTGTGCTACAAAGCAAAGTCCAAAGCAGGCTCAGACAAAACACACAGTGTATTTGTATGTACTATGTGGCCAAGCCTGAGTGTGACACTGCTGCTTTCAGTGGCAGTCCTGGCCTGCTTCCTTGTCTGTACACAGTGTGGCTGTATCTTGTTTGCTGTACAGTACTGCCGCGGCTGATCATGTGGAACCCAGACTGCAGTGCTGGCCATGTTGTGTGTGCTGTCATCTCAGATGTGCACAGAACATTGAGGAGTCACAGATCACTACCCCTCAGGGAGATGGAGTTTGTGTGAGAGAGAGAGAGAGAGAGCAGGGCGAGGGAGAGAGAAAGGCCTGGTTGTTATTTTACTCCTCACGTACCTCTCACCTCCCTTCTTCAGTCTTGCTGTCAACAGCCTCGCTCAGCACCATTACCTGACCGACTCGAGCCACCAATGCTTCACCTGACTGACTAAAGGCACAGAGCACATTACCTGACCACCTGAAAACCAGTTATGTGGATGCTGCCAGGGTTAACTAAGCAGCCTTTATTGGCACATGCGCATACACCAAATTTGCAAATCTGGGCTGCTATTCAAAGTACCCAGGGAGCAAGTTGAGGGTTAAGTGTCTCGCTCAAGGACACATAGACAGGATGAGAAGGATGTTTCAGGGACGACCGCTCTACCCACTGAGTTACAACCTCTCTTAACATGTTAACACATGCAGTTTATTTCACTATGTGCCCTTTGTGCCTTGGGGCTCATGGTCCCTAATATTCCAATTTACTCACCTGATACATTTTTAAAAATACAACCGTCACAATACCAACTATTCACTGCACAATTATCATTGCCAAAACAATTCACATTAATAAGATTGTGATGTGCTGTGGGGCAAATAAACTTTTTTTATTGTGCGATTTGTATCTTTTTTTGCCAATGAATGCCACTCAAAATACAACCACAGGGAGGTGGAGATTACTGTGTATGTAAACCTTTAAAAGAGACTGAATGTGGATACTGTGTGTTTATGTTAGGCATGTCACTTAGCCTTAATGATGTCGTAGGCTGCAGCTTCCTGAGTGATTTTCTTTTTTAGGTATTTATCTTTCATTTTCATTTCGGTCTCTGTCAGTCTCCATGACATGACATGTCACTGCACGGCATCGTCTGTCAGGCTAGTTTAAGTGTGCTGAGCAGTGTGTGAAGACTAGTGGTTAAGCTTTCTCTGCTGTGGCAATCTACATCTCGCTCTGGGTCAGTGTGTTTCATTTTACATTATGGCCTTCACCAGAGATGCTAAAGCAGGAAAAGCAAAGTCAGTGTCACCACCCAGTGCTGCATTCAGGGTGATAATATGAGTAATAATACCTCTTATACCGCTTTACCTGAGTGTTTTCTCAGCTCTCTGCATGAGAAGTTGATCAGCTGAGGAATAAGGCCGCATCGTTTTTCGTTGAGCTGTTTTAGCATCATCATTAGCAAACATGGCGCATAGCACATTACGTACAATATCTGAACCAGTGGCATGAAAAGGATTTTCCGTCTGTCTCCGACTGTCCATCAGCCTGTCTCGTGCACAAATGGAAACATGCGCCCCGACAATAATGGGTTTTACATCACTGCGAACACGAGATATGACTAATCACGATTATACGCGAGCAGTCTATTCCAGGCCGAGCGAGCCTATCGCTGCATAATCAGAGGAGAAGGAGAGAGCCAGAGAAACTCCTGTCACCAGATATTCGGGTGGAACCTAATATTTGCATAACTGCGTGTCAGATAAGGGGGGAACCATTATAGCGTGGCACAGTCATAACCAGGGGGCATGCAGACAGCAAGGCATTATGGGGGCTGATTGGGGATGGTGTGTGTGGTGATTCCATTACAGATGGAGAGGAGATGCACAGGATTGAGAAGTTGCAGCGGGGAAAGTGTGTCTGACTTTTTATGCAAGAAACATTGAAAGTATTTCTACTGGTTTTCTGGTTTTCATACACGGTGAATAACGAGCAGTTTACGACATCAGCTCTGCCCCACGTTTTGGAAAAGACACAGTAGGGGCATGCATACAGTTGATAGTATTGTACTGAATACTTTGCAAGCCTTATAATCATAATCCCCTTAACTCCTTGCTGTTATGTTTTGTCGAGTGTTTTATGCTGGAAAGCCCATCTTCACTTTTAAATCCCTGCACCGCTATTTTTTTGAAAGTTCTGCCGCAACTAACTTTCGGGTCTCTGTCACAGCAAATGAGTGTCGTATAGAATTATCAACACGGGCAGCTTTCGGCATGTCACCTCCTCTCTCAGTATGCAGGCACATGACTCTGTCTAGACAATGGTAAGACAGGCAGCTGCCTCCGAGCGCACAAACACACACACACAAGCATGCACTGCCACTGCAGAAGCATGCCGTCCCTTTCATCTTGAGCAGTTGCTTCGGAGGACCAAAACTAATAGATGAATGCGCCCGGCTTATCAATCAAGCCGGGGGAACAGGAAATCAATGAGCGCAGGCAAACATTTAGAGGAATGTGACACATGCGTATAATCTAAGCTGTGTGGATTTCTGTTTCCGTGGCTGCATTGATGTCCAGGGAGATGGCTACACGTTGACCCAAATTTCCTTTGACAAGCATTCACAGCTGCCACTTACACACTCACCCTGTCACCCTTAAACTGATAACCAGCAGGTTGCATTCTTAATATCCCTCTTTTTTCCTCTTCTGCCTCTCCTTATTTTCCTCTCACACTAGACACCCTGACACTCCCTTCTCCCTTTATTTTATTTTTATTTCTCCTCCATGTTAACATCCCAGCAGTCCAAGTGAATGCACAACCCAACTCTTAATTGAAGCACCAGACATGGCATTTGAGACACGTCAACACAAAGGCGGAGAACAAACAATAATTAATGAGACAAAACTTTTCTGCTGTTTTCCTCACAACAAAGCGAAAGGGCAGAGGGAAACATCTGGAAAGCCTGATGAGGAGGGTCTTTCAAGTGGGACAGGCGATGAAAACTATTTTGCCTTCTGGGCATATTAACAAATGCTTTAAAATATATATAAAAAAAAAAAAAAACATCTCAGAGAAAACCGTTTTTTATTGAGGAGCGTGCGCTTTCAGTGGGGACCCTTCAGTGCGGTGAAAGCTTTCACCACCAAACAATCAAAGAGAATTTGTGAGCACAGCTTTGGAACAATCTGGGCCTATATTTAGAGGAGGGAATGAATCCACGGGCGCTGGCAGTAATCAGATAATTAGGAAAGCAAATTAAAATAGATACAGTCAGCTTGCTCGAGGCTGTATTTAAATTCTGCCTTTTCACCCTCGTCTTCCTCCGTTTCCTTTTCTTTTGACGCTGTTAACTCTGTTCTCGTGTCCCTCTGCGCCTCCAGCTACATCAGTGCAATCAATACCAAGGTGTTCCCACATCTTCACTCCCGAAGATTAATGGAGCTGTGTCTGTGTGGATTTTTTTTTTGTGGGCAAGCCAAAAATGATGTGGTGTTTCCATTATACGATACATGTCTTGGTCCAGCTACTATGGCCCGTGGCGTTATTCACTCCGTAGTCCGTCAAAGTCACGGGGTCAAAACTCGCAGCTCGTAGCCTCAGGCTGAACGCAAAGATTTGCAGTTTGGCATACTCTCCCTTCCAGCTCCAAACTCAGTGGAGCAGACCCAGTGCACCAGATCAGTGTTCATCATGTTCATCATCAGGATTTTTTTCCAGCTGTACCTCTTCTCTTCATGAGCTTTCCTGTTCTCGTTCAGGAAATCTTTCTGTTTGTTCCTTTCTTCTGCTGGTCTACAACTGAATCCCACAGCAGAATTTGTTTTGTTTCCTCCTTAGCATTCCAATTCAGAAAATAGACTGATATTTTCAGTTTCTGTCTATTCATATTCACCAATTACTAATTATGCTTCCTCTTGATATGGTGCAATCCGCACGCCAATTATCCATCTTTGTTCTTTAGTGCAGCACCCCTGCACTCTGTGTTCATATATCCAGTGTTATTTTTCGACTGTGCCTGGAGACAACATTTTTTTAGTCTTCAGGGCCATACATCAGCAAATGAATCAGACTTTTTTGGCAAAATCTGTTTCATAAAGATGGAAAATAAGCATCTAAAAAAGGCTATAGAACACTGTTATTTCAGACAGACACAACCAGAAATCCTGGATTTTTATTAACTTTAAGCTGCAGAAAATTACTTCTTCATAACAGTAGATATTAATGACTAAATAAGCAACAGTCAAATGTATACAGTTAGGAACAATCCATCCAACAATCTAACAATCCATCCACAAATTTATAAGAATGTATAAATCTAAAAGAAATGAATTTGCTTGGTCACTATATCATTTGATTCAGCATAAATATTCCATGTCTGGACCTTTTTGCCTTATCCAGAAAACTTGGAAATTACAATATCTGGCAATTATTTACAATTTACTGCTTGTTATAAGAGAGTAATAATAGCTAAAATGACGAAAAACACAAAAACAGAAACAGGTTTTCCTGACACAGCAAACCCCTACATAATTATGGTCATCCAAGGAGTGCATGTGTTATGTGTCACCGGCAACATGTTAGCTGTTAAAGGGTTTAAAAAGGAAAATGACTGCGGTATACAGTGACGTCTAATTATAACACATAACAAGTGAGTATATGTTTTTAAACCCTCCAGTTGCAAAGCAGACACGCAATGTAAATAGCATGATAAATAAAGGTTAAAACATGTCAGCAGGACCCTTCTTCCCCTTTATTTCACATGCTTTTGACACACGGTGCGTGCCTCTATCAAAATGGTACTCTATTTACCGTTCATATGTTGACATTTGAAAGCTGACCTTTGAAATCAAACGGTCGCATAGGCAGGGACCAGGGATGGCATTAATAAGGGAATTTGGCGCAGAGTGTCGATTTAAAAGTCCATTAACTTTGCAGCGCTCTCTGCATACCAACTCCTCTCTGTGTTTTTCCCCAGCCTACCGCAGCTAATTGCCATTCTGGGTAGTGATAGCTATAAAAGTTCGTGTTTAGCCATGCACAGAGGTTCCTAGGTGCACCTCGTGGTGTACGAGACAATATAACCCGTTCTACAAATAAGTAAGATAAAAGGGGGAAAACGGGTCTACAGGGGCAACTGATTCTGCATGCTGAGCGTAATAGTTAGGAACAGATGTTATCAAGAAGTAAATTCCTGATCCCCTCTGTGCAATTTCCATGTTTTGTCTTGAAATCGCAACAAATCATCAGCAGAGGGGGGTGAAGGGGTGACAGAGAGAAATAAATCCACAAACAAAAATAATGATGGAGGCGATAAAGTATATTTTCTGCTTTTTGCTGAAAGTTTGGACAATCTTGTCGCAACTTTTTACTTAGAGAATTATAGATAACAGTGGGAGGATTTCAGTTTCTGCAGGAATATGGTGTTCCTTCTATACGTTTAGAAGACATTGTCTCTACACTTAAATATAATGTTGTCACTTAATACTTATTTTGGCCATCCTTCTTTTTTGTTGCATTAAGCTATTGCGTAAAATACATCGCATTGTATGTAGTAAATCTTTATAAATGGTTTAAAGTGGATAAATTTGTGCACACTAAGAGTTCCAGACAAGTCTTTTTAAATAAAACCCAATATCCTAGCATAATTATATCAGATGCTTTTGCAATATGCACGGTCCTCAAGGTAGGATCTATTATAGGATTCTATTTCACTTCATTTACTTTGGAGAAGTTCAATGCTGATGTGTCAAACTCATTAGCCTTGGTAACTCCAGCAGAGGTGGAGTTGTTGAAAGTTAAAAATGCTATTGCTTTGTGAAACAAAAACTCAAAGCAAAAGTAGATCTCCTCATGAAAGTAGCTATTTAAGAGAGAGAAAAAGAATAACAGATAAGTGTAAAGAGTGAACATACGCTTATCATAACTTGTCACATCAAAATGTATGATTCAATGATTATATTAAAGCATACAGTTCCCTGTTTTCATCTCTGTGTCGTGAACACAGTACATATAGTATGTTGCGGAAAATGTTTGCAAATGTAACAAAGAATTTTCTCCTAGATTGTGCCTTTTGTAAGGGTCAAAAATATTTAGCATCAAAACTATTCAGTTTATTCAAACAAGTTCGATAATTTGTTGGTGTTTTCACATAAATATATTGCTGTCACGTCTTTGACTTCACAGTATACAGAACAAAATGTATTCAGTCTTGTAACTGAAATAACAGTACTGTCAATTATAACCCGGTCAACTGTTTTTGCTGTTAATTTGAGCCCTCATGAAAGAAATACACAACAACACCTGACCTGTGCTTTGCTGTATTGTAGAAAACTGCAGATAAGATGTTTTGTTGCTTCCTATTCCTGATGAAAAGTGCTGTGAGTGAAGTAAAGATAAACTGAGACAAAACATATTTGTAAATCAGCAGCATACATTTAGTGTTCTGCCAAGAAAACACTGCTCAAGACGCAATTATTAAGTTGAAAATGCTTGCGTATATTGTAACAAGGGCAGCTCGTTGGTGCAGAAAGAAGGTAACGGGTTCGATTCCTTGGGTCTTTCTGTATGGAATTTGCATGGTTTCTCTCAAGATACTCCAGCTTCCTCCCACCATCCAAAGACATGCATGGGGAAGGTCAGTTAGCGAATTTAAAATTGCTTGAAGGTATGAATGTGAATGGTTGTTTATGTGTTGTCTGTCTGTATGTGCTGTGTACAGTCTCGCTACGTGGATGGATCCATAGAGTACAGACTATTGAGAGGAGCTGTCCATGGTGCTGAATAGACACAGAAAGCACACCAGGCCTACAGTCTATACTGGGGAGGCTGCTGTCCATGGTGCTGAAAAGATACAGAAAGCACACCAAGCTTACAGTCTATACTGGGGAGGCTGCTGTCCATGGTGCTGAAAAGATACAGAAAGCACACCAGACCTACAGTCTGTACTGGGGAGAATGCTGTCCATGGTGCTGAAAAGCTACAGCGAGCATACCAGGCCTACAGTCTGTAATGGGGAGAATGCTGTCCATGGTTCTGAAAAGGCCACAGCAGTTCCCTATGTGCTCTGCTGATGACGTTTCTTTTTGTGTGTCTGGCTGTGCACGTGAATATGCTCAGTACTTGTTGTTCATGTTTGTGCCTTTGTGTGTGCACCTGTGTGTTTATGCTCATCTAAGACTCTCACAGATCCTCCTGTCTTTGTGTTCGCCCCGAGGGCTCCCCTTCATTTCGCCTTCACTGAGGGGAAGCCATGTGTAAAGATGCCGCTCGCCCCATTTCCACAACAAGGCACACAACACAAAGAGCAAACACATGGCTTCGTTTCTGTGCACTCAGCTCTATTACATGTCAAACCGAACTTTGATGAAGATACCGGTATATATAAATATAGTTTCCAGGAATTCACTTGTCAGATATCAGCCTTGTTGCTCTGATTTTTGAGTGTCCTGAGGAAAGCTAAAATATCATTCTGCTGTGATATACTTACATTAACACCTGTTTGATTTTAAAACATACATCGTTTCATAAATTTCTAACAATGAAGCCATTTTATTGGAATTCAATATTGTAACTGACAGCAGTAAATTTCTCATTCCAGGTGTTTTTTTTTTCCTCCATATTCCATCATGCTCTTGGGTATCTTTTACATCAGCAGCAGATGTTTGTGAATCCTCATGGATGTGTGAATGGCATACCCCGCTCATATTATTTGCCACAAAAAAAAAACAAGGATATTGAGTCAACAACTTCCAAGCATGATCGCAATACCCCATGTGTGTTTTGTAACTGATAGCATTTGCGAGGGATAATGGAAATCTACAGGGGACTTTAGTGACGGAGGGGATGTGGGACATAAAGGAAAGAGCACACAAAAGAGGGACTGAGCTGATCAACATGGCCCCTCCATGACGACTGAGGATGTCTCATAGTTTGCAATGTCTGACACTGTGAGTCAAGTCTGTGGCAGTAAAATGCCTGTATTTGTGTCTTTCTTTCGCCTGCAAATAGAGTTTGGTTTTACGGTGTTAAAGCCACTTCCTCCATTTCTCTCAGTGTAAAACACGGAGAATGACAAGAGTGAGAAATAATTAGGCTGTCACTGGGAATTTTTTGATAGTGGCATTTCTTCCTTCCGAGCCCATCTGCTACTGCAAGCGTCAGTTTATTTCAAATGAATGAGCCTTTTGAACTAAAGCGTGTAGTGAATAAACATCCCTGACAAAGTCCTTCTAAAAGCTACAGCAGAAATGTTGGATTGGCTTTGGTTGGAAAGTTTCAAATGGAATGATATGGTGCTGCACCTGACTGGATGTGCCTGTTTAGCTGCTGGAGAAGCCATGTATGACGTGTTACTCCCAAACAGGGGTACTTGGACTCTTTGGGGATACATGAAAAAATTATAGGGAAACTCGACCTAAAAGAAAAAAAAAACTTGTCTATTATGATTTCAGAAAAAAAATATTGACATATTTGTGCTGAGCAGAGACAGACATCCCGCTTAGGGCTGCAGGTAATGATTATATTGATAGCTGACTGATTGGGTTGCTACAAATGTAAAAATAACTCTATTAAAAGTTTGTCCATTTAAAAGCAAGGACGGGCAACGTGCTGATAAAAATAAAGTGTCATTTTTTTATGTAAACAAAAAGACAGTCAAAATAGCAGCAATAAAAACAAATAACAAAACAACCCCAAAGCTATGGAGCTTTCTCAAAAAGAAAACTGCGTTTTGTGTCCTTTATTCCGTATTGAACAGAAGCTGCATCCTTCAGGTGTCCGGCATGCCTCCAGTGTTGTGCAAGTTACTGAAAAATATTTACTAGTTACTGTTACAAGTTATGTCATTCAAAAAATTACTTTGTTTTTTTTTTTTTTCTTAAACCAAAAGTAATGTGTTCCTGTTAAAAATAATGATTCTGACTTGGAGCTTGGAAATTCTGACATTCCTTTACAACCTGGACACACCATGATTTGAATCACCTAAACTCCGGGCTCCCAGTGCTGCTGCAATGACATTAATGTTCTGATTTACTGCTGATGTTTGTCTCCTTACGCAGGGAAGTGGGGGGATGGATCAATGTCAATTATGAATCTGTCCCTGTAGACATCTGAGAGCATAAATGAAAGAAATCTGATTTCACCAATCAGGAAATCATTTAGTAACTTACAAATGCATCATATTGTAACAATCACAATAATGCATTACTGCCCGACACTGCACGCTTTCACTTTAAATGCTACCTCATCGCAGACGTGCTGCATGCAGAGCACGTTAGCCGTGTCTTTGGTGTGTTTAGGGAGTAATGTTCCCAGACTTTTGATCTTTTAGCTTGTGATGTTGTTGCTGATGTTGCTGTTGCTCTTTTGCTTGCCACGCGCATGTTTATTTCCGGCTGGAAAAACATGAGTGATGACGTCACCAACTATTATCGACAAATTTTATCATTGATTTTTGTTGACTATGTTGATTAATCGTTGCAAACCTAAGCCAGCTCACAAAATGGTTACACAGTTGAAATAATTTCCTCAAACAAGTGAAAATGTTCGCTGAACGTATCACAATGAATCACAGTGGAGGTAATGTGTGAATAGTGAACTGTTAAAAGTAATAGATAGAACAGATAAACACTAAAAGTAGTAGATAACCAGTGAAATAATGATGTATTAAATACCAGTTGAAATAGTTCAGCACAGTAAATGTCGTGTTGAAATAATTAGCTACAGTAAAAGTTGCTTGACAAACAGTAAAAGCCTTCTTGAACTCGTCTGTCAGGGATGTGGGTTGAAGGCCTCGTCAAACATAATACTGCCCGAGTATATTTTCCCTGACTCTGCAACACCATATTCAGTTGTCAAATATTGAAAATGCTCATTTAGTCCATTTATGCAGTTGACTTAGTGCACCAGGCAATGCACTTTTATTGGCTTCCATCACATTCTTTAATTTGGACATCATGCTGTCTGGAGTATTGGATTCAAAGAGTGAAGAAGAGGGGGAGAAGATTAATGTGTGGGGGGTTCAGACAGAAATGGTAAGAGGTTGAGGAATAAATTGCAGCTACAGAGAGAGGGAGGAAAAGTAAGGGAGGGGAGAGAGAAAGAGAAACCTGCCGATAACAGATAGAAACACGACGAGGCCTCGCTGCCATTGAGAGCCAATTTAAACCCCACACATCCATTAATCCCATTGCTGTGATAACCGAACCAGAGCCCACCCTTTCCTTCTTTCCCCCTCCTCGTGTCTCCCCATTTCTTCCCCCTATTGACGGATGGGATGCAACACGCAGTCGGCCAAGAGGGCCCCGATAACAAGGCTTTCATATCAAGTTGCTCCATTATTGAGATGCAGAGGGGTATCAAGATAGCTGGCTTTCTTGTCGGAGTTTGTCACTCTCTTAGATTCATGGCACGATGCTGAGAGGAGGGCAACGCAGGGATGAGAGGGTGGGATAAGAGGAAGAGAAGGGAGGGGAATATAGGATACTTAAGAGAAAACAAAGCAACTCAAGTGGTGCTGAGACAACAGTTTGGGGCTCAAGAGATGATCCTGGAGCGGTGAGAGGGAAAAAAAAAATTGTTGAGGGCTTTCAGAAAGTCTTGTTTGAGGCATATAGTGTTTTATGTGCTCCTTCAGAGAGGTGGTGGGCGGGTGGGTAGCAAGATCGGGTAAGGGATAAATATCTTATTCAGTCATAAAAATGAAAAATCTGTGGCTTGAATTATTTATTCATGGATTTCAGGGAGGAACAGTCAGAGACACACACAGAGTACAGAAAAGAGAGTGAGAGGACTGAAGGGAAGGAGAGAATCTCTCGACAATAACCCAAGAAACTGACTCCATTTGTCATCTGTGGCGATGGAAATGATTGCACTCATGGTAACGCTGCTGACCTTTGGTTTACATGTCCCCTAAGTCGGTGTCGGGACATTTATCAATGCGAACCAGGATTTCTGGGCTGAAAAAAAGAAATGCAGAACCCCTCTCTCGGGAGCTGCTAACATTTACAAGCATTTAGAGCAAACAAACATGTTGAAAGGTGCCACCATTTATCCCGATTTACCTGGCTGGCCCTCTTTTTGTAACTTTCCTGCCACCTCACTTGCTTTGATGATCATGAAGCATCACAAGGGAAAGTGCAGATCATCCAGAAATGCGTTGTGGATGTAATGGCGGCTTTGTTCCTTGAGAAGGCCCATTGAAAGGGGATTAGTTGTGTGCAGACAGGATCCCCCTCCTACAAACCTTTGATGCCTAATGATGGGCGGGCGTTTTGATTGATCTGGCACTGTGTGGGCCAGATGAAAGGGGAGTTTTAGACAGGGATCTGCTGCTTTCCTCCAGAGGTCTCCCCTCTCTCCTCCACCCATCCATCCATGTCTCTGCTGTGGATCTACCTCTCACTCTTGATGTATAAATGGTGTGCTGGCATTTATCCGCTCCCAGGCCTTCTCTTCATTCCTTTACCACATCCGTCACCAACATGGCCAGTCATTCACAAAACCGACCTCATTAACAGTGCTATTAACTTTAATATCATCACTATTTGTTGACATAGTCTCTTGTTTATTGCCCATTTGCCTCCTTACCTTGCCCTTTTCTTCATCTCATTTCCCCTTCTTCTCCTCTTCATTCGTTCCCCCGACCTCATTTAAATAATAAATATCCTGGGAATTTCTCCATTCAATTAAGCGTTCAGGTCATGTTCAAGCTCTCGCTCCCTCTGCTTACTCTCTCCACCGTTCTCTTGATCATCCTCTCTCTGTGGGGAATTATATGCTTCTAATCCATCAATTAAGGATATCAGCGCATCGCTTCTCTGCCCCATCAGGGGGCTGTGTCATCGTATGACTAAGTATATAACCCCTCCACTTGCCTGAGCCCTCACTAATATCACATCCAATCTGCTCCTCTCGCTCTGGCACGCCATGTGAGGATGTCTTCAGGGTTACACATCAAAGTTGGAGCTTCGTCTATTTGAGAACTTTTTTGAAACACTAATTTGTAGGTCTGGATGTGTTGACGTGTCCATTTATTCATAAGACAGGATGAGGGGGAAGTCAGAACTAGTTTTGCAAAAAATAACTGGAGTGTAAATGTCATGTGACCTTTTATTATAAGCTGTATCCTACCTTTTCTTTAAATGTGAACGGGTGTTTCGAAGTGGCATAGTCAGTGTCAGTGTAGTATTACCTACCTTATAGAAGCAGACAAGTATTACAGTACGGGTGCAGCAGTAAAATTTATTTCGCCCACCTAAATATATATATACATCACTTTAAGTGTACAGTTTTTAATATTTTGCAGCTCTACCTTGCCTTGGAACAGCCATTGAAAAGAAATTTTTAATTTCACCTTTACTGATCGACCAGCAAACCCTGCTTTCTGCAGGGTAAAAGTCTGGTAGCTTCGTCAAGAGCAAAACAGATGGAAACAACAGTCTGATTTCCACATCGGAAAGGACTGTCTGAATGCAATGAGGAGCAAAATGAGTCACTCAGAATTAATTACAAGGCCCCACACAACTCCAAACTATTAAGGCACTTCAAGCTAAAAGTTGAAAGTGTTAAGGTTTATCGTTTTTAGATGTTAAGTGCTGTTCATTTGTTGAACACACAAGCTGCTGCAATTACCAATGCAGATGTCTGTTCTACAGCCCTGATGATTGCAGTTGAAGATAATGAGGTCTTGTTGAGTGGCGGTTGCAGGCAAAACGCTTCGATTCCTGCAAAAAAAAAGTTGCCCTTCTCATGAGTTTCCATCCTGCCGCCAAAGGTGAAATAGTTGAGATAGATGTGCACAAGAGTGCGGACACAAGGAAGCAAAGAGGAAGAAAGATGGAGAGAGGTGGGATTCATGTGATTGAACAAAGAGCTGTCTGTTGTGTTACTGCTATAAAGCATTAATGCATTGCCAAGTTACAATAGAGGAGTATTTGTTGAGACATTTTTGATTGCATTCAGTGCAACCTACTACTAGTGTGTCACTGTGTACCCACTCAGATCACACAAACATAAACCCACCCGGGTGTCTGCTGTCAAAAAAAATATCTTAAACACATAAACTCACCCAGGGGAACGAAGCACAAAGCGTTCCTCTCTCTCCCGAGAAGGGGGCTATCAATATTTCACGGTCTTAGCCCAGCCTTTAGGTGAGAGTACCAGCCTGGCAGACTAATTGAAAAGGAAAGGGCTACACTGATTGTGCGAGGCCATCCCTTTGAAGTTGGCCTCCTCCTTTTTAAATGTTTAAGCAGCGGCTGTCGGAGTCCTTCCGCCTCCAAAGTCGCTGGCGCCTCTCAATGAGAGCAGAAACACCTTGCTAGTTATTCAGAAAGGCCTCTGCTTTATGGCGTGGAGTCAAACAACGTAATTTTATTATTATTTTTTTTTTATAAGGAAAGGCAAGCTCTACTGTCGTAAAAAGATAAATAATTCATAATTCACATTGTTGGAGCGTACCATCTACAGGGACAGATTAATTCAATGGGCAATTGCGGGATGAGGGAGGGGGTGGGGTTGCAGCCGGGTGTGGCGGCACAGCACCTCTGGGTAAAATCCACTGAATTAGGTCAAGAATGAGAGAATAGCAATCAAAAAAAATAATAATATGGAATTAAGAAGCGTGAATTGTATGTCACATGTCAGAGATAAGGGAGTTGTTGCCTCCCACCTATGAACTGTGTATTTGTAAGACACGGGGAACTCAGAGGGGATCATTTGATTTAAATCATATCATTCAGTTCTTGGCTCATTTTTTTTTATTTCATGATGCATTATTCAGTGTGTGTCTTGAGTGTCAGCAGAATAGAAGAGGATATGTTTGTGTTGGGTTCTGTTTGTGATGCTTGCTAGTTTGAAATCGTGGATATTTTTACCCCATCAGGACTTTAAATTCAGAGTGAAATTCAAATGTTGGTGTGACTGTGATGAAGCATCACAGTGTTTTATTGTTGCCTTCATCTTCTGATATTGTCACTTCCTCTTGGTCTCTGCAGTTCTGCATTTCCCAACTATCACAGATTGACACCTGACAATCAGAGCAGAAGTCTGGCCGTTACCGATTGTACTTTGCCCATAATAACCACTAAAAGAAACAAACCGGAGCAGCTGATGGTGTGCCAAGCAATGGTTTATTCTAGCCCTTGAGTCAAATGTTAGCTTAAATAAAGCAAATTTTTGCACCACAGCAGCCTCCATTTTGTTCTGCTTCCCTCTGTGATCACGTCAGGTAGTGCGATCTTCCCTCTCTATCTTGTTGGTGATGCATTGTTATTTTCAAATCTTGTAGAAAGAGAGGAGAACATCTGTGAAATTTCTCCTTTTGCTTTGTGTGATGCAATCCAATTTCAAAATTGCTTATGATTTTATAACTCTGCCCTGCTTTTCACCAGTCCTCTGCTCGGTTCTGTAACGGTTTACTTTCTTTGCCTGTAACTGTTATACTTATCTTATTTGAAATCCTCTACTCACATTTCCACCAGCTGCCTTTTACTGATCTGCCTAACTTCCTTATTTGGATGCTCTGATTCATCCTCAAACTCTCAGATGTGTGCAAGATATTTTAATCGCCCTCAAACAGCCAGTGGACAAAGCTGTAAAGATTTCAGCTGAACTTCATCTGCATGTTCTTGGCTGACCACCTATGCCAAGACAAAGTAATGCCTAACGAAGCGACGAACAAACATTTTAGTCTCCTGTCTCCCAAACCAGCTAATAAACTGTGATAGCTACCTCCAAGGAAGGTCAGCGTCATCAAGACCGTTAGCTCTGGGTCAAAAGTGCCAATCAGCTGTTTTTTGTTCCACTTCTGATACCTCATAAATGCTCAATTCCTTACACTTTCACAAAAACACACCACCCTAAACCTAAAAGTAGAAGCCAGTCTGTAACTAGGAAGGACTGAATGGTTACTCTGCATGGCAGAGCTGTATAAAGATCTGCTGACGATGTTCCAGCTACTCCTCAGAGACCAACCGTAGAACTGGGGACTCTTATCTTCTTTCTCTTCCCCCATTCAATGGCTTTCCCTCTTCTACTCACCAGCTACCTTACGCTTTACACTGTCCTCCACTTTTTCCTCCAATTTTATTCCTGCATTCATTTTTCAATTCTCTCCCGCTTTCCCCCCATCTTGCTGAGATATGTGTTGATAAGGGCAGGGGGGTGGGCGCTTTTGTTGCGAGGGGAGTTGAGGAGTTGTGCCGAGGAACATTTATCGCTGATAAAGAAGAAGAAGCAAGCTGAGTGAAGTGAAGTATCTGGGAAAGAGGAGAAACAGGCAGGTGAGAGGGGAGGTGTGTGCTTCCTCCCCCTCCCCCAGCATAGGTAGCAGCAGGCTAAGTTGCCAGAACCGGGAGAGCGTAGTCTTTAGAGGTTCTTTTTGAAGTTGAGCCCGAGGATTACCCCAGCTGCTTCCTCAGCAGTGGCAAACCTGTGTCTGATTCCTGAGACAGGAGGAGAGGCAGGGAACTAAGGAGGTAGGGTGCTGAGAGAAGAGGAGCTGAGTTAAGTTAAAGCCCCTGGGAAATGGCAAACGCATGCAGCTGAAAGCAACCGGTGTGCAATGACAAAAGCAGGAGAAAGATCCAGAAGAAAAAAGGGTGGAGGTGTGCATGTGCAGATCGTGCTGACGAATGCTCGTGAGGTCCCTCCAAAGCGAAGATTCATGAGTCACTCATTAGTCACAGGCTTGTTCATTATTTAACACCATTCCCCAGCAACCCCAGGTGAGCAAGTTCCTATCCAGGGCTCCTTTGTACACGTCATGACCTTTCTCCGTCAGTTACATGGCGAAGATTAAGGAATGGTACCAGCCATAGGTTCTTAATCTTTTAAACCCCATTTACACCAATTGTTAACATGAGACCCTCATTCTTCTGATAATCAAGGGCCTTCAGCATTCTTGGTCATTCAGATCTGGGATGATTTGAAAACGAGACATGTGTGTAATCAGAATATGATCAGAAAGGCCAGACCACATCTGGAAATGGTCTTGGTTGCATTGTGATTTGATGCAGGTTATATAGATTATAGATTATTATATGCAAAGATGTCACCCCGATGGCTGGCACTATAGGTCATATAGCCGCCCCCTCCATGTTACCCACATTAAATATATCTAAAAAATTTTGACATGGCAATATAGCATCGTACTTTTTCCTCTGATATAATATTAAGTTTTCATTTCCTTATATCAAAAAATAATGTTTTGGGCCCATTGTAAATCCAGATTGACCTTCGTACCTCAAGGTGTTGCTGCACAGCTACCTCACTGCAATGAACACGGCGCCTGTCCTATACATGTATGTGTAAATATGTGTACATATATATATGTAAATATATATTCATATATACAACTTGTATTTTAAACGGACACTATGTAATTTTTGAATGGCTAAACTCCCGGGCGGCCACTATCGCCGCGGGCCCCCGGCCCGGTGCTCCAGTCATTTTTTTCCCGGACCTCCACAGCCCTCCTCCGGTCCGAAGGACTTCCCGGCGTGCCCTGGCCGCCCGTGGACGGGCATGGGGCGCTCCCAGGTGGTCACTCACTGCAGATCCCCGGCCCACTCTGGTCATTTTATGGTCCTTTTACGCTTTTTGGGCAAAAAAGATTCAGCGCAGCATAAGTATGGTCTTGTGTTATGACCAAAAGTGCAGTGCAGGTTTTAGTTTAGTGCTGGGTAAGTAAAACCGGCGTCTCCACCTTGATTCTCTGTGAAAAGTGAATCGCTCCAAATAACATTAAATTCTCAAGATGGCAGCGCCTGCATCCGTGTTAATGAAGCTCTATGTGAGGCAGAAGTGGAGGATAGTCAGTTAGAGAGTTTAACATCCATCAGCACTGGTGCTCTGGCACAGGTGGAGAAGTGTGAGAGCTGAGGAGAGATAGAGATAAACAGAGAATGTGTCTGTCTGGCAGAAAGACTGAGGCGGAGGGTGGAAGGGGAAAAGAGTTCCTGAGATGGATTGAAATCATCCAATACGTTGCTCGCACCGGCATCCACGGGCATGACACAAAACAAAGCATAATGGGCTGGAGGAGGCCATGTGTGACAGGGTATAGACAAGCCACAGGGAAGGGGCAATGGAGGGGAGATGGCGGATGGATAGCTATAACTCATGTGGAAAAAAAAAGTCTTTTAATATTACACTCCGCCTGATAGCATCAGTTGACAGTATTAGTAGACGTCTGTTAATATCTGTTCTGCCACCTTAATTTACATTCTTCACCGCATCAGCAACATGGCAGCAGAGCTAATGAATTCAACTGTGAATGAAAGAGTGAGAGGCAGTGAGGAAAGGGAGAGGAGAGCACATTGCATACTGAAGCAACTCCTCCAGCCGCTGACTTGGAAATGAGTCACAGTGCTCTGCTCGACTAATAAAATCTACAGCAAGTGTTATACTGTTTCTCCTTGTTTAACACCAAGGCAGAATGTGCTGGGTCATAACAATGAGGTGCTAAAGATGTTTTAAAGATACTTCCCTTGTGGTGCTTGCAGGGTTTGTTTTCGTTATCTGCCAGCAGAGGGGGGTAAGGGTACACTGAAGAGCCAGAGGCTGCTGTACGGCTGCAGCATCACAGCTCCTCAAAGAGGAGCAGCTTTACAGTAGAATTAAGTGAAAAATAAACATGTGCCTTTTGTGTTCTTCAAGCTTTTGCACATGTGACTTTTAAGGTTGCATTTAGCAGGGTTTATTAGGTTTGTTTGTTTTGCTTGTGTTAGCAGCTCCTTTGACTTTGAGGACCAACAAGAGGGTTTATTAGTCATTAAGCGAGCAAGATATCAAGGCAGGGAGGAGCATTTTCCCCAACTTAAAGCTTTCCAGAAGTGAGGTGGAGTTGGGATAATCCAGTAGAAACACGCCTCGTACAGAGGCTACACTGAGCCCACATGCTGACTTTTTCTGCAGTGTGCTGTGTGTGTGTGTGTGTGTGTGTGTGTGTAGAGGGGTTCTGAGTGTATTTGCAGAGTGACTGTGGTGCATAACGCAGAGAACATGCGAGACAGCTTCAAGCAAAGCGGTCCTGACATGCAGGATTATGTGCAGCTCAAGCTCCATAAACAAATCAACATTGAAATGGGGACTCGCTTCACTGCAACTCAAAAATGTGGTTACTCAGGAAACATGTCAGCTTTAAAGATACCAAATTAGGATTCTAATATGTTTCCAAAAGGTGGATCCTGCACAGTCCGCTGTATTCTGTCTACAGGCTACTAGTGCTGCTGGTTTCTTTTGTGCTAAAACAGGCTGTTAGAGAGCTGCACAGATAAAGTGGTCCATGCCCAAACGAGGGGTTGGCAAACTTTTTAATGTCAAGGACTAATTTGTGTTATTCAGCTTTTTTCTCTCTTTTTTTATTTATTGAAAAAGCACTGTTCAGACCGCATTTTTTTTTTCAAGATGAAAAAAGGTTTTGTTTCCATAACAACCACTGGCCACTCTGCACAAGGTACTTATGTCCAATACTCAGACACTTCTACCCAAGACTCCCATAACACAGCCAAGGTATCTTCAGACTCTTAATGATCACAGCAACAAACACCTCTGTCAATTCATCCTCTCTGTTTTTCGTGGTTGGCTGTGCTATGGACTGCCTCTGCAGTGGATAAACCAAGCATTATTCTTTTTGTCATTTCATTGTAATTTCCTGTAGCAGCTGGACACTGGAGTTATTAGCAAACATTGTTCAAACAGGAGTAAATAGCATATTTGCTTGTAAATATATCCAGCCTGAGGCTTCGTATGGATTTGGTGGCCGAGCAAGTATTTATGGCAATAAAACTGTGTATGTGGGATTCACTCACAGTACAGCAAATTATTATATCTATGCTGTCCAGTTAGATCTAGCCCCTACATGGCTCTCAACATGGCACTGGCTGAGCTGGTGGCTCATAGCGGTGATGACGGCGCTAACAGTGAAAACAACAGCAGCACTGCTGACAGAGCTAACATTGTTTACCTGGGTGAGAACTGGAGAGAAGGCGCTACACTTCCACATTCTGGGCTGGACTTAACATCCTTTAACATTTAATTTAATTTAAAAAAAAATGTCTGTTATTTGGACTCTCAAAGTGACTTTATGTCAGGGAAGTTCTTTCATTTGGGTTAAAACCTGAGAATAGTATTCATCTTTTATTCCATCAGTGTCAATAAAATGAACCTGATTTGAGCCCCTTTGTAAACCTCGACATCCTTGGACAGCAGCAAGTGGCTGGAGCCACTCAGCCTGCCCAGAATGCTTCTTGTAAAATAAATGCCAAAAGAAAAATATACAATTCATTTACAATGACAGTAATACACAGGGACATGAAAGGGACAATCACTCAGAGCACACTCGTGAGGAAATGTGTCCTCCATGTGAACAAAACTGACAATTTCTGCCAAGTGCATCCACCGCATGGAATATGAAATGTATGCGTGAGTGGCACTACTCATATAAGAGGCAGCTAGTCATAATATCTTTAGTAAAACTATTCTCAGCTTGGAGCCTGTAATAATGCATACAGTAGATTTATGTTTATTTTAGCGATACAAAACATTTAAGCCATTATTCCCTGCGTGCGCAATTGTTGCCATCTAAATGTTTTCATTAAGCATGTGGCGAGAGCAAACAGTGGTCAACATGCAACGTGACGTGGCAACCAGTCGATTCATTAAACGACATGAAGGATAGCGGCATTGTTATTTTTAAAATGACGACAACCAGTGCAATCATCTTTAATTGTTCCACTATTCTACTATACTTCTGCCAAGCTGAGCTCATAAGTCACAAAAAAATCACCTTACCTCGCACATGAAAACTGTGAAAATCATTGCTATTTTTAAACTAGTGGGACGCACAATGCTGACAGCCCTCCACTGCGCGCACACACACACACACACACACACACACACCTTCCTGCTGAAAAAGCACCTTGCGAAACTCCATCTCTGCATTCTTAAATCCTCTCTCTGTGAAATAAATTAGGCCTATGATGTATGTTGCCAAGGTGAAACCTACATAGTTGATGGTTGCGTGATTAGCCAAACAGGTGCATGTTACGTGATGAAGATAATAGCAGCGAGTTAATTAGCATTAGCATATAGTGCAGCTTGATCATGTAGGAGTGTTGTTTTCATTCCTCCTGTATGGGGGAGGGGAGGGGGAGCTGGTGTGTAGCCGTAGGATATGAGGTAATTAACTTATCTAACAGAGACATGTTCTTGAGGCTCCTCTTCCACGTTAAATTGGCTTAGACATTCTTTTTTTTACGCCCCATATAGGCAACTGGAGCAGTTTGAAATAATACCTCTGTAATGGGGACAATATAAGTGTGCATGACTGAAATAGATATTCATTAACTAGTAGTATTATTTCTGCTAGGATAAATGCAAGGGGAGGGGAATGAGGGTGGGTAGTTGCCTTATAATATAACATTATAAAATATGTACTGTATTTGTTAATTAATTAAACCCGTATTTGCTTTTTTCCTTTGCCTTTAAAATAGAGTCGTAGAAGCAAACAAGCCCAAAATAGTAATACCAGCAAAAGTAATTTAAGTTAATATGCTCGCTCTGCAACAGTGGCTCCAGTTCTGCATCAAATTCGCATCCACAACTACTGTGGGAGGTTGTAAACAGTGGATCTGGTCCGTCGGGGGTGTTGGGGGGTTACCGGAGTATGATGAATGTATTGGCACAGCTGACTCTGTGTTGCTCTTGTTCTTTCCATTCATTCGGAACATCAAGCGCTCGCCAGTGTTCCTATGACTTTGCTCCAGCGGATGTAGGTGTACGCCGGCAGCGAGTTTCAGCCACCTAAGGGATTCCCGACTGAAGGGCCAGGCCGGGGCAACTTGGATTCCCTTTAGGTTTGCCTGCTCACATGGCTTTGATGCCTCTTAATAAAAAAAAAAGCAGCACATCAAGATTTATTAAGCATCCAAGCCCAAGAATACTCCAGTTATTTCGGCCTGCTGTCCTGAGACGACCCCTTAAATCTCACAGCAACAGGATTTTGTTTTCTCAAGGCGTCCTTGAGTAAAATAGTTATTCTGCATGTGGTCTCTCAAATACAACTTTAAGGAATTTGTACTTTACTTGAGTGTTTCCACCTTGTTACTTATCTGACTATGTTGGGAATGGGAGTGTGTGATGACAAGATGAATCCCACTTTTGTATTTGTCAAAGAAATATAAGGCTACAACTAGCACTAGTTGAGCTAAGATCAACACAAAGCCTGTCTGTCCATATGTAGCAGAATCCACCTACCAGCACTTCTAAAGCTGATGAATGAGCATTTTATATCTTGTCATTTTAAACCACACAAAGCTGATTTAAGGATTGAAACTTCCTGGAATCTCCACAGCTCAGAGCAAATAAATAGTCCAGCACCCTTGTAAAATACAACTTTTTTTCACACCATGATTTCTGTACAGTTTAAATGAAAGAAATACAGCCGGGCTAGCTAAGCTAAACTAACAATGTGCTGGCTGAATGTTTCACAGGCAAATATGAAAGCAGATCGATCCCGTCATCTGACATGTAAGGGAGTAAATGTGCATTGAGGTGTCGATACTTGTGCTTAGGGGAATAGGCTATACGTCTTCCACCACTGTAAACACCTCACATACAAATAGCTTCTTTCGGAGAGCTCAGTGTGCCCAGTGAGTGATTTGTCACGTTTAACAGTTAACACAGTTACACAACTTGTGATTTCAAAGAGTGAATGATCGCAAAGAGCTCGGGTAAAACTGCAGCGCTGAGGGCATCCAGTTGCCGTTTGTGAGATGTTCTGTCGTCCCAATTCTCTCATTTGTGTCTCTTTCTAGTGATGGAGTCCCACTCCTGAAGCGCCCCAAGGCTAAAGAAAGGTCTGGCGTAAGATGGAGGAGACTCATTCCCTTAATTGTAATTAACTGTCACTGTTTTTTTTTCCCCCCTTTTTCCTCACTCTTTAGTAAATATCAAGAGCATGAAAAGTTCACACCTCCTGCCAGGTAGAGCTGATGGGGACCTGAGGGAACCCAGCACTTGGCTGTGATATTTCCAAACAAATAAAAGGTAAGGGAGGGTCGAGGGCCACAGCTGTGCAGTTGAGTACATGCTTACCTGTAGCCAGCTGTCATCTATAACCAGACTCTGCTGTGTTGTTATATTGGACCTGGGAAACTGGTGCTGGTACAGAGTTTGGCAGCTTGTGTCGTGTAACATGCAGGCAGCGTAGGAGGCGGATGGACACCCATGCTGCTTTGCAATCTGAGCAGGATTTCCATTTGACCGCGCACATTAACCCTGGATTACTCAACATCTTCTTGGTCATGTTCAGATTTTCAAGACGCACGGCACTGGCGAGCCACTGTTGCATTTCTTTTGAAGAGAAGTGAGGCAGAATAATCCATATCGCTGCAATAAAGTGAGGACAAAGTGAGTTGCATCGCAGGAGCTTTGATCTGGATAGGATTTATTGTACATTTGTCCTTTTCAAATATATGTTACGTGTATATAATGGGCCTGAGTGTGTATCAACAGGGAGTTTTCTTTGAAATGATTCCATCAGGCTGTTTGATCTTGTTTGTATGCCTCAAACTACAGCAGTTACACTTAGGTGTTATTTTCTCTGTAGTTTACTTACCAAAATACATAACTGGCATGAGGTCTGTCCCACTGACATCATTTTATGTCATTGTTAAAGCTGCCATCTCTGCCCAACCCGGTTTTGACTAGCCTGGCTATCGCGACTACTTGCTCTGTGAGCGTAGTCTGGACAAGCTGCCTTGTAAACCGAGTTCTCAGAGGGCGGGCTTAACTTATGTCAATCAAATGCCTCTGTGTGCTACTGGATGAAGCTTCAACCAGTCAGACCACTCTTTCCTCTGAACAAAACAAAAACTGTTTGATCCAAAGAACTAGTGCGTCATTGCCTTAACGCCTCAGTTGAGCCTTTGGAAATGCTAGATTTTCATTAGTCCCCATTCCTAGGTGAATCTGAAATTGAAGAGAATGGCAGCTTGGCCAGACTGACTTGGCTGGAAAATTTGTGAAGCGTCACAGGAAATATGGACGGGCCCAGGCTAAGTTTTGACATCTCTTTCCAAAAAAAATGTCGAAAATATGTCGAAAGGCATCAAGTCGGCAAAACTGACAGCCTGTCCCTCCAAAGCCACTCCCCCAACAGTATTCACAGCTGTCAACCTAGCAGCTGTTTGTTGTCATTTTCAGGGAAGTAGCAAGGTAGTTCTTCCACTGGAAGATCCCTGTTTAGAAACTGCAGTATATATCAGATGAGGATGGTAACTCAGAGGTCTTAAGTCAGGCTGCTCTGCGTTGCCTTTCATGGCACCAAAAGTTTGAATTGATAACAGCCACTTTTCTCGAGGCCTTTCCATTTTTCAAACCAATATGGTGACATAGATCATCGGTGTCAAAGACTGGCAGGCCATGTTTGTTTTGAGCCATTATGGGTTGACGCAAGCATGACTTTATTATAATTACATTAAAATCTATTTGTATAGTAGTTTAGATTCTTTGTGTAGTGTATACCTCCCATCTTGAGGGAGTCAGTGAGGCCTGAGCTGTCAACAGAGGATGACATCTGACAAGTCATCTACTTTGCTTGCCTCCCACTGTATATTCTTCTGGTATTTACGTCACAAAACCATTAATATGCATCATCAGTTGTGGCTGGCCATTTTTGGACTTTTTTTCTTGGTTGATATGTTAAATAAAAAAAAAAAAAAAAAATTAAAACTTGGCAACCACCCAACACTTTGTTACTCTGTATACTGAAGATTTGCAAAAGCAAAGCCATATTATCTGTCTGAACAGTTTCTTTTGCACCCCTAAGGTAGTCTTTAAGTTCTAAAATGAAGGAGCTATAGTTGTTATCACTAATGCTCATTTTGGTGCGGAGTTCATCTTTTATAAGCTGTTTCTTGCTCCTGGCCATCTTTCACATGCAAGTCCTCCAAACTAACATCAGTATACTGTATTTACTGAAGTTTTATGAAAGTTCCTGCGGCAGTGCTGAAGATATTGCCAAGTAAAAAGGGTTACCTGGAAATCTAATGTAAGAAATACAACAAAGAACACATTGGGTTGACTGAAGTGAGCTGCTTTTTTGCGGTTTATATTTATATTTCCTTATTTTTCCTGGCTCACTGTCATCCTTCATGTCATAGATGCAGACTGGTCCATTCGTCAGTGTTTCCATACTTGGTTGTTCTGTCCCCTTGCATGATAGTAGCAAAGCTTTTTTTGGTTTTTAAAGCGGGCAGACGTGGTTAATACTGGAGATAATCCTGTCAGAATCTCCCCGGCTGGTCACACTGGAGGTGGTCGGGCTGTCCCTGATCATCCCAGCACATATGGAGCCACAGTGTAAGCAGCAGGTCCGCTGAGCAGCTGGGCCATGCTGGACAGTTGTATGTTTACCCCTTTTAATCCTTCCTGCAAGGCTCGCTCGAGCACTGATGCCAACTTTATTAACTTGGCAAAACAGCTCTAAGTCATTGCTCCATCCTTTTCTTTTTGGCTCCTTGGCCTCTTTTACCAACACGGGTCAGATGAAGGTCAGTAATATGCACCTGCTTCTGCAGGTCTTTCTTCAAAGTTGGCTTGTAATCTAGTCTCTAAGGGCATTTTCATGCCAATGACCTGCTTGAATGGGTCAACATGTGCTAGACGATCCTCTTTCCTGACTACAGCCACTCTGCTGGGAATATGCTGGCCTGCTCAGGCCTGACTTTGATTCATGACTATGCACTTGAGCTCCTATTAGCACCCGTCGGATGAGCCACCTGGTAGGCAAGCTCCTGTTATATTTTATGTGAAGCTGTAACAAAACAAGCCAGGAAGATGGGAAATAGGCTTAAAGTTGTAGTGAGTCCTGCCACTTGTTTTGACTCTCATATGAAGGAGATCCCAGTTGTACTTTGATGCTGCGTTTGAGTTGTCCTTGTAAGTCGTAAATTACAAGCTCCAAGTTGGAAACATCAACTGAAACGCAAATCGAAGTCAGACTTAGGACCCGTAAACTCATAAAAAGTCTCTTTTTCATCATGAAAAAATGTTTTTTTTACCTCGTTCCATTCTTGTTTTATCAGAGGTAGAGGCTAGTTTCACCAAAATTACCACTTTTTGTCCAGAATTTGTTTTGTTCTCTAATCGTGATCGTCTCCACTTCTTGGTTTGATCTCTGTAGCACATATTGTCTCTTTATGTCCTGACTACATCTCCCAGAAGCCCCCAAATTACTTACAGGCTGTGGGAGACCGCAATCGGCGATCCGCTGCAGTAAAAAACATGTCTTATTACGTCGATGGCACTCTAGCTTTAGACTTTGAATGACGTAGCATCACACTCAAAGAGTTAAAAGAAAGAGCAGCTCAAGTGTTAAACAGGACGACAATTCATTTCAAACAGAGAGAATAACACTTGTAATAGTTTCAAATTAGTTGTGATTTTTTTGTGTTGCCTCAAGGAACTGGCAGTTATTACTTGATGTAGTTGTTTATCAGGGTTTATCTGAAAGGATAATATGAAATGTCAAAGTATTCATTTATTGACTTTACATTAAGAAATTTACACATGAATAGAATTCCCTCATTTTAGGGTCACAAAAGAAGTGATTGCTCTGTCCCCAGTACAAATAAACATGTCAACCAATTTTCAGCCTAAATGAAACAGAGTCACTTCATTAAGTCTATTATATATTCTGATTAAATTTCTTTGTAACATTAAATTAATGAAGCACACACCCAAAGATAATTGAAAGCTATGCAGATCTGACTAATATACATGTAAGTAATTAAATTGATGCAGAGAATTAATTAACTGTCATTACTAATAATATATTCATGCTTTGGTCTGTGTTAGAATATGAAGTCTGACTGAATGCATCTCTGTTTCAGCATGTGTGTAAAAATTTGACCAGAATAAGATATTAGGAAGTAAGATGGAGACATTTTTTCTCAGTGCCCTGCTAATTAATGTAGTTTAATTTTAAGTATAATTGTACAAGCACTGTTGCTTTGCATATAATCCAAACACTGTGATAATTCTCATACTTGGTTTTAGCACATAGCTCAACATCATCACGGTGGTTATATTTCCTTCACTGTGTAACCTTTTTCCACAAGCTGAGCAGCCTTTAAAGTTTGGTGTAGCAAACCTGTTTAATTTGAATTAACTTCTAAAGGAAGAAGAGGTGCAACCATCAAGTATCTCCACACACACACACACACACACACACACACACACACGCACACCAGCTGTGGTGGAATTGGAAATGTGTTTTAATGATCTGTGGACTAAATAACAGCAGGTGGTGGAGCAGTAGGAGTGAAGTTAAAGAACTAAATGTGTTGGGTTAATCATTAAAAGTAATGTTACTTTGAGGTGGATATTTTTGTCCTACTTGGATGTACTGAACATTAGATTACAGTGTGTACTTTGAATTAATAAGTCATGGTGAAAATGGTAATTATAGACATTAGTTGAATGACTAATGATGCCAGAGGGTCTATCGATGGTGAGGGCCGACTCTCACTTGAAAGTTTGTTTAGACACATTTCAGTGTAGCAGCAGAGAACAGGAGCAATCACATCACAGTGGTTGTCTTGACACTTCACTGACAGCTTTTCATTGTAATACTATTTTATTAGCGGTTGCAATTAAAGTCTAATTTTAGGAAAAACGTGCGCGTGCATTAAAGCATTGATTGTGATTTTAAAGCTGTGTCTATCCGTATTTTCATGTGACGCATTACACATATTATGTGTAATGTGAAAGGTTGATATACAAAAGTAAAAAGTAATTATTTTCACCCTGCACTTTCTTTTCCACCTTTTCCTGTGATAGTTGAGTCAACCTTGTTTCCACTGTTTTTTTTTTTTTCAATACAGTATGTCTTTTGAGTTACTGAAGACCAGAAACTGAGCTCTACATCAGTGCAACTATTGCCACATATCTGCTGTAAGTGCAAATAGGAAACATTTTGCTCACATTTTAGCCATATTAACTGAAGCAATGATGGCCAAAAAGCTGGAGTTAGTAGCTTTAAGTGACAATACGATTCTTTCCTTATCCAAGCAGTGGTCAACTTTTGGGTTTGACAATGGCAAAGCCAATTTATTCATCTTTCAAGACCTACAGAATGTTGTACTGTGACTCTAAAAAGCTGAGAATAGCTCAAATGAAAGAAGAGAGACACTATTTCATCATGGAAAAAATGTTTTTACCTTGTTCCATTGTTGTTTTATCAGAGGTAGAGTACAGGCCACCACTTTTTGTCCAGATTCTGTTTGTTTTGCTCTCTAATCACAATCGTCTCCACTTGCTGCTTTGATCTCTGTGGTGTATAGTTACTCTTTATGCTCTGACGACAAATCCCAGAAAACCCAATGTTATTCTGTTATTCACAGGCCCTCTTGTGCCTGCTTCTGAAAAAACACTTTGACATATATATATATATATGTCTGTGGCACTCCAGCATTGGATTTTAAAAGACGTACAAATATGTCTTTGGCACTCAAAGAGTTTAACAGCCAGCAGGGGCAGCAGGAATCTATGAGTTCATCATCTCAGTCAATAGTTTCAGCTCTTTTTCATCTAATAAGTTATGGTCCCATTAAGAGTCAAATAGGCAATAATGTATGGTGTGCCTCAGGGTGTGTCTATCTTGTGGCTTGTCCAGTCTTTGGTTGCTGAATTGCCATTCACTGGTTGTTTTCAGTTCATGAAAGTTAACCGTAACAATTGGTCGCTGAAAAGCATCTTATTTAGTGATCATACCTAGCAAAAAATAAAAAAAAACAAGTCAACAACTGGCAAAAATCAACTTTCTGAGATGGAATGACATTTGCAGTTACCGCTGTGTGCTTTATGTTCTCATCATGTTTCTGAATGTTTTCACACTTCAGGTTCATCTTATATTCCAAGGACATGCATGCCCGCCATGTCCAAGTATGTTTTCTCCCCACTGCAGTGACCCTGAACCCTGACATGATCTGTAAATATATGGGCGAAGGTGTGTGTGGGTGTGGGAAATAAATGAACATGGAATAATGATTGTTGTCTTGGACTTGTCAGTGGTGGTGGCATTTTGGAGACATATATTACCTCTGTGTTTTGTGGGTTGTAGTAGCTCTTGAAATTATTGGTTTGCATATTGAACACATATAGTGTGGTATTTATTAATGCCAGATATATTATTTTAGCAGTTGCTTCATGTCACCAACAATTTGGCGTCCAACTGTTTTTGTGTTTAGTCAGTGGCTGTTTGTGACCATACCCTCACCATCTGTCCTGGCCTCTTTTGTTCGACCAGTTTGGTATTCCTAAACCTGTCAGGATGTCAGGATCCATGTCTGATATCAACCCTGTTCTTTAAATGAGCACCCAGCTTTGCTGTGATGGTACTGTATGACATTATGATTCATTGTGGCCATTAGTTTTCCATTCATTGTCTGAGTAATGAAGCTAATTAATTGTTTTCGAGGAAAACTGAGTCTGAAATGGAATTTCAGCAGCAGCGTCTCAAACAACACTTTGTTTACTCCTTCACTCCTGAGTTCCTGCTACTGTGGGTGACTGCAGCTGTGTCTTTTATTGTGGAGGAACAGTGCACACCACCTTTCATTGTACATCACACAACTTGTACTCCCCCCGCACGTTAATGCCTAATGGCTTTGCAATGACTTTTAAACGCTGCCATGTTTTGGACTTTACCCCCAAACTGCCTTTTTTTTTTCTTTCCCACAACATCACATTCCCTTACTGCTGTCTGTCACAGGACTTTTACACACAATTAAATTTGTTTGACTTGACCGCTAAATAGTGGAATGGGCCAGTGCTAAAAAAAGCGCAGCACTCGCTTACATAGTGAAGCGACAGAGATACATTGTGCACATAGCTCTGGGTTGTTTGTGGTTGCTCTGCTCTCTCTGAAGGCCATTAGCAGCTCTGACCTGTAGTTAAGAGGTGTCAACCATTTGGTATTGTACATCTTTTGCACTCCATGGTTCAGTGCTGATGTACTTTAAAAGCCCACACTGGGAGCGCTCCATTATCATCTACTTACAGACCTTCATGGCTCATTTTGTCACCTGCTTTACTTCTTCATATATAAGGTCAACCGTGACATTAGGGCTTTGCTTCCAAGTGGGTACTGTTTTCTGACGGGTGCGTTGTGCTCACCATCAGAAATGAGGCAGTTTCCTATTTCATGCAGAGACCTGAAGTGGATGGCTTGCTGAGCACAGACTGCTTTCAGGCAGGAGAGCTTGACGGCACAGTTAGTGTCCCATTTTCCCAAAGGGGAGTTTCTGGAACTGGTAGTTGAATGTGTGCATGGGGTCATCTGTGGTCTGTCCTGCTCACTTCCTGGTTCTGTTGTCAAGCAGCTTCTTGAATGAATGGTGCTGCCACTAGCCTTCAAGTCAGGTCAAGCACTAAACTGGTTCAGAGCGTTATATCTTTGTCAGTGTCCTTTTCCTATTGGTATAGTATACTTTTTTTTCATTCTTTCAAATGCCTACCTGTTGCTTTCTTCTTCTCTTTGCGTGTGGTCAGCCTATGTTGCAAGTCTACAAAAAACTGTCTTCCTTGGCTGAATTGCAGAAAAAAAGTCCTAAAGTTGAAGTGTCACCAGCTGATGATTTGTCACTTAATGGCTAATTAACCAGCAGCTGGCACTTACACAGAGAACAGCTCATAGCCTGAATGCAAAATGCTCTATGATGCTGCTTTCAGGTATATGCTTTATTTGACCCAACCTCTACATCTCTGTCGCTACGACAAAATCAGCCAGAATTGTTTACGTAACCTTTTTTAGACTTCCTCCTAAGCAAATGACAGAGAATTATCCCACATATGTCAAAGACTGTGGGCTAAGAGCATGAGACAAGTCAAATTACCCTGGTCATCATGGTGATGATTGTGCTGTCTTCATGACTTTGTGCCATGCCAATTATACTTCCTAAGGTGCAAGAATATTCAACTATCAGCCAATCAACATCCTGGCTGTGCTCCTCGACATGAACTCCTGTGAGGATTCTTTCAATAAAAGATAAAAATCATGATTTCTCCTCAGCCTCAGTGAATAGGAAATCTCACTATGCTCACGAGTCCTTTTCAGATTGCAGATATAGACATGGAGCAAGTGTCTATATCTTTATATTACAGTGTCTCAAATGCAATGTTGACAAGTTATTGAAAAGTATTAAAATTATGCTTTTCATGATTTGAAAACAAATATACATTTCACCAGGCAGTATTTTGATTTTCTGGACATCAAACTTGAGGCCAGCATTTGTGCATAAACTCCGAAAAATTAAGATATGCAAGCATTAAAACAGCCTTCCTTACTTTCCACATTGACAGAATCTTGTTCAGATCCTCACAGTCGACTTCAATATCTTTTTTTAATGATAATTTCATCTCACATTGAGGCCTATTAGCATATCAGCCTGGCATTATATTCATTAGAAGATATAAGCTTAAGTTTAAAAATATTTTTTTAAGTAATGCTGAAAAGTTTGACTGTGAGAATCCATGAGTGTATTCACTAGCTGTCTGTCATGGATGCTCAACAACTGCCGAGCTACCTGCTAGCTAGCTGTCTGGAACTTGACATGCTGTCTGTCTGTCTGCCCACTCCTCTTGTTTTCACACATTAAAATGTGACAAAAGTAAAGTTTCTCCCTCCAAAAAGCGTCATTTTGTTGATGGGCTAATTATATATAATTAACAGCTGAGTAAATGACAACAGCTTTAGTTTTTGACAATATTAAGTGAGTCACAATTAAAGTCAGGGCTCCTTAAAATCACAGAGTTAACTTGTATGTGTGTAATGTGTGCGGTGTTTCAAACTCATTGCAGATGATTTACTGCTTTAATATCATTTGTTTTACTGTCATTTTTTAAAAATGTATTTCAAAGTCACCTCTCGAAGCCATGGGTGGGTCTCAACTCTTGATGTTTGCATGGATTCAACTACACTCCTCATTTTTTACTTTTATCTCAGTCGAATGCTCTCATCTCTGTTGTGCTGAGTGAACTATAGAGCATGTATGCTGCAGGGAGAGCTCCATCTGAGGGAGCAGGCTGAAATAAATGCAGGTGGGTGAGGGAGAGGTGAGATGCTAATGAAATTGCTTGCAGCCTAGCTTCAAAAACAATGAACTCTTTGCTCCAATGAGCTACTGTTCGCCCCAATAAATAAGGCATCTCTGAAACTGACATGCTTCCACCTTACAGAACCCACCCTGTGAAGAATAAGAATGGTGAAAGAAAACACTTTAACGATTTCCAAACTACATTTTGTTTCCTTTTAGTTTGAGGAAAAAAAGAGATTTTAAGGTATTCCACAAAATAACAATGAAGTTCGAAAAGGCTTCTGCAGTCTGTGGAAATCCCATTTCCCTCCACTTTGCTCCCCGGCATCCTCATTTTTGCCCATGCTTCCTTTTCCTGTCTCTCTTTCTCTGTCATTCTCCCCCCATGGGCTGAAAATACTAATTCTTTCAAAGGAGTCATGGGATTCTGCTTGGCTCAGTAAGTTTTCTCCCCAGATCCCACGTTGGATATTTTCCATGATGTGTTTTTGTCTGTGATGGAGTGTAAATTACATCCTGTATAAAGCATAGATGGATCACAGTGAGTGTTTATTTGCTCAGCAGACACACAGGTGTCTCTCTGGCCTCTGTGTTCCTTGTGCTCTTCTTTTTCTACCGTTAATGTGGAGATGCATGCCCAGCCATCTGTGAAGGACAAGGGAACCTTTTGGCCAAGACAAATCGCTTTGGAGCAGGTCTGTATGGCCTCCCACCACCTCCCCATCCCCATGCTGTCCACACTCATACACACAGATGAACATGCACGCACACACCATCCCTCTCCCTCCCAGGGTAACAAGGGAAGCGTCTGCGTTGGGTCCATAGTGTTCCATCAGGAGTCAGCCAACTGAACCACCGGTCTAATCCTTACCAGCAGCCCACATGGTCACACTGCCAAGTTCCAATTAGACCCATAAAAAAAGCCCTCCATTTTTTTCCGAGCAAGAAGCTTTTTTTTATGAGGGGTGCGCCCAGCCCTCCATGACCCACCGGCCACCCGATATAACAACACGGCTATAAAAGCAAGACAAGATGGGGAAACAGGCTAGAATTATAGACACCCCCGAGGGGTGACACTTGCAAGGAACAAACAAAGTCTCCTCCCGGTGGGAAACAAAGCAGTAACTGTCTGCATCGGTTCAAAGACACAACAAAGTTCAACCTCAGAGGCTCAGAAACCCATGAAGTCGGCAGGGACAGACGGGATTAGCAAAACACGGGGCACTGACATACACACTGCTCCAGTTTCTTAAAATTACAGGGATTGGCGCATCGCATGAGATCAATTATATGTTGGTAATCCTTCACTGAACAGATGGTTTTATAATGGGTCTGAGATGCCAATAAATAGTTTACATTTCTTGAGCTGAGATGGTTACAAAAGTTTTAAATTTCACAGCTCGGTGTTCGACAATTGGTGGTTTTACTCAATCCAATTTGCAGGAGCTGTCAGTTGGCAGGTAAGGACCACTGAACAGAAATTGTGACTACTGAGCTTCTCCCGAAGTAAGAGGCTGACAAAAAGCCATAACAATGGATTTATAACTCCTATCTCCTATAAACAGCACCAATATACTGTAAATGGAGACAGGCTCCTAATAGTGTTAGCTCCTCAGAGGTAAAGAGTTCTGCTGACAACTATGTCAGCTTGTATGTGGATGTATGTGTGGGGCATTGCATTGCCTGTGTCCAAGCCTACTAATGTCCTGAGCGACCTTGCTAAATAAAGACCAGCAGATTGAGCTATCTGCTCTCGCTGTCCATTGCTAAGGCACTGAGGCTTGAAGTATACATTTGTGCGCCGCATTACACCCTCTAACAGGCAGTCAGTCAAAATAACATGCTGCCTGAAAAGTCAGCGTTTACCTTTCGTAATGACCGAGCTTCCACTGAAATTAATAGATCCTCAAACTGGTCTCAGTAGCGGAGTGTCTTCAGCACGTCAGAGGCGGAGACACTGAAACCACCACCACTGCATTCCCGCTCAAATGCACTATAAACATCCCAACTTCCCAGCACTGGAAGTCAATGAAATGTGTGACTGCAATAGTCACTTACAGTTTTGATTTGATGGACTCATGGTGTAAATCATGGTTGAAGATGCTGGATTGAAAAAACTTCCACTGTGGAGTGCTGACTGTGTCCAACACAGTCCTCTCAGTGCTGCCGGTGCATTGCTGACAATTATTCCTGAACTTAAAATAGTCTTGAAAATAGGAAAACACACTTCTCCCCACTGGTTTTGCCAATTTCAGAAAATAAGTATTTAGTTTAACAATAGCTCTTTTTATGCTGTGTAGTGTGTCAGAGTGGAAAACAACCTAGGTTTGCCAAAACGCGCTATGATTGGTCGTGGTTATGTCATCTTTAACCTTGCTCAGTAAAGTTCTTAATATGCTGTATGTTGAAAGCTTACCCCTCCCTATTCTCTCAACTCTTTTTAAAACTTTCAGTCATTAACGACCCCCACTTGGTAATGTTCAGCGATCACATGCATAAACAGGGGCTTGCTATTAATGTGCACCAGAGTGTATTCACGGGTCAATGGGAAAATGCAGCATCTGCCCTCACCTCCTCTACTGTTGCTCCCATATACACAATAAAATGAAATGTTAATGGATGCTAATGAAATGGCTAATTGTGGATTCGGTGCAACCATGCGAAGCTCCCTCTCTAGGCCTTGCTGTTCATCGTTTATCACACAACCACCTCTTGAGAGTTCAGAGAGAGGGGAAAAAAGAGAAAATAATAATGATAATAAACATTAAAAACAATGAAACAACAATTATTATGCACGCTGACCCGGTGCCGCGTTAACCTGCGGCACAGTGTGCCTCACACCAGCTCAGAGGTGAAATTTCTTTGTCCTTGTCCCACAGATTGTGGTGGAACTTTTTCGGATATTGAGATGGAAAAGGAGCTCGCAGTAGGCTGGCCGGCGGCGATTTTTCACCTCAGAAACAGTCTTGCTTGTCAGTCCCGACAGAGACAGCCGCTGAGGCCTGCTAAAGCTGAGTAAAGCTTGCGGCTGTCTTTATCTCTCGGCCTGTGAGCCCAGAGTGGTTTCAGGCAGTGATTAGTGAGGCGGATCCCACGTGGGTCACCCTTTTGCTGGAGGAGATCAATGCTGGAGATTTGAGGCATCTGGGCACCTTTGTAGTGAGAGCATGTGAGTGACAAGAGGAGAGGAGAGGTGGATGGAATGGAAGCTGGAGAGAAAGGGAGACAGGCAGATGAAGAAGAAGGTGGGAGCAGGAGGGGATGAAGGCTCTGTGTTTGCTCAGGGAAAAGAAGTGTTTGGCATTTTAGGTGGAGAAAAACAGCCTGAGTGTCATAAGACCATTGTTATGCAACTGAAGGGTATTTCAGAACACCTGAATATGAATATGAGCCCAAAATGACACGTTTGTCCATTGGAAATGCTACCATTTCGGTCCAGAGTGAAATATCTCAACAACTATCAGATGGACATGACATTAATTCATTGTCCCCAGAAAATGAAGCCCTCTTGATATTCTGACTTTTCCCTCTTATCCAGCCCATTCCTTTAATTCACACCATCATTTCAAATGTCAAATTAGCAAATACCATTGGCATGCTGCTAAAGTAAGATGGTGAGCGTGGTAAACATTACATCTGAATATGTTAGAATTTAGCACATAGCTGTTAGCATGTATGTGGTCTATGGCCTTGTTTTAATTTTCTGCAGATTAAAGAAACATTCTACATGTTTATACCTTCTGGCCTGCTGGGGATTCTTCATCATTATGATCAAATGATAATGCTAATACAAAAATGTTCCTTCTGAATTCTGGCCCAAGAGCAGAGGCGACATAGTGTAATTACTTTCAAGCAGCAGGGGTCTTTGTTTACTTTGATGGCCGATTGTAGATACATATTTGACTAGACTCTTATCCAGGACAACTGATTCCACTATCTCCATAAATGGCAGCAAAAACCAATGGCCCTCAGTAGATAGCCCACAACTTGTAAATGAGGGGGAAAATGTACTTATTGTAAGAAACCAAACAAACCATGTTGTCTGAGGAAGTGTAAAGGTGGTTTGAAGAACTTTTCAGGCCACAGAGGTAGAGGTGAGCCCTCATCTCATCACATTTCCTTTTATTTGGCTTTCCGAGCGATTTGCAGCAGACATTTTCTCTTTAGGCTTACATTAATTGCCATTCTGAAGGCAGAATGGTTGGAGGAGATCAATGCTGGAGATTTGAGGCATCTGGGTTTCATTTGATTTGGCTGTCCGCCACATACACTTTCACCGCTGTTCACTAGCCCGTGTGGTCTTAAAGGTCCTTTTGTACTGTGTGAAGTGACTTGACCTTCAATTGTTTAGGGAGATGGGACATTTTCTGAGTCCATTCACTACAGGAAATGACTAATCCTGCTAAAACCAAGTCTCCAAAATAAAGGACACTTAACCTACTTAACAGGTTTGTTGGAGCAAGTAGTGAGAATATGCTTCAAAGAGTAATGTATGACGTTGAAATCAGCCTTCATTTCCATATTCTCATGGCTCTTGCCTCAACTTTATAGAGCTAATTATGCCCATTACAGTGTCACTACCACCGCCCGTCTTTGCTGGAGAAATAGGAAAAAAAAAAAACACCATTTGCTTAGTAATGAAGAAAGTTGTTCCATTTCAGTGGACTAACCTCCCATTGGCCTTTTATGCTGCTAAATGAAGGATTTGCCTTTAAGACAATGCGTCTTAAGTCTTAGTGAGAGAGAAAGAGAGGGAAGTGGGAGAAGGGAATCATAAGAGGGCACTTATGCATATGTTTGATAAAGATAAGTGACGTCCCATCTACTGGTCGTTAATGAGATCTTCTGCAACGGGAAGATGTATGTGGCTCTGGCGTGGCACGCACTAGTGGGAAATGTCTGCTGAAGGGGGCTGTGGAGGGAGGCACTTTATCAAGTATAATTGCTGCCTTGTACACACTCTGTCCCCGAAGGCTCTGACTTCTCTGCAGACACCCAAAACCTTCCTCCTTTAACCCCCACGCTCTTCTTCCTCACTCACTGTGTCCTATAGTTTCCCCTCCTGACCTTTCTGCCCCTTTTCCCCAACTACATTATTTCCTGTAAAACAATGCCAGTAGAACACTGTGTTGTTAGTTACAGTCTGAACGCAGGCTTAATTAATCAGGTGAAAAAAAAAAAAAAAAACACAACCACTTCCTTCCATTGGTCCCCTGTGTTCCTTTTAGTTCCATCCTTTTTTCGTCTATGCTGTGCATTTATTTCTGGGAAGTAAAGTTACTAAATCAAACAGGAATAGCAGCTCTTTTATCTTGCTTTAGCTGTAACATTCTGTTTTACAGTTCATTTTTAACAGGAAATCTCTAAATTGGGACACCGTGCTCAGAACGAATGCTCTACTTTTAACATATATATATGCTATTAAAATGAATTTGCTATGTTTTATGGCTAATGTAAATGTATAGTTGCAGCTGCTATCATTTTTCAATGCAGCATAATGGAAATTGTGATTTTCAGAAAAGTAAAACCTCTCCTGCTGATACTGTGTTGAAATGGTAGCAGTTTACTGTGTTCACAATTTAGTAAATAAAGGGTATGCATATTTGAATAATTGTGGCTTAATGATGAGTGTATGAATGCAAAAACATTCAGAACAAGATGCAGCATATTGTGAGCCTGTCATATCATTTGGTTTGATGAGTCGGTTGTTACTGTCTGTCAATCTCTTATCAAACTTGAGGAAAGGACAGGGTTGCTACTGTAAAGAAGCAAACATTAGAAATGCCTGGCCAATAACAAATGTTGGAAACATCTACTTCACTTGCAGCTTCAGCAGTAGAATAATTAATTGGCGTATTCCAAAGCAGCACTAGAAATGTTGGCACAATACCCTCATGGCCATTCAAGGGATAGTGGGAACACTGGCACATAATCTAAAGCGTTTCCAGTAGGGGCCTGTTCATGTTGGCAAAAAGAAGTGGAACTAAGTGCAACCATCAGCCAGTCCACGCAGATTGCATGGCACATCAGCACAGCGCAGTCTCTTCCAGGAATGGAAAGGGCTCGTTTCTTGCCAACGCCGTGGAGCAGCCATGTTCATAGCAGGTTAGCCCTCCGCTGGGTGCATCAGGTGGTGCTTGGGAGAATGAGAGGGATGGAAATAAAGGAGTGCATGACTGGATCAGCAGATGGGGGATATTCTGTACTTGGTGCCATACAGCTGCGACTGTAGATAACATATGCCAGGGAAAGGGGGCAGACAGAGGCTCTGTAAACCATGATAATCCAAACAATGTTTTCTAAAGGAGGGCCAGTCCTAAGCCTAATGGTACTTCAGTTGAATATTATCAAAGGTATTGGACACATTACAATGCAAATGTGTTTATTTTTTCGAGTTTACATGCGACAGTAGCGACACTGCTGCCAAAAAACATTTCTGTGATTGCATCAGTTCCTCACAATAATCCTGCTGTGAGGACTATCTGGCGATAGGAAATTATTATTGTTAATATTTTTTTGAAAAAGATCATTTTTTTATTAACTCACCAAATCACACAACCCTCCCAAACAGTTCCAGCCAACATCAATTTTGCAGTGTGAGATGGAGAGGAGATGATGTTTCAACGCAGCTGTGGATGGCAAGAAAATACAGTTTTTGCTCAGAAATTAGCAAATATTCTTGCTTGTTTGGTTGTGTGAACTTATTTTAAAATGTCTTCCCAATAAGAACAAGCTGGATCCAATTTATGAATAAGACACTAGAAGCTGATACCAGTTAGTGTGCATTGAAGTGACAAAAGAGCAGCATCATGTGATTTAAAAACGCCTTCTGCTTTGATTTTAACCGCAATTAATGTGCACAGCACTGGTTTTGATGTAAATGTGTCTACTTGAGAACCATGTCACAAGAATTGGGATAAAATAGACTCTTTATGCTATGACAGTACTCTATGCTTTTTGTGGTACTTAGATGCTCGTGCATGCGCAACAATTTCACATTTGGCCTCGCTCTTTGTAACAGTTGGTGTTGTCATGCAGGATTCACTTCACTTCACCATACCCCTTTGTGCAATTACAACTCCATTTTGATCCTGCACATCACTGACTCTTCATGTAGAGTTTATACATTTAGTTTGATGTAACCACATCAAGGACATCCTCCATCCCCAAAAAACTTTATACATGCACACTTCACACATCTTTTTGTCATATCCAATTTAATGGCTTGTCTCGCTGCCATAGACACAAATGCTGTTAGGCGACTGAAATGAGAAGCAGAGTCAAGGGCCAAATCGTGTCCGCATAATGTCCAAACAACCCGAGCAAGAAGTGTTGGCCAGCTCTCCAACAATGGGTCCGCCTATCTCCTGCAATGGGTACCTAGCTCCTGCTGCAGCTGCCAAAGCCACTTCAAATGGCCCCCACTTCAGACAGGATCCTTTAGAATAGGTTCGAGCACTATCATGAGACTGAGGCTTAGCCATGAGAGGGACTAGCTTGCATAAATCTCACGAATATGCAAAGCCTTTGAACTCCACTGTATGCTGGAAATCATATGGTGTTGCAGTTTACTGTGTGACTACGGATGATGGGAAATTATAAATTTATGAATTGGAGACAAGCCTTTTGAAAGAGATTGATGGGTTGATGCCTTAGCGTGTCGTCTCTGCACCTCTGCTTTCTTCTCACCAGCAGCTAAGGCCATCTGGTGTGTAATATTGAAGAACAACTTGCTGCGGCATATGGATGTTGCCTGAGCCCTCAATGTACAGTCATGTAGCAGACACAAGTGGAGAGAATCTACAAAAAAAAAAAAAAACATTACAAAGTAGAGCAATGCCACTTCTCTGTGAAGCAGCTGATTTCCTTCTTGAACTTTCTTTAGAACTGGACCCCTGAAAAAGTAAAGAACACAACACTCAACAATAGGCTGGTGTGTGTGTGTGTGTGTGTGTGTGTGTGTGTGTGTGTGTGTGAAGTAGTGGGAGGATAATACACAGGCAGCAGGGCATGAGTGGGTCTTTATGCATTAGCCAAAGTGAAGTGGGTATCTTTTCAACATACAGCACATTGTTTCATAGATGTTCCAATGTACTTCACAATTCTGTGCAGTATCCCTTTGTTGAATTGGCAGAGGTGGGGATTATTTGGGCATCAAATCCTCACAGTAAATTCAAGTTTCTTGAACAGGCGAGGGAGTAAATTCCCAGAAGCTAACTGTTCCATGGGACCAAGTCCAACTGAAATTACAAGACAGGTTTTCTGTCTGCTACAGCATACTTATCTGTTAAATCGTGAAGAAAAAAAAACGCAAAAGGGATGTTTATATATCTGGGTTTCATGATGGCACCTACTGTTGTTGCATTTAGAAATTGCACATTTTAATGTAAATCAATTAATTCCACTGGGACTGTCACAGTCAAAGGATCCACTCAAGGCAAACATGTTAACTCTTTTAGCTATATTGCACCATTCACTTATAGTTAACATCCTCTTTGTTACATATTTTGAATAAACTGTATGTTGTTCTGTTTGCAACCAATTGAAGTTAATGACCTGACAAGTCTGCTAACTGTTAGCAAGCTCATTAGATTCTAAGTTTTTTTTTTTTTTTTTTTATTAAAAACAGCAATGATACACTTGCCAGAGCGTAGTAAACTATGGAATTATTTTGACTAAATTAAAAATATACCATCATAAAATGGTAACTGCAGTTACGGTATGTAATGTATGTTCCATTTTCATTTTGTTTTTTATTAATCAAAAACCAAATGGTTTTCTCCGCTTGTTTTAAATATTGTCAGAGAATGCATACCAGAAGTGAACAAATGCAAGCTGAATTATTTAATTCAAAGTACAGTTTTGACCAAATGAAAATGAAATGGATATGCTACTGTGGGATTACGTCTCCATTTTTAATTTAGTCAGCCAAATGCTTCCATAGTGAACAGAGCAGTCGAGAAAAATGGCGAAAAGCTCAGGGAGCGATTGTGACTGACGTGTGCTGGCTCTGCTTTCCTTCTTTTAATGATCATACAAGCAACAGAATAAATACTAAAAATCACACAAAACAATTAACTATTTTTGACTGTAAGCAGTCGGACTGGTTGTTAATGTTGTTGCTTGAGATAAGGTGCAGATGCAAGGACTAAAATAAACTTAAAAATAACAGCAAATGCACATTCAGTGATGTATTACCAAGCTTTACATACAGGATGGCACTTTATTAATATGGATTCTGTTGAAATCTTAATTTACATATACGTTCATGTTTACAGTTAATCATCTGTGCAAAGTGTATTCCAGCCATTTGGCTCGTACAGGAAGAGGCTAGTGTGATTAACAACCTATGAACCTGCACATTGAGGGGAACTCGTTTATGGGAATTAATTTACTCTGCATATTGGAAGGCTCCTAATTATCAATTGTACGTCATGTATTACAGTAACCTGCCTGACCTCCAATTATAATAGCACCAATCAGAGTGGGGTTAATTCTAGGCGACGATCAAATTTTGCTCCATTCCCGTGGGTGACTGAGTCACTTTGAAGCAAGCAAATGTATTTCCAGCCAAGCCCACATCAACATATTACCTTGTTTTACTGTCTCTGTTAATAGAACACATTCATCAAAACCACTTTGCATATTGCTATATTTCTAAATGCACTCTTAATGGTACTGTGTTGAATGCAATCTGGAGCACAGCGCTGTTCCTGTTGAGATTAATCCAAATTGATGGCAGACATGTTATTCTTTGTTGTTTTTTTTTTTTTTTTTTAATTTTTCCTGCTTTTGTGACAGACTACTCTCCATCGGAACATTGTCTTCTGCTGCAAATGTGTCCTTTACTCCTAGTTCTGATAAAATAGAATAAATTCAGGAGATTTAAGGAAATGAACCTTTTTAGAGACCATTCCTCAGCAGTCAAAGGTCATCAATGAGTCTGTGAGCGTCAAATCATATCTGTTAATGAAATGTTTCAGGAAAAGTGTGTTTTAAGTGCAGCCAGGGCAGAGGAGCATTGATATTATAGTGTGTATGTGTGCACTCTACAAGAGCACACTTAAAATGAAGGCCACAACTTGTCTCCTGAGGACATTTTCTGCTGAACAGCCAATAGCAACTGTCTTTGAAGGAAAAGTACAATGGAGGGGGAAACAAAAGCTTTACTCCAGTGTAACCCAGGAGTAAGTCTGTAGGCCTAAACAATGACAGCATGTCCTTGAGTTATAAATATATAATATCCCTCAGGTGGCGCTGGCAGACAGCAGCTTCTGATTGGCTTTGGTTATAAATCATTCATTACAGTTCACATCAATAATTAATATTCTAACCAAGCCTGAATCCTTTATGTAAATACTGTCACACGTTGGAAGGTTACCATTGTAAACTTGCACAGACAGCAGTTTTTGAACTTTTGATTGCTGGCTTAGGGTGCCGTGTTTGTCTCTGTGTTCTTTTGAACTAAGCCGCCAAATAAGCGCAACGCGTGCTGTGGGTAACCTGTAGACTCTGTAAACATAAGGTCTACTGATTGATTATTGAGTACTTAATGCTATACATGGCATGCATATAATAAACTCTAGCGTCTCACATAAAAACTTATTAAGTTATGCTTTAACAAATCTTGTTGGAGCTGACGAGCACATGTTGCAAAGTGTTTAAAAAGTCCTTTGTTTTGTACTCCCAGTCACGTTGCTAAGTTACGCTGCTCGGATTCATATTGACCAGGCATTTAACTCTTGGCAAGAAAGCAGGTATATTTAAAAATGTCAAATTATTTCTTTAAATATATCACAGAGCTAAATATTGAAGAGAGAAATTTGTCAGCAGCATAAATCTGGAAAAAATATGTATTCTATCATATCCTCAGCTTTCAGAGGTCACTCAACTTTAACATCTTTTGTTTCGCTTTCATCCAGTACCTGTGCCACACACAGCAACACTGATGATACAATCAATCACAGCTCATTAATGACAAGAAATGGGCTGATGAAACACGACCATATGGCTCTGGCTCCCAACTCACATCTCCCCATCTGGAACCTGCAGAAAAAAATGCTGCCATGCCTGTCTTTTCCCTAAATAGTTATGACTATATAGTTATGACTTTTCCAAAACTTTTAAATTGCGTGCGTATGTTTGTTGAAAAGTTTGTTTACTCATTTAGTCATTGATCCTTGTTAGTAACAGCGAGAAAGCCTGTAATTAGTATGTTAAACAATGAGAAGATTTGATTGTGCAATTAATTTGGGCTTAAAAAAAAAACAAAAAAAAAAAAACACTTGTCGAACCTGCATTCTGTTTAAAAACGCTTAATCAAAAGATTAATCAACTAGCAACTATTTTGATTATCGATCCATTGTCAAAAATCATTTTTCAAGCTAAATTGCCCTAAATTTGATGGTTAAATATGAAAATGTGCTGTTTTCTTCATCTCATTTTACCACTATTGAAAATGACCGAGACAATTTGTTGTCATTCGGTGATCTGGGATTTTCAGTGTGAAAAGCGAAGAAAGTACATGTCGGATTCATTGATAATGAAAACAGTCATTAGATGCAGCTTTAGGTTCATCATAATAGTTGTGAAAATGAGACGGCATCTTTTCTCTTCCTCAACTTAAATGGCTAAAGCTGCCTCTATTAACAGGGTCAAGCTGTAGAAAGTAGAAAAAGAATTGCAGGCCTTGTTGTTAAATGTGTCCACAGGTTGAAAACTTGCATTTACAGTAATTCTGACACTGGAAAAAAATGCATGTCCTAGAAGTTCTAGACTTATGGATCAGTGCTGATTGACCTTGACTTTCTGTCTTGAGCACACAAGTTTTGTTACTTGCTTCAAAAGCCTGGTATGAATGTGCACTCTGTTCGATCTCCCCCCGCTTTGATGCCTTGATCCTGCTGAACTTTGCTATAACAACATTTGAGCTGTTTTTTTTTGTTTTTTTTTTTAAGGAACAAGCGCTGTGTGATATTATTGATTCATATGAGGTGTCTGCTGCTGTTTGTGTAGCTGAGCCACTTTTATCTCCCATTTCGTCGCCACTTATGCCTCTGTAGCAGCCACTACAACTTTCCTGATGGACACGAGTTGGCACTCTGCTATCCTATAAAATGCTTCAGCGGGTGATAATATGGGCAAGAGCAAAGCACAGCACTGCAGTCTGGTACTTTTGTCATGTTAATGTGACCGCATATGACGCTCCGCAAATAGGATTTACTGTACAGGGCCCCCTATGAAATGGAATTGCAGTCTCATAAAATGTACTTTTAAAGAAATTGTGTGAGGGAACTCTGGGCAGTAAATTAAACTCCTCTGGCGGGATTAGATGGAGATGGAGGAGGAGGAGGGCGAGTATGTGGGGCAGTTGGAGAGCGCCTGCTCACAGAGGTCATGGTACACCTCTCCATTCCAGCCTTTATTCTATTTTATTACACATTTTTATTTTTCTCCGAAACAATTGTCCAAAGAGGAGCCGTGACATAAAATCCAAAACACGAACGCTGTGCAGAGAAAATGCCCATAAAGTGGATTAATGTGTGGATCAGGCATCTGTATGGACAGAGAACTTCCCTCCTTTTGCACATAAACCAGGTTTGGCTTTGTGGGGGGAAAAAAAAGTGTGAAGTTGATTTGCAGCTAAAGTTACCACTCACTCGTGTAACATTTTGAAAGTCGAAGACCAATTTTAGGAGGATTCTCCACAGTGCAGCGTCACAGAGCTGCTCTCATTAGGCCACATGCACGGTGGTGGCTCAGCGACAGTCCATGTAGAAGTCATCTAGGACCTGAACATCGCTCTGGTCACTCACATTTGAGTGTACTCTCTCCACGCTATGCCTTTCAAAACCCACTCCTCTGTCAACTCCTAAATCCCTGTATCCCCAGCCTTGTGTGTGTGGAAAGCTGCCAGCAGATATCCAACTGTGGCTGTTGATAGGAGCTCGGATGCAGCCTTAACAAGCTTGTGTGTAGAGATGCAGGAATAAAAAAGGCCAGACATCACTTCGTCCTGCTTTCCTCCTCATCTCTTAGGAATTTCTTCTAATCCCTGACATCGGTTGAATGTTGACAACGTAACCACTCAACCTTCAAGTGTTGTAATGTGATCGACAAGCTTCTCCAAATATTTCCAACCTGACTGAAGAGAGTGCACTCTCTTCTTCCATTGACGCGCAAAACATTTGTGACATTTTTAAAGAAAGAATTTGCTTTAAGAGCCATTAACTCTGAGTGCCACTGACGACTTTCGCCATCAAAGTGTGTTTTTTTTTTCTTTTTTTTTTGCAGTGGGTCGCTGATCAGTCTACCGCAGACCGTGAGTAATATCAGGGCTTCTGTGATTTGTAGTCGGCCCATAAAGGGTTAATGTGCACCGTGGAGCTCAAAGCAGGAAGTGGAGATGATCGCTATTAGAGAGCAAAACAAGCAGATTCTGGACAAAAACTGGTGATTTTGGTGAAAGTGGCCTCTACTCTACCTCTGATAAAACAAAACTTTTTTTTATTCATGATGAAATAGAGAGTCTATTCTTTCATTTGAGCTTCTGTGGGTCTGGAAATATGACTCAAAATGGCCAAAAATACTGGAACAAGGCACTTTAGATTTTAAAGAACAGCTGCTACTGAAAGAGTTAACATACAACACAGTTAACATCGGTGACTACTTCATGTGCAGAAGAAATGTTTGGATATAAAAGATGAATGGAAGTGTTATTGCGTTCAAGACCTGTAGTGTGTGTGTGTGTGTGCGCGCGCATGTGCGGATAAGTTAAGGTCATACAGTCACAAAGGCAGCTACATTACGCAAATAAATCAATGCTTTACCTTTCCAGAAACCGGAAACTCGTCTTCAAATAAAGACCAAAATTAAGATCAATTTTGCTTTCAGACTTCGTGGATATAATTACTGATGATTATCAATGTTATTATGTATAATGTTATGTATCATTAGGGCCCTGCTACACCCAATATTAGATTTTATCATCTGTTCACTTGGCGGCCGTTGTAATTATGACGAAGCGGACATTAATAGAGTAATGTAGATGGTGAGAAAGTCCATATTAGGGATTCTCCTGTGATTCATTTTGGAGCCGTAGTTTCATAAGTGGTTTACTGCCTGAACCTAAAGAGGCTGTTCTGTTTGTGTTAAAACAAAAAACAATGTTTCTTTCTTTTTATGTTAGAACGTGTTGCTGTTGAGGTTCACTTTACCTTTACAGTGGGTAGTGGGTGTAGTGTGCCCCCAATGACCCACATCTATGGTGCTTATAACGAGAAAAACATGTTTAATAGCTTAAACGTGTAACAGGTGTAGCAGTAAGGTGGGCACATTTTAGGCAACTTTACTCGTTCTAATCATGAAACCAATGAAAAAAAAGTCATTTAGAATTAGTATAATATAAGCATTTTTTTTTATTTCTTAGCAGCAAACCTGATGACACCATTATTACACACAGTTTTTAACTAAAAATATTAACTGAAACTGATCTCATTTTTTCCGTACTGCCTTTTCATTTCTGGTTGTTTAATGTTATAAATTAATACTTCAAATTAGAGAAAGATGTTTTGGAAATAACATTCCTGTACAGTCAAACAGATGTTCAGACATCTGACTATAGCATCTAATGGACATTATGGGGTTGATTATGCTCAATCTTGCAATGAAGTGTGCATATGTTGTTTAAAGCTTGATTTAATGCTTGATGCATTTTGAGTGTCCCCGAGGCTGAAATGTGGAGAACTTTGAGGAGCTTTGAGAACGTCTGTTTGCCTCTAGAAGAGAACCGCAAGTCCATGCAGAAAGAACAACCACTGTCATATCTTAACCCCAAATCCATTTTCAGACAACAACTGAAACATCAAATGAATCCATTAGCTGTGCTGAAGGATGGATTTGTTTGTTCCTCGTTGATGAGGAAGTGTCTCTTCTGGACGGTTTCCTCGTTTGTCTTTCTGCCAGACTTCAGCTCATTTGTCTACGTATGGCATGCAATGGGAGTTTGATGAAGAGTTCTCAGGAGGATTAGTACGTCCCCTCAAAGTGTTAAAAATGTTAATGCATTTAAGTTTTTTTTTAATAAAAAACTGAGAGTTACTTTTTGGCATTTTCAACTAAAAAGGTTCGTCGACAAAACAGGTCATCATCTGAGGAACTGTCACACTGTGCGTGTTTAAAATCCTACGTCTTGATGCAAAGTTTAGTCTGAGGTGTTTTTCTGCTTGATATTTACAGTACAAGCTCACTCTGCATGTTGCCTTTTTAAGAGTCGCCATCTCAGTGTGACCACTTTCCAAGTCTCTAATCTCTTTTAACCATCATCCTTTGTTTCCCCTCATCAACTGTTTCTCTTAATTTTACACATTTCTTGCTCTCCTTTACAGTCTCTGCACTTCTGCTCTCACTTCACTAACACCCCCAACCTCTTCTGTCTCCCACCAAACCACCCCCCCACCCCCCCTTGCCGCCCTCCCTGCTATTTCACGCATCATTTCTCTGTTTAATTGCTGCTGGCTGAAACCTTCTCCATATTCCCCTGCAGCTCAGCATTCCTCCAGTCCAGTGCTATTGCAGCCTTGCACTATTCAATTACCCCTCAGTAGACTAAACTAGGCGGGGCGGGCCAGGGCTGTTTGGGCTCTCAATCACTGAAACGCTACTCTGGACTATGGCCAACAACTGGCGCCTGGTATGGTAAAACACGATGCCGCTGCATTGTTGATGTGAACGTGAGGTGATGGAGAGTCCTCCGTGTGATAATCTGTCATTTTTGATTTTTGCTCTGAGATGCAATATACAAATCCTGAAAACGTCACTCTGGTTTCTCTCTTTTTTTTTTAACATGCAAAATTAAAGTTTTGACAACACAGATAGGTAAGCACACCTGATGCTTGCTTTTGTCTCTCACCTTTTAAATATGTATTTGATGGATAAACAGTAGGGGTGAGAAAAATATTGATATGTTTTTACAAAGATATATACACAAAAATTGTGTCTCTGTATATACAACTTGTATTTTAAGCTACTTTAAAATTTCTCAGTGAACTATGTAGAATGTCACAGTATAACGCAATGACTTATCATATCATGACTCAACTATCGCGATACATATTGTATTCTGAAGTCCATATCAATACCCCCAGCCCTAATGAACAGAGTTTTCATTGGAGTCTGTAAGAAACTTTGTAATGTGTATTCCCTGAGCAAGGTGTCTGTTGTGTCATTCAGAGCCTTTTGAAAGCTACAGTACTTCAGAGTTTTTTTTCCTCTCTTATTAGTCTGTTATGCTGCACTCTCACTAATGCTAGGTGATGGGTTCGTTTCCATAGAGACATCACTTGGGTCAGTGATACAAAAAAAAAAGCAAGTGAATAATAATGAACCCGCTAAATAAACAAGTCAGCATTCAAATAGCGACTCATGAGGGGATCCAAACGTTTGTCTTGATCATGCAAATGTGGGGGAACTTTGTCGAAATTAGACTCGAATGAACGGTTTTCATTTGAACTAAAAGTAGGGACATCACATTGTTCGGATGTCATTTTTTGTGTCAGATGAAGGAAAAATTAAGAGGAAATACTTTTTTTAGAAACCCTAAATACCCAGCATCCATCACGCTTCCTTAATCAGGCCATTATTGTTTTGTTTCAACAGCAGTGTTACCGGAGACTGTTTCAAATACTGTACTTCCACACTCAGAGAATGCTCGTATTTGCAATTGTAAGCATGAATATGAATAGAAAACCAGACGTTTCTAGGCCACACACACACACACACACAAAATAGACACAAACACAGCGCTTATCTGTTTCTCTCTAAGGCCTCACACATCGTAAATGGCTCTATCTGCGTCACGTACACACACATGCACGCAACCCACTGAGGTATCCAGAGTAATTATCAGGCTGTTAATGATTGCTGTGCATCAGCAGTGCTCCAGCCATTCATTACAAGAGCTTCTTCAGGCCCCTACTGGGCCCGTGAGACTGCTTATCACGCACCACACCACTTGATGGGCTTAATGCAACCTATTAACCAACAAAAGTCTGGATGTGAAGTTTTGCCAAAACCCCCTCCCTTCTGTAGTACACTTTGATTTATGTTTTTGAATCAGCCCAAAGTCAAGCACTGGATTGGGATGAGATGGATTGTTTTATCTTCTTAAGAGAGGATGTTGCGCTGAAAAATTGTAATTACTCTTGTAAGAGCTACAGTAGGATGAGACGGGAGCGGTCACAGCTAATCCTCGACTGAAGTCAGTTTCCAGCAGCGGGGTCTGTGTATGACAGAGAGTGTAAACATAATGTCGGCCACACAACCACGTCTTGACAGCCTAGTAGCCTTTGGAGTCACCCCTCCGATCCCTCAATCCATCCCATCCACTTATACATTCACCCTCCTCTGCTGACAGTGACCCCTGTCACTGCGCCTGGCGCTGAGGTTTTCATCATGAGACAGAGAGGGTCGATAATGTCCGTTCACATCACAGCGGGTGAGGCGGGTGTCACCTCGGACATTGTGAAGAGACTTCCCCTTGTGTCTGGTCATGTGAATGTGTGTGATGTGTGTGGGTGTCTTTGAAGCCAAGTATAGAAAGAATCAATTTTCTTCATGCTCATATACAGGATACATTGGATCCTAAGACTGTTTTAAAGTTTTGATTTTGAAAAAAAAAAAAAGTTAATATAATTTATAAAATAAAAAAATATATTTTTTTTTTGTGCCTGCACTGGATTCATTTAAGGCTACGAATTCCATCATCTTTGTGTTAATTCTCCACACTTAAAAATAAATATAATAAATTAATATATAAATAAATATAATAAATATAATATTCCAAAAATTAATTAATATCCTAGAAAATAACAAAGACTTTTTGCCACACTTTGCATCTCACACAGATTGACAACAGGAAGGAAGAAACACTTACTTTGACTCAACAACGTGGGGCTGAGATTGAAGTTATGACCGATGACTTTTCATCACTGACATCTTCTACAAGGCAGCCGTCGTGGAAAAAGCGGCTCCTGAGACTTGAAGAACAAGTTGTAAGTGCAAGCCTTTCTTATTTGCGAACAGTTAATGTGTTATGTTGTGTTGTTTTCTTGGCCGCCGTGCCATGACTGGGGCTGTGTGCAGCCTAAGACTTTAAAATGAGCCCAATTCCCTGCTTGTTGTTTGCATTTTGTCACATTGGCTACCGTGCCATGTCTGGGCTTTAATTGTCTCGGCTGCAGTGCCTTTGGTTGTTGTGATGTCTTAAACTTGTGTCAGTGCAGCAGTATTTAAGTGGCCGCTAAGCCAAACTGCAGTCTAACTAATTAAAATTTCTGTCTATAAATGTGTCTGTTTGGTCCAAGATTGTGGCATTGGCTTTTTCCAGGTAGACCTACACACACACACACACACACACACACACACCACTTTTATTTTGTTTGCTACAGGCACACCTGTGCTTGTTGTGACCTCTTAAAATAGTGTTGATGTTTTTTATCTTACAGTGCATTGAAATTGCTGCCATGCCACAGTGCTGTCTGTCAGTCACCTTGGCTTTGCTTCAGATAGAAAATCCTGCATCTTTAGGCTATTGTGTTGTTTCCTGGCCGCTGTGCCATGGCTCCATGCTTGTCGTGACCTTCTCACGTGCCTTCAGACTGAACATGAAGCAACATTTTATTTTTGTGAATTTGAATACTGTTTATTTACCACAAGCAGTCAATATGTTTACCGCACAGGCTTAGTCCTAATCTTATCAAGTTAACCTGACGAACTGGCTGTGTGTGAGTGTTTGTGTGACAGACTCAGATTGGAAATTCACTAGGTTCCTTCCTGCTCTTCTTTCCACAAATTTCCAGCACTCACAGATTTCTCTGGAACAAACATTTGCATGATTTGCTGCAGTTTGTGCTGCTATGGACTAAAATATATTTTCATGCAACTCTACTTTTGCTTTGTTCCCTATTTTACCACCTCTAAAATTAGCTTTGTGTCCTTTGTGTACAAAAGGACTTAGATCTTTGTGTCATGTTGGCTGATGTCATTAGGCCTTAATTATTAAGACTTTTTTGATGGAGGGTATTGGAGGTAATGCATGGAAAAGCATTCCTATTACCTCCATCAGTTATGTTTGGCCAGCAAGCAAGATAAGCCATGTTCTCTGTGAATATAGACTGGTGTAGATTGATCGTTAAATGATACGTCACATTAAGGCCTTGTGTTGTTATCTGACTAGCCAGCAGGCAAGTTCACCATCTGACTGTTGAGCTAGTTTAAGCTGTGTTTGTCTGAATATGTGCCATGACTGGGCCTTGTGTTGGCCACTGTATCATGACTGGGTCTTATTTGACCACTCTGCCATGAGTGGGCTTGTGATTATTCCAGTATAGCTACAGTATGTAGCATAGGCCCTTAAGTATGTCTAGAGCATTGCTACATTGTGATGGTTGTGTGATGTTGGCTATCATCACTGGGCCTTAATGATTGGGACTTTGTCTGTGGAGTTTTTTGGACGTTGTCCATGGAAAGATTATCCTGTTCCCTCTATCTGATGTGACTGGCTCGCAAGCAGGCCCGTTAGCCATCTGTCAGATCAACTAGCTGATGCTGTATTTCTGTGAATATAGACTAACTCGCTTATTTTTAGGTAGATCTACCTACAAATGGTAAGTAACATTTCAACTTTCTTGGTTTGTCATGCTGTGTTGTATGTTGGCCGCTGTGCCGAAACTGGGCCTGTTTTGGCCACCTTGTTTAAACTGGGCCTCATGGCCTCTGTGTAAGGTAAGTGCCATTTTTATTTTCTTCATTTTATTTTCCAAACCTCATTGTGCCAACATGCCATGACTGGGATTTGGCTCCTGTGCCCTGACTGGGTTAAGACTTATTCCAGTATACTTCCAGTATGGAGTCTTCAGAATGGGAAAACTCTGGCTGTATTCATGTTGGCGGCCATCACTTTCCTAAGCGATCCTGACGTGTTGTTGAGCTTATTGGAGGTTGCCGTTGTTGAGGAAAGCCAATTGCTTGATCAAATATGTTGTATTCAATTCAATTCAGTCAAGTTTTGGCAAGTTTGTTTTTAACTAAGTGAAGCTTGCTGTTTTTCAAATCTGTACGGTTTGTTTCCGTTCAAAGCAGTTTCAGACAGTGGTATCGTCCTACATTATTTACTTAAAAGAAGGCAGTCTTTGAAATATCTTTGGCAAAGAGTTGGACTGTATGCTTGTTCTTTCCCATTTGGGACTTGCCTTGAATTAATATGACAAAGCTATAGAAGGATAAAGCATTTTTTTAGGCATGCTCACATATGTTTGATATATTATGCTCGCCGTTAAGTGTGTTGTTTCCTCGGTCTCCATCAGTCATCAGCTTGGCATCACTTGAGTTGTATTGATGGTCAAAAACTGTTTTTGTCATCAAGGGTTTAATTTGAGTAAAATCTGGCTTTCAGAACAGCCAGTGCCTCCCCAGCAATTGACCCGTTCACACATCACCCACCATGTGGTCTGTCCTACATTTTCTGCTAAGTCAAAAACTGCCCAATTTAAGCCATTCTCAACAAACTGAGTGTAGAGACACCCTCGCTGTCCGCTACACTTTCCAAATATAATTTTGTTTTCATCAAAATAAAAAAAAAGGACTTGTCGGTCATCTTAAAACACGTCAAAGCTTTAAATGAAACACACGACCATATCCTGTCATTTTAAAGAACACACAACATTTTCATCATCTTGCACCTTTTCTTGTACCCTATAGTCAAAATGAGTAGATTAAGGGTCAGACTTGGCTGCCAGTCTTTGAACGATTGATGATTGAGCAACGACTGACCTTGCCAACCATGTCTTGTATGTAGAAAGGAGAAAAAGTAAGAAAAAAAAGAAGATGAGAAGCCCAACCATGATTTATGTACAGCCTATATGTTAGCCTTGTCTTTGAGCCAGGTCATTTTGTTGTGTTGAAGCTGTTGCCATGTAGTGAATCTTTGTCCAGGCCTGGAGGAATGCTGTTTGTCACCACTGTGTTCTGAGGCACTTCATCTGAGCTTTTGTTTGATGTGCTGACACGTCGCCTCACCAAAGCCTATCAATAAACAGCTTAGAGTTGTCTCCGGGTATTGTGTTATAATATTATGCTGTCTGTGGCTCTTGGGTGTCAAGAGAGGCTTAAGTTAGTTCAGTTTGTACCGTGTGTTGTTTTGTTTAGCCTGTGCTACCAATAGGAAGTTAAGTAAGGGAGTAAAGTCAGTGACCATCATGTAAAGTAGCCACTCATTGATACTGTAGTTCCTTTTAATAGTTTTTAAACATTTTGAAAAAAAATAATCAATATAATACATAAGTACATAAATCATTCCTATGAAATTTCAGTGCTCGCTTCATAATCAAAACCGTAAAATAAATTCTCATGAAATGATATAGAATATAGAAAAGAAAATGGTAAAAATATAGTATAGTCTGCCACAAAGATGTAATGTTGTAGTGTACCAAAGCAAGTCAAACCAGAAATAACTGGATTCCAAATGAATTTCAACTTCAAGGACTTCCATATGATTGTTAATGACCTTGTCCAACATTTCATGATTTGCCACTGTTCACATGACAAGAATCCACATTTAAAACAGGCATTGTGCTGAATGCTCAGGCTTCAGGCCTGTGTACCTCATGAATACCGAAAGCTGCTGAGAGTTAGTAGTTATTATTGGAATGAGAATGGAAAAGAAAAATAATGAACCTATTTCAGCTGGGCTGCAAGTCGATGGTCTGAATGCTAATTGACTTATTTACATCCGCTGATAATGAGCATGTTGGAAGAGCGAGCTCAAGTGGTGATTATTATTGCCTTTGGTGCCTGTGGAAACTGCTCAGGTTGATGCTAAATAAATGACGCGCTCTCCCCAAAAACACTTCTTACCTGTCAGGTCTGCTACTGCGACACTATCTTGCAATGACAACCATACTTTTCTTCCCTAGTAATAATTGAATAGTAATGTTTACCAACAGAGAGCTTGTAGCCTCAGGCGCTACAGCAACAGAACAATTTCAGGCTTGCGAAGGGCGAGGTGCCCGGGTGGGAGATGAGTTGGCAGTAACACCGACACACACAAGGTGTCAGTCTCACAATTATAAGATCAATTCCTGGTAGAATTGTGTCATGAACCCAGGGGGAAGTTTTGTAGCCTTAGCTTATTCAGCACGGCGAGGCAACACACTCAGCACAACATAGCCCCCCATGTCCTGGCAAGCTAATACATTTTTATTACTTGTGTCAGGCCGTTTTAAGGTACCACACTATGCAAATGATGAATTCATCCCCGGGTATAGTTTCTTGCTGACAGTTTGGAGAAAAGCTGAGTGTCATAATATTGATTTCTTTTGCTTGTGGCCTATATGCTAGATACATAAGTATCTAAAAGGACTTTCTTTCTTAAATGAATAGTTTCAGCCAGGTCCACATCCAGTAGCAAGTAAACCAATGAAGACGAAAGAAGGAAACAAACGCTGAGTGCAGATTTAGTTTCAATCAGGGTGCACCAGATCTCAACTAGTTGCCATATATGCTGTGAAGATATGTGGTTGAGGAGGGAGAAATACCTCCTCAGTGATGGTGAGTGTCAAAGAAATGGCTGGAGTGGTCTCCTATTACTTATGTTTCTCTCCACTCTCAGCCTCATCTAATGGGATATGCCTCGAACTGAACAACAGTTCCATTAAACGGCAAGTCAGAAACAAGAAGTTGAACACAGAGCCTTTCAAACAGGCTGAAAGATGGAATTTCAGCTGCTCGAGATTAAAAACCCCACAGCAGCAGATGGAAGCGGTAAAGAATGAGATGAGAAAGAGAGGAGAAGGGGGGGAAAAAAGTAGACAGGGGAAACGAGGAAGCACAGGAGCAAGACAGAGGTGGCAGGCCGTCAAAGTGGCAGTTACACTGTAAATAAGATCTCCCTGCAGGGTGCTTAACTCCGGACTGCCTTTGTCTGGCCTTTAATAGCTTACAGGGCTGAGAGAGACAGATTAGAGCAAAACTGCAGGGACACAGAAATACAGGCTTTGTCTACAGCTGGGATTTATCTCCACCCTGGGTCTGAACTTTGTTTTCCGGGGGGCCTCCACGGTGTGGACTTGTAAACCCTGAGTTGTATCTCCATTCCTGTTGCCTCCACAGTTTGAATCATTATCGGCTCCAAAGAGTGCTTCTCAACTGCGTTTGAACGCTCTGCCTTCTGTGTTTCACAAAATAACTCAGTTATCTGCATAACTCGCCACAATCGCCTCGTGTAGAATTGATGGACGTGGGTACTTTTGGGAACTTTTGCAACTTTATTGGGATGCATTTTCCTTGTCGAGGCAGAGCAGCACAGAACGAACCAGCCTCATTAATCAAAGTGCAGCCTAAAGGGAAAACATACTGGGCTACATTAATTTTCACAGCAGAGTGGTTGAGGGAAATGATTAATATATTACCACGAGGAAACAGGTTAAGAAGCCCTGATTACTGTCATATAACAGATCAATGAGAAGTTTTGCATTATTTACCTATTTTGTCATCGTACAATGAGCTAGAACAATGGAATATACAAAGTATTCAATATGCCATTATTCTCCATTCTCTGTCAGCACATCTGAGGAAATTTATAAATAATGCTTTTTTTCCCCCCCAGAATTTACACGTGTCTAGCACAGGGCTGAAAAAAGGAAGAAGGGGGAAAGTGTAATTTCCATAATACACCTTGCATTTAAAATCAGGTGTCGTTAATAATGAGCCCTTGTGTTTGAAGGAGCTCTTCATTAGTGCGAATGAGCATGTGATTGCCCGGGCTTTGATGTGACTTCACACGGCAGAGCCGAATCGGGGTGGCTAATGAAGTTCTGAAAACGACCGCCGAGTTCAGTGAATGTCGGCGCTCCTTTCGACATTAAAAGTTAACAAGAGACCCTAAAGTCGCTTTGATGTGACACACCCAAGTTTAAGGGAGCTTTTGATACACGGTTGAGGAAATGGGACCGCGAGGCGCACACGAAACTGCTCACTGTGTGCATCATCTGCAAGCAAATAGAAGCCACACACACTCTAAATGGCACTATTTGATACTTCAAGGCTGGCCGAGACCTTCATGGTACATTCAAATTTCCAGCACGTCCCGTTGATGAGCGAGTCAGCCAATCCACAGGAGGCTTTCGTAATGGAACCTCGTGTCACCGTAACTGAGATTTTCATAAATGTCAACTTCATCCATCACTCTTCTGTCTGTTTTCATAATCCCTCCCTCTTTTAATTGTCCAAAAAACATGATCAGAGTTGGTCCTAGCAGCAGCAACAACACAGGCACCTGCGTGTTTCTTTTTTTTTTTTTTTTTTGATGGCAGTATGATAATTAGATGCTGCATGAGCGGATGCTCCTTCCGAAAGAGAGAAGAGCCTAATTAATTTTCAGATTCAAGCTTTGATGTGTCTAATTGCTCTAAGCTTCCCAACTTCATTAGTCAGCGAGCTCCCTCGGTGGACGGTGGAGTCGGGTCCCTGCGGTTACTGAGGAGAGGTTTACCTGTGTATTTTTAGGCCCTGTTATTATTAGATGCACTGTTGCCGCTGCTGCAACATCTCCGTCGAGTCTAAAACCAATAAGAACTTTGAAGCTTTGTGTAATAGAATTGTCCTTTTTGTGTGAAATAAGCTCATCAACACTCTGGGTTTGTTTTTCAAATTGCCTTGAAAGGCGCTGTGGGAGGTGGGAGGACAACAAAGAGGTCTCCAGGTGAAGGATGTGCAAAGGTTGAGATGACCTTACCTTCCTTCTCCCCTCCATTTTCCCAAGAGAATCCACATTTCATGCTGTTTGCTGTATTGTGGAGCCATTTCCTCCAGTTTTAGAGCAGATTTTGATCCTTTTTAATTTGTTTTTGAGTAGTTCACCAAATGAGTGCTAAAAAATAAATTCAGACCTTGTTTCCATAACCTTTAGATGAAGGAAAGGTCACAACCTTTGCATTCTCTTTTTAATCTTTTTTTTCACTTACGGTCTGCCTACTGTCAAAATTATACAGTATATATACTTTTTATATATATATTTATATATATATATATATATATATATATATATATATATATGTATATATATATATATATACAGTCATGGAAAAAATTATTAGACCACCCTTGTTTTCTTCAATTTCTTGTTAATTTTAATGCCTGGCTCAACTAAAGGTACATTTGTTTGGACAATTATAATGATAACAACAAAAATAGCTCATGAGAGTTTAATTTAAGAAATAAGGATTATTCATTTTCCATGGTTTTCTTGATAATAACCAAAATTACTTAAATTCTTACATCAATAGCTATGGCATTGTACCGCCAAAAACACTACTTTTAAGCATTCCATGTTTTCTTTTCTGTTTGCTTTAAACACATGATACACACAAGAGTTAATACTTGATTGCATAACCATTGTTTTTGATGACTGCAGCCATGCATCTTGGCATGCTCTCCACCAGCTTCTGACATTGTTCTGCTGTCACAGCAGCCCATTCCTGTTGGACAAATTCAAACAAATTTTCTTTGTTTTTGGGCTTGTGGTTCTCCATTTTGAGTTTGATGATTTTCCACAGGTTTTCAATTGGATTAAGATCTGGTGATTGAGCAGGCCAAGGCATGGTGCGAATGTTGTGGTTCTCCATCCAGGCTTTAACTGACCTTGCCGTGTGGCAAGGGGCATTGTCTTGTTGGAAAATCCAGTCATTCGAGGCAGGAAAGAGTTTTCCAGCTGATGGAAGAAGACTGTTTTCAAGGGTAGTCCTGTACTTGACCTGGTTCATTCGGCCTTCACACAATTGCATTTGCCCTGTTCCACTCAGACTGAAACAACCCCAGATCATGACTGATCCACCCCCATGTTTTACTGTAGGGGCAAGACAGTCTGGGTTGTAAGCTTCTCCAGGCTTCCTCCGAACCAGTAAGTTGGCTGGAGTGGGCATCAATTCAAAATTGGATTCATCACTGAAGAGAACCTTAGCCCAATCATCAACAGTCCAATCCTTGTGGTCTCGAGCAAAGAGTAACCGGGCCTTCCTCTGCCCTTCATTGATGAAGGGCTTCTTGCGTGCTCTGTGTGACTTCAAACCAGCTTCAACAAGTCGGTTTCGAACTGTCCTTGCCGAGCAAGTCACATTTCTCGACAGTGCCCACTCATTTTTAAGGTCCCTGGAGGTCTGACGACGATTCCTGACACAGGAACGGATGAGTGCACGGTCATCTCGTGGGGTAGAAAGAGCGTTTCCTGCCACGGCCAGGTAGCAATTTGGTAGTGCCATGTTCAGCTTGTTTTTTTGTTGGAATGAACGGCTGTCTTGGAGATCTTCAGTTTTTCGCTACCTGTCTCTCACTCATGCCAATTTCCAGCAGTGCCAAGATGGCTGCCTTTGTTGCTTCACATAATTCTTTTGTTTTAGGCATTATGTGAGAGCTGACAACTTCTGAGTTGTGCTACGGCTTGAATGTAAGCAGGAAACCACTCTAGGCCTTTGCATGTGCAGTGCTGCTTGTGACATGAAATGGCCTCTTATATACCCTGGGAATCAATTAAGCTTAAGAATGTCAAATAGGACATAAAGTATTATGTGACCAGCTGCATTTTTTGTTGTGTTCATTGTATTATACGTTTAGTGGTACCAGATATTAGAATGAACAAGAAATTGAAGAAAACAAGGGTGGTCTAATAATTTTTTCCATGACTGTATATATATATATATAAAAGCCATTCTTGTACGACAAGTACCAGGAAGTATAAAGGAGGAAATTAAGGTAAATTAGTGAATCAAAAAATGCCAGGAGTTTGGTTCTACCCCGTGTATAATCACAAGTAACTGTTGATTTATTTGTCCTGTTGAATCTGCACTTAAGTGTAAAGGAATTCACCACCTTTTCTTATATCCCAATAGTTTTGTTTCCTAAACCCAACCAAGTTATTTTCTGAGAGGTTGGAAGTTTATTTTGAAAAGACTGTATGCAGAATTATGATGATGATTATTGATTATGATGATGATTGGTGATTATATCAGGTTTGATTGACTCTTGTTTTAGTTTGTCAACAACATACTTGTTTATATTTAATGTAGTTATTATCTCATACAATTTACAACTTTTCAATTACAACTAATTTCTATTGATTTTTTTTTTCCCCCCACACATGGGATCCGAACTGGGTGAAAGTCTTTTTGTAGGTATGGCGACGAAAGGTTTATGAGATCAGCCTGTATTGTTGTATTGTGAAAGTTGAGAAAACATTTCCTCATGCTGGTGTCCGTCAATGTAACTAATGTCTATTAGGCCGTCATTTATGCGAGAAGAGGCAGGGGGTAAAGTGAGTATTGTAGGAGGGAACAACAGGCAGACAGGCCATCACTGCTGTTGCTAAGAATGTGTCCATTATAGTGTGTCTAATGAGTTGATCAGCCAGTCGCAGCGTTGTGAACCTAGTTGACATTCGGAGGATGTACATGCCAACAGGCACACTGGGGTATACTTTCGCCGTCACTGATGACAGATGGAGTGACACCTCATTACTTTATGCACTATTGATTGAAGGGGAACGTTTTTGTCAGGTTGCATTTCCTCCTTTGTTTTTCAAAAATAGAAATTTTGACTGAGATTAATCATGAGGGGGACATGCTGCTGAAATGCTCTGATTGGTTCTAAGTGAACGTCACTCACTGTCATCGCACATCCTAATGATAACGCTCAGTCACCATAATTTGGGATGTAATGATGATGGCGATACTGCTTGCTTAAAAAATTTGGGCAGGCAAATTGCATGTTGTCTACAAACTGACAAAATAAGGGTCAACCATAAACAACCTCATTAAAGCTGTTCGCCAGGCCAAATGAGAATATCCATTTCCTGGATGATACCCTAAAGAGAAATAAGTTGAAGAGTGCTAGCTTGTGAGTTTTTGGGGGCTTACCTCGGATAGTGAGATTGGCCTCATTAGTGAGCTTCTTGGTGATGTGTGCCGGGCCCTGGAGTCCTGGGCTGAGGCTGGGGGACTTGCTGACTTGTTAAAAAAACCAAACACCTTTCCTCTCTGCTTTTTAATTTTTCCCTTCTCGGAGCCCGTTTAGCACCTTTTGGAAACTCCAAGAGAGCGATTGACCTCATCAGTTTAGCAGTTTGACCATGCAGGGTCATTTTCTGCAAAGGGATAAATAATTGGCTTCTGGCTTCCTGTCTTCACATTTGTATTATCATCATTTTCTAAATAAATGTGTTTCACAGGGATACGACGCAGGGGACTGTTGTTGTGTTTGTAGATATTCAGCAAATATTATTGCCGCTGCAGAACACATTGTGCTTATTTACATGGAGTAATAAAGCTGCATTTTTCACAGTACAGTCCTAGAAGCAGAATTAGCTGACTAGAACACACACAAATAACCTACAGTTTTCTACTAGATCTCATTACGAGTCTATACTTGTTTTGTTTTAGCGTGAAAAGCAGTTTTTACCCCTGGGCCGTCTCATGCCCCGATTTAAAAGCCAAGTTGCCTCCAAACGGCCACCAGTAATGTCATTATAATAAGGCTGCTGTTGAGTGGTCTGTTTAACGGCGTGAAATAACCTGTAAGCATGGAGGGAGGAACGCTGTTTCAGTGCTACCTTTCTGATTCCCTTGAGGATCAGGGTCCATTGGACCATCCTTTAGGGAATTCCCCTTCACATAACACATGAAAAGTGGTAGGGTGAAGACAGGATGACATTTTTTTTTGACTATTTGACCATTTGGCTCATGCTATGGTGCATTAAGACCCAGTGCTACTGATGATCCATAATTCAGTCTCATTTTGACACATTAAATTCAGGGTCCCACATTTTTGATTTCTGCTGATGAGACAAGAGGGAAACTCTTCATCAGCAGCTTGTTGGACATCGTTAATGCTCCCAGGTATGATATATCTGGGGGGAAGAAGATTCATAGTCCTCAAGGGAAAGTCATCATCACTCATAAAACCCACAGAATAATGTGCTTTAGGATATTACTCGTGTTTTTATTTAAAGCAACAACCCAGTAATGTCCCACAGGTGAGAAGAAAATTGAGGTTTATATCATTACACTGGTGACTTTTAACTGCTATATTCATACACTGTTTGGCAATGGTGACCTCGACCATGACAAGTTATTAAATTTTCTGTGGAGCTTTAATTTTGGTTCCAGAGAACTTGTCAGTCCTACATCTGTTTGCTAAACCCCTGCCCCTTGAATCAAATGTTATCACTTCATTAAATGTGTTGCCAATCGTAATAATCCTCATAGATGTGTTAGTAGGTGCCTGCTATGGCTACTGCTTTGTAAGTGAAACTTTAAACCAACCCATACTAACACTTAAAAGTAATTGAAAAATTGCGCTTCAAACCTAAACAAAATGGCTTCTGTAGGATTAGGCACCAAAATCTTCTTTAGGTTTCTGTCATTGATCCTGTAGTGGCTAGATGCCCCTGTTGGTGTTCTTTTATTATCCTACTTTTGAATGATCACCCATGTGAATCAGTGATAAAACCTACTAGTGGGTGTCGCAGGCCCCCTTCTGACCCTTCTGATCTATGAGGCTTATAACCACTGATAACTCCCATTTTATGTCCTCATAATAGTCTAACCGGCACAGCAGGCCGGCCAAGCCTTTGATTTCCCCACGTAAATTTTTTCACCCTCATCAAAAGATGATCAGCCGTGTGTGCGCGCTGTGAGATAGCAAAACTATTCCTCCAGTCGAAACGAGGCAGGATCAAGGCAATGGTTATCTGATGAGGAATCAATGATATCAGTCAAACGTATGCATATTCAAGCAGTCTGGATTTTTCACTTCACTGCACAGTCTGTCTGCTTAGTTGCATATTTACATTCCAAAACACTGGCACTCATTAATTAAAGGGAAGACCAAAGTGCCCTGCCAGGGTGATGTTGGGCCCGATCCGCCCCACTAAACCATTTCCATTTGCCCTTGGCTTTCTAGGTGAAGTAGAATGAGGGAGAATCTCCATATCGCGTTTGTTCTTGTCAACCTATGGGCAAACGTTCAACCAGCGCAGCTATATATTTGCATTATAATGAGCTGTGGCCGAGCATAACACTTTATACTTTTCAGTGAGAGTAAAATGCATTGCAAAGACAATTGTAAAAGCTGGTGTGTGTCTGTATAGATGATTTGTTGTGGTGTTTTGATATTTTATTTTGTGTGTGTGTGTGTGTGTGTGTGTATGCGCCCTGGGGAAAGACGTTACGGACAGTGGCAGTGACATGCTCAGTGCTTAACTACATGGGAGTTGCACAAATTGAGCATGACAAGCTGCAGACAGAGGAGGGTTGGCACAAAGCGGCCACGCAAAAGTTCAGTGCTTAAAAAAAAAAAAAAATCAAGGCCTCTTTCAAAAATGAGTTAAGATAAAATAAATGTTAAAATTCCAATAACTCAGCAGATGCACAATACAATTCATCCAAGGGAAGAAAGTTAATTACCTCAACGAAAAAACGAGATGCTGGACGTCACTCCCCTGAATATCTGCCAGCTTCAATAATAACATTGAGCTTGAATTTATGATACACTTGACACACACACTTGAGTTGGTTGCTTCTACAATGAATCCTCTTCAGTCTCAACTTTGAAGAGGATCTATTCTGCTTATTTTCAGGTGCATACTTATATTTTTGGGCTGTAAAAGAACATATTTAAATGGCTTAATGTTCAAAGTTTGACATACTTTTCTCACACTGGTTGTACTGCAGCACCCTCTGAAACATTCTGAAAAGTCCCAAAAACCCAATCTGCTGTGATTGTTCAGCTGGCCCACTGTGCTATGATTGGTCAACAAAACTTGTGACCTCACAATGTTACGGAAGAAAAGGCAGGGCTTCCAACAAGGTGTTTCAGACACGTCAGGAGCAGTGATTCTGGGGGGTAGTAATGTTGTGTTCCATTAACCTCGAATGGAATGACGTCACACCACATTTGATGGCGTTTCATTAGACAAGTCGGAAAACCAAGAGTCCGTTCCACATCCGTTCCACCTGAGTATGAAGTGGCCTTAATGCAGCAATATGAGGTCCACCTCAAACACAATTAATAGGAACAAAGAAGACGCTGAGGCTGTTTGTCCGTTTGACTCTACTGTAGGCTGTAACGTGTAACGCTACATGACGCTAACTCACTGTGATGCCATCTTGGATTATGACGTTGTGGTCAAGTCGGGGTTGGTGAGGGTCGTCTGACTTTTTGAGTTGGAAATCCAACTTCGGGGGCATTGCCATTGAAACTCTTACTCAGAACTCAGAAATTCCAACTTCCGAATACAAATGGAACGCAGCATAGTTCCATTTGCCGTGGACTATAGGGTTTGTAACTCTGGCTGCACAAAAAAAAAAAAAACTAACAGCAAAGATTATGGTGAAAGTGCAATATTTCAAGGCATACTGTTTATAATAGCTTGTAGTCTTGAATTTACAGAATATAGCAGATGATTGGAAACATCTCTAACTAATAAAACATGTCCAGTCAGAACAAAAACCTCAAAAATGAACATATTTATACTCCACTACTCCTCAGCCTATTGCTGTGCTGTACTGCAATAGATAACATTACTTTATACCCACCGTGCAGATTTTATGTTTGTAGATATATAATTTGTGAAAAAAAGTTTCATTTTCAACTCACTTGCCAGAAATTAAACCCAATCATTCAGACTGACAGCAACTTTGAGATCCTGCCTCATTGCCAGTGTTACTATGGCTACATTGTCACTGGCACTATTGTGAGAAGCCTGGTGATTAGCATTCTGTGGCTTTTTTTTACTTGTTGGAAATGTCTACAGTCACATCCTAACGACTAATCACGCTAAAGCCATCCCAATATAACACCGTTAAAAATCTGTGAGCGTTTGTGCCTCGCTTTTATTTTGTCACAACCAAACAAAAGGGTATTCACAACAAATACTAACATTGCACCCTGAGCAAAGACATCCATGAATTCGTAATTGTGGGAGCACAGTTGTTTTTGTGTCTGATGCCTGATGCGATGTTCAACTCATTAAGCATTCTAAGCAGTGGGCTGGGGTCTTGTGTATATGTGCACCTCGCAGTGTTATCTAATAACTGGCAGACAAATGGAACACTGGCTTGTATTTTACAAACGTTAGGCAGAGGTTGTAATTAACATGCAGCATTCACTGCGATTTGCTTCTACAATTGATGCGCCACAAAGCTTTCCCCACATGCTTCTTTTTGACAAATCCATTTTCAAAGTGCACATGTCCATTATTCTTTCACTCGAGGAATTTAAGACAGTAATTGGCAGGCTTTAACTATGCTATGCGACGGCATTATATGCATTCAAAGCACATTGGAGTGTAGCGCACAGCGGCCTTAGACCTGAAGGAAGTTGTCACGACAGAGTGATCATGTTACTCTGCAGTCGTGCAGTCATCTGGATGGAGCTGACACATTTTAAAAGGCTTTCCTTTTCAGGGGTTTTGTAACTCTCACTTTTGCTCTTACTTTAATGTGAGATCCCCTTCTCTTTGCTGTCCTATCAGAGCTGTGATGAAGTCCATTGTTGTGTTAAATCCACTTAATGCAAATGGCACAATGCAATTGGATGCCTGCAAATTAGTTTGAAGTGTTGCCAGGGTGGTGACGTGCCTAGACGTATAGTAGCAGACATCAAGGACTTATCAGCAGTTTGAGCAAAAACTCAAACATCCAGCACACCATAAAATGCCTTCCTTACCTTATTGGAAAATGGCATGCATGTTTAAGGCTGCTTACAGGTATGCCAGCAGAGTAAGCCCTAAGTCCATAAACAGTACATGATTTACAGTTACTGCAGTTGTTGAAAGTGACTTGGATGGATCAGATTGGTAGGTATAGCTGTATTCAAGAAGCTTCTTTTGTCTGTTCCCCCTAAAAACTTCATCTGCAGTTACCTCAAAACAAGCGATTGTTGTTCTCCTGATTTCAATAAATCATACAGAAGGAGCACCGAGCTGTGGCTTCATCTGATCCGAGAGCAGTTCCACCATTATATATCTGTGGGTGCGTGAAAATTGATCCATAGCAAAACTAGCTCATAGTGCAAAATGTTTCATCCATATGTTTATGTTATAGTTGTTAGTTTCCTATAAAGTTGATGTTGTCTTATTTTTTTTGGCATTTATGGCAAGTACAGCACTTCCTTTCAACCAGTCATTGCAACAGCTTAACTATTTTCAATAAGTTTCCCTTTGAGTAGAACATGAGGAAACCATGCAGTGAACTGTTCAAGCATCTAAACATTTGCTGGCACACTTGTGACCTCATCAGCAACATGTTTTGGCCTTTTAGTGTTGAATGAACATGTATTACACTCTTCAGCTGAGGTGCAAATTGAACAAGCTGTTAGTGTTATCAGCCTCAGACCATGTAGGTCACTGGACAATACCTTAATTGCTTGCATTATTCCAACCGTCACATGATTCAGGTGTCCGAGCTTTTTGAAGTGTCAAACACTCTTTGTGGTTTAATTGTTGAACTTGAAGTAAACTCTGGGTAAAAGTAGCAGACCAAGATTGTCTGCAGGCTTGACACGTATAAGCACTGTTGTTTGTGTTGTTTTCCCACATAATTATTATTTTCGCCTGATAAAAAAATGCCAGCAGCTTTTGCTTTGGCAGCTTGGCTCAAAGCGCATATTTTTTTTTTTTTTTCTTCCGGAAGCGTGCATGGCGGAGGGTGTGATTAGTGTTAGATATGAAGATTGAAAGAAAGGGAGGAAACAGACAACTTTTTTTTTTGGAGACTGCTGTACAGAAAATAGATATCTGTGGCGCATCAGCGAACCTGCGCCTCATCCAGGTGATTTTTGAATTCCCATTGACACTCTATAGATAATGAGCTTATAGATGTTTTAAGATGTGTTTTTGCTCATTTCTGTGGTCGGGATTATAGTTTTGGACTTAATGATGCTCGTCTCTTGCTTTCATCAGCAGAGCCTGGTGGAAAAACTCAGCTAACAATCTAAAATGCTTGCAGAGGTTATTTCTACACAATGTTTAATTAACTCTTTATACATTTGATAGCTTACATGCATGGTGAAGGAAAAAAAAAAACTATGGTTTTTAAAAATCCCACCTTCATTATTCTGAAGTTCAGTCTGTAATTATGGAGAATGGAAACAGGGTCATCATCCACCAGTGAGAGATGACAGGTCTCACTCTGCTGTACGCCTACATACTGACAATCTTCATGTAACGCATGGAAACATGGATCTGGATAATTTGTCTGCATATTGACAACAAGCATTAATTAAACATCCCACTTGTTTGGTTTAATATAGTGGAGAATCAATACTTGGTCAGCTTTGAGGTAGAAAAATATTCCAGACAATCAAACCCGAGAAAATGGTTGTTTTGAGCTCACATTTATTTCTAAAATAGAGTTACTGTGTCACAGTTTTGGACATAACAGGCTCACAAATGACTTAAAGGTGGATTGAGAAAGTTTGCAACCGTTTTGAACTTCTATTTATATACTCATCCTAAAACCCAACAGTTTTCAGGTGATTTTTACACCACAGAAAATAATTTATGATAAAATCACAGCTTGGTCGGTAATGCTTTACAGAGTTGTTACATATTCAGGTCATTTTTTTCATAAAAGCCTATAGATAAATGCAAGGCTGCAGGTCTTTTAATGTCAAAAACTCTGCTGGGATTGACTTTCAATTATGGCAGTGTAAAATAATTCAGGGGCAAAGGGCAAAGTAACTTATTTAATGAGTAACATTTTTTTTAATTTGCTTTGTTGAAGATGAATTAGTTCTTGTAGGCATGATGGAAATAGAGTAGAGAACCAACATAAGGTTAGTCTTTACTCTTTCATTTGGTAATTTACATTAGTGAAGTACATTTTGATGTGTAGTTGCTTTACAGATTGAATTAATAAATGAATAGCTCATGGCCCCCGTTTTGTCGATATAGTCAGTTGCTATTCAGGATTATTCAACAGTAAACTTTCTGTATTCCAGGAAACCATGAAAAATACGTCCTACTAGGAAGTTCTGAGTGCAGCTCTCTCTACCTTCAGAGGCACAGAGAGGCATTTTAAATGTTTTTTTAGAGGATCTCTAGCTGGAGCATTGAAAATGCTCCCATATGAAAAATGACTGGACTTGACCAGAGGGCATCATGTTGGCCCCCTGGCTCCATCTCTGGCGTCTCACCCACCACTTGTTCGATTAGCGGAGTATGACGATTACTAGCATGTCATGGCCAGCGGGACTGAGCCCAGTGAATGGTGCCAGGGCATCCATTCGCTGTGGCACACACAGTGACCGGGGCCAGAGTTTGCCCTGGGCTCACTCTCTGATGATGCAAGGAAGAGGTTAGTGTTGCCAGTGAAAAGCTCTCTCAAGCTGGGGATGGGAAATTTGAGGTGTCATATTCGGTAATGATCGCTGTAGGTTGGAGGAAATGGGAGATGTTCTGGGATAACTTGTAAAATGCAAGATATTTGGACATGTGTACAGCACATTTGGGATTTGCGTTTCAAGTGGGGTCAGTTTGTCACACACACTTCAAAGGAAAGGCCACATTTGTTGTCTGAAGCAGAAATGCGCCTAATTTTTAACATTATGAAAGACTTGGCCATCAACAGGTCTTTGGATATGTACAAAAATTGCAATATCAAACTTGGCCAAATGAAGGAGTGAGGCTGTTTTTGCACCATCAACCATTGGCCATGCAAATAGTTTCATAGGAAGACTTTATAGATGTGCATGCAATACACTGATATCCACATATACACTATATGTGCATCAGTTTTTCATTTTTAATATATCACCACAGAGACATTGACCAACTTTATGCATTTAAGGGCAGCTTTCATGCATAATTGCACATAAATCAAATGGAATATATACATATGTGCACACTGAGGTGAACACCACAAACACTGCACGTTTGTTTGCACAACTCAAAATTTTTTCCACAAGGACAACTACTTGTTGATTTGTCATGCCGGAGTCCACACATTCACCCCAAGAGATCATTTCCATGGCAGAAACCATTCCATATCCTCGCTCATGTAATCTGAGTGTATTTATGGACTTTACCCCTCTATGGTGCTGAATATTCAGGGCATGTCAAAAAACAAAGTGGCATGTATATGCACATTACTACAAATCAGAATCTTCTCCTCAGAAACAATCCCATGGAATGCAGATGATGCAGGTGACCTTGCCCGGTGGAGAAATGAGATGGGGAAAAGCAGCACACGTCGTTGTCAACAGAAGTGTTAGAAGTGGGGGAAAAAAAATAAAAATATTCCCTCAATGCAACTAGAACATCTCTATTCCTCCTCCCCTTCCCTGCAGGGCTTTCAGAAAGAGTTTCCAAATAATACAGAGGATGAAAGATTTTGAGTTTTTGGATATTGACATATTGTAATGCAACTGTGTTTCTCCCAGTCAAGCAGGTATTATCTGCATAGGTCTGAGGTAGTGTGCCTTTTTTTTTTAAAAAAAAAAAATAAATAAAAAATAAAAAAACAGAAATAAAGTCTGTGTAGTCAATGTGAGTGTGTCGTCCACCGTGTGTGAATAATGGATGAGGGTGTGAAAGGTGAGTTGGAAGTGGGTGTATTCATGCTTGTGCTCTTTGAGGCTGTGCAACACAAGGCTGCCACACACACACACACACACACACAAAACAGTTTGTTTTCAAATGTTCAAAATATCAAGGTTTTTAATTTACAGGACTGTGGTTATAAAGCAGCAGCAAATCTACAGACTGATGACTGGTACAGTGACTTATAGACACAATAGATGCTAAATTGAGTAGTACCTCCACCATAACATGTCAATAGTTCTGAACCAGGGTCCATACAGTTTCAGATGTCCAGTTTCTTTTTAAGTCACATACATTGTTCACTAAATTATCTACAATTATCTATTTGCATGGCATTTTTCAACTTGATTATGATGATGAGTGATGGGAAGTAACAAAGTACAAGTTTCAGCAACTATTTTATATTTCTAATCCACTACATCTCAGAAGTCAGTATTGTATTTTTTTACACCTCTACATTTACTCGACAGCTTTGCAGATTTGGATAAATAATACAAAATAGAATAGAAATAAATGATGAAGGATATATTGGTTGCCAGGGGAAATTCACAAGCTACTCAGCAGTATGCAAACTAATATGCAGTGTATACATATATATTGTCCAGCTTACAAAAGAAGCAACCCCAGCTGTTCTATATTAGCTGCAGCACTTAGAATTTAATTCAAAGTGGACCTAAATTTAACTTTGAGAACCATTTCTCAAAACGAAACATTTCAGAAAAGAGACTGATGAGATGCGATATCATGGACAATAAAGTTTGGGGAATGGAGGAAGCTGACTTTTAGGCGAGAGAGACAAAGTAGTTTAAGAAGCAACGCACATCAAGGTTACAGAATCCAGAAGTCCAAAGCCTTAAATCAAAGCTCACTTCAAATCCCAAGTAGGTCTCCTTACTTTCCACCTTCCTATCATTGCGCTGCTCAACAATGGCTCATATCATCAACTAAGACTCCAATTCCAGCTGCAAAATGGAAAAACAGATAATGCTTTCGCACTCTGATTCTTCAGTGGGTACAGTGTGTCCTCCAGATATGTAAGGGACTTGATACCTGATGGAAGTGAACTCGAGTGTCAATTTCACACCTATTCTTCATCTGTCACTCCATAGAATCCACATCTGTGTTCCCCTGCTGCTTGCCACACTTCACTCTCATACATGTCAGCACTGAAATAACAGGAAATTAAAATTCTCTCTCAGCATATATACTGACGCATGCAAGCTCCACCAGAAGGTGAATAAATAAAGCAGCGATGTGGAGGAGGAGTTGGATGTAAGAGCACGGCTCAAGCCTTGATTAATCACCCCAGGAGTAGGGAAAAAAAATGAAGGGAAAAAGAATGAAATAAATTCATACAAAACAAGGTAAGCATCATGGAGGCGAGGACCTGGGTTGTACATAAATTACAAACAACCACGCTGCTACTTGGAATTTAGCAGTGCGTGTTCAGTTTCAAGCGTGTGTGATTCATGAAATAGGGATGGCAATGTGAGTTGGTCTGTTGTCCAACTCTGGATCAGACTGAAATATTCTGACTGGATTGTTTCGTGCTGTGAAATTTGGGCCAAAATTTCTTGTTCTACCACACGAAAGGTGCTTTTACACACCGGGAGGGTGATGAATAAACAACTTAACACAAGCTCTTGCCTGCAGATTTCACACATCAGAACTGTTTGAACAGATTTCAATAGACTCACACAGACAGTGGACCAAGTACTACGACATAGACTCAGAGCAGTAGTGTAATATAGACAAAACTACTCTATGCTGTTTTATGGTTTCCTTTTAGTGAAATCAGTGAATTTTCGACATTCTTTTTGGATTTCTACAGTTTTTATTGGGAAAGGTTGCGTTGGCTTGGTCAAGGTTGAACAAGGGTAAATAGTTTGCCGTCTTGGTTGAGTCTATAGAGCCTCTGTGATATTGTACACTCTATTGTGCATATTGAATATGTGTGCGATTAAATCACACCAGCAAAACACCCAAGCTAGACTTTATTATTGCCCATTCAATAATTTGAATGAATTAATTCTTGGTGGACAATGGGCATCATTAACTCATGGTGGTTAAACAAGGAGTCTTTTATATATACGTATATATATATACTTATATATATATATATATATATATATATATATATATATACTTATATATATATATATATATATATATATATATATATATATATATACGTATATATACACACACTGTGGGCTCTGGAGGAACCATGTTCACTCTCATAACAGCCTGACTTGCTGAAAATTGCAGGTTTTCGAGCACAGCTTTGCACAAATGGCTGCTATTACTGCTACAGAAGGAAATAAACAGGGATGTTGATGTAGAAATGGGCGGAGGCTGTGGGTTGGTGAGGACAATATAGATGGGCAGGTTCACTTCGGAGGCTTGACCTCCTTCTCTGCCCACTGTCAGGAGCTTGCATTGAGGAGACATTGACACGGAAGTAGCCAGTCATTCAGTCAGTCCAGTTTATCCGACTCTGCTGTCCACCCCCACTACATCCACTGCAAGGAAGAGGATGGGCCAAGCAAATTTCTGTTCTGGCAATATGAAGCTACAGCATTCTGGCTTGTGGAAAGGTTAGCGTTTCCCATGGAGGGCAGCGAGTATCCACCTCCTCAGCTTTTTAAAATCTTTTGCCCGTGCCACAGCTGGCGCACAAAGCTGACAATGAGCTTTTCATTGCCGCCATTCACCTACACACAAGCCACTGTAATTGTTCGTCGCTGTGATGCCCGCTTTGATTGTGCATCCACCGGCAAACCGCCAAGCAAAACCGAACAAAGAAACCACGGGCCCCTGTTATCACCGCAGATGAATGGGTGTACACTCAGTAAATATTTCAGCGAGATGGAATGGGAACAAGAAAAAGGGGGAGGACTTCCCCTTGCCAATTGAAATCAAACAGCCCAACCTCCTGTCAGTGGTCCAGCATTTCCACGTTGACGCATGCAGATGTCTCACCATGTGTAGAGAGTCCAGAACTGCATGGGTTAGGTTAAAGGTGACTGATACCTGAGATTTACCGGTACCTCTGGGGAGAAAAAGAAACTCACCATCCCAGACTGTGTTGTCCTCTTTACTGGACTTTCATCCCAAAATATAATGACAAACTACCATAGCTACAGTATGGAGGTTTGAGAAAACCCTAATAAATTCAGAGTAACTGTCAAATAAATGGATGGCTGTGTATGAGTGCCGTAATGAAAGCGTTGCAGCAGAGAGATGATGAGCTGACAGACGGTTCCAGTACAGGGAAGTATTCACTGAGTCCTTGAAACACGTGTCACTGTGAAACGCAATAATTGTCTACAGTGAAAGCGCATCTCCACAGAGAATTGACAACAATGATTTATTTGCATGTCTCAAAGAGTCCTTTACTCTACACAGTTCTCATGAAGCGTGTCTGCGTCTCATCTGTCATGCATCGAGATGAACACGAGACCGCAACACTCCAATCTGTCTTCAGCAATCTGTCGCGTCATAATGCCACCGAAATGATTAACTGCCATTTTTAATGTGCGCGTGATTGTGAGATGGTCATCAAAAGCATGTGAGTGAGTAGTGGATCTGTTGTGCATCCACTGCAGGATCTACGATGTTGTGATGCTTCAGCATGACTTCACCATGTGCCGATAGATTGGGGATGTGATGAAAGCCAATGGAGCACTGAGGCAAAACATTTCTTTCTCACTCATTGTGGCAGGTGATATATCTTTAAGGGACTTTTGAACTAAAATGGCATGTTTGTTTTTTTTTTTTTTTGACATGCATCAAATTTAGAGCAGATGGAATGACTAATTTTAAGCGTGCCCCATTCCAGTTGCATTAAATGGTCAAAAAGAACCTTATATTCCAACACTCACTGTTTCACTTTTTCCATTTCCTCCAGTAACCTCTTACCCATTAATTCATGTCACGTTGGGACTATTTTTAGTCTTAAAAGTAAAGAAATTATATGAATCATAGTGACTCTAGGTACAGAGAGAAGGCACCAACAATTCACTTTACTGCCCAGTATGTTTATTCAAGGTGAGAGTTTGTAAATACGATTGTTGTGTTACACCATACTTTTAAAGACGTGTAGACATCCTGTGAACAAGTTCTGTCAGTACCACTGCTGGTTTGAACTATTGATTGATATTTTCCCAGCAGCCCTTCCTCGTCCATACATTTAATGACACTTTGAGTTTCAACCTGCCTGGAGATCAGTAATTCATCACATTGAGCATCTTGTTGCCTCTAGTATCTGTTCAAACTTGTGTTGGTGCCAATTATTTAAGACCACAGTTTTCCGTTGCACAATGCACCACCTTTCAGGTTTTGATAGATTTTATCGGTCTGCCTAATAAAGCTACTGAGCTACATTATCCAGGAAGTGTAGCATAAAGCAGTTAAATGTAACACTCTATCCTAACAATTATAATAGACATTCATTCATCTGTAATAGTAATAAGAATAATACACAGAATATGATCAACAGAACACTGATTGGTGTCATTTCATACCATTATTGTTGATACTATATGAATTACTCATTTTAAATGACCAATTTCTCGTGATAAAAGACTATGAACTTTTGAGTCATGATGAACATTCGTCTCATGATGATCTCTACTGAAGTCTAGAGTGTGTGCTTGCCCCAGTGGTTTGGATGGACTGGAATCAGCGCTCCTTATAAAGGGAATAACAAGAGCTTATCCTGGAGGGATAATTGCTTGCAGGGGAGGACATCCTGTGATGGAGCCACGGTCTGCTTATCTCCCACCCAAGGATCCTCCAAAGGAAAAAAAAGAGAGCGAGAAAAAACTTCAAACATGGTTGTAATGAAGTAATGACAAGCAGCTGCAAGATTTTTTTTTTTTTTTTCATGCATGTCACCATGGTAACTGCAATTGGCAGTCTAATGCGAAAGACACTGCTTTAAATTGCATTAACGAGGGGACGGAAGTAGACTCTGGTAAGATGTTGAGCGCATCGTGGTCGGAAGCACACTGCTTTTCAGGAGGGTGAACGATATGAGATGTTGATGACATGCAGGTTACTGGAGTTGAAATTCAGCATGCATACCTCCGTATGGAAATGTACACAAGGTACTGTTTGCTTAAGATTGGTGTGTAAAGTGTGTATAGGAAGCAATTGTTTTTTATAAATCAGATTTCAGCATACGCATACGTTTGTTTTGCCTTTATGGGAAGGCACATTAAAAGCAACTGAATATATATTATTTAATATAATTAATACTTTAAGAATTATATTATAATTACATTATTCATTGCCAATTTATGTTTTTTATGTTTATATGAAAAGCCTGGCAATAGTTTTGAAAATTATGCTTGACAATATATGGAGCAAAACACAACTAAATTAAGAATAACACATCCAAATAAGGTGTCAAAATAAAAGCTTTGTATGTATATGGACACATTTCCAATGAAGCGTTACATCAGTAATTCATATATGTATCTTTTTTTTCAAAATGTATTTCTCTTGTTTGGTAGGTCCCATATGATTTCCATACTGTATGTACTTTTTGTACTTAGAATTTGTGTATATTCATTGTGTGACTTACTAAAGCAGCAGTCATGTAATCAGTGACCCACTGCCTTCTAGAAGCATTCAGCTGAAGGAGAGATGAAAAGGTCTAGTCCAGCATTTTGTATATTAGCAACATCAGAAAGAAAATACAAATGCTGTCATTGAAAAAGCAATTAATACAGCGATGATAAAACCTTGAAAGTCAATGAAACATACCTTGCACAAAATAAGCCTGAGATTCAGCCTCCAACCTTGGAAAGGACGGATGTGCACAGCACAGCTCCAAGGTTCTAAAGTGTCATATAAACACATAAACAAACAGGTGCAATAAATGTCAGAGCTATAAGATTGCAAATTGTAGAGCATAGGTCACTCACAGACACAATAACAGAGGGGTCGAAGAAAAGATACATTTTACATCAGAATGCCTGTTTTTCTGTAAATATGTGTAATGAAAGAGCCAATTCTAATGGAAGGATTTACTGTGGATTACACAAACAGAAAAATCTCCCTGCCTTTTAGCTGCATCGCTACGTGTCACCACCAGCAGCTGATTCGTATTCTGTGATCACATCGTCGTCATTCACATAAGCAACCAACACTTTTTCTCATTTGCCCACCATATCTCCATCGTGCAAAATTACACATTGCATATTCTTTGCCCTTGGGTTTCGAGGCTAAAAACAGGAATAACATAAGAGATGCTTAATGTCAAATTTCACACAACAGCAAGCTGCTCTCCAAGCAGTGCCATAAATCATGTATAACTACACTTCCCCCAAAACTTTTCCTCATACGTCTATTGGCCGTTTTTTCATCTTCTTCCCCAGCTTTCACGAAATGTAGCCATCCTCCACCCGAACCTCTTCACTTTTATATATATGCTGTCAGGTCTGCCTCTTATGATGACCTAATATTTGTAGCCTATGTTTTGACTTTGCATACAGTACAGTAGTAATTAGTGGTGGAAGAAAAATAGTAGTATGACAATAGTCATAAGACATATCTGAGGTGTTGTGAGAGGATTACTGGGACATTGGTTTCAAGCAATTATGTGCTGCTGTAAAAAACATGGCAGCCTGCTCTGTGAAGAGGACCTGCTGCTAATTTATGATTAAACACGCAGAAAAAACTGTGTTGATTTACACTTTATTCTATTTCTCCTAATAGATAAACCTACATGCTACACAATGTCCATTTAAGTCTGGTACAATTACCTCAAAGTTCTTCTTAAAGCCCAGGGGCACAGATGGGATTTTTGAACCTGGGGGACAAAGCTCTCGGCAAATGAGTTCAATTTGACCTTCAACCATGGTTGAGTGTTTATTATTTATATTTTTATTAATATTAAAAATAGAATTGTTATTATTATTGCTATTTTATTATTTCAATTCAATAAGTTATTTTTGTGTAATTGGGGCTACTCGTGGTCATCATCATTGCTCTGTTGGTGATCAGGACTGCTACTAGTTCCTCTTTAGGATCCAGGAGAGAGCCTTATGGTGTGTTCACTGGAAGTCAGAATGTGGAGAAGAAGAAGACTTACTTTATTGATCCCTCAATGGGGAAAATACATTTTTTCACTCTGTTAATATTTCTCAGAAGTCATAACATCACACAGAAGTTATGAAACACACATGCACATGCATTAGAGGAGCGGTGTCAGAGTGAGGGGGCTGCCCCTTATCCAGGCGCCCCGAGCAGTTGGGGGTTCGGTGCCTTGCTCAAGGGCACCTCGGCAGTGCCCAGGAGGAGGAGCTGGCACCTCTCCAGCTACCAGTCCACTCTCCACATTTTGGTCCGACCTGGACTTGAACTGGCGACCCACCGATTCCCAGCCCAAGTCACTACAGACTGAGCTACTGCCGCCCCATTAGGTCAGGTCAACATAATGTACAACAATGAACATTAAAACATGTAGCTGCTGTTTACGGCAGTAGCAGATAGCATGAATTCTATGTTGGGTTGGTGAGATTAATTCGACTTTCAGACGTGGAAGGGGGGTTCTGATTTAAATTCTGATTTGGAGCATGGGAATTCTGACATTTGTGTACAACTGGAGCACACCATTAGTCACCAGGCTCACAATACTCCTGCAATGACATCAATGCTCTGTTTTACCAGTGATGTTTGTCTCCTTATGCTGGGTGGGTGGATTGATGTCTCTGTGAATCTAAGGGGACATGTCTCCCTGTCCCTCGTGCCATTTGAGAGCATGTTAAAACCACACTTTTGCTTAACACCGGCCATTTTAGCCTGTTATAAGAACTCTAAATGTTAAGGTCCTCATGTCATTTAGCGAGCCATGAAGTCAGTGAAGAGACTCAGTCATGCCCATAAGCGTTAATGTATGCAAACTTATGGGTGTATTAAAGTGAACAATGCTGTTTTTTTTGGGCTATGAAGTCGCCATGCAGCTCTTTGCCCATGACTAACTTCTCACAAGATGGGCACAGAAATATGCTGAAATAGTTTGCATGTGGTCCGCTGTTCGACATAAGTTCTTCTCTGCCCTGGTAAACTGAAGTTCCCTTGGGACCCTGCTGTTGTATTTTCGAGAACTGTTTAAAAAAAAAGAGAGAAAAGAAGTAACCTAAATTCACCCAGTGCCTTTCTCTTCTCTCTGCTTCTTATGAATTTCTAGACTTCTTTTGTTTCTTTGCAAATGTTCAGATGTACTTTATATAGAAGCACCCAGCCATGCATCATGTCAAGTGAGATTTACTGTATATTTCTGCATTCGCTGACTTCCAGGGACCTTTTGTGTTTGTCTTTCTCCTTGTTTGCTTCCCTCTCTGTCGCTTTCATTTCTTTGCACTTTGTGAAGAAAATTATGCAGAAAGAAAATACTTATAATTCACTCCTCGATTGCAAAACAATTTTAATGTGCACCACTGTTAATAGCTTGTAACTGAATAACCTGACATTTTAGTTTAACTTTTCAGCAATGGGGGCTGCAAATTATGCACAGCCATTTTGGAGGGCGAGGGAGCGAGGACGATAGAAGTGCAGTGGAAGGGATGGGAAGCTATCGGCAGTGGAGGGTGTCGGCCACGAGTTCTTTGCCCTCATGACACGAGGCAGAGCAAAGAAAAATACAAAGTACCCTAAAGTGCATCTATTTTTCAGATTTTTCCCGACAGATCATCATTAGAGTGCAATTTTACATAAGTCGCGCTTTAATAGCTGCTGTGCATTTTCCATTCTTGTGCAGTGTGTCGCTGTAGCTTGCGGAAAACTTTCCAGAATGCCTAATGAAGTAAATATTTATTTATTTTCACATTTTATTAGTTTTCTGATGTTTGATTATGTGGTTGAAAGTAGCCCTTCCTTCTTGGTTTGCTGAAACAGTGATGCAGGTCATCTTCGAGCTTAAAACTGGGATGTTGGCCCCGGAGTGAGCCAACTAAACAGGTTTCTCAGCTCCTCCATGAGCTCCTCTCACTGCTTCATTATTTTTACTTTTTCTTGTTTTCCGGAGGGGACACCAGTCCATGTTGGCGGCATGCTGCTGGAAAGAGATGTTGGCCTAGTTTGGCGGTGCAGCAGGCCTTGCAGTAGGTGGGGACCGGGGTTTACCTTTTTGTCTGCAAGCTCTATTAGTTTCACTGGGCTTTGCTTGGTAGGGGGGTGGGGTGGGGGTGACTAATGGTGACTAATAAGTCGTTGTATTGAATGAAATGTGCTAAAAGTGCTCTTGTTGTGTTAATAGTACTTAAATTGTGTTTGTTATCACTGGTTATGTGTACCTGGTTATCATCCGTTTGTTCCAGGAAGCTTTTAAACTCACACCAGCAGCTGTGCTTTCTGTCCAGTACTGGAGCATACCAAATCTTTAGTGAGGGGGGTATTCACCCTCATGTTGAAAGGACACTTGATACCACCACGGTGGTGTGGAACAATGTTTTGATAAAGGCAAACCACAAGCCTGTGTAAAAAAAAGCAAAAATGATATTGAGGTCATAATTTCAGAAGTGCTCCAAACAGGCTCTTTGCGAGGTAGAAAAGGCATTAAACTTGCTGAACACCTAAAAAGGGAGTGTGATGCATTTCGGTGATAAACTCCACATGGTGCCTTTTTAAGCTGAACAACAAGGGGGCAAAATGGAGTGCGAATAGAGAGACCAATCCCTGAGGTGCCCACTGACCCAAAATCTTAGGACGCTTTGATGTTGATACTGGTTTTCTGTTTCAGGACTATTAAAATAATTGTTTAATTTTTTTGTGAGAATCAAGGTTTAATTCAGAGACAAATGGGCTAACGGCAAACAGTGTCAACTAATGACATCATCCATTTAAGTGTCGTGAAGAAAACTGTCTGTCTTTGTAGATGATGATGTCACCAAGATCACAAAATATATCCAAGGGTAAGTTTTCCTTTTAAGCACAGACTTCTGTCAGTTTCTACTCTTGAGGCATTTCAACAGTCCTGTGTGTCTCTGTTTGACATGCATCACGTCTGGTCGGACATACAGTATTGTGATAATATCTTAAATTCTCAAAGTGACTTGTTCACCATAGGAGCAAAGCCACATCAAACCAAACATTGCTATGATGATAAAGGCGGCTCGTCTCAGTGGGGAAAACAAACCATTAGCTCTTTGAGAAATTCATCAAAAGCCTCCCTTTTTAACAACTCGCAGCAATGTCATTTTAAAGTTGAGGCAATCTGACATTGCAATTGCTTTGTGATTTAACTATGAAATAGTTTTAATCCTCTGGTGGAACATTAGAAAGTACAATGATTGGACTAATCTTAGGGAGGTAAATAAGGGAGTCCATGGCTCTGTTGTTACAGTGATTAAAGACGGACAAGAGTAAAAAAAGTGTACATGTGGTTGAAATAAATGGGATGAAAGATGTCACAGTTTGTCTCTGGGCCTTTTACGCACTCTTTTCCACACTCTAGTTGAGGACGGCCTTTGTTGCTTGGACACGTGGTGCTCAAGTGTTCTAGTCAGGGCTTTAAAAGAAGGGATGAATGGATGGAGTGTGATGGACGTTGGAGCAGCAGGACTGAAGTGGGTTCCAGGCAGAAATGGATTTGGAAGAGAGGAGGGGATGGAGCATAGGAGGCTCTAAAAACCCTGTTTTTGTCGATCAGATGTGACCACACTGTTAAAAGGAAATTAATGAGATTTTTTTTTTTTTCCCCCCCTGTGAACTGCGTGGACATTACGTTTTATGAGGTTTACAGTCTGAGAAAAAATGTTCTCTTAAGATGATTTATTTATTCATGTTTTATTTATGAATTTCATCCTCGGCTGGTGGGGCAACACATTACCATTCAACTATTCGTGAAAAAGGAAACATAATTAAGCCGTTTTTCACATTCAGTGTTTCACGGCCAAGTGTGATTGCAGTTTTTACTCTGCCAGCAGCAGGGCATAAGGATGGCAATGTTGGTCGCTCAATTCATCTGCCCAACCTGTTGGTACGGAGCCCATTATTTCAAAAGCTTCTGGCCGGATCTCCATACAATTTGCTGTGGGTTATGGCAGTACCCCGAAGATGACTAGTTATGTTTTTAATAGGTTGCCTTTTCTTCTTCAACTCCCTGTGAAATACATGTACTTGATGGATTGTGCAAAGTTTTGTCCAGATATTCATGGACCCCAGAGTCCTCCTCATTTTAGTGACATCCCTCAGTTGCCTCAATGATGCTGACATTTAGTAAAAACCAAGAGCACTCAATCACCCTGAGCTGTACTTTGTGTTTGTGTTAGTTAGCACATTTTAGCATGTCACCACACAAAACTAACGCATTCTCTCTCCTAAACACCTATGCATTAACATTGTCATAGTGAGGATATTAGCATGCTTTTGTTAATATTTTGTCCAAATCACAACTTGTGCCTTATGGTTATTTACATGCATACATGCAAATATATGTTTTGAATCTGTTGGTACATAACAATAGACTGCACTCTGCTATGCACATAGGCAATGATGATGCAGCAAAAAAAAAAAAAACCTGTTGAAAAAATTAGTAAACGACTCGTTTGAAATTGTTATGACATGTGTAAGTATTTATTTGGAACCTGCAAAGAAATTGGCCCCAAATGGATTTTGTCTTAGGTGGTACAAACCCCACAGGGTTCATGACCATCACCACAGCTGAAAGGCTGATAAATATGGAGAATGTTTGCCTCCAATCGACCCGGGAATCAGATCAAAGTTTTGGTCCACTCCCATAAGATCAGTCTTTCTATTGCTCTCCCCAAGACCGAACTTTGAAGGGGGAGAAGTTTTATTTCAATCAAAGAAATCAAATGTGTGGCGACACGTGGATTAGCTGGAACATCTTTTTTTTTATCCATCATGGCTGCTCAGCATCCACAGTGAAGAAGAGGGAGGGAAAAAAAGGCAGCAGTTCTCACAGAGGGAGGTCAGACCTGTGACTGCTGGGAGTGTGAAAGAGTCCTCATGCCGAACCAAGGTGGGTCGACCCGGGTTAGAAAATCCAGTGTCAATCTGCTGATTTTAGTGTTAAAGCTGGACTAGAGTGTATAATTCTCAGTATATTAGTCAAACATTTGGAGTTTGTAGTGCAGTTTTCTGAACATTTCTGTGGGAAGCTCTTTTTTTCTTGAGATATTAGAAAGTCTGCCACAATTTCTTTGTTTTTTCAACTTTGTTGGATGGAATTTTTTTTTTTTTCGCTTGCTTTCACTGCAGTTGTACTGTACAATCATTATCATTTGAACTTTAGCAAAAAAAAGTAGACATTTTATTTTATGTCCCCACTCAATTACTTGTCCTTGTCTACTAGACACGTCACTTTAATAACGTGGTTCATTACCATATTGTTTGACATTCCATCACTCCTACACAGACACTGAAAAATCAAGTGGTTTGTTTGCCTCAAGCACTCTGTTTTATAATTGAACAAAGAGATTCAAAAACTGGAATAACAAGGGATATAGGACTCGGACAAAACTCCAAAGACACTGACTTCTCAGGGTTTTGTTTAAATAATCACAAATCAATCTAAAGTCAGAAGGTGAAGACATTTCAAAATTTTTATTGCCTTTTATAGACGTGAATGGCTTTTTCTGACACACATTTCATGTAGAATCCAAACTTCTTTTTAATGAATTATATAATCCATCTGTTTTATAACTTTTCAGTGACAGTATGTTGTCAGCATATTCTAAAGTTTGGCAAAGAAGACGGGCTAGCTGAATATACAGAGGATTTTCCAGAATATATTGAGTGTTGAAAAGCCCCATGCTCAGATGGACCTGTCAGCTGTGAAGCGATACCACAATGACATTTTCATTTTTGGTGTGTTATTTCACCTCGTGAGACACTTGACTTATAGTGGTGAAGTCTTCGCTGTGACACTTTAGCTGATGGACGATTGGCTCATTAGCTTTGGTTGCATTTGTGACATTTCTGCTTCATAAATCCAGACAAATGTATTTATAGAGTGCTTTAACAAATGGGTTCATTACAAAGTGCTTTTTGGAACAACAAAGGCCGACAGATTACCTATAAACTGTGAGGAACATTTTAGCTTCATTACATGGAACTAATGCAAAGAAAGCAGAGTAAATTGTTCTCCTGTAAAAATATTTTCTGTTTTTTCTTAACGTGCAGGATTGAATGCACAGAGTGTAACTTTGTTCTGTGTTTTTCTGCATTCAATAATCATTTTTATAATTGAATATGGGCTGTGGAAAGATAGTGGGACTTTTATAAAGCTGTTTTGGACAAATTCAAAAGCCTCTTTGCTCTCTTTTGCCAATAAACCGTCAGCAGCGCTAACAAGCAGCTTCTCATTTTTAACCGGCACTAACGGCAGCTTCCACCGGTCAAACGTCGCTAGCGGCAGGTCATTTTAAATTGTGTGTACTTGGAGGAAAAAAACAGCCAGTTATCCTCATTATTTTTTAAAATGAGACAAGAAAACACATGCATTCACTTTTTCAAATCAGAACCAGAAACCACAAATACTTCATCCAGAAAGTAAACCTCAGATGAACCTGCCAGACAATGCCATCTCTCAGTATATCAATGTGGTGTCCTTAGTAATGCTTTACTTGTACTTGGTGGGTTCTTGTTAGGTTTCTATGTTGCATTCCAAGCAATTTTCTACAGAAGCTGCCTTGGCTTACCCACACAGCATCATGTCTATTTCACTAATGATCAGACAGTGCACATTACTGCACAACACATGGATCTGGCTAGATTTTGTCCTCCATGTTGGTGCCAGTGGACTTTTTCTTTTGTTTTTTTTTTCCACAGGCTTGTGTCAGGCTGCTTCCACATTAAGTTACTGCTCATGCAAATCAAATATTTCCTGTAATTGCTGTTCATGTGACTAATGCCCAGCTGCTTTTATTGTGAAGAAAGAAAAGAAAATTCAGCATGTTTACCCCGAAGTTAGCAGAGCTTCATTTGAGGCACCGTTCTAATTCTTTGTCCAAAAGTTAGTTTCTCATTTATAGTTTAAAAGACTTTTTAAGCTTTTAGGTTTTGCTTTCATTCTACATCCAAGACATGGAAGACGAACTCGGTCTTGTTTGAATGTTGAAATTGTAGGGACATGGCCGGACTTCTTTCTGCTCTGTGTCCTCTGATTATAGCTTGGACAAATTTTCTTTCACTCATCTTATATTTGAATAGATGTCCTGTGTTAAACTGATCAAACAGTCCTGAAATTAATGAAATACATCATTTTGTCCTTAAACATTTGCTGATGGAAGTGTTTCTTGTAACAAAATCAATGAAATGCAACTTCCGAATCACTTAAATTAATTGCCTTTTAAATTTCCAGTTGGAGGTAGGCTACACACTCAGTGGTTGTGCATGCTGGAATCCCATTTGTCTCTTAACTTCAAGTTCCCTCCGTCACATAAAGCAGAAATTCCCAAGACTGTGTGATTAAATTTCTCATTAGCAAAGTTGCCCTCGAAACTTTCAAACAATTTAGTCTGGAGGCCATCTCAGTCAAACATCTTTTGCATGAGAGATGCCCAAAAATTGGAGAAAACACTGCCACAACAGAATGTTCTTCCTATCTCCGTCTCGTTACGAGTGCTCCTATCAATCCATTCATTTGGAGATAATTAAAAAGTTGCCAAAATAACTGTGTTAAAATCTGTGGTCCAGAGCCATTAAAACATTTTCTCCCTCTTTCTCCGCCGGTGCAGCTGCCAAGCGAGGTGACACTCCAAAATGGCCAGCTGTTATCAGCGCACGCCACACCAGTTGGTCTCAATGCTTTAGAGAATTTGTTTAATAAGATTTTTTTCCCCCTAAACCCGCCGTTTCCTTCCCCTTTGCCCGTGCCAAATTCACCGGCATGTGGGGATAAGAGGGACCAGGGAAACCCAGGAACTTCAGCGCTGTTGCTATGAAAACACTGAAAAGCCCTTCGTCTAATGAGTCGTCATGATGAGAGCGCTGTAAAGAGTATTGTATTCTGCGTGTTGAAAAGGTTTGCTGTTTGTATGTATAAACCATAGTATGTGTGTGTGTATGAGAATGTAATGAAGCAAAGCAGCGGCAAACAAGATCCAGGGACACATTCTCCTTGAAGTAAAAGCTGTTTAGAGTAAGAAATGAATGTTAAAGAGCAATAATTGTTCTGAATAGACAGCCTTTTAGGTCAGATTAAATCAGAATAAAGTTGTTGAAGTGAATTGAGAAAAACTCCCCTACTTCAGTGTTGGAAGCTCATCACACATTTCTCACTGTCACGCTTGTGTTATTTCATGTGACTTTAAGCCAAGAACATTAAACGGGGCCTTTAGCAGATTTGGGGACAGCTTTGAAATGGAGTTGACCCAATGAGCTGCAGTTCACAATGAATGAAATGGTGAGAAACTCTCTTAGTGTCGGGGCTTGCTAATTAAAGACGTCCATCAGTGGGGTTGTTCCTGCCAGCACGTCTGCCGCCGACTGTGGCTGAGTGGCACCAAAAGTGTTCCACTTTTATTATATTCCAAAAGAGACACAGTTGAAGTGTAATTAGGAATGTGAGCGCGGGCGACACACATCACATCACACACGCAGGAGTGATCGGCTAAGCTCATGTCAGGCTTTAATTACTTTCCAGGGAGAAGCCAAACAAACGCACAAATCATGCTAGCAAATCCCTCATTCCCTTTACATGATTCCAGTTCCCCCACTGCTACTCAGCCCTCAGCTAGAGCTTTTGTTAAGCAAATCCATCATGATAAAAGTACACTCAAAATAAAAACAACCAGTCTGTATCACGCTGCACAGACACAGAATTGAATCTCGGAATTCTTGGAATTCTGACCTGGCAAATGAGATAAAACAATCTCACCTGAACACCCAGCATTTCACGATCTACCCACTCCACAATTCAACTTAGTTACCCCATGCAAAGTGGACTTCACTGCAATCAAAGTGCTGCAGTGATTGCTTATTCATTGTTTCCAATACAATATTGCCAACTGTGCTTTGACAGTTCCTTTTCCCTCGGACGATACGAGCCGAGCTTGAAACATGTGGCCTCGGAGATAACAAGGAACAAGACACAAAGCTAAAGACGCAGTTTGGCAGCGGTGCGGAGAGATGACAAGAAAATGATCCGAGTTTAGTGGGTTGTCTGTTTACACTCAATGAACTTCACTTCAGAGTATTGGTAAAATGTTACAGAGAGAGAGAGAGGTAGAGTTAAGGCATTTAAAGAGGAATTATTGCCATGGTCTTGGAAAGTTCAATCAATATTTGTGATATCTGCTACTCTCTCTTGAAGCCAGAAACCAGAGAAGGAAGTCTCAAACTTGTGATGTCATAGGGTATTAAATGCCATGTGTTACACCCTATCACATCACAAGGGTTTTAACTCCTTAATTTTGGATTTGGAAACACTTTTTTGTATCGTCTTAGACCATAGAAACACCTTGTTTGTGTTTGAAATTGGCGTAGTTTCCCTTTTGTGGCAGAGTCCACCATTCTTGTAGAATAGAAGAGGAATATTTGGTGAGAATCTGTTGATCTCCATCAAATGATGCAACAACAATCAGTAAGATTGCGGGAACATTTCCCACCTTTTAAAAAGGCCAATGCTACACACAATAGATTTGAGAGCAACTCATGGATCATGACCTGAAAACTTCTTACAGTTCTTTTGACAACTGATAAGAACAAATAGCAATAATCCATGAAATTCATCACTGCCTGGTGAGACAGCCGGGGAAAACGTCACTGTCAGGATAAAAATGTTGTTTACTCTAAATGAAATTGCTCTTGAATAAAATATAAGCATTTTATCAAATAAATGAATATATATCAAACAAACATCAGCTAACCAGCAGCAAATGCGCTTCGGATGTAAAGACAGCGAAAGGACGAGCTATTAAATCATGAATTGTTTTGCGTGTACTCAGCAAATCATAATCAAATCCATATCAAAGGCTTTCTCCCTCCCGAGGATACAATCAAAAAATGCAAATACAAACCACCTCATATGCCGATGTAATTCAATTGTACAGAAGCAAGCAGATAATGAGCAACACCCAATGCAAATGTCTCCGCATCTCTGCATGTGCTTTTATGCAGACGCCTATGTCATGAAACATACTTTACGCTAACTGGAATTAATTGTCTTTGGTGCATGGCTTGCAGTCAAATGAGACGCGGGATTACACTGATTGTAATGATGGCTCAGTGCAGGCTAGATGAGGGGTCAGGGGTGGTATAAGAATGTGCTTTAAATGCATGAAACCCCGGGAAATCAAGATTGCTGTTTTTCTTTATTGCCTCCAATCTGCGTTTTTAATGTTATTGCTATTCTAACACACCCACTTCTGGGACATTCAGTTTCTTTATTACGTGACTGTGCCAATGCACTTGAACTTAATCACAGACGTAGCTGCACTGATCTGTCATACGTGCCGGCTTTTGGAGCCTGAGGAATTCTAAACATACAAAAAAGTCGAGAAAAACGAAAAACAAACTGACAATTGTAAAGTTTTTGAATTATCACCCCATTATCGTAGCTTCTCTTGGCTTTGCTTAGTTTTATGGCTTGTTTCAGCTCACTCATTGGAAAAAAAAAAGCTCTGAAAGCAGTGTACTCAACACAAAAACACTGACAAACACAGCAATTAGCTGGTTAACATCATGGAGCATTTAGCAGGTTTATTTCTCTCAGAAGTTGGTAGAGACCAGAGCACAGTTAGAAAACTTCTCAACATTGGACATATACACATTGAGTTGTCAGAAACATGACGTGTTTCAGGTAATTTTTTTTACACCCCTGGATTGAGAACTACTGAAAGAGACAGGCGCTAAAATGTAGCATTTCAGACACAAGGTAATATTCAGACAAACCGTACCAGGAAAATATGAACATTAAAGCATGCAAACGTGTTCTGGTAGAAAGCCCAAATTCAAGCATGGACCTAAAAATGAGAGTGATATGTCTCATTTAAAGATCACTTTCTTTAATGGACCCATGCAAGAACTCCATCTATTAATTACAGGCTAATTCTTGTTTTGTTGTTTTTATCTCAAACAGTTTCTCAGTCCTATATAGTTTCAGAAACTACAACATAAAAATACTGTCTCATCTATTTCATAATAAAAGAAACAGTGTGTAAGAATATGATCCATACTTAAGCATTTTTCTGCTGTATGTTAAAGTAAGTGAATTTGCTGGATATTTCCAGCTGGGTAAGAGAAGCCCAGTTCTAACTTAAATGTCCAAAGATGAGTTCACATACAGCATGTAGGCTATTAATGTGCAAATGTCTCTACTCTTTTACCCAATGTTTTGACACGGAAAAAAGCAGAAACACTGGTGTTTTTACGAGCTGTTAAGATTAACCAGGCAATAAGCCAATCTGAAATGCATTTACACTGCACTATTTCCACTACATGTGACACTCATTTGAATAACTCCCACTTGGATAACTCTCTGGTCAGCACATAAAGCCATATTAATACGTTCATTCTGTGCAAGAAGTCAGAGGACATCTGGCTGCTTTCCTTCACCAATCTGTGCATAAAAAGTGGCTGTACTGTTTAAAAAAAAAAGAAAAAGCTACAAAGCTGTATTGAAAAGTATTGTTTATGGTTCATTTATTAAAATCTATCCTACTTGTCTCACCCTTGAATGTTTGTGTCTAGGTAGACTGTGATTGGTTTCTAGATATGGGCCACACTGTTAAAACTGTTCAAATCTATTAATGAATACTTAATAACTCAACCAACTTCTAAATGAGTTATTCAGTTGTTTATTCACAAGTACTCTTGTTACATAACAACAGTATTTTCTTTTCAATAATCTGCCTATTCATCACTGTGGTGGTCCATTTTGACAACTTAGTCCTTCAGAGCTTCATTAATATTTTTGGTGTGTGTCCTTGAACACAAATGGCATCCAGTTATACACTTCGAAATAATTTCTTCTTTACAAGATAGTTAAAATGATGGGAAAGCCAGAGATGTCAGCGCCTGGAAATGTAGCTGTCGACTGTGGATTGACAAACAAAGCCAGTCCTGCTATCAGGTCCACTTCACAGTGTCTTATTGTGGTTATGTGGAAGTCACATGATGTGTGTTTGATAGAACCACTCAGGTGTTCTCCCCCAGGCCTCCAAGGTATCATCCGTCATTATCCTCACCATTCATCAAACACTGCAGGTGCACGTGAGCATGTCGGTGCCCCCCCACCTTTCCCCATGTCTTCATACCTTTTCTTTCTATGGTGCTCTTCCACTCGCTTCCCCTGCGAGTCCTTTCCAAACGTAACTCCCCAGAGGCCAGAGGAGATGCTAATTTGTACATTCTGGAGGAGCGTGTTGTTGTAGTGAGTGTCGAAAGAAAAAGGAAAGGGAATAAATAAGGTGGGAGAAGTCCAGTCAATATTTCAATTCCTCCCTTAGTGCCGTGTCCACTGGCCTAACCCTGAAGCAAAATAAAACCCTGGAACAGAATTAACCTGTGCGATCCCAGCGGTGCTTTGGATACTTTAGACTAATTTTGTGAACAATAAAAGTCTGTTCTGGGAGACAACAACCTCTATGCAGTCTTTTAATCATGGTTTATGTTGTTGTGGTTTAATGTTGTGCATGAGCTAGGTGGTGCTCTACCTTTCCTCCACACACTTTGAGAGTGGGGATAGAGACTGCTCTATCCCACACAGGGTAAGATCTCGTGAGATGTTACTGCCAGCAGTCAAACAAACATGGCGGAAACGAGTCCACCTCTCCAGGCACCGCTGACGAGTTTAAAAGCTGATGTTTGGATGCATTTCACATTTAAGAAGTTGGAAGAAAATGACGAGTTAAAAAAAAAAAAAAAAGTGGTATGCAAAATATGTAACAGGAAGATAAAATACAGCAGCAATACGACGAATCTTCGCAACCATTTGACGAGACACCACCCAGAAACACAGTCGGCAGACTCTGCACGGCTCAAACAAACCAGTCTGGAGCAGGTATTGGCACCTAAGTTACCAGCAAACTCTCAACATGCACAGAAAATAACCGAGCATTTCTTTTAACTGAACTATCCCTGACTGAATCAATATTGAATCGGATTGAAGCGTGAATCGAATCGGGACCTTGAAATATCAAATTGAATCGATCTGGAAAAGCTGAATCGATACCCAGCACTAATCACTGCTAACATACTGTAACTTTTACTACACTGACTGCAAGAAGGGGTCCCACACAGTGGCTAGCTGCAGGCTAGGCTAAATGCAAAGGTGAGATTTCATGTTTGTATCTGTATGTGCTGTATGTGACTATTGTAAAAAAGTTTCTTTTTTTTTTTTTGTCACTGTGATATGGACATAATTGTACATCTTGATATAGCTAATTTTATATCCCAATAATGATATATATACAATGTAGTATTTTTTTCTGGTTACTGGTAACAGTATTTTCTCTTTCCATTGCGCTCTCCTGTGTTTCCTCCTTTTACTCCCTATCGACCAGTGCCATAAATGAGTCCTTGCGGGTGACATTAAAATGCTACCACAAAGCTGTAGTATAATACAACATGTTTTGAACTCGCATGATACATTTGGCTTATCCAGCGGTCATTCTGACGTTGAGTTGTGCTTCACAGGGCATATCTAAACCACAACTGGGATAATGTTAGCATTTGTGTAGCAGCAGAGCTAACAACAGAGGCTTATATGCTATGGGAGACAGTTTTATATCGTGCTATGATGTCTATCGCAATGTCGCACAGCTCTACATCAACCGTCGGTTTTGAAGTTTTTAGTTCAGCATTTCATCCGTCACATCTTTGTCTATCAATCATCAGGTAGTTCATCTGAAAGCATCCTCTGCTTTATGCTCTATGGAGCCTAAATGGAACCATAATTACCTAAATGAACATCGTGCGGTATCGGTGAGGACTTGAAACTAGCAATTGCAACCATAAACACACAACACAGGGTACAGAAATTGAGTAGATCCGCTAAGCTAATTTCAAATGCTGGTCTATTCAACTTTAATGCCGATTCTGTGGCAAAGAATCATCACATTGACAATTTTTTTTCCCTACAGCATTTGTTCCGACCATACGCAGCATACTTAGAGGTAATTTCTGTTTCAATAAGAATTTAATATCCCAAAGCAATGTGGAGTACGGTTTGCTTGCTGGCTTTTCTCGCCCTCCATGTGAGGGTGCTTTCCTTTGACTGCCATTGTGGCTCCTCTCATTTCCTCACTTAACTCCAACCTACACATCAGCCCGAACCATAAAACCCAGTGGGCTGTATTATCATGGAAGTTTCCTGAAATTGCCAATTTGTACCAAGAGATTTAAATCTGGAAGCCAGAGAACATCGGAATCTCCCATCAGTATCATCATAAACATAAATGCTTTCAGCGTCGTGGTGTTAAATGTTCAAGGCCATGCTTGCACCTGAGTGTCCTGAGCTCTCCTGCAGGTCCTGAGTATTCATTTGTTTTGCAGATATCAGTGTGGTCGTTACTTTTTAACTTCTCAGGCCTTGTTTTTTTTAGTTTCTAGCTTTAGCCATTCCCACCACTTGACTGTAGATTAATCTTGCCGGTGGTTCCACCTCCTGAATCTCTGCACTACAGCCTGCTCATAGAAAAGACCCCTCTCTTTTTATCTGTTCCTGTAATTATGAAGTTTCAAACTTGTTAAAAGTTTTCGATTTCTTGTAGCAGAACAAAACTTTGTATTTTGCTGTTTTTCGGTAATCTGAAGATATAAAGCACAGCAACGGCACTTCATAGCTCACTGTTGCCACTTCCCAGATTACTCCGTAACAAGCCTTACATTCTTGCTGTCTTATTTGTGTTCTTGTTATGCAGCCTTGTTTCTGGTCATCCTCTTTCCTCTCCAAAGTCTCGTCCTGCAGACTTGACTTGGCTCCATCCCTGCCTCAATGTTGCCTAGTGGCTGACTCGAAAATGCTTTAATTGGGGTTTGGATGATTTGAGCCAAAGACATGTGCCTCACTTCCCCCTGCCTCCAAACTTTCGCTGCCAGGGCTGCGATAGTGGGACAGCAGAGAGCGTTCTCTCGTTTGTGAGTCTGGCGCAGCAAACTGGTAAACACCAGCCTGTACCAGAGGGGAGCCATTGGTGCAGGAGCTAACTGTGATGATTTTAAAGTGGGCGCAGGGCATAATGAGTTAACAGCCTTCTCTATCACCCCCAAAATGAGTTCCCTAAACCTGATATTATGTTGCACATCTGTTGTCACTGATATTTCTTTTTTTCCCTGTTTCAAGTGGTATTTGTGTTGTTAATGGGACACTTCCATTCGCCCCTCTTTAAATGTTTAATATGACATCTGCGTTCCTTCAATGTGATTTTATTTATTCCCTATTTTCTTTCAGTTTATTTTTTTTACATGGAGCCAATCACACATGTCGTTAACATTAAATGAATACATGTCCTTTTTTCCAAACACCCAGATGGTGACCAATGGAATTGTTCCTCCAAAACAAATTAAGGACGAGAGCAAATGTACAGATGGAGGGTATAAATTAATTTCTTGCAAATTACATTTCATATGTAGATTGCCGTCACATTAATGGTCTGGTTAATGCTTCTGCAAGCCGGGAATAAGAGGAGGGAGCTGAGAGGGGAAACTCAAAAAGGAAATGAGAGAGGGAGATGGGAGGAAATGAAAGGAGCGAGAGAGGCAGAGGATGAAGGAAAGACGGCGGGATAATGCGCTGAATACTGCAGGGACACCGAGCTGTTGTGCATTGATATGAACTCCACATAGGCGATCACAGCCTGATCCAGGTGTCTCTCACTTTGTTTTATGAGAGCTTGGCACCTAACACTGCTTCTGCTTGGCGCTGGACTTTACCCAGGTGGAATTAAACAGAAAGCAACCTTTCACTGCTTCCCACACCATTAAATTTCCCAACCTCTTAAATCACACATGCAATACGTTCAGTGTGTACGGGGCTGAAACCTGCAGTAAGGTAATGGTGCCAAGCAGAGGGGAGGTGTGTGAGGAGTGTGTGAAGTGAAGGCAAAGCATGCTGACAGAGCTACTGTAACATGTGGAGCGTTTCCTCTCTATCTGTCACTGTCTGCTACTTTTCCTCTCACTCACACAAACAAACAGAGTCAAGAGCATTTGCCATTTTACCTGAACAGCAGTGACTGTTGCATAAACAGTGATGGACAGTTCCCGGGCCCTTCACAAGTAGCGCACATGTAATTACACTGTAATGAGTGCACACTAGCTGTTGTTTTAAGCTCTTACTGCGGATAGTCTTTTACGATACAGATGGTGAATGTAATTACCATGAGCGTTTGAGATGTGCACTTTGAGGAGCCAGCTCAGTGGCTTTTACGCAAAAGACAGACATATTGTTCTCCTTCTCTTTATAAGAATTATGTGGCTTTACTTCTTCATGTCAGTTCAATTCAGTAGAGATACAAAGTCCTTGGTTGTGGAAACTGGATTTATTTTCTCCATCTCTCACAGTTGGAGTGCTTCAGTGTTCGGATGAAAATGAAACTCTTTCACCTGAATCGTCTGAATAGAAAAAGAACTGCTGTTTAAAAAAAAAAAAAGAGACGCTGGAAACATTCAGTCACAGACCTTAAAGTTATATTTATATATGCTGCATCTTAATTCACTTTTAGATTGTGAGTCTCGACACTGTGTTTTATTCCAAACTAGGCATTTTGCATCCTTTACAACTCTAATTTGGCCTTTTGACTGCCTCAGCAACAGCAGTTAAGGCTCATGGGTATTGCAGTATTTTAGAAAGTTGAAAGAAAAATTGGTGATACACATAGCATAAAGTCACAGATTTATTTCATTACATATTTTTATATCTACGTTTTGACACCCATAAAATAGAGCAAGGGGAAAGATGATACAAATGTCCCCACACTTAAACCACGATGTCAAAGTTCATGGTTTAGGAACATTGAGGACATCATTAAAAGAAAGTCCATTCAGAACCTCCTACTCCGCAACTCCATACATTTTACAGTCTTTCATACATGAGCCAAATTTTGCAAGATATTGCTTGAAATGATCTCTTCTTTGTTAGGATGAGATGTATTTTCCCCTCCCTCTTAATCCTGCCCTACCAAATGAGGCCCATTATTATACAGACGGATGGAAATTAGCTAATTATTTCCCACAACTAATGGCCTCACACCATGCCATTGCTAGCAAATGTGTGAACATCAGAGGTTTAATCACAGAAGCATATAGACTCTGATTCATTGATTAGCCATTGATATAAAAAAACACCACACAGCCTGCACATTTATTTCATAATTGATCAACAATATACAGTAAAATGTCAGAAATAATTTTAAGTTACCTGAAAGACTATTCATATATTTGCACATACATGACAAACTGGTATTGAAAACACCAAAAAATTGCCAGTAATATGCATCCTATATTTTTGTTACTATAAATGGATGTTATTTTCTGTTTTCGTTACCAAAATATTTCTAAATTGACAATCTAAATACAAAATAAATGCTGGCGTGAGTTTGAAGTGTGGAGAAGAAGGGCGTTCTTTTAGTACTGGCATTTGCCTTTTTAACACATCTGTTCAGGCATAGGCTTGACAGCATAAATGTCTAATCTTTCATAGGCTATTTTATGTTAAAATTATGGCCTATTAACTTTAATTCAAGCCTGCCTCAGCTGTCACAGCCTCTCCCAGTGTATGGTCAGGCTGTACACTACACACAAGACTCAGTGTTACAGTTGGCTAAATGAAAAAAAAAAATCACACATTTTGTCAAGTTTGTTTCATTCTCTGGTCTTCACTTCCTCTGTCTTACTCCATCATCTAGTGCTGTTAAGGTTGTTAACAGTGCTTTTCCAAGACTGCATGCTGCTCTGCAGTTATCAACCCCTCCTATGACGTCCCCTCTCACATATGGCCTCACAAGGCTAATTTCTCTTAGTGGTCACAGAGGAGGAAAAAAAATAGACAGAGCCATCCCTCAGAGAGCGAAAGAGCTCGAACACACGGATAAAACCCTAAATGCGGATAAAACCTTCACCGGTGATTAAAACAAGCAATGTTCCTCGATGCTTTCAGAAATTTTATCAACAAAAGAACAAGCTGAAAAAAATGAGCTCCGCTCTGAGACAAAATGCCCAGCACATACGTAAATAGATCAAAGTGGATGGATAAAAGCTTGATAAAATCTGGAGAAAAAGTATAACAAAAACAACTTTGCTGATTGTCTGAAAAGGAAATATTTACCTTTGAATATTGAGTTATAACAAAGTTAGCAGATTTGATGGATGTTGGACAAAAACAAGCACATCCACATACAGTACATCCCCGAATTTTGATTGTCTTGTACACTCCCAACTGATGAGGTATTATCCCAAGTGTCGATTAAAATCCATGTCTAATTAAGACCAGAAGAAAACTGGGACACAAAACTGGGATTGTTCTGTAATCATTATTTATTAGGTGCAAGGGCTAATTTTTGGATGCAGCATGCATCTTGGTGGAAGTCAAACAACTTTGGTTGAAACTGAAAGTGCTCACCAGAATGTGATGGGCTTCATCTTGCAGCAAGAAATGATGTTAGGATAGATTAATATTAATTTAATTACATTATAATCCTTTGAGAAAACCACAAGGTCCTATTAGTGTTTTTTTTTCTCAAGCTGCTAAATGATCACATGAGCTTCATCAGCAGATCTTGTTCAGAAAGTTGCCATAAGATTTTAAATGTTCATTTTTTTTTCCCCTTAAATAAAAATAAAAATAAAAAAAACCTTAGTAATAGTAATGCTCAGTGTCAATCCTGAAGTGATCTAGCATTTTACCCATCAGCCCACACTGAACATGGGTACATAAAGCTTACCTGACAACAGAGTAAAAGTCATAAGGTCACTAACAAGGTTTTTTTTTTTTTTTTTTTTAAGACCTAGTTTCTTCTCGTTGCATTGATGAACATAGAGCGAGGGCTTTGACCACAGGCACTGCACTGTAGATGTGGTGCACTTTGAATTGAAAGTTTAGCCCAGTGGTGATGCTAGAAAAAAGGTCACAGGGTCTGCAGAATCAACAGTTTGTTTACACTGGGAATTGTTTCAGAATGACTCCAGGGTCAAGAGATGACAGTGGAGAGTTTGGCCCTATAGCGCTTGAGTAAAGGTCTTAGGGTCACACAAATCAATAGGTTTCTTCCTCTTGGTTGCAATAAATACAAGAAATGTCAGGTTTGTAGACGTGTTGGTCACAGACAGACAAACCATACATGGAGGTAAATAGTACAGTAGTTTTATATTGTCTGCCACTGTTATAACTTCAACTGAGAATGCATATTTAATTTCTCAGCTGCATTGTTTCAGTTAGTTTCAGTTAGTTATGTTACAAGCTTCAGTGTTTTGTATGATGTTGATACACGATGAGTCCTTTTTTTCACCTGGGTCAGTATTGTCTATTTACTATATTTGGTCTATTTATTTATACCTGACCTGTATATGCTATTTAATTTAACAATAGTTAGCTAGTAGTATAAAGCGTGTTAACAAGCACCTGCTGAAAATCAATAAAAAATTTTTTTAAAAAATAACAAGTCCATGAGAACACATCATTAGTTGTAGTTGTGCTTACATGAAGTAGATGGGAGTGGCCATTAGCTATTTTGCACTAACTTTCCAGTATTCCTTACCCTTGCAGAAAAGTCACTTCTGCTTTATAATACAACAAAGTTAAAACAGCATCGTCTCACTGCTCCATGCTGTCACTGCGCTGATTTAAAGCCCAAGATAAAAAAAAAACAAATAGCAGATGGTTTTGCTTTTTTTGTTGGAGATATCAGGCGCTGCAGAATTGTGTTTTTTTAGGAATAAATTTAACATTTTAGCTGGCTTGTTTTACCAAGTTTCACACCTGATATGACTGCAGCAAAAAAAAAAAAAAAAAAAAAAATCAGGCTGAAAAAAAACAAAATCACCAAAGCATCTGTTGACTCTTACAGTCAGTGTGCTGTATATTTTTTCTTTGGGTTTGCAGGGGTCTGCTCCTTGACCCGTCGAGGACCACCCTCCTTTATTGCCCCACAGCAGTCACCTGAAAACACCTCACCCTCACTCCTCTGTTATTCACTTTAACCTTCAGGCTTTCTTTCTATGAAGCTACAGTATTTTTACTGGGCTTCAACTATCTGGACTTAATAGAAACCACCACTCCTTCTGACACCTTCAGGCTTTCCTTGACTGAAGAGGTCAAGATCTCCAGCGGTCAGCATCTCTGACTGGTTTTAGTGTAGTAGTGTTTCTTTGAGCCTTGTCCTCAGCCATACGTGCACACAGCTCCTCCAACAGCCAACTGTCTGCATCTACTTCAAAGGCGGACGAGAGTGAGGCGGCTGAGCTCAAACGGCAGTGAAGCCTGGATGCGAGTCTGCCTGTGGGTTCTTCCATTCAAAGCCCCTGACCTGATGTGTGAGAGAGGCAGAGTGGTAGAGCTGAGCATAGCTCAGACATGATGTGTGACAGTGTGACAGCACACATGAAACAGCCAGACGTACACGTAGTCTTTCAAAAGTGCGTAAGGTCAGGTGTGGAGTGCAGCAAACGGGTGAAACGGCACAGACAACAAGGGAAAAAAAGGAAAGTGGCCCCAAGGGACGCGCCTGACAGCCTGCTGCTACTGGTGCTCACAAGCCTTGTGTGTGTGACACAGCATTCACCTCAGCCATTCACACTGACTCACTGTAATCCCCATAAATGTATTTCTGCACACACCGCTGCTGAACCAGAGGTGTTTACCAGACTTTTCTATCACAAATATGGTCTTGCATCATCTTATTTTCTATTTACTAATGTAATATGTTCACACAAAGGCCAAGAGATTTCTCCTTCAGTGGAGGTGTTATTTGAGGAGTAGAACAGAACATATTCTGTAAATATTCTGCTTTCATGTCATTTAGAATGCTAGGATGACCTTGCCACAAAATAATATAAAATAATAACCATAATATTACTTCACAACAGTGTGTAATGTGAGGAATTACCTCACAGGACTGGTGAAACTGGAAGAGAGTCGATCACATTTTTAGACATTTTTCTGGCATTTTTTCAGGTTTTGCAAAGTTGCTCAAACTGATTGCCAAGTGACAGCTGAATGTAAGGTTTGTTTGGGGTTAAATATGGCTTATTCTATCCAGTTTTAGTGGAGGCGGAAATTTTAAATAATTCAGTTCATGTAAGTTTTGAGCTGAGCATAATAATGCATTCAGTGTGTTGCTGGTTGGAGCTGTTTAATTCAGTTTTGAATGAAACTAGGCTTGCACATTTCACTGGCATTATGGGTGTTTGAGTGTTCATTTCCTTTTTAGCAAGAAGTCACAAACTGAAAACTTGAATTGTGCAGTAACTAAGCATGCGTTGCATTTGCCTTGAAGAAGCATATTATAAGACGCTATGTATAAACATCATCTTGTTGACAGCTAAACAAGCCATTATTGAGTTCTTAATAGATGAAAGGGAGCATAATCCAATCAAAATGGCATTTTGAGCTACAGTGCCCCTTTCAGTCTTACTCCTCCGTAATAATTAACATTACAGTCAAGCCCCGGCAGATGAGAACCTTGTAATGAGGGTAGTGAAGTAATGATATCCCATTATGACATGCAGATCCCTAGCTGAATGCATTGGCAGAGCTACACTCTGTGGTGAATACATTCAGCCAGTAACAGTTGAGTCCTTCATCCTCATACAGCTCTATTTAACAACGTCAATATGACCAAGGGCACCGGCAAACACAACTGGTAATTGATGCAGCAATCATATTACATTCAGGGCAGGTAATGTTCATTGCCATGCTATTAAAATTGATTTTTGATGCGCAGGAAAGACAATAGCGATTATATTAGCAGACAGAGGGGAAAAAAAAGGCTGTGATTGTGAGGTTGGTTTGGGTCACTAGTTCACTGGCCTTTTTGTTTATTTTATGTTCCTCATTAGCAACTCAGTGGATAACAGAGGATTAGAGATGTAACTGAAATGGAAATCATGTGTGTAAAAGAGCCATGGAGAGAAGACGAAAGCTTTGACAGGTGTGTCCCCAACACGTTTTGAGTCAAACCAAGGTCGCAAGGAGGGGGTGCCCTCCAGGGTCAAAATAATAAAAAGAGACAGAGGCTGTCCTTTCATACGAGGTAATTCAAGTCTCCAAGAGAGGCCAGTGGCCTAAGATAATCCAGGTAATGAGGAAAACAATCTGCTCACCAAGTGACGTTCGAGCCGTGACACAACCAGCCTGTGATCAAAAAAGACAGGTGCTGCCATCAAAAGCAAATTAACATCATATCTCTATCACAGTAGGTGCCTTATTATTTTACTGTAGCCAAACCATGCGGAGCCATCTGTCGATGATGTGGCAGGACTGAAGAACGCCTCTGCGATCGGCTGATATAATTACATGGTTCAGCCTCTTTACTGTGTGTCGTGTGCGCGGGCGTACAGCAGCTGAATGGCATATGTTATTATTACATGACGTTATTTATTGCCAGGTCAAGATGATGAACTGAGATTAGCTTCCTCTCTAATGAGTACAGCTAATTGAGCATGTCTGCTGGAGCACCTATGCACTTGTGTGACAGTCATAAACAAGATGCTGGGGGGGGGAGTGATATCTGCAGCATCACGGTGCAGTCTGAGGGACTTTTATACTTTTAAACCAGGAGTGATTGGAGATACCGCTTTCACACTGAAATTAGTTGATTGATGCCGCCTCAACCCTTTCACACGCATCGACCTGGAATTTTCATGCAGTGTGAAAGGAGCATTTTCAGCCCTAAGTGCCCAGACAGAAACATGTTAAAATAGGTGAGCATGAAAAGCATGTGGCTGCTCACTGTTAATTCTCCCTATTGTACTGTACAACATTTGCAGATTGTTGCAAAAGAATCACAACATTTTCATCTGTGGGGGTTTTGACTAAGTCCAGGCTCCCATCTCTGCTTATTCTTTCATTTCGTGCACTCTGGGCTTTTGCCACACATGCCCCCCTGATAGTGCTCTGTTGGGGTTTTTATGTTCCATGTCTTATCGGGTCAGAGGAGTCCGCCGAGGAATGGCGGCATTGTCGACGCTGACCTCCCCAAAAGTCACAACAAAGAGGAGCTAAATTGAGCAGTGGCACGTGCACAGCTCCAAGGAGACCCCATTTGCAATTCAAAGGCAAATTAGCAAATCAAACGCTTTGTCATTGCCAAAGGAAATTGATGTTAGAAAACTGAGTGACAAGTGTTTAATGTTGAATACGTACCTTAATCAACACATCATCAGCTCAAAAAGTAATGGCGCTTGAGTGGAGGTAACATATGACCTTGGAGGCTTTTTGAATGCAACGCCATGTACATAAAGACATATTTTAAGGTCATCACTGTCGCATCCAATCTGTGGAGTGACTAGTCAGGATAAATCAAATTACGAAGTCATCAATGACAACTGCCCTTGTGCTAAGTCAACACGATCATCCATGAGTACTTAAGTTTTGCGCAGCAATCAATCAGCAGGGCCTCACAAAGTCGAAAGTAATGGGCATAATAAAGTAGATGAACGCTAAGATCCTAGACATGGGTCGACACTGAACTGTTTGGACAAGTTAATGTCAGGCACATCACACAGTGTATTATTATGCATCAGTCACACACATCTGTCACCCATCACTCATGCATATACAGTATCTGTTCAAAGATGGAGGCAAGTGGAAGTCTTGCAGCTTGGTGAGAGTATAGTTAGGCACAGCGGTGCATTGAGCTAAAAGCTACCGGCAGCATAGCAACAAATAAGAGGTAGTTTATTTTCCCTGTGTGACCATATTGTGCACTGGGCTCTGAGTGCTGTCAAAACATGTTTCTGGCACATGCATTACATGTGCCTGAACGCCACCTGTGGAGATGCACATGAGGTCAGCACCGCAGCCTATGGCAAGCACATGCATGTAATTAAGGTAAATTTCAATAAAACATTTTGCAGTTTGACCGGAGCTGGGCAAAAACATGGGAAATAGGGTCACGTTGGGTGATTATAGCTCAAAGCTGAGACTTAGAAGTGACTCATCACAGTCTCAGTGTGTGATTGTAAAGAGGTGCAAAAAAAACAGGTTCAACAAGGTGAAGCTGAAGTAGAGCCAAGACCTGACACCAAGATGGTAATCATGGATAATATATGATTTATATATATACACACATTTTTATGTATATGTTAGGTATGTCATCATACTTTCCATGAACTGCCTGCCAACATTTCTGAGGGGCTTTTTGATTGATGATCACAGAAATCTATGACAGTAAGTCAGGTTCACCTCTAGCTCCCAATCAGCAGAGACACAGAGCAGTGAATGGGCTGTTGAGAAAGGTAACGGTGAAAGAGAGAGAGAGAGGCAGCAGCTCCTCTGGGTAAATGAGCTCATGTCGATGCAAGTGACCTGTAATTATAGATAAAAGCCCTTTGCATCAGACCATCATCTGCATCATTGACTCCTCTGCCTCTCACTTGGACTCTTAAATCACTTATCAAATGGAGCTGGTACAATCCCCCAGGTCCTTCTCTTTGTGTTTGCTGATTCTTCACACACCTATTTTACATATACGCTTAAAATACCCCACATCTCCATACAGTGAATGATCCTACACCTTGATTCTCCTTGAGGAAGATTTTTTTGAGAGATTGATTGGTAAGTTAGAGTATCCCTCTTTATAATGGCAGAAAGAATGAAAGGAGATAAGGATGGTGGGTTAGAGGACACCGGCATGTTCAAGTGTGCTCATGTGATCATGAATCCCCCTGCATTGTTGATGTGATACGTTGATTTGTGTCCAGGGCAGGTTGATAAATTTGGTGCTTCGGCTGCTGACTGTTGTGCTGATGAAAGCCTGGAGTAGCATGGAGAGCCTCACCATGGTAACACAAAGTCATGTTAGGCTGCTGATCATAGCTGCCAACCCTGCTAGCTGTTGGAACTAAAAAACTTACCAGCATCTAAAATGCAGAAACACAAGCGCTAATTGTTGTTTAGTTAATGGAGGTTCACAGGATGCTCACTCCTTTGAAGCTGAGGCCCAACATGAGGTTGCTGCTAAATGTGATTAATCAGTGATTTAACAGTGTTAGGATGCTCTGATCCACCATGAGAAAATGTAGTTCACTTCACCATTTGATGTTTGCTGCTTGTTGTGCTGCTACACAACACTGAAGTGGAAGCATACCACTGGTAATTCTTCGCTACATCGGCATGTACCTGAGAGCATCTTTGACGTTCTTTCTCAGAAACACAAACGATCTGGCCCTTTATATCAGCAATTTAGCCTTTTCATGTTGTTTCAAAGACACTGCCTGCGATAAATGTCGATGGTTGCTTCCTCAAAGGGTTTTAAAAGCCAGAGAGGAAAGGTCAGTCACTCATCGCACAGAGAAAGAAAAAGAGAGCATGCACCACTATTGATGGCAACCACCCTCCTTCCCATGAAGCTGGATGCAAATGGTCAGGTCCCTCTTGAGCGTCTCCATGCTTTCTTAAGCGGCAAAACTTAACACTTTATTGAGCAAGACACTGTTTGAATAGGACCACTAGCTTGTCTTAAGTCTACATTGAATATGTATTTAACCCAGTTTTACCATCAACTGTTGAGTGTATTTTAATGTGAAGCATCACAATACATGGTGATCTTACACATATGGATGTATCATTTATGTTTGTTCAAATTAGCTGGCCATCTGATGTTGGCATGTGACTGTGGGAAAGTCATGTGTCCATGAGTACAACAGGGTCATATATTTTCAGTTTTCAAAGATATACCCTTCCAGTTCTTGTACACACAAGTTAACACTTTTGGAAGTCCACTAATTGTATTGTAATTGCAGACATTGTGCACACAGCATGAGAACAGATAGCAGAATGCATCATCTCCTGCGTTGCATGGCAACAGCTGAGCCCAGGTAGCAGGTGTGAGCACTCTTTTATTCAGGAAGTGTGTCTAGCCCCGTGCTGGCATCCATAATGGAGCCAATCCTTTAGGGCTGCATGTGGATCTCCAAGCAGCTTGAGCCCTGAACGCAGAGGTGCGTTCGCTAACACGGGGGTTTCATTAACCCCCGTGTTAGCGAACAGTTATAACGCCGGCAGCTGCCAGATGGGTGGTGGGATGGTTCACGTCATCACATAATGTGGCAGGTGTTGTGCAGGAGAAAATCCTGAGTGCTTAATGTTATTGTTACGAGCGGGGCAACATCCAGGGATAGACAGACAAGGGCGAAAGCAACAAATGTCTCTGAGGGAAACTTTCTGGATTTTTTTCGATCCATTTTAGAGACCGAGCTGTATGTACTAAGTGAACTACACAGAAACATGAATCAAGCAATTGTAGGTGAGACAACGCATAGCAACACGAGGTAAACTAGGTACCAACCTCTCTGGCAGCACATACAGAGTCACTGCTGGAGCACCAGACCTTTGTTTGTCACATTAGCAAATGTGTCACATTTGTTCCAGGAAAATGGCAGCAAAAACGGGTGAGGGGCGTAATGCATTAAAAAGACAAAGCTTTGGACAGAGAGCATATCTCTGAATAAATATGGGGTGCAGTGGGTAAAAAGATAGGACTTCTGGCACCATTAGACCTCTGATGAAGCCCAGCAGTGAATGCATGCTGTGGGATTCTTCAAAGCCAAATATGACATGCTCCAATCCAAAGACAGCTGTCAATTTGTGGGAATCCACCACAGTCATGAGTCCTCAGAGCCTTGCTGCAGTTGGAGCCAAAGCCATTGACATATTGCTCATGGTTGTTATTAACGTGCAGCGATTAATGGAAGAAAGTGAGTCAGGGAAGCCAGCTGCAGCAGACGTCATTGCTCCTATTTTGATTGGCTGTGCATGTATATAAGTGGTCAAGCTTTTAAAGACGGTGTGCAACTCCATTCAATAAAATACCGCTAAAACCACTGAATCTCAAGCACTTGACTGAGCAGCTTCCTCTCTCTTTTTCACTGCAACTATGGATTTTATAAATAGCAGACGTGCTGCAAATGTAAGCGGATATAATTTAGCTGTCACATGTATGAGTTAGTTATAGCCTCCTCGTTCTTCCCCGCTGTCAATATTTACTCAGAAGACAGTGGTCAGTGTTCAGCCCACGCCCTACAGAGATTAATTTCCCTGAGGAAATTAGCCACTGATGTGCAGCAGTGTAGACTGCCCATGTACTGTATGGTGAATTGTATTACCTTGCCTCCATCAGTATTTACGGAGAAACACATATTTTATGGTGCTGCCAATTATAATATATTTTGAATTATGCAATGGAGATGGAGGCTGTGTAAAATTTATCACCAGACCTGCCATTACGTAGAGAAATGGGCATGACATTTGCATCTCCCAGTGTGTTTAGAATGCATTTTATTCTATTTGGATAACATTAAATCAGTGCTGCAGGGCTTTAAGGATAGCAGGCAGTTCCTGTAATATGGAGAGTTGATCTTCAGACGACTCTGTCAAATAAATGCACCAGTTAGCTGGATAGCCAAGTTAATTTTAATACTATGGGCTCATAAGTTTGTTGTGAATGAAATCATTGTACCAGGTTTTCGGTGTGTTGTCTTTTATTTGGTTGCCATATTTTCTGATTTTCTCAGTTGAATTTTTTCCAACACATAACTCTGTGACCACAAAGAAAGACTGAGAACCAATCTGGTGCTTGGCAGGAACCTAAAGACAACTTATACGGTGAGTATTTTGAAATACTGTGTACCTCATAAAGTGAGCAGGAGTGCCTGCATATGCAGCCCTATTGTTCTGTAAGTGACAAGTCTGAGAAGTTGGAAAGAGATGTGTTGCAGGTAAACTTGACACAAGCATCTGCCTCATTGCTCATGTGTTCTCTCAAATGTCTAAATATGTCAATGGCGCTGTAGATATGTAAACGTAGAGTGATAACAGGCTCCGTAAATGTTTACAGGATGTTCTTCTAGAGCGCTGCTACTATCTAAGCACTGACAGCACTGATCACCGTCAACCAACGTCACCAAGCTCCAATTTGTCACCAGTTCGTATGCACACTCAAAACACAGCTTTTGCACACATTTACTGGTGGCTCTTGTGAATGAGATGTTGCAGACATATCAAAGGATTTGCCTTTTTTTTTTTCATAATCCTCCTGCCATCTGGTCTCCGCCCTCAACCAAGATGTTTCTATTGGACCCCCCCATCACCCTCCCCCTCTCAGCATACAGTCCATGGCAGTCTATCAGAATCAGAAATGTGAAGTTATTTATTTTATGAATACCGCTATATGTCTAAATTGTGACTGCGTATTTAGACTCTCTTCCCAGTTGTGTCTCAACCAAAGATGACATGTTGCTATTCACTACATATTACCTTAGCAACAGTGAGGAGGACTGGGAAACCAACTTTCAACCGAGCGAGTGCACTCACTCCACCAGTTCTGCCAGGAATCCCCTCCATTCACTCATGGATGAGCAGATAAATAAAAGCACGAATGTACTGCATGTCTACGGGGATGATTAATTGAATTTGAACATGTTTCTTCCAGCATTTCCTAGAGAAGCTAAAGTGGCTATTCATTCACACTATTTGATGGTCTTTGATAAACCAAAGTGTGACAATGACATATTTTTTTTCCTTTAAAAACCCTGTCATTTTGGGAGAGACAACTGTCAAGAGCCTTGAACAGCTAAGCTTAAAAGCACGTTAACATGTTTCTTTGAGGTATTTGTCTCAGTTCGACAATTAGGTGAAAAAAATGACAGCTGAAAACAGAGGCAAATGCTTCAATAATTGCTCTTCCTCACACCGGCACCAGTCTCATGTGATGCGCTCAGATGTACGGATAAAGTACAGAAATCAAACTGTAGAATCTCAGCAATATAAATTGCACAAAACCTGTGTGGAATCTTGAGCCACGATCTTAAATCGTGATCTGATGTCCCAAGATCTGACAGTGCGTAACCTTGTGTGATGAGGTCATAAAAATTGCCTTGAAGCATCACGGCAAACGGCGCCATTAGTGATGTTGAGGTGGGTAATACGGAACATAAATTATTATTCTATGTCGATGATGGTTTGGCAGATATGATAGACCCTTTGACCTTCCACCACACCTGATGGATAATATATAGCAATCCTTGAAACTATCAGGGTACAAAACTCCAAGACTGTGTCAGTTTCTAATTCTGCCGCTCAAAATACATATCACTACCTTTATTCTAAGGAGAAAAATAAGGTAATCCATCAGGAATGTATGTATGATTTACGCTTTTGTTACCGGACTTGCTCCATTGAATAAAATTCACGAAGGTCATAAACACTGTTGTGATAATTATAATTCAATGTAATGTTTGTTTTAATCCTGTGTAATACTGTTTGACACAGGCTGTCACATTGGCCTTCAGCACGCTAAAGATTAATCACAATGTTCACATACAGTGTGACAAATAACAAATAAAGTGAGTAATGGATCACTTTTCAAATAATAAAGGAGCTCCGCAGACATTACAAAAGACTGACCGTACACTTTTGTGTGTGTGTGTGTGTGTGTGTGTGTAGTCCCTGAGGGTGGGCGGGGCGTGAGCACTGTGTACCTGTCACCTTATGTAAATGTGACTCTTTATTAATAGCAGGGCAAGTGGCTCTGCACCAATGGCTGTCAATGTGTCGATGGGGGCAGGACCTCCCTTGTGACAGTCCTGATTAGTGGTGGTGCGCGAGGATCATTTCAGCATCTTTGCGACTACAGGAAGGGCATGCTGCATTCACTGACTCACCCTTCTCACTTGACCTTAAGGAAAGAAAAGGGGAAGCATGTAGAAACTTAGCTATGAAGTAAGGAATCTGTGGGTATGTCCTTCAAGTATCTTAGGAACCATTCATCCCATTTACTGTACTTCAACCTTGGTGGGTGTATTGCTGGGCACCCTGGTATGTGAAGTTTAAATTGGTGCTGTTTGTACACAATCATATTTATACTTTGAATAAAGAAACAATCAGTGCAATCGCATGCGTGGGACTCCAACTGAGCCGTGCATTGCAAGCAGCAATAGCTTGAGATTGAGTGAAATTCCTCTCAGTGTCAGTAACGCAATGGTTAAAGGCCTTGGTCACTGTTAGTGTCTGTATTCTGCATTTTACATTTGACATGAAAATGACTTAGGAAGTTTAGAATTTGATTAAGAAAATCAATTTACCTGTGTCCATTTATAGAGATTGTGATCGCCAGCTAGCTATGATATCATAGAGCGAGCAGGGAGAGGGACGTTGGCAGTGTGTCGTTGTCATTTCCAACTCCAACTGACACCTGGGGCCACATGGTGTCCACCCAAATTCACTGACAACCAGACAACCAGTGACAGCTTGGAGAAAATGGAGCTATACACAGCTTTCATTTGATGATTGCAACTCCTGTTCCAGAAATATTATTTTTCATTTGGACTTTCATTTGATTTCAACATTTTTTTTTTTTTTTATCAGCACGTTTCAAGGCAGAAACCCTTTTTCTGAAAAGATGAATGTCTTCCAAGATAGATTTTCTTCTTTATAATCATTCAGTCTTTTATGGTTTTGATTTCTTGGTTTTTGTCCATTTTTTATAGCTGACCTAGGGAAGAAAAGAAAAATCTTCATGAATGCATCAGAAGATCTTAATATGAACACTTAAGAAGTTAAGCATAAGCCAAATCCAAAGCACCCTGTGGAAGAGGGGGGAAAAGTGTGAAATTGTATAAAGTTGGACTTCTTTGTTTATTTCAAAAGCCTTCCTCTCTCCCTGGTTGGGATTTCTGAATGTGATCTTAATCTCTTTATTATCTTTGAAGGCATTTCACCTATAGGACCTTGTGAATAAGTCCAATCTGAGGAAAATAGCAAAAAAGAGTTCTGGCTTTGACTGATAAAAACATGCCTTTTTCTTGCTGTGTTCCTTCCCCCCCCCCCCTTTTGAAGACAAACGGGCTCCTTTTAAGCAGCTAAAGAGCGCAAACCTTTAATCATAAAGCAAGGTGACCGCTCATTCTGGTTATCAGGCTCGCTCAGCATGCTCGCACAAACACACAAATACTCATATGCATACACAAATGTCTACACACACTCTCAGATGTGCACAAAAGTACACTGCATGCACTTCTCACACACTACATCTGCATACAATACATATATATATCCCTGTACACACAACATTTTTTTTTTCATTAGAACAGAATGTTTGTCCGTTATATAACACAGCTCCTCCTCCTCCTGATAGAACATGCAGGTACCTACTCCATGATAATATATTACTTCCACCACATTGAAATTCTCCAGATGTCAGTTCAATATTTCCCTTTCCTCTTACTCGCAGGATTTCAAAAGATTGTCCCCAACTCTGGGAAGGGAAGGAAATTACTTTTAAGGAGAGTTTTTGGGGCTGAACATAAACATAGTGATGACTCTGATTTGGGACCATGGTTCCATTTTCTTCGCAGGTTCAGCATATTATTTTTCCTTTTGCGAAAGCTGCATTTTTTTTTTTTTTTTTGGTGGCAAGTCATTTTATCAATAAGTTGTAGAATGTTGTTTAAACTTTTTTTTTTTTTTTTTTTTTACCTTATTTAGCTTAGTGCTTGATTTGTCCCACAACACAGAAGCTGCTGATCCAACGGGTCAGAAGACAGGAAAAAGAAAATTGAAAAAAGCCACAGCCTGGAGGACATTGGTCGACACGGGGCCCTAACAAGACAGTCATCATAAACAGTGTTGTGCAAACATGCTGTATGCTGTAAGCAGAATATTGTTGCATCTGATGTGACAGCTGGGCCTAGAGTACAGAGGAACAGAAGCCCACAGTGATAGGACATATAGGTTTTCATTAGTCATGCTTTCACCACACAAACACAAACACAAACTTGCTTGGCTGTCATTTTGTTAGAATATGACCAAGCAATTTAGATCCCGAACCACAACTGCCAGCACACAGTGTGCAGAGATGTGACATGTTGGTACACTGTTTGCCCCATATAATTGTGACGCTAGCACACCATCCCATCATCTTTGGCATCACTGCCATAATTGACATCTCATCGAACCAATCAGCAGGGAATGGTAAACAAAACTGCTTATCTTAACCTCTCTGATGCAGTCATACCATTCACCAGATGGTTATTGATCCTGACCTCATTGAGCAGATGACAAATCCGTCTCCACATCACATACAGCTTCAACAGTCAACATTGTCAAAACAGTTTGGTACTGGACTAAGTGGCAGTTTTTGTGTTAAAGGTCAGTGAAGTTGTCCTTGAGACACACCCTCAATATCCTCAATTTTAAATTTCATCTGTGTCGATGGGAGTCCTGTGGGACTGCTGTGCTGGTTTGGTGACAGATTCTGATGATATTGAGGAGTTCTGGTTTCCTCAGTGCAGGTGCTGATCTAGAAGGTCACAGTTTATGTTCTAACAGAATTTGGCACAAATCAAGCCGTATATGTAACTCTCTCTGGTGATTTGTACCTTGATTCTTTGCCTGTATTTTATTGCAAACAGATGTTCACACTTTACATTGGAGGCCTCTAAAACGATTCTCTCGCATCCCTCTCCATGTCTTTCATCACCGTCCCTCACCAGCCATCCAAGCCAATCAGCTGTGACATCTGTATGAACGGAAGCGGGTGTGAGAGCGGGTGACGGCGAATCGCAACTCTCATCATGGCCCCGTCCCTTGGGAGGGCGACTCTTAATGGTGACATGCTCCATACCTGGATTGTTTCTGTAGTTCCACCACACTCACCACCACAAGACATGGTACACTACACCCACCTCCATATGGCATCTCAGCCCACCACCATTCTCCTGGGAGCTAAAGGCCTCTCGCTTTTGCTATTTCCAGAGAAGAAAATCATGTTGGTGTGCATGTGTGAGGCGAAGCTGCAGTCTGGAACTTTCTCACTAAAGGGAATGTCAGTTTTATAAACATGACTTGGCAGCAGACTTGATGAAGACAACCGCAGTCTGTGGACAGTATGTCTATTTTTTCCTTTTGGCCCGATGAGGAACCTGGAAGATGAGGCGGTGAAAGGTTTTCAGAGGGTGAGTCAGAATGTGCCGTGGAGTTGGTTTGAATGATTTCTAGTGCCTTTATAATATTAGTCTATGGAAATTGCATCACTTCCTCACCTACTCCTTGGATTATAAAACCAGAAGTGTTCGCAAGTATTCATTTTTTTTCTCGTCATTACTTTATGTCAGTAAGTTTGTGCAGAAATATTTTATAAAAGAATAAGGAATAAATACCTCCAGGTAGCATTTTATATAATTTAACATGGTTATTGCGTGAAATGACATTGAAGTAGAATGGGTGGACACAGATATCCCATTCAGCCTACGAATCAAGAATTGCTACGATGCGCACACAACACACAAAAGGAACATCATTTGTACATAAAAGAGGTCGGCTGTGTTGCACTGACCTTCACATCTGTGTACAAAGTACAAGATTAGATTTATTTAATGAGGTAAATTGCTTGCATGTACACTTACTGCGCTCCGTAAATGCACGAGGACGCTGCAGTCTGCTGATGCTTTCATGAAGATCCATCCAGAGGGCCTGATCACAGTTTAATCCACATCGTAATTATAAAACAAGGGACTTCTCCTTTGCTGGGTGTTAATCTCACTCTGCCTGACGTCCTTTCTTTCCTTGTAATGTTTCCCAGGCTTTTCAAGAAAGCCAGATTCTCACAGCTGCCAGTGTACAGTGTGCCTGCATGGTTTGGAAGCTTCCCATGTTTTTTTTTTTTTTTTCTTATGTGGGGGAGAGAATCTGTTAGATGTCATATTTATAGACATAAATAGACCTTTACGCAGCCTTTTTTTAAAATTAATTCTGTGCATGTGTTGCAAGCATGACAGCTGGCTCGAAAGCATAGAGTGTATAATACCAGCATGTGAAAGCAATCACATGTGGAGTGGATCACAAGTTTTTGTAAGGCTGTGATCGGCTTTTATTCACTCCTGCTACTCTTAACACAAACACACACTTGGACTGTGCATTTGCATTTGAGCTAATCCCAGAGGTGTAATCAATGTGGAAATACGTAGCATCAGCAGTATGACAGCATGCTGCAGCACAGCTAGCATAGCAATGAGTATCCAGGAAGTCAGGCCTTAGGAATGGGAGCCTTGTTAAATAAAAGCAGGAAGGGTCAATAGCAACTATTGACGAGTCCATGAGGCCTGCGCTTCAAAGGCTTTCCCTTTTCTTTTCTCCGTTTGCTTTTTACCAGCCCAGCAGGGAGACGAGTCCACCCAGTCTCTGTCAAACTGGTGTCCTTGAATGCTAATGCTACGTCCTTGGGAGGTTACTTTGTTGTGCTCTACAACTTCCAAATCTGATCGCAAATCAGTGCATAGAGGGATCCCTGCGGCGTTGGACCTTGCACAGTTCAGTTAAATATACACTGAAATGCACACAAGAAATGAACAGTAACCGATGTATAAGATACCTGACAGTCTGCCAGTATGAAGCCCCATAATCATTTAGGGTCATTCGAAGAGCTACGGATGTCTTAACTAAACAACTAAAGGTCCTATTTTTCCGTCTGTCGTGGTCAAAGTGTTTTGTTTCCAAGTGTTGCAGCAGTAGCAGCTATTCTGTTGAATCACACAAAGTCTCAAGGCTTCTTCTAGCTGGTTACTCAACATGACACCGAGCAATGCAACATTTAATTAATCCAATTCAGCATACATCATACATATTTTACTTGAAATAAGCAAGACAGCTCATGTAACATGACATGTAAAAATGATCTGACAGAATGGATTTGTGATTCTCCTTCTGTCCTGTTATGACAGCTGAAGAATGGATAAGTGTAAGAATAAGAGGATCAGCCCAAAGGGAGAGTTTGATAGCGCCACACTGATGTTAAGAAGTTTTAAAGGCTCAAATGAACTTGGGCATGTTCAGATAAATTCCGACAGTAATCCCGAAAGAAAAGCTGAATGCTCAGGACGCAGATCTGTCTGCATTTTGAATTATGTAGCGAGGGAAACTAAATGTGGTCAGGAAATTGCGTAAACCTGACAAACAGTCTTGTTTCATTTATTTTGTTAAGTTTACAATATTAACAATGTTTAAATTTGTTTAAACTGAGTTTGTAATCCAAGAGAGAATACATTTCCCTTGAAACTTAACTCTTTGAGTGCCAGCCGTTTTATAAAACAAGAAGTACCTTGTGTCAGCATTTTTGCCCATCACTATCTGAATCATATTTCAAATCAAAAGAGATTATTTTGTACTATGACTCTGAAAATACAAAATAGTTCAAATGAAAGCAGAGGCTCTCTCTACTTGATCATGAAAAAAAATGAATCAGAGGTAGAGTAGAGGCCACTTTAACCAAAATTTTTGTCCAGATTCTGTTTGTTTTCCTCTCTAATCGCGATCGTCTACACTTCCTGCTTTGATCCCTGCGGGGTATACCTTCTCTTTATGCTTCGACTACATCTCCCAGAAGCCCCAACATTACTCACAGGCTGCGGGAGACTGCGATGTCAACGGCATAAGTTAATTAAGAATGCAGTTTAGTTGTATGGGAACACGGTATAACTGGAGAGTGTAAGCTATTCATGACTATCTGCAGTATGTTACTAGCACTAGATAAAATGCTGAATTAAATTACTTGAAGTTCTTTTTGCTAACATGGGGTTATAAAGTCAATGAAAGTTATGGATATGAATGTATAATTTCCACGGCCAGGCTTAAGAAATAGGATACAGTTGTCTCTGCAGTTACAGTCAGACCCATATGCTGTTGTGTATGTGCACCAGAAATACATTTTGATGCCTCTAGTGTGAGTGCTAGTCATAGAAACACAGACAAGAAGAAATAAAATAGGGATGTAATGAGTGGAGCTTTTTGATGGGGAAGAAAGGAAAAGACGCGTAAAACAGAAAGCGATCAATTCTGCAAATTTCACTTCAATCAAGACCCAAGTCATCTCAAAGCTATTGATTATCCTCTGTTGTGTTTTTGTTTTGCAACAGAAAGATTTTAATTCTCTTATTTCTATTTGCGTCTGTGGAAACAATCATTTATCCAGTGCAGGCTTTAACCTTCAGGAATAAAGTGTTGTCACACCGCAGTGATTTTGTTTAGTTTAGATCTCTCTCAAAGGAAACTACTGCACTTCGCTGCCCACCACTGCTGATGTTAAACACTGAACTGTGCTGGAAGCTGAGGGGTGCAGAGTGCTCAGTTGATACCCTCAAACTTTTCACATTAATGCTATTGACCTCAAGTCTTCTTAGGGGGTGAAGTAGGCCTCTAAATCCACATGCGCACTGCAATCTCAGCAGATTGATGTGGCTCAGGAGTGAGTAACTCCATTGATTTCATTTCACAGGGCATTCGATTCAGTAGATCATAGCACCTACAACAAGATTGGGTTGGCATGGATTTTCTCCATCAGGTCAAAGAGGCTTAGACCATAATTGTTTTTTATTACTTTTTGGCTTTTAAGACATACTCGTGTATCATATTTCTGACTACTGCTCGATATCGAGCACACATCACTGACATAGGTCATTTTTTTCACGCTGCTCCTTTCCTGCTGTTATATTGGGAAACTCTATTCAGTTAGCCATGGACCTTTCATGTAGTGGTGGTGCCCACAGATTATTATTTTTTTTTTTTTAGCTTGATAAATGAACAACGCATGTCCAGGGCTTTTATTGTGAAAGGTGAGAAGTGGTTCTGTTATGTGCTGGATTGGTCAAGGTTCATTGAAAATGTGTAACTCAACCAGTTCTGCACAGTGTGACTGGTTGATGCCTTTATCTGCAATGTGAAAGCTTAGAAACAACATCACTGCTGCAAAGTAAATCTCATTTCATGAGAGGAATTAAGGAAAGCAGTCCAGAAAATTAAGCTTGATTTGTCCCTTCTCTTCTTGTTTGCAATGTCTGACCAGTCAGATGAGACTTTTCCAATATATGTGTATCTGCAAATGCATTTCATCTCTGCAAATGTAGTTGACATACTGTAGCGCACACACACAGTGGTCTAATCAGGTTTTTGAACAGATTATAGCCAATGGCTCCGCATCTCTTCGTCCATGATTAGCTGCGGATACGTTCAGGGACCGCATCCTGCAGGAGCAGAGTTCTGGCCCTGCCTCGACTGCCAATTATCACCAAAAGCAGAGGGCTAATTAAAGTTTGATTAAGTTCTGAGTTTTCTTGAGGATATGCAGAGAGAGGGATCGGGAGGGGTCCTGCCCAAGATCACATGGTGTCTGTCAGAGGCAGGCGCTGTGAAATTGGATTGTTGGCCGTTATCAACCTTTGACCCCAAGTACTGCGGCACTTGGTGAATTCAGCAGCTGGGAAAAGAAAACTCGAGGGAGGGGAAAATAGTGCTGCTGGATGTCCGTTGTGGGCAAGAAAAAGTGAGATGCGCTGTCACAAGAGAGCCATTCGCTAATGAGGTCTAGGAGGGATTGGATGTATAGAGGGAAATTCTTTTGCACAGAGCAGTATCAGCAAGGAGATAAAAACATGCACAACCTACACAGTCCACATTTGTCCCGACGACAGTGAGATCTCCAAAAGTTCTATTTGTGAGTTCTCCACAGCAGAAGGATTGTGCTGTGTAGGAAGCTGGGTCCCTCTGGGAGCTGAGTTGCAGGTATGGAATGGGGACATATTGCCCCCTTAAGGGGAACAACAGAGCGGCTTGTTCAACGGGCGGCAGGGAGGTACAACCCGCCAAACGTCCTCCTTCTGCTACGTTCTTACTGAACTTGACATACGCCGCACTGGCTGTGTTACTAATTCATGACACACGCTTGCATATTAATGGCGCACCTTTTCGTGGCAAGCAAACATATGCACGAGGCGGCTCCAGGTTGTATTTTTAAAACAGAAAGAAGGTGCGGGCAGTCAGGTGGAAGAGCGGAGGACGACTGATGGGGTGGCGAGGCTGGAGAAAACACTCTGCCAGTGAAAATTCTGGGGCACTTGTGCAGATTTCACTCAGAGTAAGCAAAGGTAATTATGATAATGGACATTAATGGCTTTATAAGTAAGCACTAATGGCCACGGAGATTGAGAGTGTACATAGTACAGCACCTGACCTTCATATTCCTGTGTGGATTCAATCTAACTCGAGCTGTGCAGCTGAATTAGAGGAGTGCAATCCTTCCTGCTTGGCACAGGGTATTGTGTTGAGATCCTTTACCCTGAATCTTTTAAGCTTTGTCTCGCAGGCTCGGCTGCAGAGGCAAAAACACATTGTTTCGCTTCCTCATTTCCACCTGCTCTCATCTGACTGACTCATGTCTGTTTTAAAAGATTAGCACTTGTGCCATCTTTCTACCAGCACCCCCTTCCTTTACTTCTCTCTGTATTTCTTTCTTTCTCCAAAGAAAAGACGAAAAACCCAGGTTCAGCACTTCGAAAGCTGATTCCTCCCCTCAGCCTTTCTGCTCTCATCCTGCCTCTCTACTCTTGGCTGGGGGTTAAGGGATGAAGGGCTGTCTGATCAGGTGTCTGCACATCAACCTCAGTGCCAGGCTTTCTTTCTTCTTTCTCCACAGACTTGGATCATCTAGTTCGTTCTATCTTTTCTCCAGTAAAATGTTTGCCTCCTCCACATATCTTCCTTAGGTTTAATGATTTTAGATTTCTTTTTCCTAATGTGTCCCTCTGCACCTCTTCTCCGCTCAGTTTTTGTGTTCTGTGTTGCACCAGCACCCCCCATTTATCAATGTCAATCACCGCTTTTAAAACTCGACAGGCTTGCGCACATCGATTCCCACTGAATAACGAATAAAGCGTGATGCAAATTTCACATTGGGGTCGATAATGGAATAATAAGTGCAAAGCACAACCTCTTAATGAATGATTTGATATTGCCCCCTGCCCATCTAGTTAGAGGAAACATGAGGGAACATGTTTTGTTGTCAGCGACCTTTTTAATTTCATTCATGACCACCTTACAAACCAAAGCCCTGTGGTCAAAAGTTGACGGATGTCATCATGCCAGACAAAGAATATGGAAATGAAAATTGAGTGAAGTACCAAGAGATTCCTAGCCCTATTAAATATGCATATTTAGGTATTAAGAGCAGCATGTTCAAGTAATTGATTGTTAAACCGGTTGTTTATGGTGCCAGGCAAGGAGCCTAGGAATTCAGAGTAGCATGTAACATGAGGATTTACAGCCCGTATCAACTTGTCCCTTTAGCCTCCTCCATTTTGGTTACACAATCATCCTTTTCAGAAAAGAAAAGAGGAAAAAAAGTAATTTCGGACACAGGCTTAGTGAAAAAAAACATGATGAGAGAATTCCAATTTACCTGATACCCATTCTTCTTTTCCCCCTGAAAACAGAAGCTATTATGGCAGGAAGCCTGTCATGCAGAAAATAAGTGTGTCTATGTAATTATACGCATAAGCCCCCTCGCTAAAAACCACACTGATCCAGCCACAAAAAGGATTCAAGTTTCAGAACTGCTCTGGTTACACAGAATTATCTCTGGTGTGAGTTTTGATATTCTGACAGGAATATATTCTCTATATTCTGCCTTGCATGCGATGCAACCAATGTTCTCTGTGATGACGCAGGCAGAGCAGACAGTAGATGAACCACTAGTGGTGCATTTTCTTCATTCCCATCATCAGATAAGTGGGCACAGGCTGAGTGGGCTTTCTGTTGGACACACTGAATCCTTTGGTATAGATTTCCTGTCAATGCAGGGCATCCATGTCCAGTCATAACATCTCGGTGATTAGCATGAGTATGACCTTACTTTATTTTGTTTGATCAAGGGGGGAAACTCAGTCACCCTTACTTCCAGCTAGAGCTGTAGTTTGACTTAAATTGCAAATGATATGATTTGACTTGGACTTGACTGTTGTCAGACTTGACTCTTTCTAGACTTTTTGTGAAGCTTAACTTGTTTGAGACTTTTAGACCTGGTAAAATCCCTGAACAACTGCCAGTATATGTACTCAGCAACAAAAGAAATGCAGTTTTTTTTAAGCGGCTCCAAACTATCTATAAAAGGAACCGAAACGTGGCTCATCTGAAAACAGAACATCCAGCCATTGTTGATGTGTCCAGTAACGATGGACGTTACCCCATTTGTGGTGGCGTTGGAGCTGTCACCTGTTTGTGCATGGTATGGAATATGGTTTTGAGACGACTAATTGTTGATTCATGAATGTTCATTGCCCTTTGCAACACCTCGTGCACTCATGCAGACACTCAACATTCCAGTAGCACGTTCACATTGGATTTGCATCATCGTTACAAAAGCCCTTAGTGAAAAGAATTTTTTCCATTTTATGCAGCTTGGGCAGACAAACAAAAGTGCCGATCCCATTTTCATACGCCAGTGCTCTAGTCATCTGGGTCGACCACACCTTCGTTAAGGCGTCACAACATGCACTTATTGCATTTTTGACACGTTACTTTTCATGCGAAACCTTTTGTCCAAACAAGCATTGTCACATTGCTCCTGAGATGAAACACAACAACTAGAATTCACTTGCCTTTCTTGTGTTGTTGAGTATATAACAGTGACCATCAACCCTGACTTATATACCATGGATATATACTCATCAGATCTATATGTTTGAACAGACACCATGCAGGTGTTTGGTAATATAGACATATCACCAAACATTGGTTTGCCCTCAGTGGCTTGACATTTGACATAAGACTTGCTCTGACAAGATCTTCTTTGAGAATCCAGGTTTGTCTGAACTCGACAGACTCACTGAGTGGCTTGGGCTTGTCTCGACTGCCTTGACATGTCGTCAGGTGTTACTTTTACTGTTCTTGACTGAGCTGATGATTGACTTAGACTGCACTCAAGTGTCTTGTACTTGTCCCTAAAGAAACTGCTCTGTTCTGGTCACAAGTGTGTTTTCTTAGCTGATTAAATGTATGATTCATTTTTTTCACAATTTCTCTCCCATGTCAGTGAGTAGTATACAGCAGTTTTGCACTCCATAAGTAAGCATCTTCCCTTTCATGGCTAACGTGATAAATGTTTGTGTGACCGGGGCGAGAGTGTCTTGTGAGGGAAAACTGAGAGCAGAAAGAAGGCACTGAAGGCTTGTGAGTGTGATCGTGAGCAGAGAGAGAGAAGGGCAAAAACAGGACAATAAGGAGCAAACTTATACAATTGAGCCCTTATTTTTCCATTGATCAGAGGTGGAAATGAAGAAAGGGGTAAGGGTTTATGAAAGAGATGAAGGGAGAAAGCAAGAGAGACAGAGATTGCCCCAGCTGGCGCAGTCTGCTGGGAGCAGGTAGTGTATTTGGGTCAGCACATTGCATCATCAGCACTTCTCCCAACCTGCCTGAGCAAATGGAGAAGGGGCCAACCTGCTCGACGAGCTGCATTATTAAGAGTTGCTGCGCTCTACGTGTCTGCTGTACTCAAACACACACTATACCTGTATGCACATGTTCTTCACATCTTCTAAATGCCAGCAAACAGATGTGCACACACACTTACAGGCTGGCTGTGATCAATACGAACACTGTTTCATTAGGAGAGATGATCACTGATGTTTAGGCCTCCATCTCTCCCTCTCTCCCTTAGGTATTGGTCCTTGTGTTTATGTAAACCACATAGATGCAGATATAGAGGCAGCAATAATATATGGTCCACTTTTTATTTACTGCTTCAACTGACAGCGTGTGGCTGCTTTAGTTTTCACCTTATGAGTCCGTAGGAAGGTGTCGTCATGCCAAAAAGTGGTCCAGGACACATACTGTATTGGGAACCTCCACAAACACTGCTTTGTCAGATGTTTATACGTCCGTCTGTCTGTCAAAGTGATAGCATGACAACCATGCAAGATCCAGTCACAAAACTTGTCTAGCTGAGGTCAAAGTGGGAAGTGAAAGGGTAGGAGTGAGGAAAGGATCATGAAGACAAATCTTGCTACACAAAATTAGAATTTAATTTCTAGTTCCCTGCTGTAATTGCGCTCCAATTTGCCTCCCGTCAGACCATATTCAGGTTGAGCAGACTGAGGAATGGATGTGACCTGCAGCCTCTTCAGTGTGACCTGTGGAAACCCTCATGAGTTAATAATAGAAACTGTAAGTAAATAAGAAGAGACTGAGAGAAGAGAGAGGAATCTGTGATATAACCAGCATTAATAAACCACTGTTTGAAAAAAAAAAAAAAAAAAAAAATCTACTTTCCTCCACTAAAATGAGCCACCTGCTTTGTTTTGTCACTAGGCTGATTTTTCGTGACAATAACCATTTAAATCTGCTTCTCAATGAAGTAAATTGACAGAGTGCACACGGCTCTTTCTCTTCTCCAGAAGCAAATTTTAGGGTTGCACTCGAGAGGCGAACGCCAGCCCTATTTTTAACTGCGGCATCGTATTGATGATTTTGCAGGGCTGTGTGGAATGCCTGCATTTTAATTGCATATTTGCGGCATCGGGGAATAAACGCAATTACCTCAATGTGGGTGGACTTCAATCACAAAGATGCACTGTAGTGAGAAAAAGGTTGTTAGAAGGTAATTATGACTTTGTGATTATTCATTATACTGCATTAAGTGTGCATGTGTGTGCGTGTATATTCATGTTGACTGGGGTGTGAGTGCGTACTGCTTGTACAGTAAGCACTATTTTATATTTCATTATCAGAGAGGGATTGCGCTGAAAGGGGGATCTTGTGCTGTTAACAAGGTTGTTTAACAGTCGGTAATTTCTTTCTTCTTTTTTTATACTCTCACCTTGATGATCAGTGTGCTCACTATAGTTCAGGTGAGAAGCCAAACACAGGAAATGAGGAGGTTATCTGACTGAACTGAATTTGTATCAATGCAATGCAAAGTTAATCACATCAAATTTCAGCCCATTCAAGTACTTTTTTATTCAGGTAGTGTCTGCTTTTACATTACTCGCTTTACTCTTTCAATCCTTTGTGTTGCATGGCTAAATTCCCTGTGAAATGTAAAATCTAAAACAAATAGTGCCTTCATTGTAACATCCAATACTCACAGTGTTGCCTTTAAAAAAAAAAAAAAAAATGGATCTCTAAGTGCCACGGCTCATAAATGTGAAACCTTTGTTGTCATCTAGCAAGGAGCTGAACCTGTGACCCCCTGTGGTCAGCAGGGAGGTGCCCCTACATGCAGCTCAACCTCATAACTCTCCATCACCCATCCACAACTGCGCCCACGCCTATTCTCCCACTGATACCTGCTCCAACCGAAGGGAGACCCATTTGGAGCCCGGAGTGGATCCATCACCCTTTTCCCCGTGTAGGATGAGCAATGAGTCGCCGTGCATCACATTAATGGTCTCAGCCGTCAGGGGTGGGATGAGCCGGGTCTCCCCCCGCCGCCCGGGCTAAGTGCACGAGGAGGTGATGGAGGACCGTTCTGTGCAAATGCATGACATGGTTAATGCTCTGCACCACATCAGAGACCGGTCATCAGTCTCCACCTGGCTGACAGATGGGCAGAGATGGTGAGGAGTTGTCTTATCAAATCTGGGGTGATTACACCACTCTCGCCTACGTCGAGGTGACTTTTTACTTGGGGACTTTCAGGAAGTTGGCTTTATAATTCAGTGGCAGTGCCCTCCCCAGGGTCTGTCTTGAAATTTTAAATTCTGTTGGGCTTTTAGGAAGTGATCACTCTGGATGGTGGTCTATTGATGCATTTAACTGTTTGAGTGCTAGCCGTTATTTAAAATCGAAAGTGCCTTGTGCCAGCGTTTTTGCCCATTTTTCAGTCATATGTTTAGACCCACAGCATATTTTGTACCATGTCTCTGAAAACACAGAGTAGCTCAAATGAAGAGTTGCACTATTTCATCATGAAAAAAAGTTTGTTTTTACCTTGTTCCCTTCTCGTTTTGAGTGGAGGAGAGTAGAGGACACTTTCACGAAAATGGCCACTTTTTGTACAGAATCCATCTGTTTTGCTCCCTAAATGTGATCATCTCCACTTCCATGGTACATATTAACTCTTTATGTCACGGCTACAAATCACAGAAGCCCCAACATTACTCACAGGCTGCGGCAGACCGTGATCAGCAACCAGCTGCAAAAAAACACTTTGACGGAGTATTACGTCAATGGCACTCAAAGAGATAAAGTTATCAATTACTCAATTGATTGATTGAGTAATTATTTAAATGCCATTTTCTACTTCTAAGTCTCACTTCCACAAATATTCAATTGCGGAGAAAAAAAAAATCTTAAAATTGCACCTTTGTAAAAACAACGATCTCTGAATATTTGCTATTCATTTAAAAAAAAAAATGTGACTGCTGGACACAGTGTCTCTCACAGCTCCAGTCTATTCTCAGTGTCTGTGCATTTGCGTTTCAAAGCTCCCACTTCAAACCTTCCCCCTTGAGCAGATGACTGTGAAAACAGCCCTGTAGTGTCAAAATCTGCACATACATCATTCTGCACAGTGAAGGTCAAACATCCAAGTTAGATTTGCAAAACTATTTTTTTTAAGAGGAGAGGCATTTTGAAAGATAGTCTGATATGTGATAACTGTGCTTTATGTGACAGAAAAACAATGTTATCCAAAAAATGTGTGAGGGTATTTCATATTTAAGTGAACGCATAGTTTGACTTTTCTTATTGAAAAGCTGTTTCAGCATGTCCATGTTAATTTGGTTTCCCTGTGCCCCAGCTGGGTATGATATTTATCCAGCAGGTGATCTTTGATAGTAATCAGTTATATATATTTAAAGGGAATTTGCAACCATCCTTTGCTCCACAGCACTGTCTTGTCATTACTCGCGACATGCTGAGCTGATAATGCTTTGTGACCAGTTGATGTGACATTGGCCTTTTAAACAGAGCTCGCGTGCCTGTCTCGAAGCCCCCGAGTATATTTATCAGGCACATATCACAGGCACCCAGCAGTGGGCTCCATGGGGTCCTCATTGTTATGTAATCGCAGCGGGTCCCACTGTGACACATGTCAAAGTATTAGAAAATGAAGATGTGATTCACTCAGCCACCTCTCCAGTAAACCCTCCCCTCGCTCTTCGCCTCCCTCCATCCCTGAGATCAATCTATTACTCCGTCTTCCCACAGAGGTACAGCGGGCACTTGCCACATGAAGAAGAAGAAGAAGAACAAGGGCGATGGATCTTGAGACAAGGCACCAATTTGACAACGTAATTCTGATTTCATGAAATTGAAAGATGACTCTCGGGGGCAGATGGCGGGACGGGGTACTGAACTGTGGTGTCAGAGTGTCAAGCGCACTAATTTAATTTCAACCTAAATGACAGCCTTTTCACACAAGGAGGTCGAGGCCAATAAGAAACTCCTGTTACTCATCTTACTTGCACATTATGCCAGTAACACAGCCACATTACGCCTGTCTGGGTGAAAAATAGCCTCTATTTCTTGTAGACAAATAGTAACCTTACAGCTATACTATTTTCATTGCTGTGCTAATATGTTACTAGATAAAAGAAGTTTGAAATGTTCCTCATTTTGTAGAAAAGAAACACAAGCTGTCATTATTTCACTGTTTCTAACCTGATATGGTATCTGGATTGCTATTAGTGTGCTTTTTTTTGGTAAAATGTTGTCTTTTTTGTCCATTTGGCAGCAAAGGAAATCACTTCTGCATTATGAAATGTAATGTCAAGTTGCTTTACTTTACTAAGCTTTGTCAAAATGACTTCAGAACATGAGTGCAGCTGTGGTAGACTGAATTTCAACACAATGAGAGTGTGAGCATGTTAGGGCGTATTCACACCAGGAAGGTCCATTACTTCACTTGCTTTGGTTCGGACCATTTTTTTTTTTTTTCTTTAAAGTGCAATTCCCTTTCACACTGTGATTAATTGCAACAAGACCAGAATTGGACCATTGGATGGTAAACGTGTGGACGGGGTAAAGCAGGGTGCTCAAAATGAACAATGGAGACTTTGAGTGCTGTTCTCGTTACCCTTATAGCAATATGGTTGTCTCTCTCTCTCTCTCTCTCTCTCTCTCTGTTGTGTTGCGCGGAAAATATGGGAGCCCGTCAACTCCCAAAAGGTATATTTTTTTTGCAACTTGTCAGATTGGGATCGGCCTGCTTTGTCACCGGAAATGAAACGCACCAGGGTTCGATAGTAACCCCTTCGAGACCACCTCCTCAGCTGGGTCTTGGTCCGCTTACTTGGTCTGCACCAGAGTTCAAGTGATTGTATTCACACCGGCCAAAAAGTCAGAACCAAGGGAGAAAACGAACAAGTTTTAATCGAACTAAACAAGGCAGGTGTGAATACACCCTTAGAAAGTTGTCATTACTATTTAAAGAAGCATCACTGCCAATGTCAATGTATAGTTTTGCAGTAAACATGGGTTTATGCCTCAATAGCTAGTTTTCGATTTAGTAAATTCTGGTCTCATTTAGAGTCAAACAGACCATGCAGCAGGGAATGGTTTGGGAAGTGGCTACCTTTTGATTGACAAGTTAGGATCCATATTTTCTGCACATAACTTTAATCATTTCACATTGTGTTTTTAGTTCATGAAATTGAATCCTAACATTGCTGTCACCTAAGAATATGTTATTCATCGTTCAGTTCAGCTCCAGATCTATTAAGGATGTGAAGAAATGGCTTGGGCACTGATTAATTGTACGCTGTACTGAATCAGAAAATTATAGAACACACTTAGTTCTCAGAGATCTAATTAAGTGGAAAACACTTTCCAGGCTAAGAAAATAGAATCAAAGATGGAGAAAAGTCTGCGTCGTTCTGCTACGGTGTCATCCTTGTCCTTTGACAAAAGTATGTCTGTCGTGAGCTTGCGGCCCACCAGCACTTACATCGTCGAGGGAAATTAAAGCTCGCCAAACAGATTAGATGTCACCGCGCTGGAAACACAATTTTTCATCTTTACCCACCACTAATCTCAAAGGGGCATAAAGGGATCTTTAAAGACAGGATAAAGCGTATGAACAAGTGCGAGGAGCAAGAAGCAGAGGAGGGAATGTGTGTCAGCAGAGTATTAGGTGGGCTATGAAACAAAAACTCCAGTTACTTTCCCAGTCGAGAGGTTGGCTGTCATGGTTGCTGTTAGGGGACAGCGGAGCCCTTGCAGCTTATAGCCTGGATGTGACACACAGTATAGGTTCTGTGTGTGGGCGATGAGGTTTATCTGGAGGGAGGGATAACACACACCGTCCAGCCAGATCTTTGGGGAGGCAGAGGAAATATCGCTCACCACAGATAAGCCTCACTGTCGCTTGGCTTTGATGACTATTAGTCCTGACGTCCTGGTTTTCTCTCCGCCAAAGCTGCCTGTGTCACCACGCTGTGTTCGAGGAGTGCCACTGCTCTGGCCCTAGTGAAAGGATGCACATTGATTTTTCCTGTTTTACATACAGTGCTCTAATAGAAGGGTCCCCCAGGCTCTTCTGCTGAGCAAATACTGTGGCATGTAAACCAGGGGAAAAATGAAATAGAGAAGAAGGGACATGAACTAGAGTTAAGCTGTGGTTTTCGCCACACAGACTAAGAAGTGATGACAGGTTTGTGATTTGATAAAAACCACATGCGCATCGTGCATAATGGAAGCCATTGTTCACGTCATCTGTTGCTTTGCAAAGCACTTAGTGATGTGTTTTGTTGAAAGGCTTTATAAATAAGTTCGACCTTGACTTTGAATGCGTTTACCCTGCCACGCTATTCCATTATGTTTCATGATGAATTCATGTGCACACAAGTTTTGACTTGCCTTGGAATCATTGATGCTTTCCGGTAGGGAATAATATGTGGTTGACCTCTGTGTCAGATATGCTCTGTTGCGTCATCCGCCTATTCAGACTGCAGGAGAACGAAGGGGGACCAAACAAGTGTAACACCTGTTTTGGAGACAGAACAAATGTCCGGACCACTTTTGTGAACTCCTTCATTGCTGTGGCCACTGAAGCACAGGCCAGAGAGCACATTAATCAGTGCGGAGACTACATCCATCTGTCGCACGGGCACCCGCTAGCTGTTGGCACCGCCTCCGCCTGTGTTGTCTCCCATTACTTCTGCCCATTTTCACTGTGCTACCGATCAGGCAAGCTGGTGAGGGGAGAGCAGCAAACCTGGAGGGGCGTTAGGTTTGCTGTCAGGGGAGGCTTGTTTAGCTCAGGGGGTGGTTTGGTGATAAAATGGCGTATTGATGCATGCACATTGTTGTGACACCGACTCAATCTATTCCTCCACATATATTGACATGATTGCATTTGTGCTTGGAAATATAGCTGTACAGACACCACCTATAAACACGGAGCAGCAAATATTTCATGTTAACTCAAATACCAAACAAAGAAAAGAGACTCTCCGGGGCCTTACGTCTTCCATTTAGTCTGTTTTGCACACAAAATAGTACAGATGTGAAGCTTTAAATGCAAAGTTATTCATGATGTACAGATGTGACAAGCACAACTTGAGATCGGCACTTACACATGTGTCAATTTGCCAATGCAGTGCAGAAAGAACACAAAGAACATTGAGGCTTTTTATTCATGGCATGAAAGGCCACAGGAAAAACACTTGGTCGATGAATGAAACACATGGATGATTAGCTTGTGTGTGCATCTTTTTCAAAACTGGTGAAATTGCACACTATATATAACCTGTCTATAAGTTGATTCAGTGCATGTCTTGAATTTTGAACCTGTCTAACATGAATCAGTTTTTTCCCCAAAGTCCTGAAAGCCCCACAGTATAACATGCAGATGCACACAGTGCAGCCTACGGCAGACATTTTCAACCGAGAGCATGCAACAGTATGATGCTTTGTCATCATTATTAAAAATGCAACATGTTGAAGAAGCATCAATTAAACTGCTAGAAAATGGACTTGGAATATGTATGCACCATTCCCAATATTCATGTATGTGTCCTTCAGGAGCTCTGTCTTTTTTCCACGATAATGTCTGTAACTGTCCATAGATGTAAATGTACTATAAATCTTAATGCATTTGTGTTGCTTATCTGCATCACAAAATAAATGTGAAGAGTATAGATAGGATATGAAAAGTGCTAGAGAGCTACAGTTTCCTTTATTAGTCTGGTTTTGTCCAGGGTTGATCAGTTAGTTTATAAAGTAAATGGTTATTCCATTCTGCATCTAATGTGTAGCAACATAAATCATAAATTCACGATGGCATTCATCTACACAAATTAATTCTTCATTACCACATTGTTCCCCTCCAGGGCAGCAGCTACACAGTTCCATTAAGCTGAAACTCTGCAGAATATAAATAATTCTGTTTTTTAATTTGCACCTTGCTGCACATGGCATTTTAAGGCTATGGAGGAACTACAGCTCCTTTATTGGACGGCTACACCTAGCAGTGCATGTGCTGACCATTTGCCTTCAAGTAGCTGTTTACAATTTATAAACCCTGGCAAGCAACCATTAAAGACAGGTTTATGTAAATCCCCTACTGTGCACATGAAACATTATTTCTTTAAATTGTGTCATAAGCCAGAATCTAAACAATGAAAATGGCTAACCTCTCTGACCGTGTGATTCACAGGTACAGCCAATGTTTATAAATGTGCATAACATTCAAGCTGCGCGGTCAATGCATGTGGGATGAAATTAGCATGAAACTCACTCATTTCTCTGGAAACGCATGTTGTGAAGTTCTGAGCAAGAAAGTGTGCTGTCTGTGAACAGAAATTTGTCTTCACTTCTTGTGTGAAACACATAATCAAATATAAATTAAACTTTAAAAATTTCATTTGCATATTAGAGGAAATGTAATATGAGATACAATCCAGGCTAGGCTAACTAGCTTGCACTTGGAAAGAGAGAGAAGCCTAACAAGCTAGGCTAACTAGCTTTTACTTGAAAGAGAGTAGCCTAGCAAGCTAGGATAACTCACTTTTACTTGAGAAAGAGAGAGAGTAGTCTAGCAATCTAGGCTAACTAGCTCTCAGTTGAAAACTAGTTGGCAACAGCTAGTCAGGCTAACTAGCTTTTACTTGGAAAGAGAGACCAGCTTAGCAAGATAGGCTAACCAGCTTTCACTTGGCGAGAAGAAATAGCATGCAATTATGGGTGATTTTCACTTGGCGAATCAGTAGGCTGCAAGCTAGGCTAGCTAGCTATTTACTCTTTAGCACTTAAAATTCAAGATTTAAAGTGTTTATTATCATCCACACCAGCTTGCTAACATTGCAGGTACTTCCAGACAGTGAGCAGTTGCTGTTGACATCTGTTGCAGCAGTGAGAGGGAGGACACCTGCTGCCCTTACAAACGTGCAAAGGACCTTATGAAGGTTCAACTTTTTTGACATGTGACCATAGCAACCACAAAAAACCTCACTGAGGGAAGGTGATCACAAACACCTGGCGTGGATCCCCTGCACACTTGGAATTTCTCTGAGCCTCTACTTGGACACCAAAATCAATATCCTTCCCATTACTTGATTCTCAAGTATGTAAAACTCATGCAAAGGTTTCCCTATGAGGACAGGAAGTAGGCCTACTGAGCTGCAGCTCGACTGTAGCATGATGTTGTTTTTCCTCCCAAGACTGAATGTCTATTTTATTTATTCATTTATTTTTTTTTTTTTTTTTTTTTTTTTACTGTGTATTGTATAATTAGGGAATGCTTATCATAGGTGCATGGCACGCTACTGAGGGGTGACAACACCCCAGTGTTGTAAAATTAATTATATCACTAATGTGGACCCTGTGCATGTGAAATAGCTGAACTCTCCCCAAATAGCTCATTAATCTTCAGACAGCCACTCCTGGGCTAGGTGAAGTGGTCTTGAATTTCAATACCCACCCTTGCTGGTGTAACCTTTCCCTCTCCCCTTCTCTCGCTCGAGCAGCCGAGGGGGAACAGGAGCATTGGAGAGAGAATAATATTGTCTGCAGCGGTATCTCTAGCACTTCTCCTCTATGAGTCATATAATTATACATACCTACACAGTTTGCCGAAACACACATGCATACACACACACACACACACTCACACACACACACATACACGCAGGCTCAGAGTTTAAAGTAGAGTATAACTGAGAAGTGCTGATATATCCTGTGATTATTAAAAAAGACAGTCCATACAGGGCTGTACAATGCGAGCATTTTACTCGCACGTGCACCTAAAAATACGTTGTGGGAGTAGAAAAAACATAAAAAAGCCACACACGTGCAAGTACGGATTTCTACCCTTTCATTCACATTTTGCTCCTAAAATAAATCCATACAAAGTGGATCAAAGTAAAGTAAAATTTTAGCGCATCTGTATACAAATCGACAAGTCATAGCCTACTACTTCGTTCTTTTTTCACACCTGCAAAACAGAACTCTCGTGATGACATGCGATGATGTCTCAGACACACGAGCTGCACTCCAGACCTGTCAAGTATCCCGTTTTGGTCGGGAAAGTCCCGTTTTTTTTTTACCCTTTCCTGCCGTCCCCCCGTATTAGTATTTTCCCATAAATCTGTCTTATTTTAACCTGCATTATATAGCTATAGGAACAAAAAGGAAGGGAAAGCATATGTGTGTAAAGGATGGAGGAAATGCTGATTCTTGCTGTATAGCAATTTGGTGAGCTTTGGGACAGGAGACTGCAGAAATGCCTTGATGAAAAAGACCGAACTAGCCCCCACAAGCTTTTACTTCCTGTTGAACCAAGCGGACGTAACACTATTTTTCATGTCAGAAATATACCAGAATTCAAGCTACCTCTATGTAAGGTGTTTTTTTATATCCTGAAGACCTCTTAACATGATGATTAAAGCCTAAAAAATAACTGATTGTCAGAGTGAAGAAAAATCACCCATGAACCTTAAATGCTGCTCTGATATAAAACAGAAAACTCATCACTCATTAAATGGTCTTGCATGCTTAATAGCATTGTCAGAGTCATGGCTGGCTGTTTTTCAAAAAGTATGAGGTGATTTGAAGTGAAAATGGAATACTCAATGCCATTGTTTCACCTCATTAGCAATATAAGTAGCTGTTGGAGATTTTTACTGTTTCATTCAACCTTCATGAGCATTTTTGACAAGTTAACTAAATTAAATTAATTTGTGTGGAAGCATAGGTGTTCAAATCAACCAATCCTTTCAATTTTAGTATTGCACCTCCATGACGTTGCTATTCGACCATCTGATACTGAGATATGCCAAATAGCCTCCATTATCCATTATCAAGTTGCAAAAATGGTAAATCCTGAATTTCCCATAATGCAATTTCATTGTATGTTTTAAGAGGCATCTCCTGCCTTAATGATATTTTTTACCTTGGGAACCTGAGTTTACTAAATAGTTTCACAGTGGTGTTCATGTATGTAAAGAGTGAATGTTAGAACTAATAAATAATAATCCATGAGACTCGTGCCTTCTTCTCCTGTCATGATAAAATGTTTTTTTCCCAACTGGAGAATTGGCACCATCCCTTGCTTACCTAAAGGAACTAATGATCATTTTGCATTATGATGGTTTGAAATAATCAAACCCAGTTAAAATCTGTTGAGACATGTAGATGGAAAGCTGGCTTGTCCCAGCCTCTGTCCATGATGCTGATGCTGCTCAGCACCGTTCAATCCACCCTGTCCATGCTGATTGTGCCAGTGCACCTCTACTTCTGGTGCGTTCAGCTGTTTTCAAATCAAATCAAACTGCTAGCTGCTAACATGAAATAGCTGTGGGACTAGGGACATCAATCAAAAGATAATACCAGTTGTATTCTATGTTTGTTTTGCATCTGCAGTGTCGTAATTTTGCAAGCCCAATTTAGCGTAAGTACAGCATGGCTTCCCTGGTGTGTTATTTTCCCCAGTTTGTGTTGCCGTTTCCCCACTGTTAGTCTGCCATGTTAGCAGGATAGTGGCTATTCTTGTGCCACACTGCTGCTGTTGTGGTGACTAAAACACTGAGAGCAGTCCTTTGTTTCGACTCAGTGATGCTACGTTCAACGCCAGTGGCGCAACTTTTTTTATGTAGCATTCACAGAGACAAAAACTTTGAGGACCACGGGGAATGCGCCTGTCATCGATAGGCATCACAAGGTACCCAAGCTAGGTCTTAAAAACAGTGATTGAACAAACAAAAACTAAAACCACTGATCATCACTCTTTTATGAACTTGTATCCCACATGGACCAAAGATGTAAACAGCCACATGCTGAGGAAATTTTATCGATGAGAGGATTTAATCAGCACCAAAGGAAAGCAGAGTTTTCAATACCTGGACTCTATTTAGCACTTGATCATGGCCTGACATCAGCTCCTAAATGTTGATTTTGCAATCCTGTTGCTGTTACTTTCAGGCCTCAGCAGTCAAAACACAATTTAGTTTTTAAGTATTAATGTATCAATCATACTGTTTTGTTTACCCATTAGCAGCACCATTCCAAAAGCTTCTTATCACACTTTTCATCCATTAAACTACACAGATTGTGCATCAGCTGAGCTCACTCTCTGTCAAATTATTGCTTTCTTACTCCATGTGTTTGTCTGCTACGTGTCATTCATGATTGGTGCTCCGTGTCACCGAGTGAACATGAATTGTGACTTTTTTTTCAGGTGATCTTGCCTTGGGAGTGTACACCTCCTGATCCCGCTCTACTCGCCATCTGACCTCGCTGGTTTTTATTATTAACTTAAACACGTAAAGCGAGCTCCTTAGCAGCAGTGAGGAAAATCTTTATCTGGACGGTGAATCAGTGGAAAACTGTGTTTTCCTTCATTACTGCCCATTAGGGTGGTGCCTTTTTAAGCCAAATTGGACTGGAGTGATCTGAGAAATGTTCAGGAAGAAATGTTCTCTAATTGGCTCTAAGGGTCTTCACGGTAGGCCCGCGGTGGATGAACTATGTGTCCTCACTCCTAAGAAAACAAGCTCAGATGTTGAATCGCAGCCTAGTTTTTGAAGTGTTTACAATTATGGAAGTAAAGTGTCACATCATCCAAAAGTCTGGGCAAGTAGCTCCTTTTTTGTGATTAATTCACACTTTCGGTTTTTGTGAGTACTTATTGAGTACTTTCACCCAGAAAGCAAATATTTTCTTGTGAAAAAGCAGTGTACTTCATCGACTTCATCAGCTAATCACTTGGGCAATGGGTTGAGTTGATCTTCTATTCATGAAACAACAGCACAGAGGCTCTGTCGTCAAAAATAAGATGACATTTTGTTTGTTTTCCTTTCAACCTTCAACAAAGGCAGCACATACAATACCGACCCCTTCTGCTCTTATTTTCCACAGTAAATGCCCCAGACATAGTAGTTCACATTTCCATGCCATTTTATTGTTCCTAGTGTAGGTAAACCTGTGGATCCCAGTCCAAATCCCATCCCATCTCTCATTTTAGAACTTATTTGCTGAATATACCCTAAAGTAAACTAAAATTTTGACCTAACTGTGCCTCCTGATTAACAGTAAGTTATTGCAATTTTTTATCCGGGGAGCATGAATTTAAAATTCTATGACCATCCATCATGTTTTCACTAAAAATCAAAAAAAAATATGGGAACATAAAAGTCACGAGGATTCATCCTCTGAAGCCCATAAATTTCTGTGCAGGATTCAGTGGACAGTTACAGCCATTTATGCTTTCTTGATACATGTCAGTCTTGATCATTGATCTATTGACTGAATTTCTTTGACAATATGCACTGCTTATTTCCTCATTAATATAGCAAACATAGATGATAGTGTTATACTGCCACATTCTGAACAAAACCAGTCCTCCTCCTTGACATTAATCTTTTCATCTGTCATTTCTCACAGCACACACACACTGAATTCATTTGTAGTGTAATACTATATGAGACTCGCTGACTCATATACTGTTGTTTCAATCAATCAATTATCTTTTTAACATAGTGGTTTTCATATCGTCAGTCCTCAAAAGAATTCGGCACAGGCCAATGTGACAAATACAGTACAGTAAGCACTCAGGCCATGTCCATCTGATTTATTGGTCTTCACTGTTTTCTCCTTCCATCTGCTCAGCACATCACAACCTGATGTCTTCTACCTCTGCCACACTATTTTTACCTGCTCCTGGATACTGTCTCCCTGCATGTGACGTCAAGGCAGGGAGAAGGAAGAGACAGAGACAGAGAGAGCTGTTATCATTCATCTACAGTGTGCTACAGCTTAGCTAGTCACCCTCCAAGAAAGTAATCAGTGTGCCACGTAATAGACACTAGTTGGAAAGAGACAAGCTTTGTGCTGCTTATTTGACTAGGGTTCACACTGTGGTCATTAAGATGTCCTGATTCAGCTACGTCTGTGGTAACTGCAGCAACACCAAGCATACAACAGTAAACACTAGTTTACCAGCTCAGGACAGGATGTTCTTATACACAGTTGTAATTTATATACATCCCACAAAATGAATTTTTATGTAATTGACATATAATGTCACCAGGACGTAGAAAGGAGTTGGGGAGGATGGAGGGGTACACAGTACTTTAACCCAGAGGACCTGTTTGTGTCCTGTGTCAAACAAAAAGTCGATGTTGATTTGTCACATACTTAACGCCTGTAGTTTGGTACCGTAAAAAACACTTCCGAAGTACACCTAATTAAGTTGTCTTGTGAAGACCGAACTTTATTTTGAAAAGACTATGCATGCAACAAGCTGAACGTGGCTGGATAGCTGTAGAAAAACACAACAAACTGAACTGGGAATGAGATCAATTTTGTATTGTTCCCCATCAAAATCCAGCGCAGGATTGGCAGACTCCAACACTACCAGTGCAAATCAATGGGATGAACGCCCTCTTGACTGATACAGGACTATGAGACAACTTCCAGAAAATTGGCAGAGTACCGGAACCATCTTCGTTTCAACTTGTACACAAAACTAGATTATTTCCAGGAGTCTACAGCTGGAATCTACAGTCAAAGGACATGGAGCAGAACAAATATTGCAGTCAGAAGCTTCTTGGATGAGAGGAGAAACATCTTTGACAAATCTCAAGCAAGTCCATCTGACTCTTTTTCATCTAGCTCAACCTGGATGACTGAGAACCTACACAGACATACCAGTATAAATGTCAGTAATGGTGATCAATACAGTTCAAAGCAATGAATTCCTATTGCAGAAAAAAAGATGACAGACATAAATAAGATCAAAAACAGGCTTTTAATATCTTAACAAATATAACTTAAATTACATAATAAACTTAATAAACAATAATAGTTAAATTAAACAAATGTAATTGTTGGCTTCAAGAATTTTTTGCACACTGGAGCAAGACATTTGTCACAGTGTGAGACCACAAACAGAACAGAGATGGCTGTTAGATTTCAACAAAAAGGAAGGTAACGGTAATCAATGTGGTTTGAAGAACCGATGATCTCCTTCTTCTGCAGGAAAAAAAAAATACATTTTTGCTTAGTGCAGCTTTAAATTGTCTATTACAAAGCCGTTCATGACCTGAACATTGTGATTGATGAATAATCAATCATCAGTGGTATACACTGTTAAAATGCATACATTCATGTCTTGTACAGCATGCATGTCGGCAGCCTTGTCTTCAGTCTGTGTGGATGTTAAAATAACGCCTTTGTCTTCGTGCATGCTTGTGTGTGTGTGTGTGTTTTACCTCGGCAGGCATTAGCAGCATTAATGCTCAACCTTGTCCAAGGTTAATCTGTCACTCTTGCTGTATATTTGCATTCATTCTTATCTGCACCTCACCACTCAACTGACTGTCTGCTCCAGTCCCTACTCAAACTTAATCGTCTTTGTACATTATAGATGAGCCTCCAACAATGTAGACACACACACACACACACACACTCTAATCTCCCTCCCAATTGCTGAAACCTCCTCTTTCCTTTGGAAACCACCTCCTGACCACACCCACAACACATATTCCCAGACTGTCAATATTTGCTTTATTTAATGTCTTAGCGAGTCATTAAGCCGACTGCTCCTCGAAAGCAATATATTTATCACGGCATGGGGGCTCGTCTTGGATCTAAGTGTTTCTCTCTCCAGGCGCCACTAACTTTATGCTTGCGCAGGAGCACGACGAGATAACTCAGGTAAAAGCGAAAGAGCCAGAGGAAACAAAAGGTTGGCTCTTAATTAGTAGCACAGAGTTTGGAATAATGCAGAGGTGAAAGTTAAAGTGTGCAGCGTTATATAATTTTTCTCAATGAGGCAGCATACCTGAGCTTGGCTTCCTTCTTGCCTCATTAGAATTTAAAGTAAAAGGAACAAAACAGCATGCACTATGAGATTAGCATGTTTTTCCTTTTTTGTTCAGGGACTGAATTATGTAGTGGGCTTCACCAGTTCCTTGGACGTGCACTACAGTGTGTGTGGACCTGCTGAAGATGATTAGATCACATCAGCAGAGCAGGAACTAACAATATGCATACAAATGAGTGGCTGCCAAGGTAGCAGCATACATTGCTGTCTGCCACAATGTGTTTTTCATTATTTTACACTACCACAGAAAAGGTGAACTCTTTCAAATCAGACACACCTATATATTCATTATTTATCATATTTTTATTATTATTTTAATAAGTAAATTTTGCAGCACTCAGTGGAGGTGAATGCTGGTTTATTTATGTTTTTGAGCTATTGACTACGTTTACATGCATTCCAATATTTTACCATCATTTGAATATGTCAGTTTCCAAACTTGATAGGGGTTACATGAATGGCATTTTCTGAATTAAGCCCTTTTCTGAGTGGTACATTTTTTTTTTTCTTTGTTAAGACATATGGGATATGCTGATATTATTCGGATTTCAGTACAATATTTCAGAATATGCTTGTCAGTTAAGGTTTTTACAGCAGTTTATGGTTTCTTGCTTGTTGTATGATAAGAATTATGTTATTTGTATCATCACATTATGCCACAATTGAGGGGCATATTTTGGGTAAAGACCCCTTCAAGTCTCAACATGATGTTTTACATTTTAAATGTACCTTAATCTCAATATCCATCCATCCAACCATTATCTACAGCTTATCCTCATAGGGTCGCGGGGGGGCTGGAGTCTATCCCAGCTGTCTTAGGAAGGCAGGGTACACCCTGGACAAGTCTCCACCTCATCGCAGGACACATAGAGACAGACAACCATTCACACTCACATTCACACCTACGGTCAATTTAAATTAGCCAATTAACCTAATCCCCATGCATGTTTTTGGATGGTGGGAGGAAGCCGGAGTACCCGGAGAGAACCCACACAGACACGGGGAGAACATGCAAACTCTACACAGAAAGGCCCCGGGCCCGGGATTCGAACCCACTACCTTCTTGCTGTGAGGCGACAGTGCTAACCACTACACCACCGTGCCGCCTAATCTCAATATACATATATTAAAAAAAAATAACAAACATCCCAAAAGTGTGTTTTAGTAAAAGTCTGTCTGTGTTTGTGTTTGAATGTGATGTCCATTCTCGCTCCATACACATCTTCGTGATGTGTTTAATGACCATACTGAAGGCCACTGGCTGAAAGGCTGAAAGGTCTGACTGGGAACTTCTACCCACATCAATCCAGTTCTGCAGGAGCCAAGTTGTTTTTTACCAGCCACCCTCCCTCGCTCCTTTTCATTTGAAGTAACAGCACTATCTCCCAGGAATTCCGTCTTGACGATTCCTCAGAGGAAACTTTATTATTTGCTGTTTAAACACACGGCGTGCACAAGGTTCAACTTACACAGCCTAATAGCAATGTTGTAATTTTAACGTCTTTACCTTTCAGCATGTTTGCCTATAAAAGCTGTTCAGGAGCTTATTCTGCAGCATCACTGCAGCTGTCTTGGGAATCAGCTGTTACCACAAAAACCCCAGCTGGCAAAATAGAAACAGGCATGTTTAATTTGAAAGTTAGAGTCTATCCTGAATGCACACTCAAAAACTATTACCTTTTTCTGCAGAACAATATTAACACTTATTATTAAAGATCAGTTTACTTGACCTCCATGTGTGACCTCTTCAGTGAGGTCATGAGGCTCATAGTGTGTGAGTATGGAGCAGAGGCCTGCCAGCACACTGTTGTACTCAGTGAGCTGTGTTGAGATGTCTGTAGGGACATAAAGGGCAGAAGTCCAGTCCCTCAAGTGGACATTGACTGATTGACTGGCTGCCATGCTTGTGTGTGTGTGTGTGTTTATGTGCAGTGTGTGTGTGTGTGTGTGTGTGTGTGTGTGTGTGTGTGTGTGTGTGTGTGTGTTGGTGTTGGGTGTCATCTCTCTCTTTCCATCCAAACTTTACCCCGCTCTCCTCTCTCTCCCTGTTGTCCAGACCTGGTGACATTTTGACAGATTAAAATGTTGTGTGCTCCAGTCCTTGGTCGACCACACTGGTGAACCACAGGGACACCACTGTGAATCAATATGAGACAATACTGTCTCTGGGACCGATACCACCCACCCGTGCTCACACACACACACCATAAATTCACACTAGTGAAAAGCATATGTAATGCCCTATGAAGGCACTAAATAATTAAGCAAAAATAAAGCTTGGAGTTTTGGTTTTACAACTCACAGCTTTATTGTTTAAAAACGGTTTAAAAAACTGCCTACCCCAGCTTTAAAATAGAGTAGGACCCCATTTTTCAAAGACGCGTTAATGTGACATTAAACATTAAGTGATATTAAGTGTCTTTTAAATGGCTCACTGATTCAGGAGTGCCATGCACAAGCAATCTGTATCCTGAATACATTTCACCTATGAAAGCTAAAATGGCAAAACTATTTTTCAGAGATACGCTTTTTTTTTTTAATAAAACAGAGCACATATTTCTGCTGAGACTCTTCTTTTAATTTGGTATAATTTGTATGTCCTTTCTCCATTTTTTTTTCTTGAGGTGGCTCTGCTTTTTGGCATCAATACAGACCACTTTTATACCTGGTGATGGGTCTGGTACTTGTTAGGGAATTGTTACATGCATATCATATTCAGTTTTGAGGTTGCAAAAAACACACACACTGTACACTTACATTTTCCAGATTTAAACATTATGGATGTGCAGTTGATATGTTGCATATATGGATACCTGTGTTTTCAATGGTTGGTGTTGTTCCCATTTATTCTAATAAATAACATCAGATGTGGAGCATGTAAACAAACATAATGAGCTCATTTATGTGTGCAGAGTACACAGGTTGACCTGTAAATGTCTCCCTGGTACCAGTTACCCCTCAGATCACTGATGTCCACTGACTGATCCAGTTCATCACGCCATGGTGACGATATGCTAAGTAGCACTGAAGCATCCAGCTTTCATTAGTTGTTGATCTGCAGCATTTGATCACATCACATTAATTTAAATCAGCAGAAAAAAGATTAAAAACTTCCACAATTTTGTGACAACTGTTTAATGAAGGTCATGAGATCCTGGGTCTTTCCACACCTTATTTTTACATCATACATGTAGTCAGACAACAAAGTTCGCCAGCGCTGCATGCTGATGCTTCTATGTCTTTAATGGGAAGTTGGACAAAGGATGACGCTGGCTGTTGTCTTTATTGATTCCGCCGGTGTGCCTGAATGTGATTAAGGGGAATTAAACTCAAGCCTGCTGACGCAAATCATGGCCGGAGGTAATATAATGTCCAGATGAAGTGGAGAGATCCATCCCAACGGGGAGGTGGCCCTCTCTGACCCTGCGTGGGCTCAGGCAATTAGCATTGGCAAAGTGCAACTCAATAACAAAATCTCCAAAATGGAGGAAGTGCTTGCATGGCTAATCCCCTCTGCTGCCCAGAGGCCCCCCTTTTTTTAGGAGGCCATTGAGGATGCAGGTCAGGGACATGGAGAAAGCCAAGCCAAGCTGCCATCAGTCTAGATACTGGAGATGGCTGGACAGCCGCCAAGTGGAGAATTATGTTAATGTTTGTTCTAATAATCCAATGTAGTTGAATACATTAATATGTCAATAGATAATGTGTTGTTTTCCCACCATATGTTGTTTAGAAGGGCAAAACGAAAAGTGGGGGCATTTTGTGTGTTTTTACACACCTGTTTTCAGTTTACATACTAAATATATGTACATATGTATTTTGCTTATATGTCCTTGACTTGTTAGTTCTGTGTGTGTATGACTTCCATGGTGCTGGGAGTGCAGAGATAGATGCACACAACGTACACATGCAGTAGCTCCTTTCATGCATTTGTATAGTGTGTCCACCTCATTAGGCTGTTCCTCGTTCTAAACGCTGGTGTTTGATGTGGAAAATACTCTGACCATGTGTTGGGGCTTGTAATAATGAATGTTTCATGCAGGTTGAGCCCAAATGATCCATCAGTTCCGATTAGATTGTAATTACTAGGGTAGAGATATATTCAAATGAGTTCATTATCAGTCAGATCAGGAGAAGACCAAGCTAGTTTGACTATTTACCAGAGCCTCAAGTGTTTATGCTGTGATTTAAGAGAATGCTAGAGCAATTCCTGCAATTAGGTAAGCATATGTCTTAATATATCATTTTAGTCAATTAGGCAAGTGCTCTTCAGTCTTCCGTCTTTACCGCGTTGCTGCTGCTTGCATTAGGATTCTGTCTGAAATGAGCAGAGGAGGGCTGGTTTTCCTGGGTCCTGCCAAGTTCAGAGTGTCAGGTAGATAAATACATGGCTGACCAGATCGCTCACTCTCTTTCTGTCTCAGCCATCCCTCTCACCGCCGGCGTAGGTTTCCATTTCTCCAGGTCACCGCTGAATGACTGCAGATTACATCGGCTACTCCCTGATGTCCACGGGGACGAGGCCATCACGCTGAAATGACACAGGGCGGTGACAGGCAGACCCCTCACCGACACCCACCGACATGACTCCCCTTCATGGCAGCTGGCCCCATGACACTAATCTGATTCTAGTCTGGAAAAAGGCTGTTATGTGCCCACCAGTCCCTGCTAAAACAGGAAATGACCAGCAGGGCAGGCCATTCTTTTGTGACTTGCAGGTATTGCTGATGAATATTTTTTTTTTCTTTCTTTTCCTCGAGTGAATCAACAGACACAAGTGTGCTTTTTCAATCCATTTTCTTATTTTTCTAACTGAAGCTCTACCCTGATTCAGTGGTTTTTAATAAGTGGACTTATTATTTTAAGTAATTAGGGTGCTCAAAGAGCATAGAAAACTGGATGCGGTGGTTGGTGCTGTGGGGCTTTTGAATTGAAGGATCTTTTTAAAATGTAGGCTATGTTGAGTTGGGAAAGTTTCACAAGACTGTGAATCCAAAGTTTCCACTGAAAAGCTCCTCTGCTCTAGCTGGATAGGGCTTTTGTCAGGTTTCCTGCATTCCAAAAGAGAGACCTCTAACCATGTAAGCAAAGGCACCAGCTGATCCCTGGCTTTGTCCTCATCATTACCATGACTTTGTTTTGGCTGGCATGATTTGACTGGCTAATAGTGTAAACCATCAGGGAACACCGACTATCCTTTCAAAGAAACTCACCCTCCGACCATGTAGCTGAGGGGCATGCAAGGTGAAGATGAATTGGGTCGACTTGCTTATTTTGAGACGAGAGACTGGCCCTTAATTGGATATCATCTCACTCTCTTTCCCTAATTAGCACCGCATCGCTTTATGAACTGATATTAAGATGCAGCAGAAATAGTAATTAGCTAAAGGTTATTACCAGCCCGGGGCACATGGACATGGAGCATGCTGGGCAAAATAAATATTGTACATGGTTTGTTTATGTTGCTCTTTTGGTTCACCTTTACTGTAGGTAGAGATTTTCCACAACATATGTGTTGATGTTGATTAGATCTGTCTTGTTAAATTGTTATGTTTTGATATTAATTATGTTTTAGATGTCAAAATGCCCTGAAAAAGACAAGAAGGAAGAGTCCAGAGCTTTTGCTAAAAGCTGGCTGGGGTTGGCAGTTGATTTTTGGTGCCATTGGGCAAAAAGTCCAGAATAACCTTTAAGCATTTCCACTGCTTGGCTCAGTTTTCAGGGAGAGACCATTATTACTGACAATTTAGCTGTGCCAGCATTTGTGCCTACACTACTGAGCAACCCAAAAACAAAGGAAGCAAAGTGCTAGGGAGAAAATGTTGCTAAAAGCTATGCGTAGATAAGCTAATAGCTTAGCTTAGCATAAAGCTAAGCTAATAGCTTAGCTTAGCATAGCATAAAGCTAAGCTATTAGCAAGATCTTCCTTACATGTCTCTAATAGTTGAGCTTTATGCTAACCATAGTGCTAAGTTACTATGAGCTAGCCACAGACTACTATGTTTAGTAGAAAGCTAAATTATTAGCAACATTTTCTCCCCGGCCTCTTTGTGTCTTTTGTTTTTGCTTCTTTTCTTAAGCTATTAGCTTAGCTTAACTTAGCATACAGCTAAGCTATTAGCAAGAGCTTCCCTACATGTCTCTAGTAGTTTTGCCTTCTGCATTGTCTCTCCACCTCCAATCACAGGCTAATTTTTGAAATGCATGACTAGTTTACTGTATGAAGCTTGTGAAAATAGTCATGCTCATTTTTTATGGAAGTTATGTGCAGTTGCTCTTTTAATAAATGTATGCAAGTATCATCAGTAAATATACTTAAAGTAAAAGTACTGAATGCAGAGAAATTATTATTATTCATCATTATCATTGTGGATTAATCTGCTGATTATTTATTTTTTTAACTTCAAAATCTTCAGTGTACTTTGCAAGTTCTAAAATGTTAGAATAAATTAAACCATTAATCAGTTATCAAAACAGATGGTGCTAAATTTTGTGTTAATTAACCAAGCTTCAACTTACACGCTGTTGTGTAAGTAAATCATTTGTAATACATCATGATTTAAAAGTTGTCTTATTTTGTAAAGTACCCATAGCTTGTTTATCTACCTCTGTGTTTTAATACTGTGTTGACAAAAAAAAATGTGCTCTTCCATTCCTGGTGAAATTGTTAAAGAGTCGGCTGTGACTTTCTCTTCCCAGCAGAGCTATTCATCATGTTGCCAAGGCAAGAGTGCTCACGACTTTGATACAAGGTAGAGACTTCACCGTGAGAGGAAGCCTTCTCTATGATCAGGACTGACACTGATCATCACATGCATTCAACATCCAGGATCATGGTCATCTCAACACAAACACACACAAAGGATGAGGAGGCGACAGCAGAGCATCAATATTGTGCAACAGTCTGTCATACTTACAGAACCAGAGACAGTCACAGTGTGCAAATCCAGGCTACAAAAACCCATCTGTTTAGTGCTGACTGTACACAAACAATTCTTTTTATATCCTGCGTGTGCAAAGAGAGAGAAAAGTGCAGTCTGAGAAATTGATTTTGATGTTGATAGTCAAAGTCAGATAAACATGCTGACGCTGCAGTGCAGTTCTGTGCGTGCATATGCTCGGGAACGTGTAGAGAGGAAGAAGATTTTGCCGTTTGTCGTGCTTTCGCTCTGACCGTCACTCTTTCTTTTCCCTCTCTTCCCTTTCATTCACTGTGGACTCAGCTCAGAGCGTGCAGTTTTCTAATCATCCAAAAGAGGACAGTGTGGAACATGTTGTCATCTCCTGGGAGGGTGCAGAGATGTAGGCAGGCGGAGAGGGAAACTTGGGGGACTATGAAAGTGCCAATGCAATGTCCTGGGTGATGAACAAACAAAATTGTTGTGAAAGCAATATGAAAATGTCACTTTGCAAGAAAGAGTATGAGCTGTATCCATCCTGGGTTTTATTCTCTTCTGTTGACTGTCCTTTTAGACTCATTTTAAGTCTGTCCAGACGGCGCAGCATGACGAGACGTTATTAGAATAGCGCGTCACCCTGCCCTGCATATTCAGCTGGCATAAAATCACTCAGAGGTGGAGGTAGAGAGGGGAAGAGAGGAGGATGGACAAAATGAGACAGACAGAGAGAGGCTGATGGCTAAAGACAAAGTGAGAGAGGGGAGAGGGCGATGCGGGGTGTTAGAGGAAGCGAAACAGACAGCTGCATGAAGCTCACAGGAAGAGGCAGCAGCCAGGGGAGAGATGTTGCGTGGCGAGGACGTGAGCCGTTCTGACACATGGGTAGCAGAGCGAACAGGGCCGACACAATGGAGGGAAAGAAAGCACCGGGAGGCAGAATGATTTACAGTAGAGCTACAGTCTCTTCAGGTTTGCTGCGTCTCCACAGCCAAAAGCTGGGATGCATTCATTTATCCACGTTATCCACATTAAAACGCTACCCTTAGAAATTTTATTTCATATATGATATAAACCTTATATGATAATACTGTGAAAGGGATCTTTCTGCATATGTTTTTGGGGATATTTTGCTGGTAATAATCCAATTTACTTTGATTCCAGTATACTTATAACAAATGGAGAATTGATATGATATGTCAATACATCTTTAAAAAACTGTTTCTCAATTTGTCTTACAATTCATTTCAAATGCCCAATGCTGTTAATATTTTGTGTCTCATATTATAATAGTGTATATGTGGAACATATAGGTGATAGGTGAATGCAGCAGTAATTTAGATATCCATTCCCTGGCACACAGTGCAGCAGCCACACAGTCCTGCTTTAACCACACCATCTCATAATTCCACGTTCTTGCAGAAAATGGGTTCACTGAACATTCATACATGCATGAAGTGACAGACCTGACAAACATACATGGCAAGTAAATTGGTAGCCTGCCAACGGCCTCAAGTCGGAGATTAGTACTGATATAGCCTGACTATGAATATCACTGGTGTTCTTGGCAGGCAAGTCATGTGTTCATAATGCTCCATCATGCTGTTATCACTGCCCTTTCGAAGACTAATCAAGCAATTAAAGACATATTTTGCAAACGGTTCTGTAGCCATGGCAACGCTAACCCTGCAGCCTATGTGTATGGACCCTCTGCAGAGAAATCGGTATGTCTCTAATCTGAAGTCTCCACACAGCCCCTCCTGCTGTAGCACAGAGGCATGGGTCCCCACTAATTACTGGGAGTGTGACCTGCAGCTATAAAGTTTGGTTTTGAATGGGTTTTCTTTCAAAGAAGACTGCAGGAATTACAACGTTTAACCTTGTATCTATTCAAACTTTTGATCAAGTTTGTGACATGGTGCCACAAGATTAAACACACTGACCGGCTAACTGCTACAAAATGCATTTTCATCCCATGGAATCATTTTTAAGCTGTTGTTCTGCACCGAAACAGCAAAATTTGATTCTAATTCAACATGTATTTGAATTGATATCCAACTAGTGGTCTAGTTTTCACAAGAATCAAGGTGAATGTGAAGTTCAGGGTACTAGTATGCCATGGTTCAAAGAAAAAGAGGAAAAAAAAAAGTTACTTGCTTAAGGTCTTTTTTTAAATCTCTCTATAAACCACTGCAAATTGTTCATATTTTATACTTTATAGATGTGGAAAACCTTCACATTTGTCAGCCAGGTAAGAATGCATAAAGCAGAGATGTGTATTTCAGGTTAAATAAAGATGTAGAAGCAGTGGTTAACTCATTGAGTACCAGACGTTTTATAAAAGTGCCTTGTGCCAGCGTTTTTGCCCATTTAGAGTCAGTTTTTTAAGAATGTTTTGACTATGACTAAATTATCCTACTTCTCACTTGATTCATTACTTAAGTAAACATTGTAAATACCTCATGGTCTCACTCCATACTTTCAAGTGTTTGAACTAGCATAATGCTCATTTAGTAAATTATGGTAGCAGCAGGGTATGATGATTAATTGTAACATTTTGGTCACCAAAATGTTTGAGAACCCTTCAAACTCATGAAAACACCGACAATTAAAACACAATACGTCCACCTAACCGGGACACTTCCTTGTTTTACTGTGTGTTGGATATGAGGCAAGGTGATCTAAAGGATTTTTGACAGTCTTCTGCATAGTTCTGTTAGTTCCTTATATCTGAGGGTTACTTACTTGTTTTACTTTAAGGTTGAATTTTTTGAAAACACATTAAAGGATCTAAATGATGTGAGTAGCACTCAGATACCTTTAGTCTTTTGTATTTTGTCTTTTTTTCCTGCCTTCTGAAGATGTAATAGAATTTTTTTATGCTTATGTGTGGGCGCATTTCCATTTCAGTCATTGTTCATCTTGAGCAACTGATTAAAACGACAATAAACCCAAGTTGTCGACAGCTTTCTAGATTTTACTTTTTCTTTTGCAAGAAAATAAACATCTCGTTCCCCGCACGACCTCTGCTTTTCACCTCAGCTTCATCCACAGACAGACTCAGCCGTGCAATCTCACAATATCTGCGCTCTCTAAGCACAATCTGCTCAGAGTGAATGACACCTGCTTGAGCAACATGAATACATCTGAATGGTCTATTGACAGAGCCGAGGCATTTAGGCGCCTGGATGGGCTTGAACTGCAAAGCTAGCGTCAAGCTCAGGCGCGCGAAACACCAATTCCAGCCTCTCAGATCCGGAGGAAATGAGTTGTTTATGGTAAATGAGGCTCTTAGCAGCACCCTCGGTGTTCAATATTGATTCAATGAATCGGATTTGTAAATATGAGGAGTAGCGTCAGCTTTCCGCTCTGCGAAACATCTACTGCCGCATAAAGGAGCAGCTGGAAGGAGAAAGAACAGTAAGGCTGAATGCTGTTATTTGTTGGTGTGTGACAATGGGAAAACACAGGCACCTTGTCCTGACTTTGTTATATGCTATGGTGTAATTCACCATGCTGCACAAACTCAATAACCTCAATATACCACTGAGTGCATACAAGCATTAATATGCATGCACATGTGGAGTATGAAGAGTCTAAACGTGTTTTCACAAACAGTTTCAAAGTACGATGAGTATGTATGAATTTACCTCCATGTATGTCCAAAATGTCATCACCTCATCATCTATTATTTGAGGCTGTTCTCATCCAATATTTGTACAAATTACCATGAAAAGTATTGCACATAACCCACATAATCTGGATCCAGAGTTGTGATCACGTGACGTTTGATGCAGGCTGCTCTTTCTATGAAAACATGGAGGACATTCCTTACATTCTCAGTGGAAGGTGGAATATTTTAAAATAGCTTATGAGTTCAGATGCATTTTGATAACAGTTCAAGCGGGAAATATGTATTTTATCTCAATAACTCTAACCCTGTAACCCTATCCCTAATCCCAACCATCACTAGAAATGTTGTTAAAGTGTATTTCAATGCATAAGCTTTATTAAAATATTGCAATTTCCACTGAGAATGAAAGGAATATCTGCCATTTTTAAGGCTCAGGCTCTGGGACTTGAGCATGCGCGCTGATCGCTCATGTTGCTGGTCATTCATAGAGATATGCACGAAAAACTGTGCCTAACTTTTCGTATTATGTCATACAAACAGTTTCATCAGACTACGTTGATCCTTTTAGACATCATTCTGTGTGTCATAATTATGATAAAAACTCTTGCTGTGTTTTGTGAAGTAGCAGTAACCTTTAACCACAAGAAATTTCCTCCAAGCATTCCTGAGATGTCATGTTGAATAGAATTGAAAGTGGACCAGTGGGGCAGTGGAGGGTATGGGCAGGTTGTCCTGGTGGTTTACAGTAAACTCACCTAGCTGGAAGGATGTACATGTCGCCAGCGTAGAAGCATAAAGGGAAGAAAAAAAACTGATACAGATAACAGTAGTTAGTAGTTAGTTGGACATAAATTAGAGCAGTTTCAGGTTTCTGTGCCATGTTTAGATCAAATGTTAGTACAGATTTTAATTTGGAGTTACAGAATCAAAAAGTCACAAACTCAAATATTGTTGCACTTGAGCGAGCAAATCTTGACATCAAACTTTACAAGCAAACTGTCGTATGAATTCTTAATGTTTAAGTGATAAGCTTTGTTTGAGTAGAACCTGCCAAAGCCCTGCTTGAGGCAGCGAAGCTGTTTGCCAATTACCGCGCTGAAGCTCTTAAAAGGTGCAGAGCAGCAAACTGTCTGTTGAGTGAAAAGACTATGACAGTGTCTCTGATAGTGCGAGTTTGTTGGGAAATGTGACGAGTCACCTGTTTTACAACATGGCGGGCCCCTTGCGAGCACCCCTCCGCCTTGATCAGCGCACGCTGAACTCTTGCACTCCAGGCGAGGAAGATACCACTCACCACTTCAAGTCAGCGCCTTTGAAACGTGGCGCCGCTTGTGTTGCTTTAATTTCGATCTCCTTCATTTCTCTGCAGGAAGAGGCGACGTGAAAAGAGGGGCACGAGGATCCATTTCAAATTTTAATTAGTTGCCTTTTGTAAGTCTGACAGAGATACATTCAGACTAACATTATCCTTTCAGATTTTTTTAATTAACAGCTGCCTCTTGGTTTCCCCACATCAAACGGTTGGGGTGTAGGATGTTTGTCTGAAGCTCTGTGTTTTTAAGAGCGAAGGTGCAGAGGTGTGCATATTGAATCGATGTTTGTCAGGGAAGTTTGGGAGGGACACTGGAGGGGGCTTTTTGTGTTGCTCTACATTTTAAGGGTGTTTTATTCCTTCTTATTTCTGCTTGGTTGCAGTTTGTCACAGGATTAAATTAATCTGAATGATGGAGCATGTCACATTTATGTCGGTGCATATTTTCCTAGACCAGGGAATCTGGAAATATGCTTGATATGCACGAGACAGATTATGAACATGGGAAAAATATCTTGTCACATATGTAAAGCCATATTTATGCAACATGCTCAAGAGTTCCCATAGAAAGCAACATGTATGAATTTAACCTCGGGCATATCAATCAACACGTTCTGTCGTTTGCAGATGTAGCTGAAAATAGTCCCACGAACTGCCTGCATTCTTACCTGCCAAACGACTGTGTGGAATATAGAAATGTGTTGCATTGTCTCTGTCAGTACACGCTGACAGCTGCTCTGAAAGAAAGTGAGAAACCAATTCAGAAGGCGACGCCATCCCAGACATGCTATAGACTTGAAGCGTAAACAGAGAAAGCAAAACATAATGGAGTAGCAGTCACATTATCTTGGCTTAAATCATGTGCTGTGTCTGTAATTTAATGGGCCCTAGTCTGTATGCATGAGAGAAAAAGTTATCAGCTGAAGGAATAAATTGATGCATTTTGGAAATCATAAAGTTGCTGTCGATAACTGAAGGCCAGAGGGAGTAAATCAGGGTTTAAGAGGTTAAAAAGCTGTGACCTGGTGAGATAATATCAGGTTTTTCATTTGTTTTCAGATACCAGATTACTACTGAAAGCTAAGAATAAACAAATGCATCTGTTTTATTAGTCTCACCTTTATCCAAAACTTTAAATCGAAAAAAAAAAATGATAGAATAGGTAGAATAGATCCTTAAAAGGATGTTCCTCTCAGTTCCAGCTTTTGCAACTTGATATTTGGATATAATGAACTTGTGCGTTTACCCGAGGGTCCTAGATAATTATAGTGCTCACTATTCCTGAATCCCTTCTGCACCAGCAGGAGATTGACTTCATTAGGACATACTGACCAAAAGAAAATGGCTGACCTTTCCAGACCTCCCCCTTCTCCCTCCCCTGAATTTACCCCAGCCTCCTAATTGACCTTGTGCTTTAAAGAAATGGTCGAAAAGTTTGCCTACACGATGGACAAAATAGGAAAATGCACTCGTGTCCAGTTGGACTCTGAGAATGAAATAATCTATTCAACAGTTTAGTTTTGAGTTTTTCAATGTAATGTTAATAAAAGCCTCATAAATGTGGGTCAGTAGGCGCGTGCTACACCTACTATGTTGTGAAACTGAATGAAGAATGAGGTAAACTTCACTCCTTTATTCCTTTTTGTCTGTGATCATTCATGTGAATCGATACAAAACCTACAGTACTAGTGTAGCAGGACCTTCAAGCTTATAACTGATAACATCCATTTAATGACCTGATAACAGTGTAACTAGTTTCTCCCAACAGTTATTTACATATTGCACAACTTCTCTTGAAGTCATCGTGAAGCACTAAAAACAATGCAACATATAGCAGCTACTATTGCTTTAAATATTTAGATTTACATATCTTTAGTCTCCTTAGTCTTTGCATAATGTTTGCAGTAATCTGAGTGACTGCCTGCAAAAGAGAAAAATGATGTTTCTTGTTGGTAATAGAGTTTTTTTGATAAGGCATTTCTTATGTTATGACTTCACAGCTTAGAATAAAGTGAGGCAGTTATGAGCTGGTGGGGGCAAATATATAACGAAGGAAGAAAAGAGCTAAAAACACACCACAAAACAGCTTAGTGGCATTGTTAGGAGGGAAGCCAATGCTTTGAAGGCGAGTCCAAGTTGGCTTTAACTATAGGGGCTGGTCAATGTACACGCAGGGTTTGTTCCATAACTTTCTTTTAACCTTATAATCCCACATGCTGCTGCACAGCCTCCCATTGACTGAACCATTTTTATTCAATTAATCTTTTATCACAGGCCTGTGGCTGTGTTTTCGGTCTGTGCCAAAAGTGGAGTTATTTAGGCCCTCCTTTAAATCCGGGCAGCAAATAGATCTCAGCTTTGCCCGGCTGTAATGTCCTCTGTTTGGAGCCTGGCTGCTTATGGTCAGTGCCAGGCGCACACACTGGGGACATGGTGGATCTGTATGCAGTCCAGAGGAATTAGCATCCTTTTGTACCTAACTGTAAGCTTCATGCTTTGTACACTGGAGCAGTGGTTTAAGGTCAGTGTTGTAGATGTGATATTTCTCTATTGAATTAAAAAAAAAAAAAAAAAAAGGAGGTTTAATTACCTCCGCCATGTTTGGGGTTTGTTTGTTCATCTTATGTTTGTTGGTTTGCAAAATAACTAAAGTTGTGGACAGAGTTTGCCGAAATTTTCAGAGTTGGTCAGAAGAGGCCTAAATTAAAAGTGATTAATTTTTGGTGGTTATTGGATCTGATTCAACAGCACCACCAAAAATTAATCATTTTTAAGTTAGGCCACTTCCGGCCAATCCTGAAAATTTTGTCAAAAACGGTCCACAACGTTTTGAGTTACTTTGCAAACTGACAAACCAACAAACAAACAAACGAGCCCTGGTGAAAATATATCCTCCTTGGAGGCGGGGGTAACTTTAAACAAAAAGTCGGTTAGTGGTTTGATTCCTGCCTCCAGCGGTCATGTGCAGTGGTGTCCTTGAGGAAGATACCTGCCATCACTATGAATGTGTGTGTTATGAATGTATGTGTTATCACTTCAAACAACAAACTATTATTTGTCACTTTAAACTTTATGACTTCTACTACTTAAAACTTCAAACAATCACCTATTAAAACATCCAACTAAGCTTGCTGACTTAGTGTTTTTGCCATGTGGTTCTGGTTCCAGTGGGTTTACCATTAAGTATTATCCACTAAGCAGCAAGCATAACTAAAGTGGTAAAAGTAAACCCAAACAGCAATATTATGAACCATAGATCCAGAATAATGAAAGGTGTTTAAAAAGTAATTCTCTGTGGATTCATCTTAGCAACACTTTTCAATAAAAAGATTATTGCAGCAATAAAGATGTTAAATACCCACTGTTACGTCTCTCATTTGTGGATTTCCTCTTTGTGACTCTGACATACTTATCTGCCAGTGCTTCCCACAGACCACTCACTCCAGACTCATATTTTCTACTGCCTGTCTTTCCAGTGTCTACAGGATAAACCTTTCAATTCCAGACTCTATCTGCATGACATTGATGCCATGTGAAGGCTGTGGTAGGAAGGGGCTCAGAAGCATGCTAAGGGGTAAGGGTTGGGCTATGCTTCTGTACACTCCCAGCATTCACCCTTGTTAGCCTTTACCAGTTAGACAATGCCCTGATGAAACATGACAGGACAAGCTTTCATCGCCATGCTGGGGCTAATGCTTTAGCAACTGCACTGTTTTGTAGCTCTTGCAGAGAGAGATGATTTTAAATGGCCACACACTAAGCTTTTTGTTTTTTAGTGCTACTGTTGGAATAGCGATAACAAGAAAAACAACACCCAGAGACACAGAGCAAGCCCAAGAGTGAGTGACTGCAAAACTGACAAATGCTTCATCTGAAGTGAAAATGCACCCAAAATAGGAGTCCATGTTTTGCCAGTGATCTCTGAGAATATTCAATATGGTGAATATTGAATTATTTGTGAACATAAACAATCCCAGGAGGCTAGACTGTGAGGAATACAACCTGCAGCTGTTAAAAATCTGAATTTGTGGAGTTGTTCAGAAGAGCCTTCTCACCACAGTTCCCATTGTCTCCTCGCGCTGTGAACAGATACAAGCCGGGAAAGACCTCAGGTAATGTCACAGTGCATTCAGATCCTGATCATTTCAAAGTCAAGGCTGATAGTGTTCCTCTCTGATGGTATTGCTTGTCTTTGTGACGATCAGGGAACAGCAGGAAGCTCACAGAATCACCTGTGTGTGCATGTGTGTGTGTGAGTTAGTGTAAAGCCATGTTGGTAGCTGCACAGCTGATTGATATCAAAAGTGAACCATAGGCTGAAAGGTCCCCCAGCGCCAGATGAAAGGCAGGATTAACAGAAGAGGGGTTGAGCTGCGATGAGCACCGGGAGTGCATCGGGGGAGATCAGATGAGGAAATAATAGAGAAGGGTCCCTCGCCTTCACAGAGGGGCAGACACACAAGCCGGGCTTATGAGATGCAGAAGAGCTGCAGGAGATTGAATGATCTGTTCCAGAGAGTTGGCAGCTTTCCCGGCAAAGTTCCCAATCCTCTGAAGAGGTGGAAGAAAACCAATCTTGATGGCGAAGAAAGATATTAGAATTACAAAAAATGGCAGCGGCAGCAGGGTCGGCAAAACACAATTCACTCACTTTTTCCGTGCCGCTATATGCCACTTATTCCACCTTTGATCATCAGCTGTGATATACAGATCCACTAAATTATCCGTTTCGCACAGATTTCTGAAAGGATGTCCCGATTAGCCGACTGACACTGGTGTATCCTTGTGTGCATATGTTCTTCAGAGCTGTGCTCTGTCTAGAGTCACGAGCAGACTGATCGTGATACACAATGCCATTTAAAACAGCTAATAAAATGCTATGATTGGTGCGTGCTGGCCCATAGCTGAAAATCCCAATCATGCAGTTTGATGATGAGCTGGAGATCACTATTGATCCACTCAGGCACTCTGTTTCCCATTTGCCCAACCACAACAGGGACAACACGCTGCCGCCGGAGTGAGGGCATTTTACCATTGATTGCCTCATCCGGGAAGAGCTCATCGAGACTCTTCCCAAGTGAAGCACTTTGTTTGTGGCAAGTCTCAAAATTATTATTTTTTTTCTTTTTCTCTCTCTGTCAGACATAATGTAGATGCGGTAAACTTATGAAATGTATGTTTTGGTTTTATTCTTTCATTTTCAGAGCTTTCATACTGCAAAAGTATCGACCGGTCATGTTGTGTGGAGCGGACATAGCAGACAAAATGTACGCTACGAACACCAGCAATCTGTAGCAAGGTTATTTTCATGAACAAAAATTAACTAGAATTGGGAAAAAAAAACATTTTCTTTAACTGAAATAAATAAAAAGTAAAAAAAAATGACAACTAACCAACTGTATTGTGTGTTTACAAAACCAAAACATATTGAAATTATAGATAAAAGTCACTTCTTTGTCAATTTTGGATCATTATGAAATTGATTTAATTTGCTCGAAATGATTTTACGTGAGCTGGCGGCACTGTACGGCACCTCACGGTCCATCACTTCATGTTTAGTGCAATATTACACACATTTTGCACTTAAGGCTGCTGTGCTAACACAAGCTATGAAAAAATAAAAAAAAAAAAAACTAATCAAAAATAAACTAAAATTAGTAATTTAGAAAAAAAAAAAGAACTAACAAAAACTAGCAAACCCACTCTAAAAAACTGATTAAGACTAATTCAATTAAAGAAAAAAAATCCAAATAAAACTAAACTACAATGAAAAATCCAAAACTATTATAACCTTGATCTGTTGTCAGAAACAAAGACAACCTTTATTACTCCTTTCAGCCTTGACAACAACAGCTCATGCCACATTCACTCCTTCCATTTATACCTTTCATAATAAAATCCACAAAACGTTCAAACCTCTCGTTGAAAAAGTCTTAAATTCATGTTCTGTATCACTGATAGACAGCCACTTCATGTGTCAAGGATAGAACAAATAATTCTCCAGCATCACAACAGGAAGGCAGCAGACTTCAAAATGATAATTGTTAACAATTAAACCTGTTGACAGCTTTAAATGACAGGCCTCATATATATATATATATATATATATATATATATATATATATATATATATCTGTATATATATATATGTTTTAATAGTGACTTTGTTATAGTGTCTTTTGATGTTTCCTGGCCCACCAAGGTGAAATGAATGAAAAGCAGAAGTCCTTTGCATCCTAATTGGCGACATATCCACGAGTCATGTTGTATCCTCACTTCACTTCAGTGGTGTTTTACAGAACATTTCCCTGTATTTAATGTTCCCTGGTGAAAGGCAAAAAAAAAAAAAAAAGAGACAGAACCCACCACTGCACCACTAATTGGCTGCATGAAACATTCAAACAAAAGTTTAGACACAATTTTCCGAAAAACAGGAAAGATTAACTAAGGCACCTTGTTATTCAAATTAGTCAGTGCCGACTCAGAAAACATGCCATTAATGATGTAACGAAAGCAGTGCTTTGTTATGGCCCAGCTGCAGTCATAACACAGACAAATGCTCCACGCTGTTTTTCAATTATTTGACGGAAGTGAGAATGCCCTATAGCGGTTGTTTTTTGTTATTCTATTTTGATGATTATGATGATACAAGCCGGGCGAATGTGATAGTTTGCAAACTGGCAGTGATTGTATGGGGGAGCTGCTCACACGGGGAATAGATTGTGTTTGCTGTATTGAGCTCCTGTGCATTTGTCTAATAGTTAGAACACTGTTTTTTTTTTCTGCGTGGAACTTATCATCCAGTATATCTGCACCTGCAGCTACAATAAATTCCAAATAAGTGTGTGTTTGCTCCATTGTGTTAGCTTTCTTACTGATAGATATATACTCTCGCATTTGAATGGCTCTGAATAATTCACACCGTTGTTCACCATCAGATATGTGTTTCAGTGAATGTGCAAGTCAGTGTGCCTCAGAATAAAAGCAGGGGTGTGTTTACACTGCATATAGTTCATGTTTTGATACCTCATTGATTTAAAACCCACATAAGACTCTGGCAAAACTCATGCAAAAGGTTTGCCGACCCTTTTTCACCCTCACAGATTTACCCGACTTCCAAGAGTACTGCGTCAACTTCCTGTAATAACAAATAAAATGCTGCATTTTGGTGCACAATTTCCTGCCCTTTATTAAGCCCATTGTCTTTCTCTCATGCTGTTCCAATTGTATCCCCCCCCCCCCCGAGAACAAATCTGGTGTCTTGACAGTCGCTCGCTGATTTCTGGAGAGGGGAGGGTGAGGCTGATGTTTGCGCGATGGCCGAAGAGGACACTGTTTTGACAGATCGGTGTGCCACTGTGACCGTCTGAGAGGATCTCGGGGTCAAACGGCAGACATCTACTTTCTGACAGCGATGGGCACGTTAGCTCTGACCCTGCGAGGTGGCACAAATGTGGAGGGATACGCTGTACGGGTCACGTAATAACTATGTGGAGAACGCTGAGGTGCACAGCACGTACAGTACAGTAGAGTCTGTACTGTGTTGAGTGTACAGGTGTTTTGATATTCACAATATAGATACAATTCAAACTGCATTTGACATAGTTGCTACAATATGCCCAAATCAAAGTCCTTAACTCATTGAGATATAGTCCTTTTATAAAACAGAAAGTGCCTTGTGCCAGCATTTTTAGCCATTCTGAGTCATCTTTCAAGACCCACAGAATATTTTTACTGTGTCTTTGAAAACACTGAATAACTCAAATGAAAGAAGAGACTCTCTATTTCATCATGAAAAAAAAGTTTGTTTTTTGTTCCATTCTTGTTTTATCAGAGGTAGAGGCCACTTTCACCAAAATCACCATTTTTTTGTCCAGATTCTGTTTGTTTTGCTCTCTAATCTCGATCGTCTCCACTTCTTGCTTTGATCTCTGTAGCGTATACCATCTCTTTATGTCCCGACTACGAATCCCAGAAGCCCCAATATTGCTCACAGGCTGTGTGAGAGTGTCCTCTTGTGCCAGCTGCCAAAAAACACTTTGATGTATATGATATCATATATATATATTTGTATACAGTATATATATATATATGATGTGTATATATGTCTATGGCACTCAAGCGTTGGATTAAAAAGAAGAACACTTTATTTATCCCTCAATGGGGAAATTATAGTTGTTTAATTCTATTATTATTTTTCAGTTGCACATCACACACAGGTTATGAAACGCACATGCATTAGAGGAGAGGTGTCAAAGTGAGGGGCTGCCCCGTATCCAGGCACCCCGAGTAGTTGAGGGTTCAGTGCCTTGCTCAAGGGCACCTCGGTAGTACCCATCTATGGCACTCAAAGAGTTAACGAAATCCTCAACTCTGAGTGAGTTCTACAAGTGTTGTAAAATTCATCTCCCACACCAGTCAGTTAAAAACACTGCCTGCCTGGACGCCTCAAGAAAGAACTCCAATTAAGTAACAATCTGTTTCCTTGTAATTATATGTACCAGCTTGCTTAAATTAGGCTGAAACCCGTTCCAGAATTAGAACTTGAAATGAGGTCAAGAGCGTGTCAGTGTTTCTACGCACACAATTGTGTGTGTGTGTGTGTGTGTGTGTGTGTAGGGGGAGTGTAATGGTTGTAGTCTATGCAGGGCTTGGGGGGTGTAGAGATGACAAGGCCCCTGGAGTCAGTGGTGCTTCTTTCACAACACTCCGGTCAAGATTCTTCAGACAGCCAGGTCAACAAACAAATGCTTGTTTTCTACTCATTAGAGCGCTCTGGCAAAAGAGAAAAAGCTTCCAGAGAATAGCTGGAAGGAATGATGTGCCAACTCAAGTTACACATTCTGCCTCTTTATTTCCTCCGTTCTGAGGGACTCCAAAAAAGTACTTGGGGGGGAATGTGTGTGTATAGATATATATATATATATATATATATATATATATATATATATATATATATTTGTCAAAGTTAGCACATCTCCTCCCCTAGAGGAATTTGTTTTTTTAGGTCTCTGTGGTCATCGCTTTTTGAAAAGGCTGTGATAGGTTCAAGATTTAGTTTTTGGATGAAAGTTGGAATTGTCTAATTGACAGATAAAAGTTTGCTGTCACTCTCCGTGGTCGACATGAAGCTGGACTTACCAGCATCACTATGCAAGATTTAAATAAACAACCAAGCGAAGAACTAAGCGCTGTCAATGGAAGTAGCACTGAGAAGTTGCTAAATCTGGTGAGAAAGTCATAAAGTCTGCAACACTGACAGCTCATCTATTCTGGCCTCCCTCCAAAAGCACTCCGTTCAGACTATCATTATGAACATAAACAACGAACATGGCTACTCACAACTGTCAAGCTTGCTGCTTGTGGAGGCCTGCAATGACACACAGTTGACTCTTGAAGAGACTTCCAGCGAATATAACAAAAATATATTACCAACTCCATTTTATGTCTTTTTTTTTATAATAACTATCATTTTGGAATATGTGCTGAATCATTGTGCAACAGTGCAAAATGTTGAATTAAAGTACATAATTTGTGTTAATGGCAAATGAATGCAACATTTCTAATAAATACCTTCTGTACAGCGACTGTACTAATTTGACCATAAATAGGACCAATTAAACCACAATGTGTTCTTCTTCTCCAAGTGGCCAGTTAGCATGAGGCCAAGAAGAAAGCTTGGCTCTGCAGTGTTTTTGTCATGTCGTGGGCTGGAGCCTTTCTCATCAGTTTTTCATTAGGTTTCCATTTCCAATTAGGTGCAAGCCTCAGTCGACGAAAGTGAAGCAAACAAACAATAAATTAGGCAAAGGTGCAACTACGATATCTGCCAAGACATGCTTCAGTGCATCACATAGCTTACTGCCAACACAATTTTCTTCTCTGGACATTTCAGGGTATTTGTTAAGACAAGAGTGAGACAAAACCCAGAGATAACCCTGCCAATTATGGTATATCGGTATGCCTTTCTGACTTAAACTGCAAATACAGTACAGAGTATAACAATGCCTATAGTAAATGATAATGCTAATTGTTAGTTTGCAAACACATACTGAGGCATTCAGTGGTTATAATTGGAAATTATTACCTGATTCCTTGCTTATCAATGCAACCAGCTGGTCCTCCGGCCCGTTGTCTCATGACAAGGCCCTAATTGCTTCCCACATGTGGTTAATGTAAGTTCATTTGGTCACTAATGAGAACTGTCATAGAGTAGAGGCTTTTTTATCCAAACCAAAATTATTGAAATTGTCAGGTTCACCCTATGGGCATAATGTGCAAAAATATTTAATTGGAATTGGAAGGTTATTTTAGTATGGCTCAGTTGTTTACACAGAAGGAAAAATAGCTTCACATGTGACAGGGGATTTTGCAACACCTTTTTGTATTTTTTATTTTTTTTTTTTGATGGAAAAAAAATCAGCTTGGTGTTTGAACAGTCTGTTCAGTGCTTCATGATTTGAGATTACATTATAATGGATAATTTTTCATCAGAATCAGCGTGTGTGCAAGACTTTGGAGGCCATAAATGTCATATTCAACCAAACTGTAGTGAATCAAGTTCCTTTTTACTGAACTTCTACATGCTGACAGAATGGCCGCTCTGTCGGGAACATCATGCACAAACTTTGTTTCAAAATGAATATTTCAAACAATAACCCAGTCAGCTGTCACTAATAGTCTGGTTCCTGTGACTCTGGCACGATGGACTCTTCCATCTGCTCTTCTTTTTCCATTTCCAGGGCCCTAAGCCCATTGGTTCCAAAGGCTTACAGCCTTAAAACTGGTCCTGAATATATACATAGTTTCATTTTTTTTTAATTTTACTTTGGGGGAAAAAGGCTCCATGATTGCCTGAAATTGCTGGGAACTATGGTTTTTAATAAGTTACTCCTCATTCTGAAGTAAATATAGAATCAGTTGAGGATCATGTTTAGTCAGGGATTAATACACATTGGATTTTTAATAGAGGCGCTCTGTGGCAGAGAGGTAAATATACGTATATTATATGGAATATAGGATCATGTACCAGGAACAAGTGACTGACTGTTGCAGACATAGATTCCGTGAGTTCAACTTCAATGCATCTGCAAGTTAAAACTATCCCATTGATTAGAAAAAAGCTGACAGTTGAAGTTATATGGAACGATATGTTGTTGATTGATTTTTTTTTTTAATTGATTTTATCTTAATTTGATATATTAATTTTAGTTGACTCCCCCGGTGTAGACGGTTCTTGCTATTAATATTAATTAACTGTCAGTATTGATATTGTCATGGGAATTTTTGACAATTGAAGAAAGGTGTTAAATAATAAAAAAAAAACCACATTAAAAATACTGAGTCTTCTTCTCCAAAGCCACACAGTTAAATAAAAGCTTCCATCCACTCTGTATGCTTTCTGTTGTTGTCTTATTAGTGATTAATTCCTCGCACATTTTCCTGTTTACCCTCTCTCTCCTGCAAATGTTTGCTTTTCTTTGTTTGTCATGCAAGTATTTTCTGCATAGGTAAATAAGTTGATGTCCGTGTGAGTTTGTGCAGCCATTCCTCTGAGTTTGCAGAGGTACCCAGCGAGAGCATGGACAGAGTCTCAGTCAGTGGGGAGGTAAATTTACACACTGATAACGGTCAATGACAAGAAGACCTAGACAGCACAAAAGCTTTTGCTGGACCTTCAAAGGACATGACACAAATTGAGGGATGGGAAAGCAGGGGGCTGCCATCGAGTTGTCAACACAGCCTCTGTTATGCTTTTTGTCCAAGTTCAGATTCTTTGTTAAAGCAGCAACTCAGAGCAGTGTGCCACCATGCCAGCCAGAGATCCAGACCCCTGGGCTATTATCAGAAAGGCTTTGCAACAGCACCTCAAAGTTTCACTTCTCTCAGACCTCTGGACAAATGAGAATGAGATGAGTCTTTGCTTTTGATTATTTAACTGAAAACTAACTTTGGCAGTTCTTGAAATGTTAAAATCCCTCGTCAACTATCTGCCAGAATCAGTTTCTGAATAAACAGAAGTGTAAAAGAGGCCATGCAGTGGCAGAATCACACTTCATTTCACATCTGTAACACCTGGTTTTAACAGATGTTGATGAGGTTTGGCAGCTCACGAGAGGCAGTGAGTCACGTCAACATCAAAACATTTCTCTTGTTTGCTGATTGGGCTCAGTCGTCTTTTCTCTGAGTGTTTTTCGTGCATTTGAATCTTGGAGTGAATAGCTGAGATTCTGAATTTACAAGTCAACCAGCAGAAAGCTGACCTAGAATCACATATTTTACTGAAGACTTGACAGTCACACATTCATTCAGCCAACAAAGTGATGAACACATTTCTGTGGCATATTTTGTTTGTTTTGCATTACATATTATACTATATTCCGACTTAGCTTCTTACCTATTCCCAAATTACTTATTCGAGAGAAGAAGGCCAGTCAAGTAAGTCCTTTATTATGGGATACATGTCAATATTAGTTGAAATGGGAGACAGGGAGGCATTGGAGTGCTCTTATTATCCCTTCTCTCTAAGTGACATTGGGTATTCATGGTCAAACTTGGCTCTAATCAAGAAAAGCATATTGAATTGAGTTCACTGAAGGACTTCTTACATTTATCTTGACTCACACTGTCAGCTGTGCTTGTGTGAGTTGAGCTATGGGTGAAGGATGCTCAGAGGATGAAGCAAGCAGAAAGGTGTAAGGTTGTTTTCTGCGATTTAATCAAATGATCAAGTGGCTAGAGAGCATCAGGGTTTATGGAGGCTACTGTCCATGAAGCTCCTGATATATATTACGTATGGTGGGATAGATTTCTCTCAAAAGAAGATCACGGTTTTGACCCAAGTCAAATTAGGTCCTGATGTTGACAGACTTGACAGTGCTAGCGAGAAAACGATGGTTGAATACATCTTTAGAGTGTCAGCCAGTCAGTCCACCACTTTGGGCCACTCTGTATAATTCAAACAAATAAATGGATTGCTACAAAGTTTTGCACAGAAATTAATATTACCCATTGGAAAAGTCCTACTGATTTTATGTTTTCCCTTAAGTTTTACCCATGCTGTGAAGTATCTCAACATCTACTTGATGAATTGTGTTTCCAAGCAATGTATCAGATTGTATGCAGATTTTGCATTGTTTAATCCGGTGTGTTAAACCGTATTGTTGGACAATATATAAAGGGAGGAAAAACAGAAATATTCCCTGTCACATTACAGTATGTCTATTAATCTTAAGTATGCGGCAGTGGATGAAATACACAATTAAGAGGCAAAATAGATCCAGAAAAGCATGTAAAAAGCTTTTCCCTTCAATCTCAAGTTCCAGCTTTAGACAAATTTTCTAGGCAGGTATGTAATAGACAAGGGCACAGGTTGATATAAAGGGAATATTGTTTGCAGGAGTGCAAAATCGACCAAAAATAAACGTTATATGAAGTGAATCTTCCTCACGAAGGTCAGTTAGAGAGGGCACAGCTATGACTGTGACCATGTCAGCTTTGTTAATGTTTAGACAGCGTGCGGCGAAGTAGAATTGCAGTTGGTGCAGTTCCACTTGTCATGCTTCATATTTAGGAGAGTGTGAGAATGTCCTGGAGAGGAGGCAGATATGGCAGTGACAAGGTCACCAAACAATGACTCTGGTAGGACTTTACACATTACAGCACATCTCCTTTCATTTAGACTGTTGCTTCTCTTCTCTATCTGCTCCCTTTCTGTCTCAGTGCTGATCATCTTGGACCTCATGGCTTTTCCAGTTTACAATGGACTGTTTGACACTGCTTCAAGGGTGTTTTATCCCAACAAAACTCTTTTTTTTGTAATATACTGGATTCAAAGTTTCCATTTGTTCTGGAGGCTTCCCTCGTAATCGTTGACCATAAGAGATCACAGCGCCGCTGCCCTTTCAGCTGTGCCTTAAGAGACATGTTTCAACTACAAGTCTCTAATCACAGTTCATAACCTTTCACATGACATCAGTTTTGAAAGGAGCCAAAGGTTTGGCCTCTGGGCTGCTGATTTGTTTGCATGTGCTGACCTTTTGTGTGCACTTATGATCTATATGATGGCTAGACACATCAAGCAATTCCTCTTTCTGCTTTTCTTTCTTGAGTTGACCTCAAATCTTTTCCTCGCCACAATTTTACAGCCCTGAAATCATAACATGTCCTACACGCTTTGCCTCAATTCCAAAAACAAACTCATACTATCTACTATGACTAGGATTCACAACACCACCAGAAATATGGTTCCATATTGCATTCTGCATCTCGTTTCTTCCCCACATTTGTTTATGATGATATGAGTCTGTCAGGGGAGCCTTATGGAAAGTGCCAGTGTAAATACCTGTCCCTTCCCCTGCAATACGGAAACGAAGGTGAACGCCTTTGATCACACTGACATAAGTGAATGAAATGAGGAGGAAATGGAGAGCTGGCAATTGGGACAAATCACCTCTAAAATTGAACATGACAAGCCTCTGATTGTAATCTCCATGTGGACTTTTAGGGGATGGAGTGTCTATGATGACGGGGAATATGAATGAATGTGAAACTCATTTGAAAGGAGAGGAAAGGTAGAAGGAAACTGACCGAAAGAGGCATATTTCAGCCATATACACATGCACTTGCACATCTTTTTGGTTTGTCGAAAGGTGGGATTTATTTTCATCAATTGTAGTAACAATAGCAGTGTACTAAAACTCATAAACTAGTTGGGAATGAATGAGCAAAAATAATTTTGAAGGGGCAATTAGAGAAATAAATAAGGAGCAAATGATAGGACAATTGTGAAAATACGATACTGTCCATTATTTATATAAATATCCATCAGAGTGTATCTACAACTACCAGTGAGTGTTTTAGCTCCTGTTAGCAGAGACTGATAATAAGAAAACAAGAGCTGAGTTTTAGAAAGAGAAACTATGTGGAAACTGAAAGGCCATCTTATTCATGTATTGAGCGCATATCAACATGCCATGATAATATTGGAGAAGTACCTCCTAGTGCCGGAGGGCACTAGCAAATAATGTGATCCCAACAACCCATCAGACCTGGAAATGCTCAAACTGTGAGTGTGATTTCTGGACGCAACAACTTTTATTTCTGTTTAATTAGAAGGACTTATCCACTGACCAACTCATCACATCATGGTCTCATATTAAGCTGCTGCTCCAGTGCATTCTTGTGCTCGGGGTCCATTTCAGCTTGATGAGACCAATCACATACAGTATGCAGACCCCGGTCCACATAATCACAGAGTGTCATTGCTCAGCCAGGGCCCATTGCAGTCTTAATGAAACAGGAGCATTTCATGCACAAACGCGGCCTTTATGAGTGTCTACAGTATGGTTTTGCAGCTGCGCTGCGGTGCATCTGCATGTGCATGTTAAGATTTGAAATTTATTTACCCCACGTTGATAGGGAAGTCTGCAGCTGTTTGCCTGTTACCGGGGTAGATTACAGCATGCAGTCGTGCACGAGAAATGGAAACTCCCCCACACCAACAAACACACATTTATACACAGTAGAGTGAAAGCGAGACACTGGGAGTCTATTCCATATACTGATTTATATAATGTACACCTGGGTTATGAGGTGAATTATATTAATTACACTGAATGGCCCAGTAGAGGAAAGCAGCACAGCAACAAGGTCTGGAACTCTGCAAGTGACACACTAAGCACCTGCTGAAATTACGATAACTACAACAATTTGGGCATTCCTTTGTTAAAAATATTTTTTCCGAAGATCAGTGTACCATTGCGAAGGTTAAGTATATTGAATATTACTTCTAAAACATGATTTTTTTTGATTGATAAAATAATAAAAGTACAAAATGAAAAAATACAATAAGGCTGAAACATGCTACTTTTGACTATATTGATTATATAGTAATGATAACAATACGTATGGGAAATTTGCTCCTGGCTGTGCCCTAAAATTACAGTCCTATGTCATACTCCAAGTACACTTGGTCATGAGTCTGGATGAATTCTATTCCCTCACTGTGCATGAAACCACACAGGGACACTTAACAGTTTCTTTCTCCTTGTGCACTGACCTGTGTACTGACCTACAGAAAGGACTGTAAATACAAAGTGTTCCTGCACAGAGAGGCAACACGAAGCATTAATACAAAGAAAAAATGGAATAACATATCACCCCGCATTAGCTACGTGAAGTGTGAAACACTGCTGTGAGTGTTTAATGTACTTTCAACATCAGTTGTTGTGAGTACTTTTGTTATTACATCTTGTCGTCGCACTGTTGTGTTCATAATGTGTTGGAGTTTTGGCCCCAAATATAAGATAAGGTAGACGTTTATTCATCCTTTATTATTTCTTCCGCAACAGTTGCCTTACACAGTAGGAAAAAGTAAGGAGATATAAATGAATATAAATATATAAACAGAAAATATTTAAAAATATACCCAGTGCAGAATAGTGCAAACATGGAATCTAAACACTACAACAATATACAAAAAAAAAAAAAAAGAAACTATAAGAGCATAACTTTGAGAGCATAAGTATGCTGTAAGCTGTCAAGTAAGAGTATAAAAAAGTGACATGATGAATGTCACAAAGGGTTAGTATGTAGCATTTATGGTGATCTATTGGCAGAAATGGAATATATTTCTAAGAAATTAATGAAATATTTATGCTTTTGTATCCTTAGAATGAGCCATTTATGTCTGCATATGGAGTGCGGCCACCTCACGGATGCCATGTTTCTACTGTAGCCCAGAACAGACAAACCAAACACTAGCTCTACATGCTTGCCACATGGGAGAATTGGTCACAATCTGCCACCTCACGATTGCATTTAAAACAAATTGGAATAATACATGACATCGCATTGCCTCATCACCGTCATTACTTACACATCACACAACTACTTTCAAGTTCAAATGTGATATTTTTCAGTGCAGTTTATAGTTCTTCGCATGTACAGCCTGTAATTTGCCAGAATAAAGCTAGTGTAAAGTGTTAGAAATTTAAATGAAAAGCATTGTGTCAATGGTATATTCCTTAGTGTTTATCATTGAAATCATTTTGTTCTCTCAACTCATTTCTCCCTTTCTGTTGACCTGGTACAGGGACAGCTGAGCACAGCTCCTGTGATAACTGTCATTAGCATGCCACGAGTTCGGTGTTAATATGCAGTTTCTCTGGGTTGGCATTTTGCACCGTGTTATTACCGCTGCCCAGATGTCACTGGAAGGGGTCGGCCGTGCGTGTGGTTTTATTGCCTCAGTCTCACATTCACCCTCTCATACTTTCTCTCCCAGTCCACTCTACCATCCCAGCCCAGCATTTATGTTCCTCATTCAGTACGGTGAAAACTATTCTCAGAGGTTAGAGATTTCCTGTAATTTTAAGTAATTTCAACGATTTTCTTCCATTTTCCAAACACCGGCTTTGGGTTAGAGCGGCACGGTGGTGCAGTGGTTAGCACTGACGCCTCACAGCAAGAAGGTAATTGAGTCTGTCTCGGGTAGTCAGGCTCAATTAGTTAATTTAAATTGCCCATAGGTGTTAATGTGAGTGTGACTGGTTGTCTGTCTGTATGTGCCCTGGTGACTTGTCCAGGGTGACCATGTATGAGGATAAGCAGTTGATGGATGGATGGATGGTTTTTGGTTACTTCCATACTTTTATACAAACCTGTATGTGTCACACATCTAACTGTGTGAGCACACTGACGTTCATACAGATTTTGCTCATCATCATTATGTGCAGCTGAGATGTTGGTCTATTAGCAGTTAGTGTACTGTTCTCTGTGGTTGGGCTAATCTGTTCCCTAATTGCCTGGACAGACAGGGAGAGGTCCAAGCTCCATTTGGCCAGTCCATTTCACACAGGCCTATTTCCACGTCATTTAGCAGGTGAAGCACATTACACATCTGCTGAAATGATCGTGTGATGAGACAAGGCCCACACCACTGGTAGCATTATGGCGTTGTCTTGAAAATGACCTGTCATTCTCCTTCACAAGGTCGGGAGGCAATACAACCACTAGCTCTGTTAACATGTGGGGGAAAAGTTACTTTAATGTATGCAAGTTCAGGAGTTTGACAGTTTGGTAGGTTTCTTTGCAGCTGTCTAATCTATGTGCTCTGCCATCAGGTTACATGAGACAAAGATTACTTAAAGGGAGTCTAAGTAGTAATGGTCCAGAACAGAAGTTACAGCAGAAAAAGGCTCTATTACAAACTGTGCAAGTTGAGATGAACGTGCCGTTAACAAACCAGGATGGCACTAATAGATAATCAAATTGCATTGTTGTGACTTTGGACTTTGACACAAATTAAAGTAAAATAATCTTTATCTCTACAGTATGTGTTTATAATTCTTTCTCCCAAGCTTTTAAAGAAGAAATGTCAATAGAAGAATTTTTAACTCACTGAGCCAGCCTTTTTTTTAAAAACAAAAATGCCTTGTGCCAGCGTTTTTGGCCATTTTGAGTCATCTTTCATAGTACACAGAATATTTTGTATATGACTCTGTCCTGACTACAAATCCCAGAAGACCCAAAATTACTCAGAGGCTGTGGGAGACTGCGATTGGTGACTCGTTGCTGGGAAAAAAAAACAAAAAACAAAACTATACACACACACACACACACACACGTTTATGGAACTCAAGCTTTCTATTTTTAAAGGACGTGACAAGAGTTAAGGGTATCACTGTGAAGCAGTGTTGTGATGAGTAGGCACAGATAATGTGTGATGTGTGACACGACAGAACAAAATAAAATCTGCTCTGCAAATGTGTTAGTAGGAAGAAATTCAAGCTGTTTGTTTGGCATCAAACACACAGTCTGTTCTAGGTAGGAAACTGGGGGGCTTTAAGTTTTGCTTTATGGTTTCATCTTTTTGCACTTTTTTTTACTGAATTACTTAAGCATTTTAAGTCATTTTTTGTGTTAGTAGGTAAGTTTAAGTGCTATAATTTGTATCATTTAATTCAGATTTCATTCACATGTCAATTTTTTGTAATGTTGAGGTCTCTAGTTTAGAAGAGGCTCACACTTGTGTAGCTTGTTTTTTGGCAGCAACACCTTCCATAAGATGTCCATAAGGAGGTTTGTATGCCTGTATGAGCAATAGGCCTGTCCTGCTCTTAGACATAGCCCTGGGGCATTCAAGCATCTCGCTCTCTCTCATTCACTCTCTCTCTCTCTTTATGTCTGTGCATCTGAGTGATAGGCAGGATGTTGGGAAGGTATTCAGCTGCAGAGTGCAGATTCTCCATGAAACTTTTATTCAGCTCCAGTCTGAGGTGTCTGCAGCAGCACACTACACCTCACACTACCCTGACACTCAGTGCAACTCCTGTACCCACTGTTCAAGGACTCATATTGGGGAAAAAATGAGGTAGGAATAGGGCAATGCTGAGGTGTGGCTTTCCAGTCCACTACTGATGTAAAAAAGAAATTAAAAATGGCACCGTGAGATGCCAACTAATCTCACTACCAGACACACACACAGCACAAAAGCTCATCTCAGCTTTGGTTGCCATCCAGGTCATCTTCCCCCGTCTCTTTACACTCTCAGCATGTCAGGCCTGATGTGAAAGGAAATATAGTAGAGGGCAGAGGCAGCCCAAACAATGACAGATACACAACCTCTCCTAATTTAATTTTACAGCAGATGGCAAAATGTAACCTATGGCCCTGACAGATTGCTGTTTTGGTAAAGCCTTCCAGCTCTGCCCGAGAAAAGGGAGAGAAGCAGACGGATGAGGTTGGGTGGAAGTGAAATGGCAGAGGCAGAATACAAAGACTGGGAGAGACAAATATCTGAGGCTGAAAAGTTTGCTTGAATAAAAGCAAAAGATAGACATAAAGACAGTTTAAAAAGTGGAGCCACGAGTTAAAGCTGACAGATTTACAGGAGATCAATGATCTGAACTTTGCCGGGTCAAACTGGAACGAGTGAAAACTCACGAGAGAGATGTCAGCAACAATGAAAGGCCAATTAAGAGCAGAATCAGAATGGCGCAGAGTGAGATGAGAAGGAGAGCAGGAAAACAACTCAAAGCGAGACGATAATTACGCACAAGATCCTCTGATCACTTGTCATCTGTGATGCAGATGATAGAACAAGTGAATGGTTTTTAATTAGGCGTGCCTCTCCGAAGGCTAACCTTCTTTAACCGGCATCGATGCTTTGTCGAGTTGACCTGGTGCAGTTCTCATTTCGCCGCAGAGTCAAAAATGAAGAACATAAATGAAACAAAACAAAAACAGGATGAAAGACTTGCATTGACACAACATAGTGACTGTAGTACTTTTTCCTTCCTCATCTCGACATCCGACATGGTGTACTACCTTAATTAGACAATACCACTACTCCCAGTCTCACATTTAACACGTTCAATTTTATTTATTTTGTTTATAATGACAACATTCACAACATATTATCTAGTTGTTCATTTAATTTGGCTGATGGCTGTTAGCACATTCAACATTCAGGAGGAACATTCATTTGGAGTTGTGTTACTGCCCAATGACTGGTTAGTTCATCAACTTCTAGCTCGGTTTGGGGCTCCACCAGCTAAAAGAGTAAATTGCATGCCAGAAACTACAAAACATTTTGACTTGAAGCTCATTTTGTCGTTCCCCCCCCCAGCCCCCAAAAAATACTTAAATATCAAAAAATCAAAAAAATAAACAAAAGGTTTATTCATGTTCTTATTTAGCTTCGCGCGCAGCACCAAACACATGTTTTGCTACTAAATGCCAACCTGACAGGAGGCTCTACAAGCAGCTGCATAATGTTACAACCCACAGCTACAAGCACTAAACTTTAAGGCTCTTCCAAATACTGTAGAGGTAATATGAGGACTTCTCCTAAACATCACTTCTGAAAAGAGATGCACTTTATGTGTGGTACTCTAAACACACGCTAATGAAGCAGCACGTACCGCACAGGACTGCTGGTGCTAATGAAGTGGTATTGCTGTAGGAGGCCATTAGCGCCCCTGGCTCTGGTTTGTGTATTGAGAAGGGCTTTAATCTGCTTCTCCAGGGTACACAAGACCCATCAGAGTGCGTTTAGCAGGTCGGCCCTCAGCACCTACCTCCACTACTGCATGTTGTGTTGTGTTTGTTGATTCATGTTATCTCAACATTACGGTAGTGAGCAACCCTTGAGGGATTTCTTCAGACGTGGGCATTTAGAGAGGCAGGAAAGACATTCTGAATGATAACGAACCGTTTATTTCTGTAATAAACTAACACATGCTTGTAGCTAATTGAGTTCCAAATTGCTGCCAGCGAGTTTTGAAAAGGGTGAATTGGCTTCGCCAAAGTGCTGCAGAGATTTACACAGCCATAGTTAAGTTCAAGATGTGTTTTGTCTTAAACTATACCTCACTGTGAATTGCATTAACCAAACAATCAATACATGAACTCTATATTTAATGAGCATGTGTTACCATTTGACTTTGATTGCTTAATTTGTCTGAGCTGATATATCTTAAAGAGACATACAGGAATAAAATAAAGCGATTAATATTCTCAAATGAAAACTTCTGTCCCAATTAAGGAGCTGTAGATGAAAACATCTTCATTTCTAATAGGAGGGCACTTAGAGGTTCAGTCTGTGAGGGATAATGTTTTTATTTTCCTTTTTTTCTTCTTCCAATTGCCGCTGTTATTTAGATTTAATTGGGTTTTAAATAGATCAGACAGAATGCAAAGGATATCAGTTTCTCTAATGACATTGGATGTTGTCGTCTATGAAAGCTCAGGACATTTATACAGGAATGGTATTGAATTGGCAGGAAAATGTATTTAGAGGAGAGAACAGCTTGAGTGTGAATTATACAATTATGGTCGAAGTCATCGAGGCAGGTCTGGGGCCAGTCAGATTGTAATCCAGTGCTTTTTTTTGTTTTGTTTGTTAAAAAACTGCTTTTCTTTAATATGGTGCCGTATGAATACATTCAAATTGATTATAGTGTGTTATCAGTGGTTATAAGCCTCATAGATGGGTCAGAAGGGGCCTGCTGCACCCACGAGTAGGTTTTATCATCATTTAATCTGATAACAATCAAATCGGGTGCTCTCCTTCAGAAACTCAAGAATTTGAACCCTGGCCACAAATTTAAGGTACTTTTAATCTCAAGCAATTGAACTGAACCTTGATCAAGGCATTTAACTTCTGTCAGATCAAGACCTATTGGTCTGTGCCTAAAAGCTACTGTAAACTCAAAACGTGTGGTTGAGATAATAAATATTATGAAGGGTTTAAACATAGCTGGAGCTCTCTGGATATCTCTGATCCATTGTCTGGTAGCGGTCCACAAGATCCAGTGCAAACACCACAAAACTTAGTTATCTCAAAATCTGTCAAGTATTTTTTCAGAGAGTCCTGGCAGATAGAAATGTTAAAATTCCTGCAAACATAACTCTGACCTTACTGAGACATTTCCAGCATCTGATTCTGGAAATTGCTTTTTCTTTCTCAGAATATTGATCGGCAGTCATGAGCAGGTGTAGGAGGGCTGATCATGTGTTTATACACCGGATCATTCAAGGCGTGGTTATGAGTGATTGCTGTTCTGCTGATCAATATGGCAGCCACACATTCCATTAGGCTAGCGATTAGCTGTACCAATGCTGAAGTAATGTATTATTTTTTTGAGGGTGATTTAGCAGACTTCACCACATAAATCATTTTGGGGGGGTTCAATTTCAATCTTGTGCAGTGGAGATTTTATCAATTACAAAAGGTCTCTTGCACAGCTTTTAACAAATGGAAAAACCAAGATGGCAAAGACATTTTTCAGTGTCCCATCGACTCGAGGAAGTTCGCTTTAAAGACTTGGCCTGGATGAAATTCAGGGCCCCAGACATAAGAAGGTCGGAGAGCAGCAATGTTAGGCTGAAAGAGGTGCAGCAGGGGTGAAAGTGAGATGGCCAAAGAGAGATGGCAAGGCACAGTGAGGCGTCCTCCATGTTTCATGAGGCCCTCAGCTGTTTCAAGTTCAGCCCCGAGGCATGACCTCCACACGCTGACAGCAAGCTCCAAAAGATCTGTGTTGAAAGTTTCAGTAGGAGCCGCGAAAGATTTGACACACTCTCGGCTTTTGTAGATAACCCTCTCTCACCATTGTCCATCATCCAGACCAGGTGTGAGCTGGCTGAGTCCACCAGCCCACCAGAAGCTTTCATCTTTCTTTTCTTTTTATATGACCATGGATGAGAAAAAGACTGTAGCTGGCTGCAGAATAAAATATTGTGCAAATCAAGAACAGTACTGAGAAGACAAATGGCACCATAGAGTCAGGTGTTAGGGGTAGCTGGTTCAAATAAAGCTATCAGGCATGCTAAAGTGAAGAATGAGCATTGACGGTCCTCTTCCTGCTTTCCCAGTGGCAAACATGGAACTATGTGACTACAGGAAGATGTGTTTTGTTGAATTTGTTCCCCCTTAAATCAGTTTTACAATTAAGCATGGCATCATCCCGATTTGACTGTTCAGCTCACTGAATGGGCATTATCAGTCGTTATAACCATCATAGATAGGGGTCACTAGGGGCCTGCTACAGTACACGTACTATGTTGTAAAACTGTGTTTTCGCATTTTGCACACAGAAAAAAAAACAGCTTGTTTATTGTGTTAGATGGACTTTGCTATAATTTATACAAAGTGGTTCATTACCCCTCTAATTGATAGAAAACGTAATTATTCCAAAATGTATTCATTCTCAATGTTACAATGAGTTATATCAAGTCTTACACAGAAGGACCTGAAAAAAATATTGATTCCTAAGCCATCAGAACAACATGGAGAGATTGATATAATAGATTTGAGTTAGACAGTTAATTCTTGGAAACAGTAATTGACACAAAACATCCATTCAAGGTCCATGAACTGTGGTCTCCTGTCTCAGAACTTTGACTGTGTCCTTCATCGTGAGATCAGTGGTTATTTGCTCAGTTGTTACAGAACTGTAGATGTTTTCCAGCACCTCAAGGACCTCTAACACATGTTGACTTGCGACTCGACTCATTTACTAGTTTTATCTTCAGGCGTTGTCGTTGTTGTCTTTAAAAGTTAATCTCCCCATGAATGGGTGAATTTAGGTCAGTAAATGTGGGCTTGATATCCAGGAGGAAGCTTGATAGCACACATGAAATTTACATACAACATATCATACAACATATAACATAGAAATATATTCTATAGATTGAATCCTGGAGAGTGAGTGCTGTTCATACGTTGATTCCTTTCATGTAGTATTCAGCGAGTTAATGACTGTTGGCTCATGTCCTTTATGCTGTAAATTACGCCATGGTCGACCACATACAGCGATGGAAAGCTTTTCAGCACTATTGCCTGCTACAGCCGCTGTATGTTGAAAATTCACTCTTCCTACCAGTCTGCTTTATTTGCTGTGTGTCATCGCTGCCGTTCTTTCAGTCCGGGGGACGTCTGAGTCGAGGTTAAAGTGACATCAAGGCGCCCACACGACTGCGACGACACGGCAGCCACCCCTGATGCCCTCCTTTTCTTCTCGCCTGCTAATATCCTGTGAAATCCAGCAAACTTAATTTAAGGGGAAAGGAGCTGAACCTGAACTAAGCGGATTGAATTAATAAATGTATTTTCCATTTAACGGTTTGATTTCTCCAAAGCCTGTTTACAGCCACCGAATGATCTGCCTTTAAGTACGGCGCACGCCCAAATCTGCTTACAGTCGCCTAAATCTATTATCTGCGCTCCACCTTATGGCAAGTCACTGACTCAGTGTGTGTGTGAGTGAAGGTGGATGGGCCTGCATGGACCAGTTTTGGCATGCACTGTCTGAGGTTAGCAGTACAAAATAAAGGGATTTTCAGCCAACATTTGCTTTTTCACAAGTGACTAAATAAATAGATTTTTCAAACAGTGTTAGCAGTGAGCACAAAGGCCCCAAACAGACAAACAATAATCTCTTTCATTCAGCAGATTTACAGTATTAGGGGAAAAAGTAACTTCACATCAGGAAGTTTTAGATTTAATACTGCTTCAAATGTTTTGCATTGCTGTGGGAATATAACCCTCTGAATTACGTGATCTGTGTGATCTCTTTGAGCTTATGGAGCGTATGGACACACTAAATGCATGGTAATCAATTCTGGACAAGCTGATACTGTGGAAGGAGGTTATTCAGGTTTATGTGCTCTGTTTGTTACAGGCCATGCAATCTGCTCATTTCAGATAGTATTAGTGTTTGCTTGACATCTCATAACAAAAAACTTGCTCCGTAAACAAATTTTCCTTAATTTTCTATCAGCTTCTGAATGAAATGTGGGACAGGTTATGAAGTAGCTGACCTGTAACTGTATCTATAATCCCTAGATTACATAACCTTCCTGCTATAACACCTATCTTTAAGTTCATAATGTTACATTTTGATGTCATTTTTGCTGTTGAACAAAAATGAACCCTAAAGGCATAAATACAAGCTGTGTGGCAAGACAGTTGTATTGGTTTGCATTGGGATGAAGAAGTATGCATCTCTGTGTTAGTACCCACTAGTTCAACCATGATTTTCTCTTGGTTTATTCAGTTTTAATTGTAAGATAAAAAAAGAAAAAGTGCTCTGCTTTTCTATTCTTTTAATCATACTGTGTCCCTTTAGCACAAGGCTGATGTTGTGTCCATCAGTTTTAATATTAATTTTTAATAGATATTTTCTCAAATTAAAGCTTGTTACATAAACTGTACTTGTGTAATGTCAGCTGCCTTTACAAGGCTAACTAAAAGTGACAAAGGATGTTGAACAACTAAAATAAACACAATTCCAAACAAAACACTAAAACCAATCATGAAGTTATGTGCATACATCTTTGGAAGGTCTCCACCTCTATTTTATTTTTTGAGGCAGGGGGCTCTATGAAAGAAAATCAATTTGAGGCCTTTTGAGCGTTTTGATTCTCTTAGGTAATTGAAACTGCATGGTCCAGAGCCTTTTTTAATATTAATCGAAGGTGCCCCGGATGCTATAACTTTTTACAAAAAAAAAAAAAAAAGCTAATTTGGCGCGGAGCTTCAATTCGACTTCATTAATTTCTCCTAGGTGAATGAGGACAAGAGATAGAGGCCGAGCACATCAAATCATACTCCTTGCTTGTATCTATTATGCCTCATGATGAGCATAATTACCTTGCTGCCCCTCCCATTCAACAGTCAAAGGAGGGGAAGCAGTTGATGTTACCAGAGGCAGAGCAAACTGCTAGTTTTTCAACAAAAAATATACAAAATACACACTTGTGAATGTTGATTTTTAAGGGCAGCTTACTGGAAATCTGCCCATGATAGGCCACATGAACGTGTAGCTTTTTTAAATTTTTTTATTTTTTTTTTTTAATTTTTATTTTTACGATAAAGCTGAGCAACATTTAACCGCTGACAGCTCCATTCTCCAGATAGCTTTCACAGAAAAGAAAAACTCTGCACAATTCATCCAGGTTCAGTTCTGACCTATCCTTGACATTTTCTGACATGGGTATTCTGACTCAGTGTTTTGCAGACGTTGACTTCATGGGGGTTATTTGTCAGCAGAATGGGCATGCCAGCAGCTTGGGGGTATACTCCCGGACATGACAAACAAAAGGTAAATGATGTCTGGAGATTGTTCTCTCTGTGACCATTAAATGCCAACAATATATTGCCGTACGAGAGCTGCGTGTCAACCTTAATGTTCATAAAGGTGCACTCGCAGCCTCACAAACAGCATGTCAGCTTGACAGCAGGTGATAGTCATGCAGGCAGAACGGAGATAACTGTGCCTATAAAACTGTTGCTATGTAAAAATGTTTTTCTTGTATTTCTAAGGCAGATTAGTGTTACTTTTTGACCCTGAAAACAACCCTTTTGTAAAAACAGTGTGTGGAGCTAAGTGGAGCATCCATGCTTTACTGTGAGAGTGTGAATGGAGCTGTCCTTGGTTCTGAAACAGCCTTGGTGCTGAAACATAATGACAGGAACAGTCCCCATACAATTCAGATGAGATGCATCTCTAATGTAAGAATCTTTACAAAATTAAAGGGGCACACAGTCAATGATGCACAAAACATACTGCATGTTTCTACTGGACTGGAAATATATGTTAACACAAGCACAACAAATGTAATAATAAAACAAATATTTGTTCATTTGCTCATCTGGCTCTACATGGCTCAGGGCTCAATGTCATATTAGAAAGCCAATACTTACAGTATTCATACAAAAACATTCCAAAGCCTATGCTTTTCACCAGGACTAAACTGACAGTGATGGAAGTATACCAACCCTTCACTTCACTGATTTTCTAAAGAACCAGCTGGGTAATAAAATAGTGCCAATAAGACAGTTTGCCAATAAAGGATTAAGAGCTCTCTGTTTAAGCAAAATGGGGAATTAAGTAGAAGTACTTTTGAGGACGAATGGTTGAGGTGTGACAGAGGATGAGGAGTACATTTCCTTTATACTTTAGTGGAAAAGAAATGTAGACCATTGCGGATTGGATATGCATCATACAGTTTTATTTATAGAGTGTTTTTCTTAAACTTAAAGACACTTAACATGCTGATGAGTGATAGCTGAATTACATCAATAAAAAAAAAAAAAAACAGAGATTCAGTTGTGTTTAAACAAAGCCAAGGCTGCCTGCAATAGTAAAAAAAAGTAATGTAATGTATTATGTATTTTAAATTACAGATCATTTTGCGGTCCATTGATTTAGCGATCATTATTAGCTGCATCTTACATCGACAACTCTGCTCTCAAAGGAATAGTTTAGCAGTTTGGGGTGTATGCTTATTCACTTTTTGGTGGTGAAGATATATGTCATGGAGAAATAGCTAACCTGTCTTGATCTGAAAATATGTTCTGTTTAATCTGTAAGAAAAAGCAACAGCATATTTTTTTTTATTGAACTTTATAGATACGTGGATGTTGGTACCTTTTGATAGAACCAGGCTAGCAGTCTTTATGCTAAGCTAACCAGCTGATGGCTGTCGCCTCCAAATTAACAGACAGATAATAGTTGTGTTGATCGAGTAATTATCACGCAGATATAAAGTGTCAGCCTTTCAAACAGATATTCATTCCGTCAGGGCTTTATCAATCATATCAAAAATGCTGTAGGCCTACTCGGTTCATTTTTAAATCCACAGTTGGAGGACACTTTACTCTCAGGGTCTGTTTCTTGGATGAGAGTCGCCTTTCCAGTGAGACTGCTGGTGGTTTAAAGTCTTCTGACACTTCTCGATGTTATGTTTGGCAGATCATCTATCATCCACACCTGTCTGCCGTTATATAAATCACTACTCATTAGTACTGCTGAAACTCGTCCAACCCTTTCATAAGCAACAACAAACCGCTCCAGTCCTTTACAGTCATATCAGTCCTCCAGCCCCTATTTTGATAGTTCTTTAGCGTGGTTATTCTGTAACATTGCAGATGCTTATGCTTGTTACAGTGTCAAGGCACCATATGAACTCCTTATGTTCCTTATGTGTCCCTTTAAGTGGTTCCCAACCTGGGAGTTTTCCTTGATTAGACCCACACTGGTGGATTTAAAATCCATTTCAATTAATACAGTACAACATTGACCCTCAACAGCCTCAATGCACAAAACATTATAACATTAGATTTATATAACAGTACAACGGCCTTATTCTGCCAGCGTTGCCTGTCTTCTTCCCACCTTCTCTAAATCTGCTGCTGAAACTCTGATCCATGCCTTCATTTCCTCCGGACTCGATTATTGTAATAGTCTCCTTTACGGCCTTCCCTCCACTCACGTGCAAAAACTCCAATATGTACAGAACTTGGCTGCAAGGCTACGCACCCACAGCCACTCCAGACACCACATCACCCCAGTCCTCCAACAGCTCCACTGGTTCCCCATACAACAGCACATCCATTTCAAGACGTGCTTTTGAGTTTTTAGGAAAAGCGCTGTATAAAACTGATGCATTATTACTATTATTATTATTACAACCACGTCTACTGCACACACTTGGTCACTTTGGGAAAATGTTTAGACTGCTTACTTCCCACACACAAATGGCTGGTTGCACATATTAAGATCAGTCCTGACAACTATGCTACTGTTCCTTAAAGCAGTATACTGCTTTTGTGTGCTTCTGCAGGTTACAGTAGTGTACAGTATGAGGATTATACAGTATTTTTTACACAGAATGCGCTGTATTTCATTGAAGATGTCCTTGTGAATATTCCCGTAGCACTAAAGTGCATTTCTTTAAAAGCTACATGCCTTTCAAGTCGTTAATTGAAATTCCACAAGGTCACCGCTAGATTTGAAATGATTTGTTTACAACTGCTTCAGGCGAAAGATTTGGTTAATTACAGCTTTGCCCCGCCTCACTGGGAGACCCTTTTTTTGGTTTTTGTGAGAGTCGCTGAAATTTTTTAATTTTTTAATTATTTTTTTTTTTTATAGTGGAAAATGAACAGAAGGGATGCATTTCCTTCTCTATGATGAGCTTGAAAGGTCTATGAAGACTGCGTGTGTGTGTATGTGGACTCCTTTGTTGTTAAATGTGTGAGAAATATCAAACCGTTCATCAACAAAATATTTATCTTCCATTTTCACTAATTCATCATCTACACAGCCTATTCACTTTGATTCAGATGAACTTGGCTTCAGGGTATTTGGTATTGCTCAGCACAAGATTAATTAATAAGATATCGCACCCTTGCTATTTTAGACAATTTACAAAAAGGTTCTATCTGCTATGGATCCAACATCAACATGTTCACATATTTAATGGGTCTACTAATTAACAGACTTGATAGCGTACACCCCATTGTGACTGCACGATGTTTTGCCCAGCAGTGCAAACTTATTTGTTTCCGCTCTTATTTATTTATTTCGCTGTTCACATATTTTCTCCCACGAGAGATATGTGAAACCTTTGCTGGATCCCTATCTGTCTTCCTCCCCGAGGATATGGCAGGCTTCTAATGTTTTTGAAGTTTTATCTGATTAAGAGGCCACATTTCAGGCTGTGTTTCTCAACACCATCAGAAATTGGCTGTCATAGTTTCACTCAAATTACAGGTATTGCATGCAGTTTTAAAATGAATTAGTGAAATCCATAAAATCAAATGAAAGAAAGAAATGCAAAGGTAGCAAAAGTGCTTTTGAGACTAGGAAATAAATCTCAAAATGCCTGTGTGCAGATAAAGAAATTTCGTAACAGAACGGAATAAATAACCTTTTTGGCCAGATTTTCTTAATGTCCTTGAAACAAAATGCAAATCGTGTTTCGTGTATTGGGAATAAAAAGATATGTTTTGAGCATTTGGCCAGTGCTTGAAGTAATTTCAAGTGGCTGCTTTAGCGCACATCACATTTTTATATTGTCATATTGACCCCAATCCAATTACTTAATTTCATAAGACACTACAAAGGCTGTAAATGTCATCAAATTTCCATACCTGAAATGTCACCCTGTGTGCGTGTGTGTGTGTGTGTGTGTTGGACCAGAAAAATCAAAATGTAGCCAGAGGTACTTTTACTAGGTGACCACCGGTTTAACAATTCACTGCTTTGTGACATTTAATACAGCATCAGTAAAGAATGGTGAGGAAATGCTCCACATGCTCTGAGATCATGCAAATGGTGGCTGGAGTGGACTGTTGACACTCAGAGTTTTAGATGAAGTCTCCAGAAGAGAAACGCTGGAAGACTGAGACAGGTTGAGCAGAAGAAAAGCATGATTTGATATGCACACATCTTTGTTGATGTGTGATGAGTGTTGGAAAATATCCAGCTGCAGACATCGGTGGACTAGAAACTGGAAGAGTTTAACTTTCTCTGCTAATTTCTTTCTCGTTAATTCTTCCTCTCATTTCCAACGTATGCATTTCTCTTTTTTCAACTATGCTTTGAGAGGCTGATATAACTGGGGAAAAGTTCAAAGAGCTCTGGTGTTGTTCCTGAGAGCTTTATTTAGCGCGTTAGCTAACTACATCCATCATCCATGCAAAATGGCAACAGAAAATAGCCACTAAATTGTCAACAATCGTAGGTGAGACTGATAAATGTGTGGGATATTTGGCTGGACTCATGGCTCTAATGTACGCTATTAATACTAATGCTTCAAAGATTATAGTCAGCAGTGCTAATGGTGAAGGTTGTGCAGTGACTGTTTTCTTTCAGTGTCACTTCAGTAAAGCAGCAGTCATCCTCGAGTCTGCCTTGTCTAAATATTAGTGAAGAGAAACTGTTTTCTTTTTATTTTCTTCTAACTTTGTCATATAAACCACACACAGACTGAAAAAAGAGGAATGTTGAGAAGGAATTTCAGGTTGTTGGGGCACAGTTTTTCAGGGCAGTTCATGGCTGAGGACTTTTCTGAAGATTTGGATGGTAATGTTAAAAGGTGCGATAGGTTAAAAAATGGGTAGGGGGGGGCTCTCACTGAGAGAGAAATAGACGTGGCCGATTGAAGATGAAGGTTAGAAGGTCTGAAGGAGGGCAGGAGAGGGTCAATGGGAGGAGCAAAGGGCTCTCTCTTTCTCAGAGGGTGAATTGCCTCTTGCCTCAGAGGTCTATTAAATCTTGCTATCATCTCTAAACCAGTAATCCTGCCAAGCGACTGGAACCCTTCAATCACTCCATATCTGCTCGATCTCTCTGCAACAGCCTGATGATAGGAGTCGGCTTGGAGGGATTTCTGTTTTGCAGGAAGCTTGTTATTTGTGTTGAGCCACAGATTTTCATTGCGGTCCTTATTATGAAATCAGCACAGCACAGCGAGCATACAGCACTGTGGCAGTGTATTTATTCTGCTCATCTAGGATTTGTAAAAGCCATTGATGTTCTTTTCAGTTTCCTCATAAATGGCTGTACCAGCAGGAAACCTCCAGGTCTGGAACGTGAAGCAATGCAAAGTCCCTTCAACTTGAACTCTGTCCAACAGCCAGCAGAGGGCGTCTCCTCCAATTGTCTAGAAATCTATAAGAACGGGAGTCTGCTTGTCATTTCATAAGATTTATAACATCAGTAAGTATTGTAAACATTAATTTATACTATCAATCCCTAGTCGTCTTCATTACAGCATGATGTTCATCAGTAAATTATGGTCCCGTTTAGAGTCAAACCGACCATACATCAGGGGACACTTTGGGGCGTGGCTACCTTGTGATTGATAGGTTGCTAGCACAGCATTGTCCAGTCTGGTTGCAGTGCATTGTAATGTCTGGGTCACTTAAAAATTTGAACCAAATTTAATGGGAGCTTATCAAATAATGATGAAGATGCATCAGTCTGGACTAAAGTGGTGGCCTGACAGACAGTATATGACAGTTTTGTTTTCCTTACAGTGTTTTTGAACCCAGCAGCTCCTCTTTTCTGTGGTGGAAAGACATAAGCTGTCCTCAACTGACAACCAGTCAATCTGGGAGCACTTCACTGGTGCTAGGAGACCACAAGCAATGGGATGATAATTTCTTGTTTAATTGTGCATACACAATCCATAAGGCCCACACTGTTATAAGGAAATGGACCCCATCTGGAGTCCTCTTAATATCCTCCTCGACTATAATTACTGGCCATTTCTTGAGCTGTGGAGGAGAGTGTGTGCCCACCGCAAGGTACAAGGCTAATTGCAGCCTCCCTTTGGCGGAGAGCTCATTGTGGAAATGTGACACAGCAGGCAGGCAGATGGAATTACTGTAAATAGTGCATTTAGAGAGTTTATGAGTGTCGCCATGAACAGCCCTAACTGACACTGATGGATGCCCGTCTGTACCCTCTTTAATAAAAATGACTGGTCCATCACAGAGTGGTCATTTTCGCTGACAAATTATCTGATTTATCTGCAGCTACACCCCATCCAGTTTGGCACTTTGCTACCTTAAATGCAAATCAGCTTGTGTTTGTTACATATTTCGGCTTTCGGGTTGAGGGTATTTATGTGCTCAGTGGGCCAAATTGCACAGCTTTACTGGCAACAAATTGACCATTATGGGCACTGGTTTGGCAGATCCTCTGCACTTCTTATGCAGCAGAGACCACAGCAAACATTGCATCTTAATTTTGCCTTTACTCAAATATTCATTACTATTCTAACCTCAGAAAAAGACAGTTGCATCGACTCTTGGTCATGTATAAATGTGAATTTTTACGCCTCAACTCTTTGATTGCCATTGCCATCAAAGTGTTTTTTCTGCAGTGGGTCACTGATTGCGGTCTCCTGCAGCCCTGAGTAACTTTGGGGCTGCTGTGATTTTTAGTTGGGACATAAAGAGTTAACATGCACCGCAGAGATCAAAGCAGGAAGTGGAGAGATCGCATTTAGAGAGCAAAACAGATTCTGGATAAAAAGTGGTGATTTTGGTGAAAGTGGCCTCTACTCTCCTCCAGACAAAACAAGACCAGAACAAGGTAAGAACTTTTTTTCATGATGAAATAGAGTCTCTTCTTTCATTTGAGCTATTCAGTGTTTTCAGCGAAATGGTACAAAATATTCTGTGGATCTAGAAATTCAACTGGAACAACACTGGAACAAGGAACTTCTGATTATTAAAAAAAAAAAAAATGTCTGGCACTTAAAGAGTTAACATTAAAATGTGGTCAAATAAACAAATCAATAACATGATATATTGGCTTTCACATGTAGGCCACTGTACAGTAGAAACTAACATAGCTCTTTCGTGAGGTCATTCTGAAAAGAGGAAACAGTGCAACTAAAAGTGATGCATCCCTTCTCGAAAATCACAAGAAATGTAATGTTCTAATTTCATGTCAAACCTGTGAGGGAGGAAGCTAATCTACACTACTGCACACAAATTAAATGTTTGAAAGCAAATATTACTCTCTACCCTCTATGGAGATTCATCAGAACACACAATAAAGACGCTGTGGAAAAACAGTGCCTGCAGTGCAGAAAGTAATACAGAGATTAGCCTTAATTATAATTCCTGTCTCGTAAGCTGCTAGTTTCCAGCCTGTAGTTTTTGATGTTTCATGCTTGGCGTGTAACTCATGTCACCAAACCTGAATAATCAAGTCTGATAGAAATCAACACATGAACGAGAACAACATCTGCTCAGTAGGTTTGCTGTTGTTGACGACACACCGATGTACACGGGTTCATGCACACAAGCACACCTGAGCTTGTTTCAGTGTGTGTGATTTTTTTTTTAGGAATTAAATATTCCATATTATTATATTATTAATCTCCACATTTGGAGATTCATATTTGTTGCTGTAATGTTCAAAAAGTCATTGATTTCCCTCATACTGATGCATAAATGTGCCTGAAACACTCCATCTTAACTCTCTGCAAAAGAGCTGTGACAGAATTGCAATGGAATTGTGTTGCTAGGCAACAGCTTTGTTCCATTTTTACTTCCTGTCAGCTGATATCTTTAATATACACTACAACTGGAACTAAACTGGGACATATTTAGGATGTTGTTTAATTATTGTAAATTTGTGACATCATGAAATAACAGAAATCTTGACGGCTTGTTTCAGTTTCTGAATATGGAATGAAAATTATCATAGTATTCATATAGCACTTTCTTATATAAAAGACATGGACGTTTCACTCTTTGCATTATATGAGCTTCAAGTCACCTTAAGTTTGCTGTTGCATTTCCACAAATTTAACTCACATGGTGAAAACAGTCAGCTCATTAGAAATGTGCAGCCATTTCATTACCTAATTAGTTCACTAAGCCCCTTCATAAAGAGCTATCGATCCTCATCTCTGCTGCGAATCAATCAGGGAATTTAAATATTGCTGTTTTCTCATGAGCCACACAGCCATGCGCGCTTGCTCAAATTCAATCACAGTGTCCTGTCATCACTCTCGCTCGCATACAGACCTAGATTAGATATGAATATTGTCTCCTGGAAGCTCCTCTACTGCACATTATCTGATTTCCCAGCTTGGCTGCAGTAGTGTGTGTCTACCTGTGTGATCCCGTTGCTTCAGAGTGTGATCAAAGGGAGAGTCATCTCTGTGCAGAGGAGAGAAAATGGTGGAGAGACTGATTTTCTGTGGATGCAGCCTCAGCACTATCCCTCTCTGAAAGTCTCTCTCTGTCTTTTCTCGTCACTGGGGCAGCTCGCTAACCAATCGTCACGCAGCTGACTTGATGTGTGGACAGTGCGGCTCTTTAGCCGTCACTCCCACCACTCCTGCTTTTCTTTTCGCACTGTCCGAGTGTCATCTCTTTTATTGTTTATGTGCTTTGGAGGTTGTCACCACTCCTTCTCCTGTTGAAATAATCCACTATCCATCACATATCGCCACATATTTCATCTTCAGAGCGCTCCCCTCCTGCCACTGATTGCTGACTCCCTGCAGACAGGAAGTGAGTGAGGTCTAATCAAACAACAACAAAAGGCGTCCATCCACTCAGTACCTTATCGATCCATTCTCCCTTGTTTTTTTTTTTTTTTTGTTGTTTTTGGTTTTTTTTTTCCTCTCAATGGGAGATAGATTTTTTTGGACTATTAAACATGCATGATGCTTTCCTGATTACCAGTCACTGTATTTGGGCTTTTTCATTGTGGAACCCCCCAATAGAATAAAGGCATAGACTATGTCTCTCAAACCCTCCAACAACTCCATTACAACGGCAATGTTTCAAATGTGTGTTTGATATCATGGAGTCACTACTTTTACAAACTTTCATTAGCTTAGTGTTATTTTGGGAAATAACACTATTAAAAGTATGCTGAATTGCCTTTTGACAGTTTCTGTTTGCAATGTACAATTGGATTATGGTTGTTTTAAAACAAAAAAAAAATATATAAATGTGATAATTCCCAGGCAAGTTCTGGATTTGGAAATCACTTTCAGTAGCTAAGAGTCACGGACACATTTGAAAAGAAAACTGTGAATCTTTGTGTTACTGTTTGCGTTATGACTCAGAGAAGCAGTGTTGTTTTTGCAAATTGCAGCAGTCAGGTGCTAAAGGTTTAGTATCCTGTGATGATCCCCTGAACTTTGCTGTGCTGCCCTGGGGACGCACACAGCACCATCTGAAACAACACTTCCTCAGAGGATGGATGTAAAAACAGACATATGGTTGAGATCTCCGATGAGGAAAAAAAAAAAAACCCGCTGGAGAGCAACATAAACAAAAATAATGTGAATGCAGAGGCACTGGAGATGTGGAGTGCCAACTCAGCGCAGCCTTGTTTAATTACTGTTCACCTGGGCCAAAGGCCTAATGGAAGACTTGGCTGCTGGCCCAGACAAACAACGTTCCTCTTGGCCTCAACTGCTAGAAAATCTTGGGTCTGACTCATGCGGGCTTGTTGGTGTCGTCGGTCCACACACTGCGAAGACAAACTGCAAAGACAGGTGACGACAAGGGAATTCTCACTAATCGCGATTCTAAGCTGATATGTCAAAGAAGATCAGCGTGCTGCTAAAATGATGAAACGCACCACTGAAATGAGATGCGGCCCCTGTTTATTTTCATAGGTTTGTCTTGTCTGTCTCAACATGTGACTACAATTCCAGTTTAATATGTTTCCCAAAAGTTGTTGGCACATGGGTGCCAGTTCGACTAATTATATTCCTCATGTGTTCAATATCATATTAGGTATGATGTTGTTGACGGTGCCTGTTTATGCGCCTCCAAGGACTTGATGTAATACATTGGCCGCGTGACAGATGGAACAGAGTCAGCATTATAGTCTCTCATTTAGACTCTGTCCTATTGATTTGTCCCACTAAGGTCTTGATTGAAATTACAGGGAAGACAGCGCCAGTAAAATACTCAATAGCTGGACTCCCATCAATTACACAGAAGAGAGATTGTGGAGGGAAAAGGAGGCTTGCGAGAGGACTGATAATTTTTCAGAGAATTGACTGTAACTTGTCCGTTCGGACGGGAGGCACTAATCTGTAATACTCAGTGCATGATCACATCCAATAAGGCAAAAAAGAAGCCCAAAAAGTCTAAGATATTTAAAGCTTTGAAACAATTTGGGACCATTAAAAGTGTAGTTTAACTTGAGGCCCCCATAGTGTGTCAGCTGTGGTCGGTAGGTTCTGAATGCTGTTAGATTTCCTGTCTTCCTGTCTGAGATGCATTAATGTAAAGGTACATGTATAAGTAGTATGTTTATATAGTCTAAATATAGTAGCTGTTTTATGAAAACCATGTATCTTCAAAATAGCAACCTCTCATGAGCGACAAAACCTGCAGTTTTCAGACAATCCATCAGCATTTGCCATGCTTTATCCTGCTCATGATTTAGGAGCTGCAGTATTTCTACTGGGAATCTAAATTATACTCTAAATCCTTTGTGCTGATATTAGCTGTTAGCTCAAAGTGTTGCTGCTAAGCATAGCTTTACAGAGCTGCTTGTGTGACTGTTACAGTAGTCATTCATTTTCATTTTGAATGTCGTTATGGTTCCTGTATCCTTGTGATCTACTGAACAGGATATGGTGAAATTTAATCAAAATTTAACAAAACAAGTACTGCTGGACTGGCTAAATCATTGATTTTAATTTGTACTCAGTCGTTTTGGAAATGGCAAGTATGAATCATGGAGATTTGAGGTTTGACCTATGAATATCTCAGGTGGGCAGAATATATCTGTGATGGATTGGCAGTTGTTTCTCAACAGGCCTTTTAAACGGTGTGTGTTCCAACAAAGCAGGAGAAGAGTTGCACTTTGTGCTGTGGATCATGTCCAAAAGAGAGAGAGAGAGAGAGAAAAATGTTGCTTTCTCTCCAATCATTTCTCTCTCTTGTCACTCTTGTTTCTGTCTCTCGTTGTTTCTCGCCCTGCCTCACTTTCCTTCACTTCTACAGCCATACCCACTGTTTCCAGCTCTCATTTTTCCAGATTTTGCTGACTCACCTTCCACCTGTCAGCCCAGAATTCTCTGCCAAATTTGTGTCAGGAAACACTTTTTTTTATTTATATATGTGTAGTTGTTTATGTAGTCTATCTTCTACTGCGTTTCTGCATCCAATAGTTTAAATGGATGATTTAAAAAGATGGGGAATGAGAACAGGAAGTCAAAACTGGTCAAAGGACATTACTTCAAGGAGTCTGACAGTTGGATTTAAGAGTGACTAGACAAGAGATGCTGTGCCATTCCATTAAAGAAATGATGCACATAAAAGATCGTCAACACTGAGAAAATATGAGCCAGGCATTATATTATTGGCCCATCAGCTGTTTGCCAAAAGCACTCTACTGGGCTGTTTGCTGTCCTTTATCCACAAATGTATTCAAGGCGATGTTGGACTGATGAATACACAATGCTACATAAATGTTAGGATGCCATACTGCCATGGAATTATTCATCTTATCTGTGTCTGCTAACACTATCCATTATGGCCTTTTTCCAATAGCTTTTGGCAAGGGGCGCCAAGGAAAACCAGATTATCAAGTTCACAACACACTTTGCCTGATACAATATGCAGTGAAAATCAAGTCCATCCTCAGCCTGGAAATCCAGTGCAGGCGCCTCCATTTTTACAGTTTGTAGGTCACTTCATGGAGTGATGTAAATGTTGTGCGACACACTGTAAACAGCACAAAAGTGAATGTACAGAAATGCTATATAGTCATTGCATGTGTCTATAATATAAGCTATCATGAGAGCGAGCACCAGTGTGTTTGCAGGGACACTGATTGTTCTGTTTTGCATGCAGCCTGTTTGTACGCTGACTGTCCAAATAATTAAAATTCTGCTGTTTTTTTTCTGTCGTGCACAATCCACAGCATGTATCCTGAGTAGTTCTGTGTTCATGTGCACCACTATCATAGATCGACTGTCCCTTTTCCATTAATTCAAGCTCAAAGATGTAATCCTTCAAATTGTTCTGAAATGACTTAAATATTTTTATAAAGATTATTGGTGGCCCATTTTTTTCATTTTTCTTTAAAAGAATTTACATTCAGTATTTACCTCTACACAGTAGATTTCATTCATTGCATATAAGCACACTGATATCAGCATCACCTTCTCTCTTTACACACTATCAGAGCTCCATTAATTCCTGCTAATGTGAATGGGTTCCACTGGTAAACATTCATTGGCTTTTATTTTGAAGAAGACAAAATGGTGTGACTATAGTCAACATTTGTTTTAAAACTAGTACCCTTCATACCTTAATCTCTACAGCCAAAGTCATAGGCATGTGCGTTGATACATTTTCCATGCATGTCATATCCATATAGCTGTGATGCATCTGTGTGCTGTGCATTCGCTTTGGTTGTGACCTAATGTTGCAAGGTCAAATGAAAAGAGGAACTGCTGTGAGCTGCTCCTATTGACTTGCATTCCGTGGAACAAAGAGTTAAGTGTACTACTGTCGTGTAGTAGGTTGGCAGGAAAGTGAGAAATGTGATGGGTGCTATAAGTGCGCGAGCTGCCAGATGGTGCTCACAGAAGCGTGATCATTTGACATTTTTTTCAGCGAAGGGCTCCGGGGGGAATAAGGCGAGCAGGGAAAGAGGTGGAGGAGTGAATGACGAAGAAAGGGGTGCACAGAGACCCCCCCGTGCTGATTCTGGATCTGCTTTTTCTTTATTTTCCACCTTTCATTCATTCTGCAACCACCTATGCAGCCTTTTTATATGGTCATTGTTTTTAGCTGGGACAGCATTTGATGCACGTTAGAAAGCAACACCCGTCTAATATTTGGCCTCCTGTCTCGTGTCGGAATCAAAACTAATTGGCTTGGCTGGCATCGTTTACATGTTGTTCTCAAGCTGTGCCAACAGGGCAAGTAAATCTCATCTGGTACACAATCGGTAAACACTTTGAAGCTAAAGCCACGACTAGCTGTGTGTCTGTGTGTGTGTTTGTGTATTTATGCATGCATGTGCACATTTGCTGTGAGTGTGCCGTCGCACATGTGAGTAAGCACCTGAGCGGGCTGTATTAGCATCGATGTGGCCTCAGAGCTGCTCTATTGGTGTACTCAGTTGAGCTTTGTGACTAGAGGCTCTCCCGCTTGGGTGACTCATCATCCTAAACAATAATGCTGGCAGCCATGTTTACAAAGCCGACTGTCAGGGACCAGGCACAAAAAAGCGAATGGATAAGGCGTGCAAATGAGCATTGTTTTAATACAGCCTCAAAATTTGATAACAAATGACACAAGTGAATGAATGATTACTTTTAGTGGCAACTATAAATAAAATAAACAGCGTTTTTCAACTTAAATAATGCAATAACATTTAAGCTGAATTTTTTTCGAGAACAGGGGCGTGTCTAGGGGGTGGCCTGGGTTGGCATGTGCCACCTCTGAAATCTGATTGGCCACTCCAGGTGTCACCCTGCATGATTGACTGTGATTTGACCTCCGACCTGAGGAGTAGTATTGTGCCGGAATGCTGTTCAAAATGACATGCACTGAGAGGGGTGTGTGGTTAAGAAGCAGACAATACTAAATCTGAAGAGCAGCAATGCGACATGATTCAACAATGTGAGTAGACTTGGATATATGTTTAATATGTTTCAGCTGGAACATCAGTCAGCTATAATGTTTATCGTGCCTCTGTAAATTTTAATGACACTGTAGTGCAGGTCTGTCATGCATAACTTTTTAATTGTGTAATTGTATAAAATATAGGTCTAATTATTAAAGTGACATGCTATTTTTGCAATATGAAATTTTGATGTGACAGTTGTGACAGGGAATGTGAATAATATATATTTGTTCAGTTAATGACATTTCAGGATTTTTCATTAAAAAAAAAAGACTAGGGCATTGTATCACACTAGTGTTGTCCCATTTTGTTGTATCATGATTAGTTCTATTTCGATATATATACATTTATGCTAACATTTAAGATTGTAATTTTAGTAGCCAAGTTATTAATTAATTATTTCTCTTAACTTTTATGATTTATTTGAAATTAATTGTAAAAGATAAAAAAAAACGCTATGTTGATGGTACCCATGCACAGTGACGGACATATCACCTAATCCTGCTTGCCACCCCTGCACGACTTGCCACCCCACATGGGCCACCCCCTCAATAAAAGCCTGGATACGCCACTGTCCGAGAAGTCAGTCTACAAAATCCTGAAGCCCCTCCCCCTTCGGTGCTGAGCACTAACACACTTTTTAATTCAAAACTTTTTAATGTTGGAAGTGTTCTGTGCATCGGTATAACTGCCAAATATGAAGTCAATCCAATGAACAGTTCTTTAGATATGTGAACGACAGACTTCCTTTCTTCATAGTTAAATGTCTGGGTGTTAAAATATGACAAAATATAGCTGATGTTGCCGCCACAGTGGATATCCAATGTCGTTAAGTTTAGAAATAAACTACATCTTAAATTTTAGATTCCAAGATTTTGATCTACCTCTTATTTGGTTTAAAAAATGGAACCATTCAAGCATGTGATATGTATGCATGCTTTATATGTGAGGAAATTGAGTTTCCTCCGGCAACATTATCATGCTGCACAAAGAAAACTACAATAGATGCACAGGAATATGTTTTGAATTTAACTCAAGATGCAAATGAACTGACCTATACAGTGTAATAAGCCGTGTGCGCTCTAATTACAGATGTGGGGCAGCGTTACGCAGTGCGATACAATGCAGTCTTTTTGTGTTCCCCCCCAAGGTCGTCACATCCTCCACACAGACTTGATGGCACTCTTTGTTGTCTTTCCTGGATTCTGCAGAGGAAAAGGGAGAAAAAGAGCAGTGATGAACAGAATCTAGAGTCTATTGCAGCAAAATAGGAGTGCATTTCTTGCTCACGGCTCCATTTACATCCTCCCTTCCAATTATCATTAATGTATGCCTTATGGTTAATCAGCTACAAAGCTCTCTATATCCTCCTTTAGTGTTTTCATTCAGTTCTTGCCCCTTTTTTCTCCTCTCCATGGCCTCAAGTAGGAAGAAGAGGTCAGGGTCTGGAAAAGCAATTCTCTTCAGGCTGTAATTAGTGCCATGTAATAAGCAGCAACAAAGGCCAGGAAAATAACTTGACAACAACCATGGGAGAGATGGTGAAGATGGTCAAACACAAATTACCAGTTATTAAAAACAACACGGCAATAATGCTCTCATTACTGCGAAAACATTTTCCACGCATCCAGCTGCTATAAAGAAAAAATAGAACAATGAGAGGATATACCCTTTGAAAAGTGATTATAAATTGACTTGAGGGAGAGTGGCAAAAACGGGAAAGAGGGACGGTGTAGCACACCCTTGTGTTCTATAATTCTTTTCCGAGGAGATTGCAGACGCTCGCAAGTAATTCCACTTGACGGAACAAGGGGCCCTTTTTGGAAGCAATTGGGAAGAGAACCAAAGTCTTATTCAGGGAAGTTAATCCCCGTTAATGGGTTTGTTTAAATTCAATAAAAAAGAGAATATGCACAGAATGAATTATGAAAAAACGATTAATGAATGCTCCAGCAAGTAATCATTTTCCGGATAAATATGCACATACATATTCATTTTCTCCCCCCACTCCCCACCCCTTTCCACCATAAAATCTGCCTTTTTATAAGCAACTCCGTGGAGCCACCACGGTGCAAAGTCACTGACTTTCATGTAGTACTTTTTTGTTTTTAAAGACAACACCCTGGGAGGCAGTAGCAAAGTGTTTGATCGCCCGCCAAGCAGGTTACGGGGGGCTTCTGCTTGTCATAGAAGAGGGCCCCCTGATAGCGCTGATGACCAGAATAAGAGGACACTGTGGCAGGAGTGACAGGTGTGGGGACAGGGGGACGCCGTCTGCCATACCAGGTGACGCCTCCAAGTCTGGCAAGACCCTGAGGCTGAGAGAGAGACATGAGTGCCTGACACAGGGCCTGGAGACACCCTTGAGTTGTATAAGGAGAGCATTTTGAAAGGCTTAGCAGATGCTGTTAGAGTTACCCACAGTGCTTTTTTTTTTTTTTTTTTTACCCAAAAAGTAATATCTCTTACATAACAGATATACTTATAATGCTTAAGTTGGTTGTCAAATATGAAATGCCATATGTGCTTGCTCTAAAATTATTAATTGCTTCTCCAAAAAGTGTTTATCCTTGACGTAAAATTCAGGCTCTGTGGTAATTGGTATGCATTACCATCGCCTGTGGAAAAATAGCCTAAAGCCCACACAGGATTTCACCATTTCATTAGCTTGTCTTCATTTAGAAGCAGCCCTTTTTCTTCTTTTTTTTTTCAGGTAAGTGTTTGCCCCGGCTATGTTTGTCCAATTCAGCATGGCATCCTCAGTGTTTACACTCTAGATTCAGACTGGACAACTGAAGGTCACAGAATTGGGTGACAAGTGGGAAGTCATCACAGCATCTGCTTGAGCATCGGACCCTAATAAAAACACTGACACGCACACGTACGACACGAAGCCACACAAAATGCACTTAGATATAAACACACACACACAAACACACACACAACAGCAGCAGCAACCAAGAGACATTTACAAATTGGCTTCTTGGCTTGAACATTGCTTCCGTTCATAATTATTTCTCCCTGTCATTGGGACCTCTGCACACTGCCGGTCCCTTGCTAATGCTGTAAGCATGCCAAGCAACTCCAGAGCTGTCTCTGTGTTCAGGCAGCCAAGGAAATCTCTCACTGCAGCTAAAAGCCAATTATTTCCTCGTAGATCGGCAGGACTATTTGCCCCAATAATTATTCCTATATAACCTCTTTACAGGAGGAAATTGAAATAACATTGAAGCATTAATGAAAGAGGATAATTTCACCATGCACATTTGTTGTGCCTCCTCATTTTGTGCGCCCAAGTGGGCCGACTCGTTGGCATTTCCACAGTAACACCTGCGGTGGCACTGAGAGGAAATGAAGAGGTAAAACCTTCGGTGGATACGTCCTCCGTGGGAGGCTGAGGGAACATCAGATCGACTCTTTGATTGTGTGACGAAAATAACACAAGTGAACATGAGCAGTGTGGTGGAGGGTCCCTGTCTCTGTGTGTGTGTGTGTGTGTGTGTGTGTGTGTGGTGGGAGGAGTTCCAGACACTGTTTGACTGTCCAGATTGAAGCATACAGAGTAACAACATGAACCACATCATGCATGAATAACAGACGCCATATTGTCTGTACAACTGAAGGTTTCCATTACAATTTATTTAACAGTGTTTCTCAATTACAACATATATGTGTTTGTTTTGGGGAAACTTTTTATAAAATGGATGCCCTTCTGGACACTTTGAGTTATGTTGATTAGGGCTGTCTAACGATTAAATTTTTTTAATCAGATTAATCACAGGTTATTGTGGATTAATCACGACTATTGTTATATTTTAACATTTTTGCATGCAAAAAGAAAGAAGGGAGTATATCTACACTGTGTCAACAACACAACTTGAAACCTGCTCCACTATAGTTGGTCGTCAGGGTTAAATGATGCGCTGGAGACTATAGAAGTATTTAAGTATAGAAGTGGATATTTGGTGACTGTAGAAGCTCCTAAACTGCTCAGGAAGCATCAATCATCAACATGTGAACATCAGAGCTGCCACAGTGAACAATGAGGGGGGTTGTTGAAGTTTATTAGTGGATATAATATATATTAGCGCTGGTAACTCTACTTGAACCAACTGCCCGAAATGTGTTGGAGACGTTCAGAGTCATTCTGCTGCAGATGGGTTAATTGGGTTAAAATTTGGGGTCAGATTAATTATGATGATGGATTAATCAGCAATAATAATGCAGCAACCTCCGGGTCTAAAGAGTAAAGCCATTATGTCATGCCTTACACACTGGTTTTCACACCCTGCAGGGGTCGAATCCTCTGGTTACAAAAAGAACTTCAATTGTGGAAGTTTATGAGAAAATGATTCAACACCTCACTTGATTTATTACTTCTGTAAACATAGTAAACATAAGTCTGTGGTCCAAACACGTCTTATTCTGTGTGCAGTAGTAATGCTCCACTCTCTCACTCCCCTCTAGGTCTAAAAATGGCTACAACCAAAAAACAAAATGGCGGTGGCCAAAAATGCACCATAAAAATATCTAACATGAATTGTAGTCTTGCTAGACCTGAAGTATTTCTATAATGCAGTCGAAAGGTTTACTTCACAAACAAAGATAAACATAAAGCAACAACGTGAACCACAAATTCTAATACGCAATAAAAAGACAACAACACCTTCAATAATAGTCTTGTACCTATAGCACTTTGATCAAGGACAAAGAAGATGGCAACAAAAGAGAACTGAGATAAATGTTACATATTCACAAATCATATTTCCACTTTTCAGAAATTCCTGAGCTTGATCACTGCAGTGGCTGCACTTAGAGTCTGCTTCTTTTGTCCTGAAATGGCCTGTGCATATTCCAGACAATTGCTACCCCTGAGAAACACAAAAGGTTAGGGATGAGCAGAGGAGATAGAAAGGAACATTATCGGTGGCTCAAAATCCCTTTAGTTCTCAAGTGGAAGATGGAAACGGACCAAGATTAGTATGCCAGGTTTTATCATCTCGAGATTTATTATATGTTCTAGCAAGTACAAAGAGAAATAAAAGGCAAATGCTTTTTTTTTTAAGTTCAGACCATCTATAATCTATGAGTGCCGGAGACCATTTCAATTTAATTTGGGACTTTGGAACAGTGTCACAGACTTTAAAGGTATATTCAGATGTAAGGGGAATGAGAAAGAGTGACTCAGGAGATGATGCTTTACATTAATAGCAGCATCTGTTATGAACTGTAGATGTGAGTATCAGACCAGATGTGTTGATGTTCTGACATTCTTGTCAGGTTGATTTTTTTTTTTTTTTTAGCTGCTGGTTGGAGCTCAGCCACAATTTCTATGTGAAACTCTAAAGTAAATATATACTCAATGATGAAATTTGACAGGACTAAACTTGTCAACAACACATGAACCTGACAAACTGGGGGGTAGATGCAACATCTCTATCAGCGGTGTCTGTTTGAATTCCCAGAGGCACACAATGGTTAAACATGTAATAAACAATAAAAAAATAATGAAAAACACTGTTTTTCCTCAGTATTCAAGAGTAACAATCCATCCTTTAACCACTTGGATCGCCAGTATAAATTAATTTGATCCCAAGAGCAATATCCCTGCAACTCCAGCAATGAAGACAAATGATAATTCTCACCCCCCTCTGTACATTCGTGGACTAGTTTGGTAATTACTCTCCCAACAGCACGGCTGCAACAGCGTGGGTGCGTTTAGTCCAGCATTTCAATTAAGTATTGGCAAAGTCTAATTTGTCATTTACCAATTAGGATAAAGGCTCGCTATTTCACAGCTAAATGTGGACCGATGCAAATCACGATTGTTGTTTTCATTTTCTGTTTCTTCTTTAAAAAATACCCAGCCTTTCCATATGACTAAAGAAGGAAATTGAGGCACTACATGGTGCTTTTGTACACCTTGAGGTTTTTTAATGTGCTTGAACACAATGTTTTTCTGCCAACTTCAATCTCAAACCTTTCGATTACAGGTCAGTGCATTGGCAGCCATCTCAATAAAACATTGGACATCAGTGAGCTTTGCCTAAGGCCAGCTTTTGGTTTGTGGTCTGATCAAGAGGTTAGAACAAGAGCATCACACTGGCCAGTCAAGCACACACTCTGTCAGGCAGAGGTCTTTCAAATACTGCATGTTAACTGAAAGTACATTTTCTTTAACTCTGTGATTATGAGTAAATCTGAATAATTGATAAAGGTTAGTGCATTTTCTATTTGCTCCATCCAGCCCCTTTTACTCGTCGCAGCTATGCAACCCCACCACTGCTATATGGAGCAATACCATATGACCTGATGAGGACATAATGTCATCGCTGGGCTTAATAAAGAGTTTTTGGGAGCATCAACTCAGCGTGTGGTCGCCTTTTTGAAGAACCATTTGTGTCCCATCATAAATTGTCAGACACCTACATCAGCAAAATAGCTAGTCATAAACTGTGGGAAGTGTAACAGATTACCACTAAAAGTCATCATCAGCATCATAAATATAAAACAGGTTTAGATGAGGAGAGAGGGGCGACGGAGGCGGAGGAGGAAACTAAATGTAATAGATGTGTAAGAAAAACTCTTGTATTGGGTGGATTCTGATGCATGAAGAATTATGATGAGTTTAGTATACTTAATACTGACATATCAGTATATACAATTACTTATCTGATCTTATGTATGTGTGTGTATATATATGTGTATTATGTGTATGTGTATATCTATATATGTGTATATGCATATATGTAGACAAATCTATATGTGTGTGTGTATTTATATATGTGTATGTATGCACGTCAAAGTGGTTTTTCAGTGGCTGGCACAAGAGGGCGCTCTCACACACCCTATGAGTGATATTTGGAGCTTCTGGGATTTGTAGTCGGAACATAAAGAGACGTTATACACCACAGAGCTCAAAGCAGGAGGTGGAGATGATCGCAATTAGAGAACAAAACAGAATCTGGAGGAAAAAGTGGTGATTTTGGTGAAAGTGGCCTCAGTGGCCATCAGATTAATTGTCATGATGTATTAATTTGTGTTAATGTCAATTTAAGTTAATGTTACTTTCAACAGTCCTATGTTTTAGTGATATACCAAAGGACTGGACATGTACACATTTTTAAGTGTTGAAAGATAAATGAATAATTGGACTTGCTGGCTGGTGGCTCTAGAAGAAAAGTCAAAGGATCATCTGCTGCTCACAGGAAGTCATTAAATCAATGCTTTTAATAAACTTTCCCTCCATGCACTCCTCTTTTCCAGGCCTGCGCAGTCTCACCTCAACCTTTAATCCAGGCTTGATCCTCACGACCTAAAATGTGTAGCCATCAAAGGCCTATTTGGCCTTAGATGCTAAACCTCTACCTGCCTACTCACAGCGCAATAACAGCGTCAGCTAAATGCCAAGTGTGAATGTAAATGTGTATGTGGCTGATATAAGGACCGAAATAGGCACAGGGGTACATCCGCAAATTTCAGATGGCTAATGGAAACCAATGCAGGACCTTTAATGCTGTGGATGCAAAACATGAGATGTTTTTTGTGGTTTAATCTCCCTGCAGTGCCACCTGACATGGCATGTGTGGAGATGAGGATTTTTGCTTCAATCGGTCCTTTTTAGCCTCAACTCTCAGGCGGAATATCGGCTGCAGCCTGATGGATGGCTTAATTAGAGCCCTGCATCCATAGTTGAATCACTTTTTAGAAATGAGCAAGCTGTCAACGCTGTGAAGCAGATCAATCCTCCTAGTCGACCCTGTTCCAACATTAGGTGCTCCATTCCAGTGCTGTTGTTTGATGGAGTTCTCTCTATGAATATGGTGTTTTGGTAGGGATTTTTAATCACAAAAAAAGATGAAAGAGCCAAATGGATTCAAATCAAGATGTTATCAATCTGCTCCTGTTCTTGCTCACGTTTGCTTACAGCACCCATCTTGTGTCGTAAACATGCTTTTTAACAGATGTACGCATTAGGCGGGCCTCGTATTGTTCGCACATCAATCATCTGAATGGTCAGGTGTGGTAATTGGTACTTAAACCTGTTTGTCACAGGATGAGTTGCCCAGAGGGGGTGAGCAGCAGAGCGGCGTACTGTTTGTTTTCAGTTTATACTTTGGGTTTGGACAGGCAGTACTGTGTGCGGTGGTGGCAGGCATTCAAGCTGGCCATGCCCTCAGGGGGTAGGGGAGTTCAGGTTGGGAGGGGGCATCGCAGCAGATGTTTACTGTCCGTTCAACAAGGTTGGTGGGGGCTCGGGAGAGTCTGATGACAGAGAAGAGCAGATCGCTGACCTCTCCTCCCCTCTTTCCTCACACCTCCCTCTCCTCGACATGTGTCAGTCAGCGCCGGGTCAATATGGCGGCCCAGTGCGCCTGCCGATCCGCCATGTGCTTCCAAGGCAGGGACTGGCAGTGCCGTGCACCAGCGCAAGTCATTTTCACCCCTTCCACCTGCCAAGTGTGTCAGGACCACGGGAATAAATGAAACCTTGTGGATAAACAAAACACGGCTGATGAGCACTTGAGGGAACGTTTAGAGACCACAGCTTTGCAGTGGTGCTTTGTTGTCTAAGGTTTTTGCATCCAGTGTTTACTCTGCACTCACATATTATGAACTGTCAAAACTTCTACTCCTTCATGCCAAACCACATACAGACATATGTAAGAAAGTACACACAAAATTGTACCCATTTCCCTCTCTCCTGCTCTCTCGTGCCCTGGCTACTGGCTGCCATGGCTACCCACACACATCACCCAACCGCTGCAGTTTATCCCATTTGTAACACATGGCTGGCCATCGCACAGCTATGACCAAAGGGAATGCAACGGAGCCAGGCGGAGAGAAGGGGGGTGTCGGGGGTAGCGGCGGCCGAATTGGAGGGGGGGGTGGTGGCCGGTGGACTGGAGCAGTGTTTGGCTCGGTCTGGTTGGCTGTAATTGGTGTCCACTCTTCCAGAAGCCCTGCAGTGATGGCGGACAGGATGACTCTGTCCGCATTTTCCCTGCCATCCGTGATGTGTGTGCGTGAATGGAGGCGCACACGTTTAGGGGGGCATACAACTGGTGACAGAGACACTGACAATGTCCACAGGGGGTGTGTGAGTGGGCAGCCAAGGGGTAAGTGTTACAATAAGTGGATGTAGCATCTAGTTTGATCACATTATAACATTTATTTTGCGCTTACATTATTCCTTTTGCAACCTTTGTTAGCAGTATGATCAAAGCAAGAGTAATTCCAGGGTTGACATGACATTGAATTCAAAAATAAAAGTCTCTTTTTAAATGACTGAGAAAAAGATCATTGAAACCCATTTACTTATGTTTTAAATGATGGTCTTTATTTATCCACATTGTCACGTCTTTGAAACATTCAGGAAATCTGTGTCAGCATGAAGGTTTCTCTACACGGTTTAAAAACCAACCTTTTTAATGCATGAACATTAAAAAAAAAAAAAAAAAAAAAAAAAAAAAAGATATATTGGCATTGGCATGGCTATAACCACAACTCTATCTTTTTGTGGATGCATGGGGCTAACCATATTCTGGGACAGAAGAGCATGGTAAATTGCATCGCGTAATAGCTTATACAGCTGATGGGATAGATATACAGAAAATAGGAAATAAAGTACAGAAATAATATAATGTCATATTTTTAAATTAGATCATCACTTTTGTGTGTTCAAACTAACTTGGGTTGTAACTGAATATCATAGTGTGATAGAAAAACATGTCTTGTTGACTTCACACATCCAGATGTTGTATGAAGTGGCGATCAGTCCTAAGCTCACTTCTGTTGTTTCACAGCATCATAGTGCTTTTTAGCTCATTTAAAAAAAAAAATGAATATCCAAAAACCAACTCACATCAGTTGGACACGTGGCATCACCCGTCGGTACACAGTGTCTACCATCTCTCCAGATGGAGAGCGTACTTTTCAATTTACGCTTCTTTGATGATGAGATTTAAGAACAGCATCCATCACTTTGTCTAGAGGTGTAAGAAAAAAAACTCTGGAAAATCTGCTATTAGGTAAACGGACGCTTCACTGTGTGTTGTCTTTATCCTAGTAGCTGTCTCCCACTATCATTCACTCCCACTTGTTCTCCCTTTTTCTCTCTCTTCACAGAGAGGTGTTATCCTTGTCTGACAATCCCCCTAGTGAGAGAAAGAGAGCCAGAGTTTGAGGCAAAGAGTGGATACTAAGTGGAATGAATGCCAAGAGGAATCAGATGAGCCCTTTTGGCTGGGGAGAGATCTAATCATCACCTGTTACGAGCCTACGGACTTGAATGACCATATGAAAAGAAAAAAAAAACTGTCAAGATTCAGAACCTTTAAGAGTAATTTGTATTTTAATCAACTATATACATTTTTCAGGAGAATAACCTGAAAGTCGTCTTCCTCAGTAGGAAGGTGTCATGGGATGAACTGTAAGTAGTACCAAATAACAAAAAAAACTGAACTAGACTCTCAACCCCTGTTTCCTTAACTAGCAGGAAGGTTCCTCTAAATGTCTGCCAACCACAGCTGTGCTTCCTCTCATAAATCATTTTCACTAACGTGGCTGAAGGGTAAACAACAACCAAGCTGGCATCTTCCTCATTGACACAAAGGAATTCACCGTATATTCACTGTCCTGAAGCAAGGGGGCCATGTCCCAAGGAACATGACATACTATTTTAATGAATAAAATGGATTTTTTTTCTCTCAAAGCACCAAATTATACAGGCAGCTCACCTGTATTGTTTATCGACTGTGGTGTTTCAGGACCATGGACAGCGTGGTTTGTTGTGTGTAGAGGGTTACTGTGTGCTGTCCGTAGTATCAATCAATCAGCTTTGTTTGTCATGTACACATATACTGGTACTTACATATATGAAGTTTGATCTCTGCATTTAACAGAGAACACAACTACTTGTAGACAGTAGGAGCAAAGGGCCACTGAGCTGAATCGTTCATAAATTCAACACACTGAAGGCTCTGATAGTGCTACATTCCTATGTGAGTGCTCCCAAGTCCACATGCAGGGACATTAGACTTTTTGTATTTATCAGGCCACAATAAGCTCGAACAGAAATTAAAAATTCATCCCTAAAAACAGCTTAGGTCCTTGAATGGGTTCTTTTATTTTCAAACAGTGGCCTTATGCTGTTATTGTTATTTACCCTTTCTGGTCTTATGGCATGGATACGTCAATTAATGTATTGTATTAATTAATTGTATTGTATTTCTTGAAAAAATTGCCCACTCACTGAAATATTTGTAACCACCTTAATACCAAAACATGTGCTAGTCAGTTGCTAACACTGAATGTCAAATTATTGTAGCCATCAAATAATTGGTTGCTATGGTGATTCTGGTCATTCAGATGGAATGGCCTACAAATTGAATCATTTATGATTATGAATTACTAATTTGTGTGAATATGTTACCTGCTGGGCTCTGTAGATATGTATATTGTGCTAGTGTGATGGCAAGCAAGCACATGCACAGAATTCCATCAAAAATCTCATAACACTATTTCCAATTAATTACTGGTCCTGATCATGCTTTCCCACCTTCCTCGTCAGCCTTTTTTTTTTCAGATTTCAAACCTCCAGGCGAGCTATTAGCATGGCAACTGAAAAGAAATTCCAATTATTTCTTACGTCTGAGGAAATGAAAATGGCACGTTAAACATATCAGTGTATCTTGTGATTAGTGTTTGCACATTTCCGTGTCACACATGACCACACTGCGATGCAGATATGACGCCACCAGACTAGTGCTCAGATTTAATGTTTTGTGAAAACCTCTCCCACTCAGACACAACATTGTACATTGAGGTGAAAGCTGAGGTATGGCTGTGTTTCTCTTGTCAAGAAATCCTTCTCTACCTTTAACTGTCTGTAATAATGGGGGTGGTATAATTCTAAGGGTGTTATTATGTGATTAATCAGGCCTTTATAGACTCCACAGTAATGCAGAGGGCATTTTAGTTGCCTTGGTGCAACACCATCACAGCCGCATGGCTTCTTTTGTTTCCTGTGTTCAGCCACTTGTTTATGGTCGACTTTAAAGCATGGCAGGTCATAAATAATACATCTATTATAGATAGATAACATCTCATATATCCAATGGGGAGAAATCATAATAGCAGGAACTTATATAAATTTAATATAAAAGTGAAGTGTTCTCAAGGGCAATTGTCCCAGTGTTTCTTGGAGCTGTGGGATGAATGTTGTGAATGTCAATAAGGGTAATAAAAAGGTATGGATGCTGGGACTCAGGTTGACAGGGAACCACTTGATTGCCATTATAAAGCCTTCTTGGCCTGACATTGTCTGAGGTTATGGCACCTAGGATGCCTCTGCAAAACAACAAGTGTGTTGTTTTTGCAAAAAAGCTCAAGTCCTATTATCTCGATGATATATTATCATTGGATGTCTACTGTAATGTGAAAGAGTTTCGCTTGATAATTGATTAACTTGAGAATTATCACCCAGCTCTGCAGCTTTACAGACAACGTTAGCCTCGTGTAGCTCGTTGTTTGGTTTTATGATCCCCACATTTACTGTAAGGTTTAGCCTCACTGCTTTTATCAAGCTTGTTTTAGCAGCAGGAATCCATTTTAGGCGAACAGTAGCTGATGAATGCAATGTTTGATACATGACCAAAAGGCAGACAAAGTTAGCAACTAGCTGCTTCAGATCTTTTTTACATGTAGAATTGATTTATTTTAGCTGAATGTTGCATTTTAGCCTGAACAACTTCTTTGAGCTTTTTTTTTGGGGGGGGGGATATTTTCTACCCCTAGTGGCCACATATCTTCTGTTTGTCATTTGTAACTTTTGTTTTGGCTATAATAAAGACATCAGGAGAGAATAATTGGGAGTAAACACAGGTATTTCTTTGCCCCTGCATATCCTCCGTACCCCAAAGCTAAATGCCAGCCTGATAGGTAATCAATAAACCATTCCCAAAACCAAAACGACACAGAATACCAATATGAACCCGCACAGCATTGCCCATCTTTTTTTCATTTATTTATTTCAATGTGTGGACATCTGGTGCTTGCATACACCTCAAGGACTGAATCCAAACTCAGTAGAAATCTAGATTAGCTGGACCTAATAATGCCAGGGGGAACTCCACTGAATACACAACCAACAAATTAGATGTTTTCCTCCTGGGTCTTGTTAAATCTTTAGAGAGGAGACAGTTGGTGCTTATGGGACTCAGCAGGTAATCCGGTGTGGGGCACAAAAGGTCCTGTTTGGATGGAACTGGCCAGATCTACTCACTGGAGCCTTGGCTTTCCTGAGATGGGATTGAAAGGGAGACTCAGTGGTCACAAAGCCTCTCTCCCCAGCTGGCCTTGCACAGCCTCTCTCTGGAGATTACTGGGCCAGAGAAAGTGTCTTAATGGGAAATAGCTGCGGATAGGCTAAGTGGAAGACAAGAAAAAGATACCCGATCAACTCTGTAGGAGAGCTCATAGTGGACGAATTTGTGCTTGTATGTGCGCGAATGCACACGTTACCTCCACACACCGAACGGCTGCCCTCACTGACATTACTTCTCATGTCTCGTCTGACTATCTGCGTGTGACAGGAGAGTGTGTAAGAGACTGTGTCCTCGCCTGAAATAGAAGAAAAAATAATCTCACTCGCCTCTATCTTCCCTTTGACACTGTGTGCCTGTGAGATTTGGGTCAGTTTAGATATGTTGACCCTACAGGCTCAGTCAGAGTAAGCCTGAGGGCTGCTATGACAGATGTTGTCTAGTGGCACATTGAAATCTGTCTGTTTTTGTTTAGTCAGGAAAAGTATGTCCAAAATGCATCCATTGAGTTACTCTATTTCCTTTAACTTGTGAATGTACATGTCTGGAAATGCAGACACTGCACAAAAAGTAAGAGAGCATTCTCCTCAGTCCTGACCTTTAAGGGGGCAGAAAGTCCAAAATGGAGTAAGATTGTCGGTTATTAGTGGTTTCACTGTTTAGTTTTGTTTGACCTCCTCTGTTGGGAGTATGTACTGCTCCACAAAGGAGCAATAGAGACAGATAAGTTATGACACAGAAGGCTATGGTACAAATATGCCTTTTGAGTAAACCTCGTGTGTTGCTGTCCCTTTATCAAGTGTGCTAACATTTTTTGCTTTGAGAGCTTTTAGTTCAGTTTCCATTCAACAAAATGCCAGGGTGGAGTAAATAGACATATCTAGACCAGATATGTTGCAAAGATGTTCTGATTAATTTCTCCATACCACTTTCTGAAGTGACCATCCATTAAAACATCCCAGCCACAGCTGCCACATACAAAAAAAACAGTATTTTGTATACTATTTGTATTTTGTATAGGTGAAGTATGTGAAGTAAGAATCTATTCCCCTAACTAAATCTGATTGATAAAGTGGAGAAAAGGAAAGCAGCAACTACATTTTAAGATGTACAGCGCTCATATACAGCTGTTAGAAGGGTTAAAGTGACACAACAAAAAAAATCTAATTTATCTTTTCTTAAAAGTTGAAGTCATATTTTGACTTTTCCAACAAAAAAAGTGAAAAACTAATTTCCCATTGGGACAATAACACCATGAGCCTTGACTGCAACCTTGATTCGTTGAATAGACCAGAGGCTGTCATTGTGCTGTTGCATTAACAGTTGTGATGCTGCACAAGAGCCTACACTTAACACGAAACCAAACTTCAGAAAGTAAGCTCTTGTCAGCTTTCGACTTTCTTTTCAAAACCTGAGAGGCTGTGCAGCGCTTGCGCTAACACTTTCCGATCTGTGTGTGTGTGCTGAATCAATGTCTAGCTGTAAATGCCCAGCTGAAGAGTCCTGGGGTCCAATGTTCCAGGGAGATGTGCAGCATTTATTTGTGTGGCAGTAATGAGAAGATGCAGGCTCGGCGTGTCCTGATCCACACTCCCCTAACACACACATGAACACACTAAACTAGCGACGCCGCCATCCGTTACAGTGAGAGTAAATCTCAGTAAACTTCAATAAGGAGAAAAGGTGCAGACACACTTGGCTCGGTAGTGAGATGTGACAGACACAATCGGGGATCGTTCCCACACATTCAGATGTAAAAGTAGCTGGTGTGCACAGTGAGCAATAGTTTCCACTTGTGTATCTTGTATTAAAAGTTTCAGCGTCGTTGTGGTTTTACCCTTCTGTCTCGCACACAGATGCTTGCAAATCCTTTTGTTGTTATTGCTCGGCAGAGTAAGATGGGACTGTATACGCTGAAGTGAACTGACGCATGCCTGGTGGGTCTCTGCACTGTTAATTCAGTTATATGGCTCCTCTGCAAAAGCAATGGGACTTAATTAAATGTCTCACCTAGAGCAGTGGAGGATCATGTTGCCACTAAATCCGGTTTGAGGTAATGCCGCACTTTATTGTGACGATCAGTGCTTCCCCAGGGGTTCAATTACAGCTGAATCTAATTGAAGGGGAACCATGCAACAATGCTGCCCCCCCACCTGTCCCTTTCCCTTTTTGTTCTTCATAATCAAAGTCTCCGGCATTTTAACTAAGTCAGATTACCTTGGGAAGTCTTAGGAAACTCTTTTGTAGACCGGAGACGAACAGCTGGCGGCAGAGGTCCACAAACTCATTACCTGAGTTTAAAGCAGAATTGTCTTTACAAAAGAGTCTAATATCCCCCATTAATTGTCTTTCTATGAAGTCAATTAATTAACTTAAGCTATTATAGACTGGGATCTTCTTTCGCTGAGTGTTCAAACGAGTTTTGCACACGTTAAATTTGAGTTATTGAGCTGTTCCCAAAAAATAATTTGATATTTACTAAGTGGTTGACAATCTTCTTGGAATCAAGAGTAGTTTCCATAGTAACCCTGCTGAAGTGTTACGGCCAAAATGATCATGAAGGATGATATGTTAAAAAATAAGCTCCTGGCTTAGTATTTGAAACTGTATGCAACACTTATAAAATAATCCCAGTGGAGAGGGACAGCAAAACACTTGAGAGAGGCAGATGCTCCAGGTGGGTATTTTGATATTTATTTTACAACCATCTCAGATCAGCGTCTCACAGTTTATGAATGATTAAGAGACTCTATCCAACGAGCTGCCAGCCCCAACACTGTCTCCAGGGGTTTCATTTAAGACAACTATCTTTTGTCAAGCTTCAGTGATTCATTATTCATGTAAGAATAGCCCATGTATGAAGCATTGCAGGCCTATAGAAGTACAGTCGAGAAGTGCTGTAGTTCGCTCAAGTTTTTTTCATTTCCTGTTTCTATGCAGCTAGCCTATATTTGTTGTACTTTTCTCTCCACTATACTTAAATTACTATCTATAGTTGCTTAATTTGTAATGCTTGCACTGTATAAAGTTCAGTTTGCAACATTATTGAAATGCTGCTCAGACAGTTATAATACACCAAATAATGAGACTCTAACACTATATTGTGCATTTTTACTTTTCAAGCTTCACGTACACTTCTGTTGATAAGTAGCTCTTTGAACGTAGAACAGGCTATTGCTACATTTACATAAGCAAAGAATCTGCATATGTTTCATTAATAATTTTTTTTGTCTGTTGCCCAGAGAAACACACCCTTTACTTGGCTTTTTCACTGCCTCTATCCACACATAATACATCAGCATATTGCACACGTTAAGTCTACTGTACAACATAAGGCTAAAAATCTATCTTTCCTAAAAAGCCCCCCTCATTCCTGAACTTGTCAGTGAATCTCCAACCATTGTGTTGTTGTCCCTTGAAGAGAGGCTTATTTATGCGTTCACTGCGGAGATTCCAGTCATTCCGGCTTCAATTCATCCACCTTAATAGGTATACTTGAAGGGGCAGGCGATCTGGCTGCATTACCTCTGACCATTTGTTCTTCTAAGTTACCTAGCTTGCAGTTAAAGTGCACAATATATTTTCCACATAATTGCATCTTTGTACTGAAACATACTTCAAGGTTATTAGAAACTGTGTCAGAAATGTAACAGGAAAGAAATGGGACATTAGTTTTATCACTGGAGGGCTCTGTTCATAAAGGGACACTCTTACATTATTGGCTAATGCTGGTTTTAGAGGAGCATTTGTTGCTATTAAATGAATATTTTGGAAAAAAATCTAAACCATGACAAATTGAATATGAGTGCAACACATGCATGTCTAAATAAAGAAATTTATACTGCATAGCCAAGTTTAAAAGGTCTTCTTCCAGGCTGGTTTAGGGAGTTAAAGAGACACAATCACCTGAGTTTTCTTCCTCTTTGCCTGTGTGGGCCTGCACCCTGCAGCTAATCAAAACTGACATGTCCTGCTTTACAAATGGCTCCACTCAAGCATGTGTTCTCATCCACACATTACCTCCATTGTAGACCATATCAAGTGAAATAAATAAGCATTAACTACTGTGCTGAATAGATAGGAGAGGGAACCCTAATGAGACAAAACACTGAGATCCTCACATCTCCCTCCCTGGAGACTGATATGAAACTGAATGTGCTTAATAAAAGATCTTAAATTAATTGCCGTCGTCTTTGTTCAGCTCAGAGTTGAAGCTCGGATATGATGCGATTGAAAAGGAAACAAAAGGGGTGAAAGGGAAAAGAAAAGCAAGCTCCAAGCTTATTTCTGCAAGATGGAAGCAGTGTAGGATCAATCTTGTGTTTTCCAGTTTTCTGAGAGTGAGCTGGAACATGTTTTCTTCCAAAGTTCAGTTTTCTTAATGGTATCACACTGGATCCATTCAAAGCTTTGATATTTCCTGAAAGTTTCCTTGCTGATTTAGAGCTAATATGTCTGTCTTTATAACCTGAGATGTGGACATTTGTTTACATGTTAGACAGTTTCAAGTAAAGTAGAACCATTTGCACTGTAAACGTGGGTGAACAGATAATTTTCACTGGATTACTTTGATAGTGGAGAAAACCATAGTTACTATTGTTCTGTGAGTAATTTCGGGGCTTCTGTGATTTGTGGTTGGGACATGAAGAGTTAACATGCGCCACAGAGATCGAAGCATTTAGGGAGCAAAACGGATGGATTCTGGACAAAAAGTGGCGATTTTGGTGAAGGTGACCTCTACTCTCCTCCAGACAAAACAAGAACAGGACAAGGTAAAAACAGTCTCTTCTTTCATTTGAGCCACTCTGTGTTTTCAGAGGCATAGTACAAAATATTCTAATATGACTGGGCAAAAACATTGGCACAAGGTACTTTCAGTTTCAAAAAAAATGCTGGCACTCAGAATGTTAAAATGATCAAAACAGATTCCTATTCAACATAAACAATTTGTTTCTTTGCTCATCTTCAGGGCCTTCCAGTATAAGAAACCTCCTCTCATACTGTACCTCTCTATATACACCTTTGTAGTAGCATGTAATAGCATACTGTACGTTTATTTTCTTCCTGTTCCAGACCCTGGTAATTGAATACCAAACCCTCCACATGTGGATGCTGCTTATGCTCATCACCATCCCAGTCACACACTTTTTGGTTATCTCCTCCCAGGCTCCTCTACCAGACACAATAGAATAAACTGTGTGCTGAATACATAAAGAGTTAATGGAGTTCAGATGCTGCTCTTCCCTTGTCTCAAGCCACCTCTCACCTAACACTTGGATGGATACTAGCTGTCAGTTTCCAGGTCATCATATGTGAACTATTCACCAAATTTGGATGGAACAGATGACAAAACTGCAGAAGGTGACTAACGCCGTCTGTCCTTTCACAAATCACACGTTAGTGTTAGTTTATACATGCTCTGCAGGGCAAAATTACACAAAAAAAAAAAAATCAGACCATTTATTAACAGATTCTCTTCAGCCAAATCACATTGTGACTGCAGCAAGTCTGAACTATTTTTTTAACTAAGGAAGTCCATCTGTGTAATGCAAGATGTGTTCCATTTGGTTTGCACTCCACATGAACTTGTGGCATAGTGAGAGGTCCTTGTGCGCATTGGGAAGGCAGACGCAAGGACACTCAGCAGATGGACCCCACTTCAGTGCCGCGACAGGGCGACTGCTGGGGGAAATAGGAGGTCCAGCAGGCTTGAAGACCCCACAAGTCTCTGGCATTGGCCGCCATCTCACACACACAACCCACGCACACTCACATTCCCTTGTCTTGGTGGCAAAAGTGAGAAACTTCACACTCAGTCTCAGTGGATGCGGGACAGGTGGTGAGGAGGATGGAGGGAGGTGAGAAGAGAAAAGAGGGAAAAAAGAGGCAAGAAGAGCAGGAGCAGCTGAAGTGAAGGAGACACTCGCACGCAAAAGTATGTTGGCATGATAGAAAATTGGCCGCGGGTAACTGTTATCTGGCCTAACGACAGTCTGGCTGATCAATGCGCTGGCTAAAGCTCAATTCGCTCCCCAAAGGTGACAGCAGACGCTCATGCCAGGTGGAGCAGTGACACTGGTGTCAGACATCCCACTATCCAATTCAAGTTAGGAGGGAGATTCTGTGTGTCATCATGTCGCTGGCAACAACGCCACATCCTCCACTTCTTTTGATTCTGCCTTTCTGGTTGTTCAGTCACAACTTGATAAGAGAGTCTGTCATTTTTCCACAGTGCTTCATCCATGGATACTTCAGCATGAGGAAAAAATACAAATTCCATTTTGATAAGGAAAAACTGTCTGAGTGAGTGAAGTCAGCAGAAAGGTTTAGCTAAAATACTGCTAAATGGTCGAAGTAGATGATAAAAGTAATAAATATTATTAGCTAAAAGTAATGAATAAACAGTTACAAAAGATAGCTAAAATAATGAATAAACAATTTGAATTTTATTTAAAGTAATGGATAAATGGGAAAAAAAACTGTTTAGACAGCTGAAAGTAATAATAAACAGTTGGGATACTAAGCAGAGTTATGGTTAAATAGGTAAATTGCCTAAATTTAAAAAGAAGGGTTTAAATATGGTAGTTATAAATAATTGAACTATTTGATAAAATATATAGACTAATGGATAAATAGCTTAAATATTCCATTTATCTTACTCCAAGTGGAAGGAGAATAAATGCAACATTGGTTAAAAATAGCCTTGATTTATATAAGCAAAAAAATATATGAAGATGAAAACGTCATACACTAGTACATTGCTTCATGTGGTAAGGAGTTGTTTCCTAAATATGATAATAATATTTAACAGATATATTTGTGATTATCAGAGGTGGATATGAGTTTAAGGAGATGAATATTTCAGGGGGGCCTGCAGGCATTTACACATTTCAGCAATTAATCTGCAGGCGTGTTTGACTTTACTTTCCCTCAATCAAACAACTCGTATTTCACACCCACTTTCTCATCTGGGAGATAACACAACATGGTAATTCACCTTATCACCGGCCAGCTTCTCAAAGCCAATAAACACAGTTCCCTGTTGCCTTTTGAAGATGGGATTCCCTGTTGAGCACAGCCAGAAATTGGCTTTGTGTGGCGTGCAAAGGCTTAACAATGGTGAACACAATGAAGGTGTAATTGACAAATTTAGAGGATGGTTGGAGCCATGGGCATCAAAGGCCGGGCTACTAAACACACCCTTTACAAACAGCCTCTTGACATCTTCACACATTCATACTACATTTATCTGCTTGATGAGTGATTCCTTTTGTTGTAGCCACTGTTTCTTCCCCAACATTTAAACATTTCCCTTTAATAACAGTTGTTCCTGTCTTTGCTGCCCCCCCTCTTCTTTCCACCCATCCTCAGCACCATTACCGCCACCAGCCCAAGGTGAAACCCTGATAATTGGTCATATGGGATGGGAGCTGATATTGCTCTGGCAAAGCCACTTGGTGTGTTGCTGAACAGGCCAATGATGAAGTCGCTGCCATCTGCCCTGCTTTTCCACTCTTCAGCACATTTCCACGCAGATTATCATCACCTCTAATTTATGACATACTTTTTTTAGTGTCTGCTCGCAGTGTCGGTGTTGCAGTTGCACATGAACTAATCACACACTGATTGCACTGCAGCTCTTAGTACCAGGAACTGTGTCAATGATTTATAAATGAATGTTGTTTCTTTGGTTTAAGGGTAATTGTGCGGGTTGCTGGGGTGTCATTTTTCTCCTTCTATTCTCGACTCGTTTGACTCGTTTGTTTTGTGTTCCTCCCCTTGCCATTCTTTCTTCTGTGAGTTATGGGGTTCAACAGGCTACCATATGGACAGTAAATGTGGTTTCTGTCACCGCAAAACTCTTTTACACTTTACTAGTGCTTTGCTTTCTTAATCATGAGCGCCATTATCATTACCGTTGATGTAGCATTTTGTTTTGGTCGTTAGACTCAGGGTTTTGCATGATTAAAAATAAAATATATGGCACGGTGCAATCTGCAGCGTCTGTTGTGCCTGCCGAAGCAGCAGTTCTGCCTGCATTGTTATTGCTCCCATCAAACCCTACAAATGTATATTTCAGACTTAATGCCTCTGCTGCAAGATCGCAGTCACATGGCACTTTTATCATCGGTTAGTGAAGCCCCACATCAATATTTTATATTCCTAAAGTCAACAGTGTTTGTAGCACCTTAGACGGCAGAGTGGAGAGTTGGGTTCACATCATGTGTCCACTTATCAGTCACATCCAAGATGCTCTGTTGATCCACAATCTGCCCAGCTACTGCTCCAGAAGCAGCTGAACGCCACACTGCAGTCATGTGTCACCTGTGCTTCATTCTGCCTTGTACATCTGCTTTTTGGGGGGTTATTTTCATTCTATGCATGAAATTCATATGAATTTTAGGTTGGGCTGCAAGGAGGGAGACTTGGTGCTCCATGAAGGTATGTAACAAGCAAATTAAAATATCAAAGTCAAACAGTGCGGCCAAAGTGACAGGATTATGGCACAGAAAGTCCACTTGTGGATGAAGGAAATGAACACTGAAAATAGGACATAGGAGAAAGGCTGGAGTTCTCTTGGCAGAAGCGCCTCGCTGCATGAAAAAGCAGGTTCTAATAAAAATAGCAGCCGCTCTCAAGGCACCTTAGTCCACTGTCTTCACTATTCCCACTCATTCAAATGGAACACTGTAAAACGCTGTAGCATTTCTTTACACTTATTACTTAATTGGTTGAGATAAGATGTCAAGCACAGTGTGCGGTAAAATGATTGTCTCCCTAAATAGTAGTGCCTCTCACAATCCATGACAATTATTGACAATAAAAAAAGTAAAGCTGAACTCATGAGGCAGCACTAATGAGGTGTCATCGCCATTCCAGCCGCTGTGGAAACATCTTCTGGGTATGATGGCGGAGACAGACACCTTAGCAAGCACTCTGATTTCTCTGACTCGTCCCGAAACCAGTTAATGGCTCAAGTGTCAAACCTAAATGAGGCAAGGACAAAGAGATTCACTCGTATTCTTGATGTCTGACACTCTGCTGTACTTTAGCATGCAGCACACGCCCTCAAAATTCATGCATTTATCAATGGAGACCCAGAAAGACAAGAGCATATGCAAACGACCCTTGACAGAAGGCATTTGATATGCTAAAACATCCTGATAAATGATATTAACTTGGCCAGGTGCTTTCCAGCATATGAATAAAAGGGATTTGAGCAACAACAATATTCAGTAAGTGAGAGAAAAGGTGAAAGGAGTCGAGACGCGAATGGGAATTGTGTAAAGCCAAATGCAACTAAGGCAAATCCACAAAACCCATGATATCAGCACTTCATCTCTTGGGGTATCTACATGCTGGAGTCTGTGCTGGAGCTGCTCCACCACAGTCTGCATACAAATGTAAAATAACATTTCCCCAGACTATGGCAACCAGAGCCAGCCGAGCATGTTCTGAACACACTTACAAGTTCCTACGAATGCCCTTTGGATCCTGATATTTATGCCCTGACAGTGTTGGGGGAGTTTAGGAAATGAATTTGCCAGTTTCTTTAATCTAACCTACTGAAAAGTTAAATTACGTTGAAGCTCAGCTAAGAGCCATTTTCTCACCTTTTGGTACAGCCAGAAATTCAGTGCCCTTTCTGACCCCACGCTCCTGTCATCTAATACTTGTGTCTTTTGTCTGATTTAAACAGAGCTTGGGAAGCCGGGCTGATTGATCCAGGGCATATATCAATAGCACAACTTCAAGATACTCAGCACTTTTCGGAAGGAGGCTGCATTTCCGTTTTAATGTGTGGTCTTGAAAGCTGAGAGGTGGGAGCATTGGCGGGTTCCTCCGCAGCTACTAAGCCATGCATGAAATCATGTATCAGTTTTACATCCCATGTCTTAAGAGACAACACTCTGCTGTTTGTGCAATAGCTGGAAATTTTGATCTGGAGATCAATCTCTTTCCTCCTGCTGTTCAAGGTGGTTGGTGAAATAGAGAGGCGAGACAACACATTGACCACATTGTCCTTTGCAATTCAATCTATGTATGAACATGTGTTCATGCTCAGCCAGGTCTCATGGGAAGGCATTTTTTAATTATTGTTATTTTTATTTATTTATATAAATTATTTTTTTTCCTTTTTTTGGGAAGGCGAATAAATGCACAATATTATAGGAACTATAATATATATAGGAAGACTTTTTAGCCAAGTTATTTTTACAGTGTGCAGCTTAGGTTAAGGCAAACTAAAACTAATAAAATAATACAGCTCTGACTTATACCACCCTCCATAAGCAGTCTTTCTCACTTTCCATTGTTGTATATTTACTGTATAACCCACAGAATTTGAACACATACAGCTGAATAGAGAAACAACTGCACCATGCATGGAATCAATTCTGTATCAACACAAAATCGTATAGATAATAACATGATGTGTGTGTTTCCTCCAAATGACCTCGCTCTCCTGCTGAAGTCAACGCTGTTCATGTTGTTGTGCCTTGCTGCAGATATGTGCATTCCAAGATTAACGCCACATGATGATAATCACTGGGTTCATTGGGCATGCTTTCTCTAGAGGAGCTGTTATATATGTGAGGCAGACCACAGTGTGGTGTTTATAGAACACAGATAAAAAGTTGCCACACAGACACATGCTATTTGTTTGAGCATAATTTGAAATATGTGAAGTTTGAAATGTAGTAAATAGCATGCTTTTCCCCCTGAATGTGTCAAGGTAATGCAGTGTGGTTATCCATAAGTACTATCAAGCTGAAGGGCCCCCAGCTGTGGCAAATGAACCCCAAGTGATTTCACTTTGAGCAGGGCTAAGAACAATCATGTGTATACCTGCTTGAAGCCTCGGGCTAGGGGTCCACTTCAGTGATCCGATTCACCATTGGGGGTCTTGGATCACAGGATCCATGTTTTCTCTCTGGCAGTTATGATAGTATGGCTGGCCCATCTCTGGAAGAAGGAGCTGTGGGTTTGAGGTGTCACCCCCCACCCCCCATGTGTGCCTTGGGAGCTCATGGCCTCATTAATTCCACCACCCACTGTGTGAATCTGCACCATCATGGCCAAGGATGTGGGTCCCTTGAAATCTCATATCTTTTTATACTTTCTGACTTACAATCCACTCCTTCACACAGCTGAACAGCTTATCTTATGTTAAAAATATGATTTCATTACTGTTGGGTGGTAAAATTGAACATTCATATATCCAGACCAGAGCATTTTCAGACATTTGATATATCTGTAAACCGACCGAAGTTGCGAATTTGTGCTGGTGAATTAACTGGTGCTGCATGACAGAAAGTTCATGACATGTTGGCTCATCTGTTTGCTCACCATTGTTTACATAACCTTGATTTAGAAACTCATTGGTAGGCAACAATCACACAAAACATCCTACTGCCATTCTTTGAACCACCCTAACACATTGGTGTGTGGTTGTGTGTGTGTGTGTGTGTGTGTGTGTGTATGCGCGTGTGCGTGTGTGTGTGTGTGTGTGTGTGTGTCAGATTGTAATTGAAATGGTGTCCATTGACAGAATCAATTGAAGAGGAATCCACTCATTGATTGTAATGTCTGAAGTCTTTGTCAGCTCTACAGAGCTGCACATGATGAACTGCTGTAATGATGATAGAAATCCCTCATGGGCTCTATGAATTACGAAAGACATAATCGTACTGCATTTTAGTAATTTGGCTCGCGTCCCGAAAAAAACGAGTATAAATTAACATCCAGCTTCCTTAAACAACAACAATGAACGCAGACACACCAGCATCAGCACAAGTGTGTGCGCACACACACACCTACTTCCCCTCAAGGGCATGAACAATAGCACACAGGAGAGAGGGGTGTGAGCAGCGCTGTGGCATATTGCTGGGACTAATTTACCGGCGGCTAGGGGAAGTGCTGAGTGGACACAGTTCGGCGGCTGATTCGGGGCCAGGGCTGGGGCCCCTCGGCGACAGACAGACACCGCCAAGGAGCTGAGGCAGCACAAAAGTCAACCACACACAAACACCTTAAACACCCATTCACACATCCAGTGTTCTCTTTGGCTTTCACACTCTTGTCTCTCACTTCCTTATCAAGGAAAAGGGGGCTGTATGTCAAGGATATGCTACCCCCGGCTGCCACCTGCAGATCCTGTCAATACCTGTTCTTTTATTTATTTATTTATTTATTTATTTTTGGGGCATCTGTCGCCTTACTCTTTGTGTATGTCCATGCTGCGTCCCCCCTCAATGACAAGGGCATCCCATAGTGCCAGATGGGCCTCCCACCTAGCCAACCCACAGTCCCTTCATAAAATGTTGATCTTGTCACAGTTTTTGAACAACAAGTGCCATTTCCCTCTAACGACTTCAGACAAACACACTCTTGTCATGCTGTGAATTTTCCACCACAGGTAATCAGGAACATTATTAAAACACTGTACTATCTAAAACAGCTTAAATATGTATGTGATGTCTATTCGGATGAAAATATTTTGGTTTAATCTTTCATTTGGCAAGTTATTGATCAACCGGGTCACAGATTGCAAACTGAACCTTGACAAACTTGCCATGTGCCAAATATGTAGATCTACGATGACTGAAATGAAAATGTAAAGATATAGATGGCTGTTTCTTGAGCCAGAGTTTGGTTTGTCCATTCAGGGCTACCATAGAAACATGGTGGCCAGCTCTGTGAAGATGGTTCACTTAATATGCAGTTAAATACAACATTTATTACATGAGTCTGTCTAAACAACTGTCATTCTCTGAACCCAAGTACAGCTGACAGAGTTTCAGCACCAAGGACAGCTACACAACAGTCACAGAAATGATTCCATTTTTTATGCAGAATTTTGCTTTTTATCTTCTTTATGTTATTTGAGCAACAAAACTTAAATATTAAAACAAACACACTAACAAAGAAAATCCCAAAAATTTTAATTTAATTTAACCCAGGCCAATACTATTGAATTGAATGATGGAACATTTAAATGTTGCTCGTTAAAGTTAAACTTGTGCAATCCCTTCAAATCCCCTCTGTCATTTTTGTTTTCTCTGGTGTTAAATGTTCCAGGAAATACTGAGTAGTGATTATTTTAGGGGTGTTTTCTGTGCTTTACTTTGATGTTCAGACTTGTGTGATGTGAAAAGTAATTTCAGATAATGCAAGCACTTGGTATTGAAGTGTGAGTGTCAGCCTTTAGCTTTATTAGTTGAGTTTTTTTGTGCCTTTGATGTGAGGTTTTCAGGGTCAAGGCTGGTGAATAAAGACATAAAGTCAGGACAACAGGAAGACAGACTACACCGATCATATCTCCCCCTGGCTCTGTTCCACTTTTCGGCAAATTCCAAAAGAATACATGACATCATCCCAGATTCCATCCCAGATTTTTTGCTTCTCATACTAAACATGGTATTGCTTGTTGCATATCAGGATGAATGGCTGGGACTCATAAAAAAAAAAAAGAAAAAAAATTCCCTGACACTTTAAATCATGCACTTGAAAAGTACTACATATTCACCATATATCAACTATAGCATGTGGTAACTTGTTTGGAGAATGATATGTCTACGGTATACTTAGTCTTCTTATGCTTGACAAAAAACAACCATGTGTCTTACCAATTTGACATTTATCTCAACCTCTCTTTATGCAGACTTTTACAAATATATTTATGAAAAATAAAAACAAATCCAGAAGACGATATGTGCACTTTGCACATTATTGTGTCATTGACATGCCTTTTTTATGCAAACATGTTAGACTTACTTCTGACAAAAGCCAACATCCACTTCATTGATTTCACTTCTTGTCACTGACTAATTAAAATAGACAAATAATGAGAATTACACCCTCAGCTCATGACCACATACCAGCTTGCTGTCACTGATAACTTACGCAGAAGACCGCAGCCGATTAATGACTTTAACACTGATATGATCAAGTATGACAATGACAGTAGGAAGTGATCGTCAGGTAGCATGTAAAGAAAACAATACATATCTGGCACGTTTTGATGCATTTCAGCACCATTTAATAATGATAACAGCAGGCCACACTGTGCTGTTGAACAGAAAACAAGTGTTCATGTTAATGTCATTTACTGTCTGCTTGTCTTGCCACACAAACAGTGATGTAAGCCCTCCTTGGCATCACATCAGCTCTGCTGATTTCTTGTCTTTATCTTCTCAGTGTGTCATCTTACTCCACGCTGCGCCTGTAATAGCAGCCCATCCTTGACCACATAGACTCTGCATACCAATCAGCAGTTGTTTAAACTGGCACATTTTTGCATTTTCACTCATATATCATTAATTGTTTAACGTTGCTCCCCGCTGTGTGCTGGTGCTCGATGAATTTTTGGAAGTAGATCGCTGCTGTCACCATGGTGATGAAATACAGTATGGAAAATACAAAAGAGAACGTACGTGGAGATTATACATAAATGCTGCTTTAATTAGTTGTGAAACAGTTTCAGGTCAGAATGTACCATACTGCTTTCCTGCAGGGGTCTAGGGGATTTTACCTCAACAAGGAGTGTGGTCCAGATCCTAGCAACATGAGGGATGTGGAAAATTGGTGCCTAGGGTCTACAGTAAGCACTGCTGGTCCAGAAGTAGCCAGCGGCTCCTTCCTTCAGGGAGGCTTTTGGGATTTCAGATGTCTGCCTCCTACCTTGGGATTCAGCTTATATTCAGCTTATATAACCCAAATTTCTCACTGGGGCAAGGAGATAAAAGAGACACATGTAAAGAGTTTCTGTTTGCCTGCATAGGTTCCACTGTTGGTTCCACTAATATTAGGAATTAAATGTTTACTGTGGTGTAAACATTTGTTTGTACATTATTATGCCTCTTTTAAAACCTGGCCACATTATCTGTATGCTTGTTTATAGTCAATATTAATATCAAGGCTACATAGAAAGCAAGTCTGTTACATAATAGAAAAGTTGGCAAAGAGAAGTGTTAAGACAACGTGACACTTACTTCACACTTTTCATAGATTCACTGATCCTCTGGCTTCCCCGCTCTTGTATTTTTATTATTTTTTGTGATTTCACACAAGGCAAGGTATTAAATTCTATACTGGGCACTGTTTTATTTCCTGGATGGTAAGAGGCAACAACAAATGTGAGGATAAAGGGAGTTGTGATAGTTTTACTGTCAAATTGTTTTCTGTCTTGAGCCACTACTCTCTCATCATCTACTGTTAAAAGTTAATCTGACTAAAGAAACGGTGAATTATTCATGTTTTTTTTTTTCTCTTTGGTAAATTGAAACAAATTAAATTTTGTTTTGTTTGTGGCACATAGAGCTTTTGTGACTTTGTTCCTGTAAATCCTCTGTAATGCTCCCTGATTAGAAGACTTTCTCCTCCTCTGTGTGTGTTTTTTGTCTTTTTGATTTTGCCAGAAATATCAGCGAGGAAGCTGTGAGGCTGCTGTGTTTAAAGCCAAGTGGCCCAGGTGGGAAATGCCACGTCTCACTTTGCAGATAAAAACTTTCTGGAAATCACGGGATAATTTCACAACAGAGCGGCCATTACTTTAAGAAATGGACACAGAGTCCCTTTCTAGCTGGTTATATGAGGACAATCATCGGGTGACAATCCATAGACTTCACATCGATCAAACGACACTTGGCTTGTTAGTTACAAACTGTAACCCCGGGGACCTGCCTTTGGGAATCCACAGCCCTGAGGGTGAGACGCTCGGCAACATTTGGCACAGCACTTTTTTTGCCCTGACACAGTACGTGAGCCACTGCTGTCTACAATCAAGATCAGTAGAGCCGTTTGCTTACATCTAAAACTAATTGGTTCACATTTACACAGTGACCTACTGGCAAAGTGGCCTTGTCAGCTAGTTTCAGCTGCAGCCTCCTCCTGTGGGACTTCATTGTGGAGGAAGCATGGGAGGCATCCTGCCCAAAAATCCTCAAACACAGCATCTTAACCTTTTTCCTCTGAGGAACAGGCTGCTGCTGAATGCACAAAAGTGGCTTGACATTAAGGGAACTGAAACTGCTAGCACTGGAGGGGATGGGGAGCCAAGGTGACGTGGTATGAAGACCTTTCGCCGAGGAGTGCAGCAGTACGAGTTCTTAAGTGTACAGCCAGGACCTTAGAGGTCAGGATAATTCAACCACTCCTGCACCATCTTTTTCAAACCAGATTAAAAAGGTTAGATACCAACCGTGAGAGTGCAGGTGGCTTTATATCATTATTTGTTGTCAATTAAAACATACTGTAAATTCACCATGCAACAAAGGAAATTGGATTATGGACATTATATAGGGAAATCTGTTTTTGAGCATGTCATTACAAAGGATAGGTAAATTAAATATGGGATATTTTTTACAATTGAAAACTGTTTTGTACTCATGCTTTGTCTTTATTTCTGCACAAAATTAGGTGGATTTAATTGTAATTGGGAAAGGAAATAGAATTTAATAGAAAATCTGTTCTGTCGCAGTCACCTGTCCTCACTGTAATATCAAACTATTATGAGAATATGGAGAAGAGTTTGAAAGAAAAAATTGAGTTCACGCAACCTTGACGGTGAAAAAAAAAAAATATCTGTCCTTCTTGTATTCATCCCTTTTAATCCATTTGACTTAGTGGTTATCTACAGCAGTGGTTCTCAACATTTTTTGTGTCAAGGACCCCTAAAAAGATCCACATGAGGTGACAGACCTGTATTCACCCCATCTAAATTTACCCATGTAAGCACCTGGTCCTTGGTCTGCTCTTATTGGATTGTGAAAAAAAATATCTATGCGCACCTTTGCAAAGGAGCTTTCAAGCCGTGGTCGATAAATTCTAATGAGCCAAATCTGAATGATTTGCAGAATCCCATCAGCCGGGCAGCTGGCAAAAAAAACAAAAAAAACAAAGGCAGGTATTCACTCCAGATATGCAAATACAGTTGTAGATACTGCTGTCATGAATCCTGAAAAGGAGTTCAAAAATGCCTTGAGGAATATGTTTTTTGATAGACAATCATCCATTATTATTTCATAGTGCAGAATATAAATCAGGACCATCCCTCCCTGAACACAACCTCATCCTCCATAGAGGGCCACATTTTGCACGAGGGGACACGTGAGCTACCGTGCAGCGCCACATCAGCTCGAGGAAGGAGGGAAGAGACCTGTCATCTGACCACGAGCGGGTAAGAGGGAAAAAAAAAGTAAAATAAGGAAGCTTGTGTTTCTCTTGAAGGTGGATGTGTTGTTGAAATCAAACTTTGTAGCACAGTTTAGATCGGAATATCTGTCTCTGAGTTTTTTGTTTTTTTGTTTTTTTTTCCATCTGCCCTGAGTAACATTTATTTATACATTAATAGTCTAAATGTTAGCATAGAAAGTAGTACTATTTACAATATCTAGTATGAATATAGAAAGTATAAAAATGTATATACAGATAACTAATTATGACTCCTGGTGACTATTCATAGTGGTAGTAGTTTTATCAGTATTATTATTATTATTATATGCTAGTATAGGTTGTCCGGTGAAATGGCATGTTGTTGTAAGGTCATTTTGTACATTTGGGATGGGGAGAGGTGGGGGCCAAATAAATTTTTTTGCTTAGGGCCCCAATTTGGTCAGGAGCAGCCCTGCTATAAATATAGGTAGTATAAATATATAAGTATAGAAAATAATATATTTTTTATATCAAACCTGCTGTAGTTAGGTTTAAGAAATAAACCCATGTTTGGGCTTCTGTTAATTTGTACAGTGAAAATGACTCTGAACGCTGTGAAGTAACAGCTGGTCATATTGTGATGCCCAGGACGTCAGGATGAAGATCTTTGAATGCCACAGATGGGTTTACATGGTAGTTAATGGTGAGTTTTCACCAAAAGGTGCCTTGCAAGATGGTAAAAGCTGTGACAGATCTGTGTTTGACACCCTGAGAATGTCCTGGAGCAGAACCATGAAAGGTGACATTTACTATAACTCCTAACAGCAGTTAAGGTTTTAAACTCCCTAACAGCAGGACATTGGGCTTTCACTCTTTAACTCTTATTTTGCTCTTCTTTTCCTCCCGCTGGATTAGTTGTGCGCTTCCCCTCCTCTCACTAAAAGACATTATTGAAGTCACAACTGCAGGAGTTGAGTTATGTGAGTAAAATAAATAAATACTAACAAATTATTTTTTTTGTTTCGACCACAATGAGCTAGCAAAGCAATTTTGGGGTAATGGATAAAGAACTTCAGAAATGCTAACGGAACATTTTAGCAAACAGGTTGCCACCATATGTTATTGCTGTGAATGCAGCAAAGTTCCCTCTTGGTGAGGTGTAATTATTCTGGGCTGTAATGACTCCAGCAACAGTTGCATTCATAACTTGGTGCCAAGGGGGACAGTACAGCATCTGGATTTCCTTATTTGCACCGTGGTCAGCTCCTCCTTTGAACGCTGGTCAGCTATTTCGGGAGCCTTCAAAGCAAATTTTTATTAATTAGAAAGTAGTCCACCGTGTGCCTTAAAACAAAAAAAAAAAAAAAAAACACAGTGTAATTCTTTGCTCTAATATTTTCTATGCAATCAAACAGATGCACACACACAGTACACTCCAGTACATACTGTACATAGCCACACACACGCACATTTTAGGTATCCTGCTCACAGGAGTGTGCTCAGTGGAACACTTTGAACCAGTATAGCATCATTAGTGTGCTAGGTTGCCAGAGGCTATGGGAAAGGGCTACCACACACAGCTCAAGCAGCTCACGGTGTCTTCTCAAAGCCCATGAGGTTTATTACAAAGACATGAGCCAGTAGCCGGCACACTGTAAACCAGAGGAAAGTTATCATGGCAATGATTCAACTGCTTGTATGTTTCACTCAAAAGCGAGTTCCTTTCCTTGGCTCACCCTCCTCAGACTCATTTCACAAATGGCAGGGGAGGCACTTCTTCATTATCTTAAGGGGAAAGATACTATTGGAAATAAGCACAATCCACACCCCAAACGCTAAATTGTACCTTTGAGCAGAATGTTTTTGGAGGAAAATACATGCACAGAAAGTGACACCGAGGTGGATATTAGCGCACATAACTACAAACACCCACGCTCCAAAACACACAGTTTGTTCCAAGCATCCGCGGCATACTTGGGGTCGTCATCTATTAAAGCTGACAGCTGGATTCAACACACAGGTAAAATTACAGTGGAATATCATTATGTGGAGGCATTAGCTGACCTTGACGGCGCATGAAGTACAGCTCCGCTCCTCTCCTCTCCTCCTCTGAGTGCGAGAACAAACACATTGCCTAATCCGTGCTGAAGTCAGCACTCTCCGAAGATGAAATGCAAAAGCAAAGTTTCATACACTCCACCCCCCCCAAAAAAAAATCTGTTCTCCCTCTCTAGCTCCTTTCCTATTTTCTCCCCCTCTCTCTTGCCGCCCTCCCGTCTCACAAATGGTGTCACTTTCACTCCTCTCATGGAAAAGTGCTGTCAGTGCTTGTCTCAAAGTGCTGAGAAATTTCAGAAAGTCTCTCGAAGTAACCTTACACTTGTCAACTCTAAGTGGTACATATCCGGTACATAGCAGCCTCACGGAGTCTAAAAACTACCACTAATGGGGCTTCTGCTGAATTTGCAGTGTCCGATGTCCAACACCTCAAAACTGCAAAATGAGACTTTATGTAACTTTAGGGCAGAATTCATCAGATACTGATGCAGACTGTGTTTTTGCATTTTTACTTTGCAGTGGCTGTCAACATTAGCACACAGTTGTTTCTTTTATTGCCATTCAGGTATATACTGTTCATAGTAACACTCATAATATAATAATATAATGCAGTATAGAGCCCAAAAAATCAGTTTGTCTCTGTTTACTGGTTCACACTTTCTTAGATTACATGTAAAGACTGCCTAGGCAGGAGGTCAGTGTTGCCTAAACCTAACCTAACTAGTTTCATTGATTTATTAAGACATCAGTACATTGTTTACTTCTACTTCACATATTTCATTCTGGGATACTTTTGGTTACTTACTTACCTTTGTTATTTCTTATTTTTACATTTTTTAAACTCATTCTACCTGGCATACTTGTTTGTGTAGAATGTGATGGTATAATTTCACTGTTTGTGTTATCTAAACCTAACCAAACTGTTTACTGTGAAAAGCAAAGTTTATTTTCATAAGAACTTTGTGCATGTTAAGATGAAACATATCTATCTGTCTGTCTGTCTATCTATCAAAGTATCTATCTAGTAAAGTATCTATCCAGTAAATTATCTATCTATCTATCTATCAAAGTATCTAGTAAAGTATCTATTAAATAATCTATCTATCTATCTATCTATCTATCAAAGTATCTAGTAAAGTATCTATTAAATAATCTATCTATCTCTCTATCTATCTATCTATCTATCAGTCAATCAAAGTATATATCTAGTAAAGTATCCAGTAAATTATCTATCTATCTATCAAAGTATCTAGTAAAGTATCTATTAAATAATCTATCTATCTATCTATCTATCTATCTATCTATCTATCTATTTATCTATCTGTCTATCAGTCAATCAAAGTATCTATCTAGTAAAGTATCTATCCAGTAAATTATCTATCTATCTATCAAAGTATCTAGTAAAGTATCTATTAGATAATCTATCTATCTATCTATCAGTCAATCAAAGTATCTATCTAGTAAAGTATCTATCCAGTAAATTATCTATCTATCTATCTATCAAAGTATCTAGTAAAGTATCTATTAAATAATCTATCTATCTATCTATCTATCTATCAAAGTATCTAGTAAAGTATCTATTAAATAATCTATCTATCTATCTATCTATCTATCAAAGTATCTAGTAAAGTATCTATTAAATAATCTATCTATCTATCTATCTATCAAAGTATCTAGTAAGGTATCTATTAGATAATCTATCTATCTATCTATCAGTCAATCAAAGTATCTATCTAGTAAAGTATCTATCCAGTAAATTATCTATCTATCTATCTATCAAAGTATCTAGTAAAGTATCTATTAAATAATCTATCTATCTATCTATCTATCTATCAAAGTATCTAGTAAAGTATCTATTAAATAATCTATCTATCTATCTATCTATCTATCAAAGTATCTAGTAAAGTATCTATTAAATAATCTATCTATCTATCTATCTATCAAAGTATCTAGTAAGGTATCTATTAAATAATCTATCTATCTCTCTATCTATCTGTCTATCAGTCAATCAAAGTATCTATCTAGTAAAGTATCTATCTATCTATCAAAGTATCTAGTAAAGTATCTATTAAATAATCTATCTATCTATCTATCTATCTATCTATCTATTTATCTATCTGTCTATCAGTCAATCAAAGTATCTATCTAGTAAAGTATCTATCCAGTAAATTATCTATCTATCTATCAAAGTATCTAGTAAAGTATCTATTAAATAATCTATCTATCTATCTATCTATCAATCAGTCAATCAAAGTATCTATCTAGTAAAGTATCTATCTAGTAAATTATCTATCTATCAAAGTATCTAGTAAAGTATCTATCTATTAAAGAATCTATCTATCTATGTATCAGTCAATCAAAGTATCTATCTAGTAAATTATCTATCTATCTATCTATCAGTCAATCAAAGTATCTATCTGGTAAATTATCTATCTATCTATCAGTCAAAGTATCTATCTATTAACGTATCTATCTATCATCTATCTATCTATCTTACAGTTAAAGTATATATCTATTAAAGTAAGTATCTATCTATCAATCAAAGTATCTATTAAAGTATCTATCTATCTATCAGTTAAAGTATCTGTCTATTAAAGTAAGTATCTATCTAGCTATCTATCTATCAATCAAAGTATCTGTCTATTAAAGTATCTATCTATCTATCAGTTAAAGTATCTGTCTATTAAAGTAAGTATCTATCTATCTATCAATCAAAGTATCTGTCTATTAAAGTATCTATCTATCAGTTAAAGTATCTGTCTATTAAAGTAAGTATCTATCTATCTATCTAGCAAAGTACCTATCAATCAGTCAAAGTATCTATCTAGTAAAGTATTTATCTATCTAGTAAATTATCTCTCTATTTAAGTATCTATCAGTCAATCAATCAAAGTATCTATCTATCTCTATCTAGATCATAAATTGGCACAAGTCGCTGGACACTGTTAGGAAAACTCAAAAAGATTAGGATTAACTTTTCATCTTGTTTTTTTGAGGATCCAAATTTCAATGGTAGTTCAGTAAAGCACCTTGGATTGTGAAAGTCACTCTTCATATGTTGCAGACTTATTTGGTGATAATAAGATCGATGTGTATGTCACAGGGGTCACTTGAGAACAGCCCAGCTGAAAAATGCATGTGTCGCCCCGCCTTCAGAAGATGTCCCTCACATGCCAGCAGCTGTCACACCCTAACGAGTGAAAGATGACTGCTTTTATAAATCTGCTCCATTTTGGCTGCATTTCCATCTCCTAATTAATTCCCGTCTCTAAATGAAATTAAATGGGTTTTAGCACTCCTACACCATCTATATACTTTTCATTACCCCACAGTCTCCAGTAATCATTAATTGCTTTGAGTGTTTTATGTATTTTCTGTGATTTTGATGAAATGCCAGCAAGCAAATGAGTAGGGATGAAGGGGGAGGGAGGAAAGGGGAAGGGGGGTGTTTATGTGTCAGTTATGTGCTATATCTTTTGCCCAAGATGCCAAGCTTGTATATTTTTTATCAAAGCTAAAAGATGTAGTTCTAAAGCAGCGAGGAGATGAGTAATCTTGGCCCTGGACATATGTGCTACAGTAGATTCCAGACGTCCAAGGGTGCCATTCATGCCATAGGAAATTCTCCTCTCTCTTTTGATATTAATCATTGCTTGCGTTACTAATGCAGATTTCCTTTTTTTCCCAACCCCCCACTATCAGTTCTGCCTCTCACTTTGTCTCCCTTTTCTTCTCCCACTCTATCTGATTTTTTTTCTTCTTCTTTTACGCTTCGCTCCCTTTTCTTTGGCACCTCAAATGTGTCGACAGACAGTCACAAGCCTGTCAAAACCAAATGTAACAACACGGAGAAGATAAATGAAGCGAAAGAACATCAAGCGCGTGCTGTATTTGTTCCTTTTATTCGACTGTAAATCTGATACTATTTTCATCTTAGCAGAAATACTAATTAAAAACCACATGAAAAGGTCAGTGTTGCAATACCGCAGGCAAATGTCAGGGTAAACAGCAGCCGGCCACAGTGCTGCTCTCTTTTTCCCATTTGCTTACTTCTACAGCACACGCTCACACAGTGATTTGTGCCTGCTAACCTGTTCCCACTCTCATAAATGACCTGCCGCCCACTCTTTTTCGTTCGCATATACAACACACACATCTCCACCTGCACTCTGTCCCCGCTGTAATTTTCTCATGTGATGGTGTGTTCCACTCCCTGAGCACCTTTTCCCCACAATGGTCCACTGAATCATGCGACAGAGCCTCTTGAGCTTCTGTAATACCACTTCTTTAGCTCCCAGCCGCAGAAAAGGGGAGATGACTCTTTAAAAGAGCCTCCAGCGTCAGGGAGAGGACGGTCTGAATGGCATATACCCCACAGACAGCCACTTTTATTGGCTGTGGGTTCCCATCTCCCCGCTCCCCAGACATTCGTTCCCCCCCTCCCTCCCTCCCGGGCCGCCTCCCGTCCACGCTCTGATATTTCACCAGACGCCACATTAGTGGAGGCACCGTCCTGCTAGCAACAAACACCCTCGCCTCTGCAAGATGTGAGCGGGAGGGAGGAAAAAGATGAGAGAGGAGTCAAATGATCCATAACATATTATTCTGTCATTTGAAAATAGCGTTATAAGGCGAGCACCTAATGCTTTGCCTTCCCTTTGGCCCTTAGGTGGCATTTTCTTGTGTTCTCCGATGATTTATTACACAGCCGTAAAATAAAAACTAGTAATTAATGCTTTTGCACTTGACAAATACACCAGTATGTGATAATAAATAAGTGGATTTTTTTGCAACATATCGAGTGAGTCATTTCATGCGGCCCCTCCAGCAGCAGGTTCTTACTGTGTCTTACTCAAGGACACTCTGTCACGGATGGACAGTCCCTTTGTGCCGATCGATCGTGTGACCTTTTGGTTAAGGGGAAAAAAACTCTCGACAAGCTGCCTTATACTACCCTCCATCCATAAACGACTGAGGAGGTGAACTTAAATGACATCTAATACCTTCAACACGATCCTATTACTCTGAAATGTAACGTTGGCTTTCACAAACGTGTGCTAACTGTGGTTCCAATGATCCCATTTGCACCAAGAATATGGTGGAAATCTTTAAACGTAATCCTCTTAACGGCATCCTCTCCGTGCGGCAGAAACATGCGGCCTGATCTTTTCCGTTCAGCCAATCAATGCATGTTTTCCCCACCCATCCCTACAAAATAAAAGCTTTGAGAGCATGAATCTTCCCATTGACTGCATGTACGAGATAAAAGTTCAAAGCGAAACTTCAGCGAGCTGACAGATGCCTTTGTGGTTCTTCTCCAGCTCCCGGCTCAAGTAGATCTTTCCATCTCAACAGGCTGTATCCAATCATTTGTATGCGGCGAGTTGAGTTTTTTGCTAGGCTTCATCCGACACTGATCGATGGAAACGGTAAGAGCGTGAGTGAGCCAGGATTTCTTGTCACTCTGCAAATTAGACCTTCCGTCAGCAACTTCGCCCCGTTTCATCTTCAAGCTTATGTTTGGAGAAGTGAAAATTCAGGGGGGTTGGTAACACATACAGTTTCCAGGCAGACAGATCCTCCATTGAAGTTTCCCACCTACACATTCAGTACAGACGGTGAGAGTAGATGAGTGGTGAGCCCTTTGAAAGTAGAGGAGGAAGTGTTTACAGCTGCCTCGTGGAAAGACTTGAATATTAATGTGAGCCAGGGTCATCAATTCATTTATCTATCCTGTTAGGCAGGTGGATGAGGACTCAGGGTGGGTTTTTGCATGGTTAATTATTCTCAGTTGCCCCAGTTAATCCTTGAGCACCGAGGTACAGGCAGATGCAGCCGCTGCCAAAACTGCACATCTGTGCTTTAGGAAAAAACAAAACAACAACAACAACAAAAAAAGACACAGAGGGGAAGAGAGGATATTCATTGCCGTGCACACATTTTTTTTAAGATGTTTCTTGGCACTGGCAGGTGTAATTTAGAGGGGATTGCATATTGCAGAGTCTTGGTTTGTGGGACATAAGCAGAAAATCTCCAGAAGATATTAAGGTTTCAATGAGACATACGTGTTTTTCACAGCTGGCTTTGTATTGTCTCACTTTTGAACTAATAAATGGAAAACAGGCATCATGCTTACAGGGTTTGCGTTGAGAATATTATTTATATATTAATTTTTTTTAAAAAAAAGCTGATTTCTCAAGAGGAAACCCACAATGCATGTAAACCATTTCTTATGAATTGTGCAATTAAGGCAGAAAAATCTGCTCTAATCTCGCCTCTCCTCAGCCGCAGAGATTTCTCTTCATTAGGGCGGATTTCATTTTTGAAGTTTATGACTTATCCTTACAAACAAATAATTGCAATATAACCCGCTGGGGATTGCACGCATTTTTAATCAGCGCTAACCTCAAGCTTTGACATGGAAAGCTCATCTCGCCGCATTTATTTCTTCTGTTTCTTCAGAGATGTATGCATATTCAATGTTCATTTTCGTTATTGTCTTTACCCCCACAATGAATAATAAACGGCGCTGTCGGAAGGAAGTGGAGGAGCCGTGCACACAATGGTTTATTCATTAGTCAAACTGGATGTCATTTGTGCTACGGTGCATTCGAGGTCACAAAGTTGTGGTATGTTTTGGAAAAGTGTGTGTCCTTGTGGTCGCATGTGCCTTACTGTAGTACTACTACTACTACCTGCTATATTTCTACCAACTATTCACATCACATCTGTCTCAAAGCAGAGCCAGCATAATGCATAAAGTCATAAATACTGCAACAGTAAAAAAAAGATGGAAACGATAAAAACTATAAAGCATTCAGCAGAAAACTAATGAAGACATAAAATCACCAACAATGACGACAATAATCCAAGAGTTTAAATGCTAGTTTGAGCTCCTCAGGCGGAGGTGTGCTCAAATCCAAGGAAAGTGAATTTTCACCGCCTATGCGTCTTCTGTCTGTGAAGCCTGAGATTCATAACGGCTCTGCCTGAGGATGACAGGCTGCACCCAAGAAAACTTCTTATTTGCCAGCTAACATTTACTTTCCCATAACCGAACCACAAACTAGTCAGATTTTGCACTTTTCACAGATGGATGCTTGAGAACCTGGAAGCCAAAACTCTCTGCATGGCTTCATACATCTCACAGAAAATGAGTCTCTTTTTTAATTAGGGTGAAGTGACCCTTTATCTCAAGTCACTGCTGATGTATACATTAAGAACACCAGTGGCTCTCATCAGCCCATCTGTGGCTACCAGAGCAGCAAATAGCAGGCACTCCAATTACGTTCAATGTGTATGCTCAGCTTTTAATTGTGACAATATCAGGGTGGATGGCATTGCAATATGTTGAAATGATGTGATGTCCAAAGAGGAAAGTCGGTCACTTGTGGGCCCTGTCACCCCAGCTGTGTGAACACATCTGCACACACACACACACACACACAAATATTCACACAGGTGGAAAGTGTAGTCCCTCGTGTGGCTTTTGACGCTGTGAGATTTGCCCATCCATGCCTGATGCCATCAGTGCACGGAAGAGAGAGCTGATAGCATTTTGTCCTACACTCCGTTTGCCACAACTCTCCCCGGGTGCAGCCTATTGACCCGTCCCTTTTGCTCCGTCACCTGGAGACAGGGGGCCCCTCTGATGTGACATCACTCTGAAATACCATGCCACTTACTGCTAAGAGAGGACAAAGGCGCAGATGACGACAATGTTCAAAAAGCCTCAACTCAGGCATGGAAACTCACGATCGCATCTGCAATCAAGAATAATAATAATAATACTAATATTAATAATAATAATTAAGCTTATCTTTACTGACAGTGGAAATTCTTCACACCAACATGACACATCACAGCAGAAAAATACTCAACTGTCTGGTTTCCCACTTTGTATTACAACTGCTGCACAACATTTCTCCCTCAGGATAAATAGTTTTATCTTGATATATCTTCACCCGATACACCAAATACATATTAGTTATTATTTTTAGTTTCTGACTGTGAGAGAGTGGGAAAAATTCCCCTAAATTGCTGTATCTTCTAGAACCACATATTTAGCCAAAATGCACATATTAATTTGCTGCAGATTTTTACAATTCCATGGTGTGGATTACTGTTACACTCTCTTGACACATTACCTGCTATGATGTATCAGAATATTGGCTGCCTGTCACACATTTATTTAGAGTAATTTATGACCCAAGAACCCTTAGAAATCCGTTTCTGCTCATTTCCAGCATGAAGAAGCTGATTGTTTTGCCTACTCGCCTCCTCTTGACTCCCTCTCTTTCTCCTACCTGCTCCTCTCCTCTTCACTCTCCACTCCACTCCCCTCTCCTCTCTTATCTCCCCTCCCTGACTACAGTAGCACAGTGACCTGGCCTGTCAATGGTGTCAGCTGTAACTCTGAAAATCTAAAAGCGCTCGTCTAGCTGAACACGGTGACAGGATGATTACTCTTTTCATCATCACTGTGAGGTCTTAACATGAGCTGATTCTTCTCCTCTGAAAGAACTGCATGCAGCTGGAGAGAGTGAGAGACTGAGGGAAAGATAAGACAGAAGCAATGCTAATGCCAAGCAGTGAAAAGACACACTGAGAACAAAGAATTTACAGAAACATAATGATGTATGTACTGGTTAATTATGCAGCTTTAGTAGTTTACTGGGTGGCATGGTGGTTAGCACTGTCGCCTCACAGTGGGGAGGCCACAAGAAGGTACCATGTTCAATTCCCGGGCCGGGGCCTTTCTGCTTTCTGTGTGGAGTTTGCATGTTCTCCCTGTGTCTGCATGGGTTCTTTCCAGGTACTCCGGCTTTCTCCCACCATCCAAAAACATGCAACACACCGTAGGTGTGAGTGTGAGTGGTTGTCTGTCTCTATGTGTCCTGCGATGGGGTGAAGACTTGTCCAGGGTGTACCCTGCCTTCCGCCCTAAGACAGCTGGGATAGGCTCCAGCCCCCCCACAACCCTATGTGAGGATAAGCGGTAGATGATGGATGGATAGTGGATTAGATTCTAAACTTAAACCAGGTTTTGGGTTTATACACGAACATAACAACATCACACCACAGAACACATCCTTGCATTTATCAAGGTGGTGATTAAAGTGATCAACTCACATCACATCATTATCAGAAGGTGTAACCCAATGAAAAAAATAAAGATAATGAGGTGTTAACTATTTTACACACACAATCATCACTCACAAGTGCAAAACAATGTTTTAGCATGCTTATGCTAAAAATACTGCATATTTAGACATGGTGGTTCAGGGTCCGATGTTAAGGTTTTTTTCCTACTTGCCTTGTCGGTCAAATCTACTCTTTTTCTCACGGTGTGGAGCATACTTTTGCTCATGACTTTTTGCTCATGATATTGAACTAAAAATCAATTTCCTGATGATATACAACACAACACCATTCATCACCAGTTGTAAATCACTGCCACTCCAAAACTAATCAAATAATTGTTCCAATAAAGAATCACAGCAGCAACAGGCTCATTGGGCATGTCTGTGCTGGGTCTGCTCTTTTACCTGCCCCGGGCATTTGGGCAACCGTTAATGTCAGACCCTGTGGTTATTGTTGGTAAGCTGTAATAAATCAACTTTAGGTCTTGATCAGAAGGTACTAGAAATAGAACAAGCGTAGAATGGGTATTTATATTCAATTGAGCATAGCAGGTTGGTCAGAGTGATGTGTAACAATTTTAAATGTATGTGTTTGCATCCAGTACTGTATCTTCTACTCTGTTGCCTCTCATTCAAAATACACAATAACAGACACAGCCAGAGCAAGTTTATGAAGTACATGTAGTTATTTTTATTTCAAATGACTCTGTCATGAACATATCTTTAAGGACAAATGTTGAGCATAATCATTGCACATGGAGAACAAAGTCACACGCCAGTGTCTCAATAAGATGTGTTTTTAACATCACGCTGTAAATGTTTTACAGACTAGAGGATTCTGAGGAGGTCAAATGACCCTCACCAGGGACTGAGCATGGAGAATGGACATGCTCTGTATTTTACCACAGTGTAAAACAGAGACACCCTGTGAAGTGAGAAAGCTTGTCAACACCAAAACTACCAAAGAGGAGCAAAGATTTGTGATGCTGACAGGGGCAGAGTAAGTGTCCTCTCCTCTGTTTGTCTTGCTCTGTGGATTGGGAGCATCATTAGCCTACAGTTTGTCGGCTGCCACCTGCTTCACTCAGTTGCAGTTTTGGATTAATGGTTAGGAGTGAGATGCAAACCAAAGTTCTCCCTCTCTACTCATCACTCATCTACAGCCTAAGCTGTTCCTTCCATCTAACATGTGTGTTCATGCATATTTCTCAGAGGCTAGGTGGGTTTTTAGGCTTTAGTTGCTGTATTTGAGATGTTGAAGAGATTTGAACACTGTTAACAGGTTATCTACACGATGAATTGAGTAGTGGAAGTAGTTGATGACTTAAATTGCAGCGGTTATGAATGTTGTGTGTACAACTTTTTAAAGAAATGCATTTTTCATTTCAAGTTACCTTGCTCACCATCTGGAGGATCAGGTTAAATTTCTGGACCCAGTTAATCACATTTTGGACACAGTTCAAGACTCTCAGAAGGCAACCTTGTAAAAATAGGAATGAAGTGCCAAAATCATTTGCAGTTCCACTCACATTTTATCGACATTAAAGGGAATAACCATACATTTCTGTAGGCATCTCAAATACTGTAAAATGGCTTCCAGCTCTGAAAAAGAAGCACATTTCCGGTCTGTAATGAATCCACGTGAATGTACATTGTGATATCTGCTTCGTAAAGTCAGTGTAATAGATCTAGTGCCTGTAGCAGCTGACACTGAACTCAATAGTGCTCTTTAGCCACACTGATAATTAAAAGACGCATTGATCTCTTTTCCCATTGCATTGGACCCTCCCCTTCAAGATCCAGTTCCTATTTCCTGCTAGATTTATTTATCACCCACAATGCCACTGGGGTGCTATCATTCACAGCGTAAAGAGGGGAGAGAGCTCTAGAAACAAGTCGAGAGAACGGGAAATGGTGCTCTTTGTGCTCCTGCGTCAGCATCCAGATGGATGGGACATTAGTCGACATGGGAGCATGGTTCAAACCTTGTTATTAACACAGGTGAGAGAGAGAGAGAGAGAGAGAGAGATGCATGCCTTGAATTCTGGATGAGGTCTAATTTTCTCACGGAAACATGCTCTCTAATGACATTTTGTACTGAACTTGCAGCATGGGCTCATGGCTGCTTTCACCAAGTACACAAGTCAGTGATGGATACATCCCCAATATCCCCCACAATCCTCAACACAAATTATAATTGGATAGTGTTGGCTTGTTTTTGCAACATATTACTCAGCTGACAGAAGTCCTGGCTTGTAGGTTTAAAATCCATCAATCCATCCGTGTTCCTATGCAGGGTCACTGAAGAACATCCCACGATCAAATGGGTGATAGGTTACCTATTGTTCTCACAGCCCATTTTTCCAAACCCCAATAGTCCAAAAATGTCTCACTGGACAGAAAGCCCATTTGTCCAACAGACAATTATCACAAAAAAACAAACAGCCATTGTTCCTAAGGCCAATTACTCCCAAAATACACTCTCTCCCTGTAACAAAAAGGAGCACATGGCTAATTATTACGCAGAATGACGTCATCAGACCCTCCCTTAGAGGTTAGCCATGAGGGCTTTCTGAGAGAAATCTCTTTAGGTTCAGCTACTTGGTTAGGTATAAGGAAATGTCATAGTTTAGGTTAAAGTATACACTTTCTGGCAGAAAAACTAACATGCAAAAACTATTGTAACCAGGAAGGTCCATGCTGGTTCTTTTACAAGCAAAGTGTGAGTTTTCAGAATAATGGCCTGTCGCACTTTAGGATTCACAAGGTCACATTCAGACTTCAAATTATTATTCAATAGTTCAGACTTTTTGAATTTGTTCGAGCTCTTTTTGCAAAGACAAATCCATCCATCTTCTCTGATTTCATTGTTGTTTTGTGTGATGTGAATGTTGAAATACTATTGCTTGAATTGCAATATTTAGGTCATGGCGAACATATATTTTTCTGATTTTATTCTGTTTTCTTATGTTCCTGCATCCAATTCACAGAATGGCCTTGCCAGTGGGTCTTAAAGGAAACCAGGCCGAGGGCACTTCTCCTTTTTAACTCACCTTTTATTCAGTTGTAGTGAGGGCACTGTGGCCTTGGGAAATGAATTGGGTGAAACTATAGCAAAATAATGTTCTGAGTGCTGTACTTGTTAGACAGTTTACAAATCTGATTTCATTTGCTTAACGAGTTTGAGCAGAATTGTTCAAACTGATCAAACTCATAAAACACTGCGGAATCTCTGTATCTGTATGTGAAGGTTTACTTATTCATCAGCTCATTACTTGGTGGAAGGCTGCTTAACCCTGCTTGCAGCTTCAAGCTTGTTAGGAGCACAGTGAAGTGTGCACATTAATAAGTCAAGGTAGAAAATGGGCTTTTGATAATGTTCACTCTACTTCACAAAAGCTCCAAAAACTGGGCCAATTTAGGAACATGAGAGCATTCGTATCACTGAAGGCCTGAAATGTGAATGTCAGTCATTCAGGTGAAAGTGTTTCCCACTCTGTTAACACCTCATCCTTTTCTTAACCATATTTTGTGTTGTTACATGTAAAATTAATGTAAGTGTAATGACAAAAAGCTGCATCTAGATTTATATAAGGCTTCAATTATGACAGCGCTCTCCCACTAAACTAAATGGGCACATCCAGGACGCAAAGTGTAAATACACAAACACAAGCATGAATGCACAGCAGTGATGTGCGCCTATACATTACATGCAATTGCACACAAGCTGCAATTATGTTAATGCAATGGTAATCAGCAGTTGATTAAAATCACTTCAGTGCCCCTCCAGTTATTCAGTCTACTCCTGACAGGAGGCTTTTAAAATACGTTGGACTGAAAATAATATATGGTCTATTCATGCAACAGATAAGTGATAGCGTTAACATTTAACATATTATTTTGCTGCACAAATAAAAGCTTCATAAATAATGAAAGTGTTGTTTTTAGAATGATACATTTAATGCATTTTTCAACCTCTACAGGATGCAATCAGACCAATCAAACCACTGTGAAAGTAATTTATATCACAAAAAAACGTTCCTGAGTCTAAAATGATCACTTTTATTCAAAATGTGTAATTCACATTTCTGAGGCATTATTTTTTTTTTTGTAGTTTCATTAGTTTCTGTTTCCTGTAGTTTCAATGTTCATACACAACCCATGTCCACATTTTGCTTGGACATATTGTCTTAACTTAATCTTAATAATTTAGATAGTGGTAACCTTTAAAATTCCCCCATAAGCACTGAGAAAGATGTTACTTGGAGCACTACATCAGATACCACTGGAGAGGCATAAGTGACCCTTCCACAATGAGTTGCTGCCACTCAGTGCTGGTGGTATAGACAGCGTCTTTCATGTTATAACAGCTAGTTTAATCTTAAAGTGAGTGTCTACCCAGTTTTGAGTCAAGTGTTTCAGCACATTTCAGCATGATGGGCTTCAGCCACAATGGCTGAGCACACGCACCCATTCAAGGCGGATGAGCACTGGCTCTCTGGAGACAGTTTGGTGAGAACAGCGAGGTGGAATATTCATGCCACTGAGCAAGAGCTTGGACTCACTTGAAATGCAGTGAGTGGTGTTGTCAAGTCATAATGGTAACAATTACCAAACTAAGGGGGAAAGCTTTTGAAATAAGGCCCGCTTTGCCGTTCCAATTAACGCTAGGATGCTCTCACCAAATTCCCAGTGTTAGCACGGCTGAAAGGTTATCCGCGCAGTTAGGCCTGATGCCCGCGCAATACCTAATGCTACTGCCACTTTCAGAGCCAGCTCATTCGCTGACATGGAGACGGATCTTGATGCAAGCCAGATGAAATGCGCGTTACGCAGAGAGAGCCGTTTCTGAATGGAGATTGAATTACCCTGTAGCCCTTATAGGAGGTTCATTACAGTCAGGGCATCGGAGATTTCCTGATTCATAGCTCTCATTCTCTTTTTCCCTGTGTGTTTGTGCTTGTGTGAGCACCAGTGATGCTCACATCAGCCGATGCAGTAAACAATACCGATGGGCAGCACTGAGTGTAGTTAGGGGTTAGATGCCCTCATGAGCTGTGCCGAATTTAATTAGATTATTTCAGTTTCAGACACATAAAGGTAAGGTACGACTGAACCTCATCCCCCTAACCAGATATCCACATACTGCATATAATGGAATAATTTTAAAGGGATATTTCACTCATTACTCATCACTGTGATCTCCAGTGTGTTTGGTAGAACTGCATCAGTGCATGATCTCACTTCATCTGACTTTTGGTGATTTTTTTTCTTGTATTTCTTTGTAAATATAACACTGAGCGTATATACGTATAAAAATCTGAGTTTATTGGTTGTATTGTTGCTTTGTTAGATCGGGGCAGAAAAAGTATCTACACTACCTATGTATAGATATATATGCAGTAGGAAATATTTACACTTTAACTCACATATGTGCATTTCAGTGAGACGCTCTTTACCCCCTCGAGAAGACATCGACAGTGCTTAAGGACTCTCAGCTGTCACACAACCTGTGACTTCTGGGATGCTTTCTCTTTCTGTCTACTGTTTTAGCTGTGCCTGTGAGTTTCAGAAACATTTATTCAAGATATTCATTGCAAAAAAGTTTTTTTTTTTGTTTTTTTTTTTCTGCATCGAGGCCAAGCTCCACTATTATATATTATTTCGTTCTCTCTCTTGCAGACATTTCCTCTGCACAGAGACAGCTTTTTTTCCCCTCCCCACACACAATGGCAAACAGGTAAGACACTAATATATAGGAGGAAGAAGATGACGAGCTCTTGACAGCGCTGAGTGCAGAACGATCTTTGACTGAACACCACTACAAGCCAGCCTCTTCCAGCCATTCCTGCCATTACTGCTAGCTCTATCAGTGCTATTTATAGGGAGCTAACCTTTTGTTCCTGGGCCTCCATCCAAGCACTCTCTCTCTGGCTCTGTCACTAAGTGGCCTCCAGATCGCCACATCCCTTCTAATCTGGAATTGGAAGCAACAATTATTACGACTCTTCACCTCAGGATCCCTCATTGTTAACCCTCCGAGGGCCACGTTCTCATTTCAGGTGGCCAATAATTATGACTGCCAAAGTCGAGCTTGAAGAGTGAATTTTCTTTCATGAGGCTATATTTCATGTTCAGTTAGGTCTAAAGGGCCCTCATAACATTTGGAGCTGGACTGAAGGGCCTTAGGAGTATTTAGTTTTGTTTACTACTAATACTAATGTTATCTGAAAACGCATTAAAGCTTCAAGAAGAACGTATCTTTAAAGTCTAACATGGAGATCAGCCAGGAACCATTTGTGATGTTGTGAGGTGGATATTCCCACTGCAACGTCCTGGTGATGCGGCAGTTTTCTGTCTCTGAGTCCAGATGCCGTTTGCCTCATGACAGCTGCACTCGTGGATGATCCATTTAACTAATAGACCAGCCTTTAAATGCATCTGCTTAGAGGAGGCACTTGTGTTCCAAACAGGCACATTGTGAACTGCTGACATTTTCTCTGCAAGAGAAAGCAGACAATGTAAAAATAGCTGCTTGACGTTCATTGAACCACCTAGCTGAGGCAGATGCACACTGAGAACGGGTGACATTTTAAAACCTGTTTCGTTCAGATTTTTTTTATCCTTGGCAAAACTAATAACTATACTTTACCTCAGAAGCTGTGAAGTACAGTTGTTGCCAGCATTTGTGTTAAGGTCAATCAGGGTGTTATGTAGTGCACGAGTGTGTTTCCATCGTCATCCACTGTGTGTGTGTCTCCTCCTAAGACTATATAGCCCATAAGAAGAAATTATTATTGTGACTCTAGCTCTCAGCACAAGAAGAGAGTGGTCAAACTTATAAAGCATGTTCTGGTTCTGTCTACACTTCTTTGGTTCTGTTGGTTGTGATAAAATTGCTTTTACAAAAGTAATTTGTGTTGCTAAAAATGCTAAAAACACAGCAAACAATGAGCATTTAGATGATGTGTTGTTCAGACTTAGCCAAATTGATCTGGAAGAGGATAAGACGACAAATGATTTGACTGTCAGCCAAACTGTCTGTTGCAAGCATGCTGGTAAAGTTCAATAAAGTCCACCTCATCCTGCATTTCCATTCTTCATCTTTGCGGTACCTATTAGGGCACTGCGTCACATTTTCTCCACTAGAAAAGCACCCTAGGAGTTACTTCATTATGCTTTCTCTACTGAAAGAGCACCCAAAAGGACACTTCACTGCTTTTTCTGCACCAGAAGAGCACCATAGAGGTCATCTTATCTTCATTTCTTCACAGGAAGGGAATCCTTTCAGGACACTTTATCAGTATTCCTGCAACTTCTGAAAGCCAATCTTATTTGGGGAGCACAATGTAAGTTGTAATAAACTGTAGATTTCCTTCAACTACACTTTTCTCAGTTCCTTTAAGACGTTTAGAATTAATAGTGCATGCAGTTGGAGCAGTAAAATCAGTTTCACAGTCTACTATCTGCTTATTGCACACATGCAGTACATAGTGTATGTGCAGGAACACAGCCAGACATCCTTATGTACAGTCGTGTCACACCTTATTCACAAACAAACATGGTTTATATACTTTTTTCCCCACATTCCATCTCTTGCATTTCCCTGTTTTACTCAAGTACTACTGCTGGGCTGTTTATGCTATTTTTGGTATTAACCACCCATCATCCACTTCATCACCTCTCTGCTATTTAAGTGCTGTTGTTTTACCACACTTATTAGCATGTTGGGAGTGGGTAAGGGAAAAAAACATAGCAGAGTGAAGGCAGTGCAGCCAAATCAGCATTACTTGGTATGCATGGAGCGGCGAAGCTATCATGTTATAAATTGGCATATGGCGGCAGGCCAGCAGTGCATTGAATTAGTCTGATGCCCTTACTGTAATAAAATGCAGTGGAAGGAAAGAGTGAAAAGAGTCGGGGTGCTCTCTGTAGATTGAGATCTTAAAAAGGGAGCTGCTGAACAATACGTCTGGGCAGAACCAGCTGAGAAGATGGTATCAGCGTGCAGTATTACGCTGGACTAAATGAGATGACATTCACTTTGACAAATAATTTCCTCCTGCTGTGTGCAAATAAAGCAATGAAGAATTATTTTCAAACTGGAAAACCTGCATTTGTACAGCTGAGGGAGAAAACGTAAAGCTATAATCAGCCCTTTTGTGCAGTCCCTCACAGCTGGGTAGAGAACAACATATTCCCTGGGATGTAAAAAGTCCTTTTTTGGTACCACGTTTGGGCTTTGTCAGCTTATTTCTTTGCACTGGAGAAGTTGTCTGATAAATGTGAGTGAGAGTAAAGCTAAGGACTACATAGGTAGAGTTATTAGTGGTTGCTATTTTAAAAAAAATACAACACATGGGGTTTGAAGTAGAACATATATAAAAGTCTATCAGTTATTTGTCGCTGTACTTCATTCACTCCTCTTTTTACATGTACTTCATTCATTATGCTATGCTAACTAGCATGCTGACACAAACTGGCTTGTAACATCAAGATACCATCCACTGATAGCTCAAATATCTAAGTAAGCTATTCCTTTATGTCTAGTTATACCCCCCTCTGATCTGATAGCTGTCAGATGAGAAGATAGGAGTCAGAAAAAGTGTGATGGTGCACAGGATGATTTTATGGAGATAAGAGCATATGAATTATGATAATATAAAGAACCCAGTTGGGTGTTAGAGTTCAAAATAATATTGTATGTGCTCAATCTCCTGTTAATAATCATCAGTGGAGCAGCTCCTGGCTGTATATCAGCTAGAGATCAGAGATCAGTGGTCGCTGGCTTTAAGAGAAGGATGCTCGTAAATAATCTATGATAGGATTGTGAATTAGCCCATTAAAATGATCATATTCTGATTTAATACTGGTGGAAGGTGTTAGTGTGCGCTCATTTAGGGTTCTGATTTGAGCCATGAAAGCTAAGAGCTAAACAAATACAAATGTCACACAATGTTACATTTGCAGTATATTGTTTTCAACAATATCTCCATCATTCAAGGAATTTCTTATTTGTTGCACAAATACATTATGCAATGGATTACACTAGTGTGTGTCATATACTGTAATTTTGAAATGCCATAATGCATTGTTCATATCCACGCACAGTTGTTGACTTGACATATTGTAAAAAACACCTCCAACCTCCCTTATAATAATATTTCAATCGCTGCAGAATTTGTCTGGGGAAGATATGTATACTTCTCCCGCATTTCATTAGTAAATCCATTTTATGGCCACAAATGATTGCTTTTCTTCATATTTAAGTGCATCCACAGGCAGAATTCGATGTGTGCAAAAGGAGTTGATTAGAAAACATCTGAGAAAAAAAGAACTAACATAGTTGCTAAAGGCAATATTTTCTCTGGGTGGTGTTCAATGGGATATTAAAGTAATATAGACTTAAAATTATGTTTTGATTATTTTGGAAATAATTTACTTTCATTTTTACCATTTCCAATTACTTTCTAGCAAGAGGGGTTTTTTTATTATTGCATCTGGAAATTAAACTCATTTCTTGATCAGTGGTGAATGATGAAAGTAATGACTTCAGTGCTGGCAGTAAACGCAACACAACGGTGGGATGCATTACAATCAATGGAAGCAAGCATTCTCATGAACGACTGACATCAGTATTACACCATATAGCCTACAGTGCACAATAGGATCTGGCTCTTCTTACATCAACTGATGAAAAGCTTTGCTTCATACTTTTCTCTGTTTAAGAGCTCAACAAGCAGCCGTTTTGTTTACGGCCTTTTAGATTTTAGATTTACAGGAGAAAGTTCTCATTACATGTCGTTAAAAGCTTCCCTCTAATATATAATTCTTATTTTCTCTTCATTGCACTTTAGTCTCTTTGGCTCCTGTATCGCTACTATATTTACACTTTACAACAAATAAATGAGAAATCAGTTTTGGATTCTTGACGGCAGCTGTTCAAAACCCAATTTTCAAATTTATTTTAAAAGGATTTAGGCAATTTTCTCAAAACATGAAGGAGCAGTTAATCTTAAAAAGTCAGATTTGTCAAATTTGAAGATGAATATTTTTTTTAGGCAATAACAGTGTAGTAATTTTTTCAACATGTTATTTGACTTGTTCTGTATTTTGAACTGATAGTCAGCAGTTATAATGACATTATGTGATCTGGTGTGGATTTCTGTCCATACAAAATATGAATTTGTTATTGTATGATACTCTATCTCTGTATGTTTTGTAGAGGATGTCCATATCAATTTTCAGTCTGTACCTAGTCTGTCTCATGACACATCATTGTAGTCAGCTATAGTGATATTTAGAATTTCAGTGTTGCAGCTTACATTTGGAAGCTTCTATTAAAATACTTCATATCTTTATTTTTATATTATAATACATTTAAAGTTCCAAAGTTTATAAAAAATTACTGAGATTGCATAATGAGGTCAAGCAAAGTTCGACACAAACATGGTTTGAAAAGCTTAAATATGTCTCTCATTAAATGCAAACTTCACTCACATGGCATATTTTGTTCAGCTCCTTGCTGAATTTCACAGAATTGATTGGAAAATCCAGGTGGGAATGTGGAATGTGTGACATAATACATTCAAGTTATTAATTTGGAATGCACAGCCCTCACAGGCTGCATTTATTCTAAAAAAAATGCTGCTGGATCAGCAACTCCTAAAAGCCTTCACTTCAGCCCAGCTCCTCATGTTCCTGGATATTGTGCAAGCGAAGCAGGCTCAACAAACTGTTGGCTCTCCTGAGGAATAAGAGTGAATGCAAGCTAATTTTGATAGCTGACTGTCACTTTGTATTTTGTATTTCCACCCCATCACCTGGGGAGTCTCCATTTAATGAATGAGGAAATAGACCTGCACACATAAACCTTCAGCTCCTTCCCTGCTGGGACTGCTGGCCTTGCTTCTTGTCAGCATAGATTTGGGAAAGCTGGCAGAGGTTTTGGTGTCAGATGGGTTACTGTCAGAATCTTAACACAAAATACAGCTGAGACTGATGGAAATGTCAATTATTTTCTGGCTATTTGATGATGGCAGTGGATGCGATTCATCCTGAGACAGACATGAATGGCTCTACTAAATTTCATACCAGTCCATCCATTAGTTGTTGATGTATTTCAGTCAGACTGACATTTCCATCCCTGTGGCTAAAGATTTGAATAAAGACAAAAAGCAAATTTGATAAAACAAAAAGTGTTTTACAGGATACACTCTCGAGGGACACACAAAGAGGGAATTTTATATGAGAAAAAATGCTTTGTAACACTGCCAAACATTCATAGTAGTTCCAGATGGCATTTTTACACAGGGCGATGGCTGTGCATTTTCTATATTGAAAGTATATTTTGTAGAAATCATTAGCCAGTATGAACTGTTTCAATGTCCGTGAGCACCTTGAACACTGTCATTCTAACACAGACTTGAAAAATACCTCATCATTTAAGAAGCATTATTAGAAATATTTAAGAAACTAACACACACACACACCCATGACTTGCACAAACACATTGTTTACCAGATGAGCAATATTACATACGCATTAGATTAGTTGTGCCGTCTGCTCCACAGTTATGGATTTATGCTTCATCACCATGGCATCACTTGTAGTGTTTATTATAATTCCCCGAAGTGCTTAATTAAACTGTGTGCAGCGAAAGGCCTTTTTTTAATTTTTTTTATTTTTAATAATTATGTATCTGTGAATGAGAGCGAAGCGCTCAGATTTACTGACCAAGTCTGCCCGTGCAGCAAAGAGCAGCAGCAGGACAAGCAGCCATAAATATCAAAGCCATCTGACCAAAGTCTGCTTACAAGGCACATTTTTGTTATTTTTTATTTTTTAGTTAATATCCTCTCTTTGCCTAATCACTACATGAGGGGTATATGGCTTTCTTTGTTTTTTTTGTCACTATGTTTTGCAGGGGGATCCCCTCTGTAGTGTAACAGCCCAGTTGACATCCAGCCGCTGTAATTTGGCTTTTAAAATACAGAGGAAGCTTGTTGTTTTAATTACACTACATGTCAGTGTCAACTGGGCTGTTTAAACAACCATAAAATAACAAGATTAATTCTGTGGTTTGCACAAACTGTTTTATAAACAAGTAAAATGTCATGTGTTACAACTGGACATTATAATTTCACCTAAATAATTTTAAGTTTCCTCTCTGTGACCAGTTCGCACATAAATAAAGAGTAAAGACGTTGAGCTTGTTGGATTTTCAGTCTCACAGCATCTTTTTTGGAGGTTGGTGTTTCACATAATCTGGTAGGTATTGATTCAGCAAATAATGTGAGCGGTGCTGCTCTTACTCTGCTGACTGCTCTGACCACATCGACTCACTTGCTGGAAGAGAAGCCACTTTTCACCTTCCAGTATGTATTTAAAAATTACCCCGGGCAGGCACGATTGCGACCACTACTTCGATGCTTTGGGTGCAGCATCTGAAACATGCACTGGCTCCATGAATAATAAAAGCCCTAGCAAGCTGTTGCATGTCAAATATATTGGTTAGTTTTTGAAAATCACCGGTCAACAACTGTATTGCCTCAAACCATAAGTCAGCGCACTATGCATTCCCATTCTCTGACCTTTAAACTAAGTTTTATGATCCTACACACCCAGAGCTTCACGAGCTAAGATGTTCACTGAAAGTTTAATGTGATAAAGCAGAAGCCTTAGCTAAAGTGCAGCTGACAGTAAAACTGAATACAGAGTTTTATTCAACTTAAATCAGCTGAGTTTGTATTTATAGCTCTGCCTTAATTGTTTTACTAGCCTGCTAACAGCACTGCATCAGCACCTCCTGGCCTTTTTACTGATAATGCTTTCAACATCTGATGCATAATGCTGTAGAGAGCGAAGAGTGTGCCGGAAAAATAGTGCCTAACCTTTCCATTAAATTACTTAGGAAGTTTGGAGTGATTGAAACGCATTAACTGCAGACATGCTGCAATACAGTAGATCGAACCTGAGCCACTGATATCAGCACACTTTGATCCTCAGTGACGACTGCATGTACTCCTTTCTATTGCTTATTGATTTGATTTCTCGTAGAAGCTTGTGTTTCCTCTTTGACTGCACATGTACTGTACAGTTTTCCCTTGTGTGGATGATTGGAGTTAAGAACAAGGTCATGCATCTCTTAAGGCCTTTCATATGGTATACTTAGTTCACTATGTATTTTCATAGACATTGTTTGAGCATAATCCGAAACACAACTCTAGTATGACATTGTCACTTGTTTTCAGTGTGGTATCGGTGACATTCACCACCCTGATTTCCCAGCTTTGTCGCCAAAGTTTGACTGAATTGAACATCTACTGGGATTCAAAGTTAGGTGTGTAAGTTATGGCTGCATCACTTTCGCTGCACAGAAGCATGAAGGAGAAGTTAATTTTCTGCATTTATGGATTCCTGGAGTTACGCACCCTCTGATCCTTATGGGACTTTGATAACAAATCTCCAGCAATGCAGAAAATGTCAAAGTGGAGAGGAAGAGCAGGTCATAACATTGCACTTGTTGACACTGTCATCTTTGCAGCAGTGGCAGATGCACTTCATACTAAATTATAAGGTACATTACGGTGAATTGCTGGAGTTTATTTTTTATGGAAAGAAATATATGGACAAATCCAGATGCTATGTACTGTTACTGTATGTCCACAATCACTCAAGATGGAAAATGTTAGAAAATAAATAATATAGATGCAGCACAACCAGAGATACCATGTTTTTCAAGTGTTCTTCCATCTTAAACACTGCTGCCTACATTACCCACAATACAATTTGAATGCTGACATTTCATGAAGAGATTCCAGTTTGTTTAGCATGTAGCAGCTATTGTAGCCTCGAGCTACGGAGGTCAGGTAAGCTCAGTGAGTAAGTGACATCTCTTGGGTCAATTTATTAGATTTCATACAACTCTGGATTTATGCAACTCTTCAGACACCTTTAAACACACTTATATGTGTGAAATTTGTTGAGTTCCCCTTTAAAGGAATATGGTGTCCATTGTTTGAATGATATCTTTATCAACATGGAAGCAAGCGATGTTTCTGGTGCTGAGGTTCAGTGTTCTTTAAAGATGCACATCTTCAAAAATTCACTGACAAATAATAATTTCAAGTCCTTGTAGTGAGCGTCTAACTAAACTGAGCATACAAGTAAGATGACTTGCGACAGACTCAACTGAGGATTTAGAGTCACTGTGGATCAAGCTGGTGTCATAATGATGCTGAACTCTGTGGCATTCTGTAAGAACGATAATAACCCATCAAGCACATTATGTGTAGTGTATAACCTATTCTTGATTCATTCCCTGAAATACTACTTCCTGCCATCTGAACATCACATCTCAGCTGTTACATTTGGTTTGTAATGACTCTTTTCTATCCTTATTTGCCACACATGTCCATGTAAGCATCATCATGCTGATATTATTCATGAAATGCAAACACAAACACCAATAATTACAATATTTGCAGCTTCTGCTCCGTGCTTGTTATTGTTTTGTCGCGGGACATTACAAAGGCCCACCGCACTCTCATATGATGGATCAATTTCTTTCTGGTATTGTGCAGTCAACAGAACAAAATCAGACACAGGTGCAGTATCAGATGAAGAGCTCGCATTATGTATACATCAATAGAAAGTGTAATGAGAAATTTAAGCCCCGATCCAACAGCATGAATTGAGACCAGCAGTGCAAATGTTTAGGCAGCCTGAATGTAAATACAGAAGCTGATTATGGGCATCATCCCCAGAAGCAAACAAACAAAGGAGCCATGTTTATGTTAACACCTAGAAACAGAATCCGAATATTATAATAAATCCCTATGGTGATTTAACACAAATCCATAAAGGAGCACTCGCTTGTACTCTCTTCATGATGTGGTATCATCGCCATGTTTTCCCAGTGACATCACACAGTATTCAGGACGTGACAGTGAGGACTGAGAGGTCTGAAGTATGCCAAAAAATATAACAATATATATACATTTTTAATTTAAAAACAATGATTTTGATTCTGATTATTTTATTTTGCCATTAAGTCAAATAATTTCCTTGTAGATTGTTTTGAAGTCAACAAATCAATATACCCCTGAGGTTTATGTGCATTCCCTCAAGTATAGAGTAAACCAATCTCCAGTTGATCCAGTTAATCTGGTGAGGTCAAGAAAAAATAATAATGCATTCCCCTTTGTCCACATCGTACCAAAACAGCAAATAACCTGTCACTTACAATACAAGGAGCTAGTTAAATAGCCACATTGTATACATTGGGGGAATCCTCTGATGCTTCTTAGTGACTGTGAGAGTGATTGCAGTGCTACTAAATAGCAATCCTCCTCTAAAATGGAGTAGTCCCAAAGAGATGAAGAAACGTAATATGAGATGGAAATCTTCCTGGACTGGGGCAATCTAGAAGGTAATCTTACTGAGAGTGGATTTGGTGGTAGTGGAAGAGGGTCCCCAAACGATGAATCCTTAATGACTTTGGTCGTCCACTGAGTTTCCCTTTCACCATCTTTTTTTAAATTTTTTTTCTCGTCATGCCCTCCTCAGCATGAACTCTATTCACGTTGTGATCTTAACTTTTCATCTTGCACCACAATCAGGCCGGTGCAAATCGAATGACATTCCTCAGATGCACTTTGTGTTTAGCGCTTATTGTTAGAACACTAAACTAACACTGTCTGCTCATATATCTGTTCAAGATTTTGGTCTGTTTACTTAGCTTCATGCTCATTTTGTAAAGATGAAAGTTTAAAAAAAAAACGTGTGTGACAAGCATAAACCAAGATGGTGCTGGCCAAAATGCAAAACTTTTGGCTTCCAAACAGCAATCCACAAACCACTTCTTAAACTGAATTAATATATATATATATATATATATATATATATATATATATATATATATATATATATATATATATATATGTATATATATATATATATATATATATATATATATATAAAAATTATAAACACAACATTTTTTTGTTTTTACTCACATTTTTCATGTACACAAAAGGCTTATTTCTCTCAAATATTTTTTTTACAAATCTGTCAAAATCTTTGTTAGTGAGGAATGTCCACCAGAGCTGCTGTCTGTGAGTTGAATTTTCATTTATCTACCATAAGCCGTCTCCAAAGGTGTTTCAGAGAATTTGGCAGGACATCCAACAGGCCTCACAAACACAGACCAGGTGTAACAACACCAGCCCAGGACCTCCATGTCCAGCATGTTCACCTCCAAGATTGTCTGACACCAGCCACTGCAGCTTCTGCAACAATCGGTTTGCAAAACCAAAGAATTGTCCATGGTTGTTCCATTTATCCACAACCATCACCTCTTGTTGCAGCATGATAATGCACGGCCCATGTTGCAAGGATATGCACAAAACTATGTACAAAATATTCACTGGACAATCCCATGTTTGAGATGTTCTGTATCAGCGTCTACGACAGTGTGTTCCAGTTCCTGTCAATATCTAGCGACTTCACTAGCCTGGCTGTCACGACTACAGAGCTCTGTAAGCGTTGTCTGGCCAAGCTGCCTTGTAAAGCGAGTTCTCAGAGGGCAGGCTTAACCTGCATCTATCAAATGCTTCTGTGTGCTACTGGACGAAGCTTCAACCAATCAGACCACTCTTTCCTCTGACGTATGCATAGCGACAAAACTTTGCCGCTGCTCCGTTTGTCATGTTGGCAGGGAGGTAGGTAGGTTTACGGTCACAGAACTAGTGCATCATTGCCTGAAACATGCCTCAATCGAGCCTTTGGAAATGCTTGATTTTCATTGGCCCCCATTCCTGGGGAGATTTGAAATTGAAGAGATATGCAACTTGGCCAGACTGACGTGGTTGCGAAATTTTGTGGAGCAACACAGGAAGTATGGGCGGGCCTAGGGTAGAGTATGTGGTCACATCACATGCTGACTGGTTTTCTGACCCCCCGGAACCCCCCAGAACACTACACATTTCAGAGTGGCCTTTTATTGTGGCTAGCCTAAGGCACACCTGTGCAATAATCAAGCTGTCTAATTAGCATCTTGATATGCTACACCTTTGAGATGGATGGATTATCAAAAAGGAGAAGTGCTCACTAACACAGATTTCTACACATTTGTGAACAATATTTGAGAGAAATAGACCTTTTTTGCACATTTAGCTAGCATTTAGCTTACTGATGGAGACACTGTCATGGCTGTAACCTCTGTTTTCAGAGGAAGCATCATGATGATTGGTACTACCATCAAATAATGTATAGCACTTGTGATCGGTGAGTTCATAAATTGTTTATAAAGCATCTGCAGGAGCCCCTCCAGTGGACTGTGTGATGGGCACTGAATAACAACATTGATTTACCTTCATTTATTAATGTGGGCTTCATGGCTAATTGTAAAGTGGAGACTTGAAGGTTGGGTCACGACCTGGCATCCCAAAAGTTTGCTTAATTAATGACATTTAGAACGGATTGGTCCTGATTTAGGCATTAATGAATAATTTATCGCCACTCATCAGCAACTTTTATTCATTGAAACTGACAAAGGTGCAACAAACTATTGACATTTCTGCCCGTTAGCATCCTAACCCATACATCTGAAATATCAGACCTGATATGGACCTGTCAAAGCTGTCACAGAAAACAGCCTACAGTCAGAATAGATAGCATTCAGGGGGATAGGCCTGCTCCATATTGTGTGTTTATGTGTGTGAATACATGTATACCTGTGTGTGCGTGACCTCAGGATGGATCTCATCCGGGGAGTCTTCTAACTAGATTCACCATGGCCCTGGTGGAGGTTAATGTGGGTCCTCCCATCTGCTGTTTTCTAATCATCCCCTGTTATCCATGAAAAAGGAGAGTAGAGGAATAAGGTCGTGGTGGGCAGCAGCCATCTTTTTTCATTTACCCCTTCGCTCTCCTGGCCATTTCACCATCATTTGTGAAATCAGCTGTAGCAGCGGGAGGAGAGTTTGCACAAAATGTACTTCCTGGAGTGTCTATTTCATGCCGTGAGGAGAGGAGACGGTGGCGGCAGCCGAGGAGAATAAGTGAGAGAGGGGAACAGTAATGAATAGAACAGTTGGAAAGCTGGCTGGAGATGGCCCCTGAACATTTGTCACTCCAATAGGAGTTGTCTGTGTTGTGAGATTGGATTTTGGTTTATTGTTGTTTTGCAAAAAGAGGGGAAAAAAAATGCCGTTAGAGCTGCGTGTAAGTGGCTGGCCCCAATGTTTGTTTTTTTTTTTTGTTTTTTTTTTGGGGGGGGGTTAGGTTTCTTGCCTCACACTGTATACAGTGGGACTCTTGCCCTTTGACTGCCTCATGCAAGAGCACAGAGCGAGAGCAATCTAATCCTGGGGCCTATTCTGTGGGGGGGGGTCGTGGTGCAGTCACACTACCTTTGTTGTTACTCCGGGGACAGAAATAGGCAAGTGGTGGCTGTTGGCACATCAACTTACATCACTTCAATAGATTGTGACTGGCCTTGCTAACACCAAAAGCCACCACAAACAATAACCAACAAACACAGAATAATATCACACCAACAAGAGCCCAATACATGTCAAGAGTGTGTTCACGTCTTACTACGTTCAATAATTTCTTTAAAAAGTCCCCACATTAACTCCAGAAAAAAATAGTTCCTATTCTTGATGCTGCAATTTTTTTAAAATAATCTTTTCATACGACCACCTCCTCCAATGCATCTTTCTCCCTGCAGCACTTTTTTAATCACTCTCTCACTCTCTGCTGCCTTCTGTCTGCGTCTCCCTCCACTCATTCTCTGACTTCCCGTTTCCTCTTGTCCTCCTCCTCTCTGGAGAAGCCCTTGGCTTGAAGCACTCTTGAGAAAATGAAGGGGGCAAATATACATGTGTGATGTTCAGAACTGGATAATGGTGCACTTGTTCAATGTAATTGGCCTGGAAAAGCACAGTAATTTGTGACTGGAGAACCCTGACTTGACTTGAGAAAAATGTAAATGTGCAGCAGAGGAGCCCCTTGGTTAATCAGTCCTCACAAAGAGAATACTTTAAGTTCATTAGTGCCCCATTTGCATATTCACCCTCATAAAGGAAGAGTTAATCCCAAATGAAATTGCATGTTTCTATCATGAAAAATGGCTTATTTCATATTTTCCCCATTGCCCCGAATGAAATATGATTGCATGTGATCACAGTAAAATGCAATGTCTCTCCATTGATGGTTAGTCAGCTGTCTTTAATGTTTTATGTTTGATGCAGCAATGATACAACATCATAATCGTCCCTGACTATGTTTTGTAGCATGTGTAACCCTCCTTCAAAAATAATATCATAAAAAAATATATTTTTTGTGCAAGGTCTGCAATTCAATACTACCACCAAAAAGAGAGAATTATATCAAGACAGAAGCTGGAGTTCTGGGCAATAATGCCATAGAAAATAAAACTGCACAAAATGACAGAGAGTCTAAATAGAGTGAACAAAAGGAGCACGTCTGTGAGGATTAATGCTGAACAAAAAAGGCTAATTTGCCAGCTGATGACCACCATCAACTTGCGAGATTGGAGGGTTTGAAGGCGATGGGCAGAAAAGCTTTGGACAAAAGGCTTAGAAATAACGGCGAAATAAAAAAAAAAAAAAAAAACATTGAATGAGGACGGTTACAGATTGTAACCCGAGTTCTGTGAACAGAGGCAACGGATTTTAAAAAAGCTCTGTGGGCTTGAAATGTCGATATTCGCATGCTGTTTCAGCCAATCAAAACAGACCATCCCATCTATTTGAAGTCTTTAAAGATTACTTCCCTGGTCATATTGTGTGTCTGTTGAACAATATATGATGAAAGTCAATGGAGAAGGTGTGTGTTGGGCTCAAGATTGGGTTTACATTCCTTTTGTAACTGGATACGCTCAAACACTCAGTTTCACTTGGGGATACTCACAGTTCAGAAGCTAAAGAGGCTCTAAGTATGATGCTACATTCCTACCTGTTGAGTGCAACCAGTTGGTAAATGATGCTACCTTTAGCTTGATATTGCAAGCTCAATATCAGACACATAGCAGTGTAAAGGCAGTCTGGCCTAGCCCTCCACTCAATTATCATTTCCCTACAGATTACATCTGGGTTTGATCCCCCTGTACTCGATTTCTCAGGATGATTTCCATCCTGGCCAATCAGCGAACGGTGGGAGACGGGGGGAGGCGGGTGTTAACGATAACATTGAATGCTCAGCATTTGTGTTGTAGCCTAGCTGGTTGTAGTTTGGTAATGGTGGTGGAGACGGAGCCATTCAATCCATTTTGGTTAGGCTCCCAAATATTCAGCAATTGAAGTCGGAGCAAGATGAATGTTTAACCAGTTTTATTGCTGGCAAAGATGTCGTGGCTTTACTCCCCACAGGGTTTGGGAAAAGTCTTATTTTTCAGTTAGATTCTGTTAGTAGCGAGGGGTTGGCTGGCCTGAATGCTGGAGTTTATGCCTCACGTCTGAAATTGGTTCTCAATGGAGGAATGCCAGACCATCTGTAGGATAGTACGACGGTCTGGTTAAGACCAGGTTAGTGTAAAGGTGGAATATACCAAAAAATATGAAAATAAAAGTCAGGTTGCCTTATAATTTGTTATTACTGACTTAAGAGACTGGAAAATCCAATTTACCATCAGTCCATAATGACCCCCACTGATGTTAAGCAAAAGTCAAAAATTGAGACACCACTGATCCCACAGGGTGTCACTGGTCACAGGGTATAATTGGTCCAGTATCCAAACAGATTGTCACTGAGAAAGAGAGAAACTTGACAGGGTAGGCTAGGAAGTTTATAGACCTAAATAATCGCACCTTTGTGTGATGACTCAGTAAAATCATGGAGACCTCAAATGACTCGTCCTTTCAATCCATAAACCTGCAATAACAGATTTTACAGCCACTCAGGGCAGCAGAAACAAACACAAAATTGAAATGTTATCACCTTATAAAGTTGATGTGGTGAACTTGTTAGCAAATCGTTACCTTGACTGATCCAGCAGATACGGAGTGATATTAATATTCATTTGGAGTTGTGTTGCTGTCCAATTATGGGGGATTTTCATCAGTTCCTGAGGAAAATATCTGGCTCTTTAGTGGCCAAATGCTCCAAGTGGGTATCATTTAAAAATAAAAAAATTGACCCTTTTCACTGACAGCTGGTTGCTGCACCTGAAAAACTGCACTGATGAACCAAGACAATTTAGTTGCAGGTCGTAAAGTCAAAACAATGAGCTGAAAACGCTTTGTAAAGCTGTGAAGTCAGGTGATCTATTTCACTTTAAAGTATTAATATGATCTATTGTTAATGTAAAAAAAATATTGATTAAAATTGATAAACTATCCTATTATACCTGTCAGTTCCATAATTTATCAGAATTTTGTGACAAAAAAAATTGCAGAAAGATAATTTAAAAGCATCTGAAGCTAAAAATGTGCAGCTCCAGTGACAACGCCATCCACTCATAGTTTTTCTCCTTTGATTGAGGGCCAGTGTGAGCTTGGTCTCAATTTGGCTTGGCAGTGCTGGCTGTCTCCCAAAACATCTCTTTGGGCTCGTCAGCCTTGGATTCCTGGATGTTACCCACACTGCAGGAGGAAGTGATGCGATGGTGGAGGAAAGGTGGTTGAGAGTTGAAAACAAAGCCATCAATATGATTGGTTGTCTGGACGGAGGCCAAAGCGAGGACAGAAGGAGGCTGAGAGAGGGAGGTGGAAGAACAGAAAGAGGGAGGGGGAGATGTCTTGAAGCCTTTTAAGTGCCCACTGGAGGGGTCAAGAGGATGCCAGATCTGTGCTGACTAACAGCATGTGTATGAGTATCCGTCTGTATACCTGTCACTGCCGATCTGTCCATTTGTCTCGAAGGGTATGGATGCAGATCCTCCTGTATGTTATGTGTGGGAGTTTTTCATGTACTGGCTCGTGATGACATGTCTGACACTCGCTCTTGTCCACCACTGTGAGCGGCCGTTGCAGCAAAAAAGGTCGATTTGGATTACACTTTTTAGTTGGAGATTCAATTATGCCTTTGAGAGTATATGAAGAGCTCCATCCAAATGGATATGGAGAGCGCTAGAAAGGCAGTCAGTAGATGACATTCAGTGCCCTCATTTTTTTTCTGTTTTTTTTTCTCCAAAGTCAATGCAGATGGACTAATCAGCGTGCCAGCAGCCAGTGAGATAGCAAGTGATAAGGTTTGTATGTGGCAACCAACGTACTGTAAATGACATCATGTATGGGGTCAGTTTTTACCTGAACAGTTAAATTGAAGCAGTTCAATTCATTTTCATCAGTGACAGTACATGTGCACAATTTAATTCAAGATAAGCCATATCGACCTTTCAAGAGAAGTTTTTTTATTAAAAGTACTCATTTGGTGTCAATTGACAGTGAGCATGCTTCACCTTATAGTACTTATTCTCAAGAGATCACTTTGCCCGTGAATGATCCCTTATCTCAAATTCACTGACATGGAATTAAAAATTAAAATCACAACTTCACCGCTCTATTTCACTTTTTATGCCAAAGTGAAGGCCAGCCATGGCCGGTGGCAATGTTTTTAGGTTGTCCGTCCTTATATACAGTACATCTGTATACATCCATACGGATATATACTCAGGAGCACCGACTTGAAACTGATTTTATTGGTCAAGCAGTCAAAGGTCAAATTTCTTGAAATTTGCCACAAACGCCTAGTTTGCTGAGGCTTGCAAACACAAGGCAGTAAATCAATTTTTTATTACGCTTGTGGAAAATATATATGATCAATGCAACATCTATATTGCATCAAACCAATAAACTACCAGTAAAAAAATCACGTCATCACATTCAACATATTCAGCTATATGTTAGCATGCTATGTGAGCAACAAAACTGACATCAAATTACAGAAAATGTTGCTTTTATGGTTATAGGCTTTAAATTCAGGACAAATCTTCAAACTTAGAAGCAAAATAAAACTAAAATCAATGATCTAAACCTGGATTAACATTAAAAATGTCATGTCTACACACATATCTGCAGTATCTTTCTCTGTTTTTGTCCGTCTCTCCACACAAGTTAACTTGCTTGCATCATGACACTTGGCTCGCTGTAGCAGCCGGTCCATATGTGCTGTTTCCTCACGGAGCTCTGACATCTCCCGTCATAAGGTTTGCTACCATAAGCCCATCTTGCTACTGTCCCTTTCTGACACCACGCCAAACCAAAGTGGTGATTCACAGCCAAAACGGGTATGTGCTCACACTATGGCATGTCCTTTCTGTCATTTTCACCTTCTCTTGTGTTTTCTCTACTCTCACTCCTTCTGCTTGTCCTTCTGCCAGTCTCTCTCTCTCTCTCTCTCTCTTTTTTTATATTATTCCATATTAATCATAATTTCCTTTTCTTGCTGTTTTCTCAGCTTTTTAAAGCTTGATTTTCATGCATCCTGGATACTCCCGGGATAATGTGATTGACCACGGTGAGCCTTTGAAACACTACGATGGGTGATGAAGTCAATGCAATCCATTCCACTCTCATCAGAATTCATTACATTACATTAGACAGAGGCACCGCTCAGCCATCCATTTGTCATTTTCTGAGAAATGACTACAATCGGCAAAAAAAAAAAAAAAAAAATCAGTACTCGCAGAAAATTAGTTTAGCTACAGTGAATTGAGGCTATTTCCATCAAGGCTATTGTAATGAAGGAATTGTTATGATGCAGCAGGTGTTTCACGAATGGTTGGAGTAAGAGGAAAGAGCAAAAAAAGACAAAAAAAATGATCCACACATACATGAGTGAGACAGATGTGTGCTGTTCATAATGAAGGGCATTCACCGCTCTGTTCCGGCTCTCCCACTGTCAACACGATTCTCTCATACTGGGCCTCCTTCCCTCCCCCGTGTGCTCTCCCCTCTATCCATCCCTCTTTTCTCTGTCCTCCTTTGCCCCAAACTGGATTGAGGAAGAAATGTGGAGGAGAGAGTGTGTAGAGGAGCAAAGGAGGAAAGGGAGGGAGCAGATCTGCAGGACAGCTTGGAGACCAGCGTGAGGCCGTGCTTGTCACTTTTTCTTCATCTCGTCCCTTCTACTGGCGGGAGCTTATGTGCACAAGAGCGCCTACTGTACCTGGGCATCTGCGAAGCTCCACTGGGTGGGTGAAGGGGAGCGCCACAGGCCACAGCACCTCTTTAGCAGGCAGGCAATCTGCTCTGTGAGCCCCGGTCTGCCTTCTGGACTGAGGAGGATGCACATGCAACGCATCCGCCCGCCCACCCGCCAAGGAGCATGGTCAGAGCCGAGGCAAGATGGTAGATGACGCACAACAAACACATACGCTGATGAAGCATTCCCTCACTGTATCAGTGTTTCAGCAGTACATGGACCAGGTTGATTTATTAAAATATGTACTGTTATATAGTGCAATAACCAGAAAACGACCAGCTCTAGTACTATAGGTTGACTGCACACAGTTGTCACACATTAAGACTTTATTAAATACTAACTAGTAAACAACAACCAGACAGTATAGTTGCAAAAGTTAGCTAAGATAAAGGGTGAGCCACTATCTGAAATAATGAGCCAAAAGTAAAAACATACTTCCATAAAACATACCAAATAGTTGACCAAATGGACGACAATGCTACAAGTAAACTTTTGAAACCATTCACTAATGAAGTTGAAATATGACTGACTTTGAAAGCAATGAATGAAACGGTTGGAAGGGCATTTTTTGAAACATTTCCATTTGTAAAAATAAATCAAAAACCACAGTGGGCCAAAAAGATGATGAATTCTGTCAGGCAGCTGTCGGAGGAACATTTCTAGAATAATTGTGAACTTTAATAAAACTATTTTAGAACTTGATTTTAATTATTTTTGCAAGAGTACTTTTTTATTATTCATCAAGTAGCACAATGTTTCTCTTTTCCAAACACAATGCTAAATGCTAGTTTAACATGCCACAATTAAATCCCTCTTTCAGCACCATGGCTAGCGCCTTGTATTACTTATTTATGAATACCAAATAATTTGTAAAAATAATATGCCATGCTACAATGTGCTGTCAACATTAAAAACAGGCTACAGTACATGTCTGTCACATTTGTCACGCTTAGAGAACTGTTGCTTTTTTTTAACGTGAAGACGTTTATCACAGCTATGACGTGTCATCTTGAGTGTTACACAAGCGCTGATAGTCCAAAATAACTGTCCACTGTTATGTAGTGCTACTAGATATCCATCCCGTGAGCTCGTCTGATCAGGGTGTAGGGGTATGTCAGAACTACTTTACCCATTCCTCTTGCAGTCAAATAAATTAAACACATCTAGCATAAAACAAACATCCTGCAAATTAACAATTCAGCACTGGAAGAACATAGTGTTTTTTTCATGGCAACAGCTGTTCAGGCCATAGCAATTTGTATGAGAGTCAGAAACAAAACAGCCCAAAATGTGTAGCTAACTAGCAGTTGACATCCTCATGTCCCTTGAGGTCACTTCCTCCCACGCCTCCAGAATGCATTCTCCAGATAGGCACGAGCCCCCCCAGCCCCATCGCCTCACCCCCTCCACTTCCCATTCCTCGGTGGAAGTGCTCAGGGCGTCTGGAGTAAGGAGTGAACAGCTGTTTGAATTAAATCTGAGAGAGTGAGTCTAGACGGGGCCAGGTTTATTGAAGCGATGTCGACTGTCAGATTGATGGAAGACAAGGGGGAGATGGCTCGGCTTGTTACAGGCAAAGCCAAACTGGATTCTCTGGCTGTAAGCCGCTGTAAATCGTGTCTGTTTGATGGGGAGATTAGTTGTAATTCCGAGGACATAAATACAGTGTTAGCTTGGAAGTGGAGCTGGCCGGAAAACATGAACATAAGGATATACCGAGGAGAGATCGCCCAGGCACACACTGTACTGTAGCGGTTCACTTTGCTTGAGCACATGAAGGTTTTTACTACAAAATCTACATTTTTTTCAAAGGATTTCTTTGAAATAGTCATCATATATTGTGGTCACCAATTCAAAAGCACATCCTATCTCAAAAAATATAAAGTAGTAAGAAAGTTATAAGCGTGGTACATCTTCAGAGTAGTAACCCTATTAAATTCTAGCAATCCCAAACTGACTGACTTGAATGAAATCATTTTAAGGTCAAGTGAACATCTTTTCTATAAATAAATTTTATTTATAGAAAAGAAAAGAAAAGATTTTATAAAACAGGTATTGTATTTGTGGTAATGGGCTATACAAATAAACTTGACTTGACTTGAGAGTGATTCCTTGAATTGTCATGATAACTTTGAAAAACTAATGGGTTCAGTGTTAAAACGGACTTTATAAAGGTGTAAACACACAACCTCAAGCACAGTCAGTCAATCCCAAGTACTACTGAACACTGTGCCAGAGACATTTTGTCTTCTAATGACTCTCTCACAAGCTTGACACGAATGTCCTGATGTGAACTACTGCTTAAACATAAGCAAATAGTGCTCACAAACCATAGGTGCGTTGCCACAGCGATTCTTTGTGTGTGCGTCATCCTGTTACAGCTTTAATTTCCCCTGGATTTGTGTGGTAGCATCTGCAGCATTGTGTATGCTTAAGAGGTGTGGACACCGATCGCGTCTCGCCAACTCTTTTGAAAGTGACTCTGACAGTTTGGATAACAGCACCATGCTTCCTCACTGCCCACACACATAAAGACACACAATGCATGCCGCCGCAGTCACACTGCATTCAGATGGCGGCTCCTCCGACGCCAAGTGTTAGGGGCCAGCTTATAATTAACTTGCCTGCCAAGTGGTATTATATATCATCAAGGGCTCGACATTGGCCCAGAGGAAGCGCAAAAAAATTGCTGTTGTTCGTCGCCTAATAAGGTCATCACAGTGGCATGGTAAATTACAGTTATGTCTACCATTTAGACAACGGATGTCATTGGACGTCAACTCCTGCTCCTCACATGGAACTATCGGAGGAGGCAACCAGGTCCCGTTTGCTGAGCAGAGATGAGGGTAAGGGTGCACGTGTCACAGCGAAAAATACTGTTCCATTATGATTTTCTCAAAGAAGAGACAGCAATATGTGGAGATAAGAGAGAGAAGGAGGAGAACTAGTGACTTTCAAGCCAAATGATGGCAATTAATGTTGTTGTTTATCAGCTTGAGGCAGATTTTTCCTCTTCTTCAATTAACTCAGTGTGAGCACACTCATGTGGTTTGATGAGTGCCTTATCCATCTAAGTGGACACACTTATACAAGCACTGCACTGTGTCTCTTTGCTCCTGCTTATGTCTGCCCTTCTCTATGGTGAGTGTGTCACTGGTTCCTGTGTTCAGTATAATTTAAAAAAAAAAAACTAAATGCAGTTTGAATTCATTTCTTTAATCATTGTGTATGTAATATACAGTATAATTTTAAAAATAGGACTGAATGTAGGAATCATTTCATTCAAAAGGATTAGAAGATGACCACAATTGAAGTATGACATTGGCAAGCTGATGCTAATGTCACCTTGTGTAGATTATAGAAAACATATATAGAAATTATACATAATTTAATGCCATACAGAGATTAATGATAGAATTATTCTGTAGTACTTTTTAGCAAATCAGTGCACTCAATGAGCTGAACATTAACTTAGAAAGAAATAAAAAGGTGCACCACAGATAATAGCAATGTGCATTTCACGGTCCAGAGATTCCACACCTGTCCACTAGATGACCTCACTGTGTTTGCAAACTCAGCACATTACCTGGTCTGTGGTACAGTCAGTTGCCAGGCAATCAGCTGAGACGCAAATCAAAATAGCTCTTTTTACACTTAAGTTTTTGTACAAATTTATCAAAGACGGTAGAATGTGTTTTAGTTAAGAGGTGGATTTCTGACCGGCTGTTTCCCCTTTTCCAGTCCTTGTGCTAAGCAAAGCTAAGCTAATGGCTTTGGCACTGAATGTCACAGACAGATGTGACACCAATCTGCAATATAAAAAGCATATTCTCCAATTCCTGTAAGATTTCTTACAGAAGCTAAAAACAACAATGGAAAAATAATACCCGACCTAAGGAGGAAAGAGTCACCTCTGGGAAAGACTGGAGCTGAATTAACACCTCAGTAATAAATACGTAAATAAATAAACGCTGCCCTTTGAGTCTGATTATGATGTGAACAGTTTCTAGGTATTCAGTTTGGGTCTTACTGAGACACTACAGTGTGCCAGGGCCAATGCTTTACAGCACATCACCAGCACTTACTGCTGCAGGATTTGTTTGATTGACACTTAGTTGATGTTGCTGTTTTGCTCCACATTTTAAGATCAGGTGTCATTTCCCAATGCAGTTTGTCGCATGACAATAAATCAGAGATCTGATTAAGCACTAAGCTCCGTAAAGTTGATCAGAAGGAGACTACAGTTGTTTTCACTACCTCCCTTCTGTCCCTGTCCTCGTTTATTTGGATGGTGTAATAGGGTTGAGGACATTGATTGATTCCCAGGGACAGATGGCATGTCCCCAAGATGGGCGTTTCTCTCTCAATCCAATAATGCAGTGAGTTTTCCTGCTCAGTTTCATTAAATATGTTGCCACTCTTCTAGCTAAAGTTGTTTGTTTCAGTGTAAAAAAAAAAAAAAAAGTCAAATATGAGTGTGTTGCTGTCTTTTCTATCCAGGTGGTACATGTATTCCATCTGGACTCCTTAACTCTTACTAATCTTGGGAATTAGGACATTAAGGCTAATAGAGATTTAAATTACATCCATCTAATATTACCATTGCCTTCCATAATTACACACAACGGATTAAACGAACCGTTTAAGTCGGTGGTATCTGTTCAAGTTGAATGTCACCTCAGCAGGTGTTACTCCCATAAAGTCCACCACTGATTGAAATGTTACATTGTCTCCAGTAGGTGTATGGTCCCACTGTGCCTTTAGATACACCTGTGCTTGAATACATACCTTCTTTTGTGACGGATGTTTAAGGCATGCTTAAGTTGTAATGATCTTTTTATATGGTTAAGAGGTACAGACTCCCAGTTGGAGCAGAATGAGCAGAGGGGCTATTGCAAAGTTTAACCTTGGCTCCTTCTCAATTAGAGTTTGCACACAAATTCCTCTGTCTCAGTCGCTGTTTTGTCCTCTCATAGCTATCCCTGCCAGCCAACACATATTACTCTGTTCTAGAATTACAATAAACTAATTCCTGCCGGTTTTGCTCAGACTATGAATAATGGGAGTGACAAAAATGGTCTCTCAGCAGCAATAGTCGTACAGGCTCTAAGCACTGTTTTGTTAGGCTTGACTAGCTTTTGTAATTATGTTTTTCCCCGCAACCTCCCCTGACCACGTATAGCCCAAAACTGCAGAATTCAAATCACTAAAGTATAAACATGCATCCCACTTTGCAATATAAGCTCAACCAAGTCTATTTAAACGTTAGGAGGCTTTGTTATTACATTACATTATTACATTTATAGGCCATTTCAGTAAATAGTTTTATTTTATGACTGCATTGATCCCTTTGTACAGCCGATCCTTTTAATCCAAATTGTGACCTGCTGACTGTAAACCAAAGAAAATGGTAATGCTTGCTATTCTCAAGTCATGACATGTTCTTATCCTTAACTTCACACATATTAATTTGCTGTGCATACTATAATTACATGTCCATACATTGTCCAACTACATAATCCGTTCCTTTCATGCTGCTGAAAGCTTAGAAATCTCTCAGCTAGTTGTGTAACATCGTCTTACTATAGGCCTTTGTGCTTTGCACCGTAGCATAATTACTGTTAATGGTTATTTCACATCTTCACAACAGCAATGTGAGAAAGATGTCACTGAATCCTGATGAACTTATCTAACAGACCCTAATTACCTCAGCCTAATGAGTCACAATCAACCGATCTTGCCAGTAATCTCCCAGTAGCATCCCAGAACCCTGTTCGGTTCAGAGGGCGGAGGAGTGGGGAGTGCTGTTCCTTAATGAAACCCAGCATGGAGCCCCCCCAAAAAAGCAGTGATTAGAAGCTTACACAAACACAGAAAAAGCCTACAAACAGTGATTAGCATGTAATTGTAATCCTGTAAAGGGAAAGGGGATCTCTGCCGTTGGATCAAGTTGAGGAAGGGGTTAATTAAAAACAGGGAAAGCACATGGAGGGCTACACTGTGGTCCTGAAAGTACAAGCAATATTTAATATTCATTAACACTCATTTCAGTTGCTGAAAAATAATTGCCACGGTCTGACTTTGCAGATTATGCTTTGAAATTGACTGAGCCAAACAAATGGAATTATTTTCTGTTCATAAAGGCTCAGCTATCCACTGTTTGCAGACAATGAATATCAATGGAGGATATGCTCAAGGAAGAATGAGAGGACTGCCTTGAACCTAGAGTGTCATTATCATCCAAAGCTGTTATCTGGTCGACAGATCATCTCTGCATGTGGTCAGTTAAGGTTGGTCTCTGCTTACAGGGTCAAGTTCAGGTCTCTTGACCACCAACAGGCCAGGCAGAGCCGTCCACTCTGCAACCGATCCTGTCAAACAGAAGGGCGGGGTCGGAAGCGATCCGAGTGGTTAGCCCCCCCGAGGACATCTAATGATGACAAGGGCTTCCTCTGAGGCTCATTAAGAATATCATGTGGAGGAGACTCCCTTAAAAGCACATAAAAACCACTGTCTGGGTGTACAAGCAGCTGAAGCATGTTCTCACCGGGATTACGGGCCAATTTACCAAGTGTGAACTAGAGCAGCTTGTGCACAGGCCCTTGAATCCTTAACCCCAGTGACTCACACAGTAGTTTCAAGAACTAACTGCTTCAGATAGGCAGCATATAAGAGAGAAACGCTGGTGTTTCGTGCAGATGGAACCCTTGAACAAAGCAGTGACTTTGGCGGTCCTGTCAGCATAACAAGCCTGTTGCCCCTGACCCCCAACAGGCTCGCCAGCTTCCTCCGTCCCTCGCTGTCTTCCTCCCTCACTCCCCCTCTCCTTCTGCTCTTGTCGGCCGCGAGTCAAAGTTCCCCCTTAATCAGCACAATGCTCTCAGTGGCAGGTGTTGGTGAGCTTTTTTCTGGCATCTTGATCACCCCTCGGGGAGTGCGGTGGCCTCCGATGCCGGGCGCACAGCGGGAAATGTCATTGGAGGAGAGCCACCCATGGCGGCGACAGAATCAGGCAAATTGCTCTCTCCACAGCGTGAGTGAAAGGTTAGGGCCACGGGATTAATCCGGGCTGCGATTCAGCGCACAGAATTACAGTGGGAGGTTAGCGAGACGCACGTAGCTTGCATGAATATGAGCGCTAACAATGTGGCTCCCAACCAATGTGAGGAGGGTGTTTGATGAGTAAGAAAGTTGTTTTTAAAGTAACCGCAGTTTCCATTTAAACTGAAAAACCACATTGGACTCTAAAGCAGCTACAAATTTTGCATTATATTGTGGGAATATGTCCTTATTGATCTCAGTTTATCATTTTTGGAGCAATTATCTTTTTAGTAGTAGTACAGTGTGCAGAAGCATCTTCACCTTACTTCACATATCCACATCTCTTTCCATCCAGTCCTATTTTTCTGCCAATGTTGACGTATATACTTGCGAAAGTTTTGCTTCACGTTCTGCCTAAACTCGGCTTTAGATGGTGCTGTTAATTGGATGACTGCTTCATACATATTGTATGTATGAAGCCGAAAAAAAGCTTTAAGACTGTTTTCACCTGAGCAGTTTTGCTAATGACTATTTCCATAAATTAAAGTTGGAAAATTACATTACGCAGGTGATGTTAATTCACCAAATATGGTCTTAACTTTTAGCAGTTAATTTCACAGTGCTGACCACCAAGTGATTGTCAAACAGCAATGTCAAAAAGTTCGCCATTGCAATATTCCATTTGTAGAATAATCCAACTTTTTTCAATTTTATTGCTGTTGCAATGTTGTGACAGTCACTTTGTAAAATCCGTCAAATGCAAAATATGTAATGCATATGTATGCAAAAGGGTAGCAAAGGAAAATGGCTCAATTTTGCACATGCAAGTACAGATCGGCCTATTGGTGCCTGTAAGAGGCCCAGGATGGCGTCTCAAAGATTTGCTGCTGTGCCGACTCTGCAGTACACTCATGCGCAGTGCTGTTCTGGTTACAAGGTAAATTGTGGGGCTTTTTTCAGAAGTGCTACGAGGAGAGTAAAGCTGATTTCGGTGAGCTGCTCAACAGCAGACTCTCTTCTCCTACAGCTTCAGCTGGAGAGGGCTGTGTCACATTCAGCCATCAAAGTGTATGCGTCAGCAATCTCTGCTTGTCACGAGGGCTTTGGGGAGAGATTGGTTTCTCATATCCTTTCCTGAAATATTTGCAACAAGACGTGAGGCGGAAATGTGTAGAGATACATGTACACCACTCTCAAAGGCCCTTTTTCAAAGTTGTCTTTTGTGCCCGGTGGGCAGATCCCCTTCGGGTTGTTGTCAATTAAGACAGCGTTGCCGCTTTGCTTTGACTGTTTGTGCACATTGTCCTCATCCAGCAGGGGAGAACGCAACAGAAGATCATGTGTGCTGCGTGTTGACATGCTTTGACATGTTATTGTGAGGCTCCTGGCTGGAGTACACCCAGCAGCTTGTTGTCTGTTATGAGGACAGGGTAAGCGCTGTCACTCATGCATGATGCCATATGACTGTTGTCTATGTTGGCAGGGAGAGAGACCTGAAGTCTTCATGTGGAGTCAAAGCAGGTGGAGTATGTGTATTCATATAAAGGTGTCATGGTCGAAACCTTGCTCATTCAGCAGGTTTTTTTTCCCTCACATCCTTCATAGCAGAGAGATGCTGAATGTGATGAATGGTGACTCATTTCAAGCCAGTTCATTTTGAGCTTTCTCTGATTATTTCCTAGACAATAATAATTTCACACTGAAATAAGAGCGTCACACTGCAGTCAGAACTGTGTTGTTTTTTTTTGTTTGTTTGTTTTTTTTCTGCTCCCATACGTAACTTGTGCTACCATTAAACATTGTGTTACTACACATTTGATTTGTTTGATTCAGAGATCTGTCTCTTGGAGATCAGCACGAAGACTGATGTTATGGGAGTGGACCAAAACTTTGCTCTGATTTTAGATCAGAGTGAGCAGCTCTGCAGCCCCCCAGCTTGACAGGCTGCCCAGGGACTGAACCAGAACAGCATCGGGTAATTTAGTGGGTTGATGTGGGATGCCTTTCACAATGCAGGCTAGCCGAGCTGCTAAATTTCCACGTCGATTGGAGGGTCATTTGGCCTGGGTCAAAATGCCGCAACAACCGTTTCACACTGCACGAAAATCCAGTGTTGTTCTGGGTCGACGCTCGGTTTTCGTGCGGTGTGAAAGGGGCTTTATAGAGCTGACTATGTATCCTGCTCCACCCCTCAATTCACATACACACCTTCTTCCACACTGATCATTTTCTGACTGTCATTCTTGTCCAGTCACATACTTGGGTCTTTGTGTCTTCCTGTTGAGTACTTAACCTAAGGGTGTGAGGCACTGATTATACAGTGCGAGCATTCTCTGACTATACTGCTACCAGATCCTGCTTATCAGGAAGGACAGAGGGGAAATTGCAGATACTTCTAGCACACTTGTTGTGTGTATGTTGTGGTGTTTAAAATTTTCACTTGTCACTGAAGACTGGATGAGTATCAATAGAGGGGGGAAGTTAGTTTTACTCCAACAAGGCATTTGAGCTAAATGATGCTAATATCACCATTGCTAAATGCTAACATTGATAATGACACCATACTGATTATTTGATCAACACCTTAGTTAATTTGTTAGCATTCTAACATTTTGCAAATTGTTCCTGAACACAATAAAACTGATGGGAATGTTATTAGTTAAGCAGATAATAGGTCCCAAACCCAATTAAAATAGGATTAGATTTCTGACCTGATGATGGAAATTGATGGGTCACTAAAGTTATTACAAATAATTCTGATGGAAACATGTTTTTACCACATTTCACCCATGGCTTTATTGAGAAACCACAAATGTAAACCTCATGACGGTGCTGCACAGACAGACCATTCTGGTGAACATAACTGAAATTATTTCTAAATTTCTAAAATTTTAGAAACACCAAAAATGTTCACCCATGCCCAACTCAGGGATTTATATGCAAGTTATGAAAAGTTGACAGAAATGTCTAATGGTAAATTATGAATTGATGACAGAAATGGTTGTTAACTGCAACTAGTCTAATTGGCAGAAGCATACAGCCATTATTATTAATATGTTATATTTCCATCTGGGCCAAAGTGGTGGACTGACCAACCAACATCTCTGTAGCATCAATTATGAGACTGTTGTTTAGAATCAGGGGCTGATAGTAGCACAAGACAGCTGCAGATGTCTACTCTTTACTCACTTGTCTCTCATCTGTTGCCTTGCGGCTCATGTGAAGCCTCCGAGACATTTCAGTGGATTTAAAGAAAATGTGGGCCGTGGATTACTGGCCAAAGTAAATGTGGAGCTGTGTCTTGGGTCTTCCTCTCTCTGCCCTCACTCTTTCCCCTCATCTGCTCCCTCTTTCTAATTAGCTCCTACAGCAAGCGCAGACTGGACAGGGGCCTATAATGGAGCCAGATGTTAGAGGAGATTTCGCCCCGCAGGGGAAGGTTTTGTTTACTACAAGATGAGAGCAGCTTTCTTGCCCTCACTTTCCTTTTGGTGTTGTTTATGTGTCCCCTTGCTTCATGCTTCTGTCCCAGAAGCAAAGAACCAGTTGAAATTTAACAGTTATTTAGTTCACTGAAAACTGACTGACAAGTGCTATTTTTATTTTTTAACTTTAAAACAAGAAAAACTGCCTGTCATATTCTTTTAGATAAGTAGCAAAGTGCACAATCCATACCATTGAAATCCATATTTGTTGCATCAGCAGAAAAGTCAACCCCTGCCTTCTCTGTTTTCCCCTCATCCAGCATAGCGTGACAACCATTATCCAGCTCAACACTTATCACCACAAAATTGACATGTAACCCATTTATGGGATGATTAATTTAGCTTTGGTGTGGCCTGTCGGAGGATCAGTCTTAATCAGCGGGGAGAGAGAGAAAGAGTGAGAGAGCCTTGGTCTGCACATCAGCCACCGCAGAAAGACAAATGAAGACACTTGGAATCAACTCCATCTGCATCTCAGACTGATTCTTGGAGCAGGATTAGGGGGCCGGGTCGATGCAGGGTGTCAGTGGCGGATGTGTGATTGGACAGTAATACCCTCACACTCGTCAGCATCTTCAGATCCACTATGCTTGTAATTGGGTAGTGCTCTCAGGACTCAAACAACTGATAAGGTTGATTAGTCCAATAGCATCGGAGGGCAATGGAGGGCTTTAAAAGACTCTGGCAGAGATGAAAGAAACACCACAAGGGGAAGGGGTGGTGACACAGAAAAACTCCATCAGCGTTATGACAGTGAGTGTTTGTAAAATAGTCACTTAGTCATCAGTCAAGCAAGGACAAAAACTTAAGAAATGCATTGTCCGTTTAACAATAAACTAGATGAGGAAGTTTGACCAAATCATCTTGCGTGCAGGTATTTCATTTTAACTTTTTTTAACCACATCTGTCCCAAACTCTTTTAAACTCTTCCCAGCGCGAAGCACATGCTTTCGCTTTCTTTTTCGGATCTCACCAACCTCATTCTGGTCTCTGAGTGTAGAGAGAGAGGGGAAAAAAAGCACAATCACATTAGCATGAAGTCAAATCTGCCTTTTGTGAAATGCCAATCCAATTAGCACATTCTCGTTTAGCTCCCTTTTCCTAAATGGAGGCTTTTGCATCTTTTACAAGGATGATGTGCAGTAAAAGGCACATTTAGTAAACAGTGTGGCCCTCAGGCTTTCCTCTGGGACTATTCAAGCTAGGTGGCTAATGAAACAGATCTATAAAAACCAGTGGGGGGCCGCGGGGGAGGCCATGTGGAACACAAGCACACAGTGGCATGGGGTCTCCTGGGAAGGGGAACAGAAAGAAAGCATGATCCTTGTCAGTGGGGATAGGTGGTGCTTTAAAGGCCTCATTGTATTGATTGCCGATAATCACCCTCATGATTGGTACTGAAATGGAGAAGCCCCAAATGAACAAATTCTTATCAACGGGAAAGAAAACTTTGTAATTGTGCGGCAAAGGAGGGTATTCGTTCAACATTTCAATGCTTCTATATATTAAAGCTGAAGGTCCTTGTAACATTAGCGTTGGACAGAGCAAGAAACAGGATGTAGGATGGCTTATAAGCACACTAACAGGTTAGCCAAATTACCTCAACCACTGGCAGTGCTCCCAAATGTGCTCACTATTTCAAAGGGTCATCAGGATTTTGTATTGCACCTCCATAAAGTGTGAGAGATTTAAAAAAAAAAAAAAATACACCAGTCAAAATCCAAACAGCCAAGGCCAAGATAGCCAAACCTTCCCAACGTGGAAGATAATATCATAGTGTTATTCTCTCCTATAAGACAATCCTATAGACAGAACCAAAATATGCAGATTATGAGGAACCAATTTTCTTTTAATTAGTGGCAGCACCATGGAAGAGCTGTGGCTAACGTCTAATATGTAACACATTTTTAATCCTACAAAAGTGAACGTTGACTATGTTTGGTGCGAACCACTAATGAGTAGCTTCACCGTGTCTGACTCTTGCTAAAGGCTCCTGGTCATTCGCGTTGAACTTTGAGTTTTCTTACCGCAAAGTTTCTGGAGTGTACAGTATATGGCTGAGAGGAAACCCAGCAGACCTCAAATTACCCTCCTTCTTTTTCAGGGTCTTTTCATCATTTCAGCTCTCTTGCACACCATTCCTTTACTCTTGGACATTTTACCCACAGTTATATCTGTTCTCGCTTGCACATTATTTTCTTGCTTTCTTCTTCCCAACTCCTCGCTTCGGTCCCTGCTCCTGCCAATTTCATGCCAGGCCAGTCCTTGGAGAATCACCAAGGGCATTGGAAACAATCATACGACTCTTCCCTCCTCCTAAAAAAAAAAAACAAAACAGACCCATATTCTTCATAATCAACCATTTACTTTCCTCTCTGTCACAATTAAAAAGCTAGATGGAAATTATTTTTAGACATGGCTCTCGTTTCCTATTTCGCATTTCACAGTTCAAGATTATTTATCTAAACGCAGCACTGTGCGAGTGTGCATTCTGTGGCCCGCAGCTATTTTCCACATGGGCAACCGTGAAGTCATATTGACACTAAACATATGGTCGGCCCTGTTTTGAGATACACTTGCAGACTCCCAACGTTTCACTTGTCTTAATGAATAATACCACGGTGGATTCCAGCGTCTGGAATCAGTGGAATTTTTCAACAGCACCAACAGTGCTTTCATGCATGAATTAACGCTGTGAATTTCCATTTTTACATGGTGCTGGGGAACACAACGGTTTGTAATTTCATTTGCAATATTATGAGGAAGGAACTAAAAGAGGGAACCGTCCAGCATGTAATAAGTTGTCCGTTTTATGTTGATTTCCATTCCAGTCCAGCTGAGTACATCATGGCCAGCACAGTAAAAACATTGGCGCATTTGAGCAAAATCAATGATATTTTACGGTACTAAACTGCCAATCCTTAGTGATATATCCCTTTGTTATTGAAATGCATCTCTTTCAGAGGACCCTGGCTTCGTATCAAGGCTGGAGCTATTCCTGTGTGTGCTGAATGGAAGAATCCTAATACTAAGTGACAGGATAGGAAATGAAAATAATGAGATCTCACAAATATGGTTGAGGAAACAAACCTTCAACTCCTGCTCAGGCAAAAAGGGATATTTTTGTCCACAGGCCTAATTTCAGCGACCTCTGAGGTGCAGGGGGAGCTAGAGACAAGGGGCCTGAGAGGATTTGTGTGTGTGTGTGCTTGACAGAAAAAAAGTGAGCTGTCTTGTTTTGGTTTTGAAGGTCATATTGAGGAGCAGTATTACGTGGAGCCCTCAAAAGCGGCCAAACAGGAAATTCACTGAAAAGATGAGATGAGTTCACAGTCCAGTGTTTTCTAATGAACGGCATCGGACAGAGTAGAAAAACAAGACTAATGACGGCAGTCAGAACTGCTCGTCGAAAACCTTTAGAAAGCCCTTTCCCTCACATCTTTCCATTGGCGAGTATGCAGAGATGTGTTCGGGTGATTTCTGCAATGTTCTGAAACTGACAGTCGGACACACCACAACTGGGTTAGGATCTTTTTTTTTTTCTTTTTTTTTTGTCATTGTTACTCACTTACCTATGAATGCCTTTGCCTGTTTCCAGTCTGAAACTGAAAATATAAAGTATGTCATGTTTGCTCTGCTGCTCTGCTCATAATCACTTTGTCAATATGCTGGTGTTAACCATCTTACTTTAGCATTCTAACTTGCTAATGAGAGCTAAGTACAACACATTTAAATGTTGCCCTGGTGATGACCTAGACGAAAAAACGTATCTGTACAAAATTCCATGACGATCCATCAAATACTTAATGAGACGTTTTAGTCTGGGTCTGTTTATACTTTCCTGCTGAATGAATCTCAAAATGAGCATGATGTGTTTCCTTTAATCAAACATAATGGTTCAAGCATGTTTATGCGTGGGGTTGAATATTTGAGATCTGGTTGGAGGTAAATTATAAATTCAAATCAAATGTTTCAGTTTTGAATTTTGGCATCCCTTCAAACCCTCCACAGACATGTTGACTGTTTGACAGGCTTCATATTATACAGTCAAATTAGTGACTAATTTAGCGTTGGCGATTTCAGTACAGCTTGTGACTAACGTTTCTAAACAATAGAGGTTGTCACTTTACCCCTATCAAAATAAAAATAAAAAATGGCATTGTTTTTTTTGCCTACATTTAACAAACATTTGCCCTTCCTGATGACTTTCGGTGTTTAATGACCGTTACCTTGAAGTTTTTTTTCTGCCAGTCCAGCCGATGAAATGTGATGATGTCAGTGGGTTGGGTTTCCTTTGATCTTGGCGACTCATAACTCCAAAACCTTATTATGGTTGATTAGCGGTTTGTTGAGCTCATGCTTTTGTGTGCATTTCTGTCACGCATAAATCTTGACAAATGGCCTCTTGGCGCTTGCCACAATGTGCATGATGTAGTGAGCTGCACACATTTCACAACCCTGCAGCCTCAGGGCTCGCTGATTAGCTTGCTGTGTCTGACTTTGGTAAACTTGAATGTTGACTGACTGGTAGAAAAACACACAGTAGTGAGTAGTCATCAGTGAAAAGGGGAAAAGCTACTACCACAGCAACTGTTCATTAGCTATTAAAAGCGAGTGAAATTATGTTTATTTATGTCACCTCTGCTCCTATTCATATACACCAAATTGCCTCTATTTTTGCTGAATCCATTTACCAAAACCAATTAGAATACCTCACTACCCTTATTCCCAAATCACTACAACCGCAAACAGTGCAAAAGTCACAGCATGCAGCCAACATTTTCAGTTTAATTTCACCCCAGAAATTAATTGTCCAATGGGAGAAAATGGATTTGCAGACTTAATGAAATTTAAATTTGTTTTAACAGATACACAACATGTAGCAAAAAACATCAACTTACAAAATTAGACTTTCTGCATAAAATAGTATTTAAAGAATGTATTAATCCAATCCACATGAGCTGTTTGACTCTAGACTTGAAATGAGAATAGAGAGACTTTGTCCTCTATAAGTAAACAACCTGAAGACTTAAGAATGGCACAAGCCTTGCTCACCATATGCTTCTCAAAAGTTTTCCCTCAGTCCAGTCAGTACCTGCCCAGTTAACTCCAATGCCAACCATGACTCCATCTTGAAATCTACTTGGGCTAATTAAGCGAGGACAGTGGTACAGTAAAGGTTCGAGGGACAAGGAGCAAACATAAAGGTGCAGGTTAAATGACAGGCCAGATGGTCTGAGATTTGAACCAAAGTCACTTTTGCTAGTTGGACTCCTTTCACCTTCCTCTATAGTGCTCCACAGTTGCTGAATGGGCACATTGTGGTTGTTCACTCTTTTCAGATTGATTTAGTTGTACTGACTGTGGTAATAATACTGCAGTGTTAAAGATTTAACAGTATCCAAGCAGTCAAAGTACAGTACATAAAGTAAATCTACTTTTCAACACTGCACAGTTGGATTTATGTTTCAAAAATGTCTCATTGTTGTGGAACCTGACATGACTGTGAATGAGTTTGGAGCAATATGCCACGTAATTCAAAACTATTTTTCAGGCTGTCTGTTCAGTTTGTCACTATTTATTTAATTTCCCAAGACTTAGACACAAACATTAAGGAAGTAACCAAAGCCTAAACCCCCTACAGGTTTAGTGAAGATGCTGATTATGAATCATGGCTGCTCAAAGCATCATAACATTGTTCCTGTCTACAAGAAATACTTTCTCCCAGATTTATTACCATTGTTTCCCTCTCATGATGTGTTTTGATTGACTGTTTAGAACGCGGTTACAGGAAGTAACTGACAAAAATAATCAAAGGCTCACTTGATGGATTACCAAAAACTAAATTTAGTTAAGTTTGCTGAAGTTCCATGTTTGTACAGTGTGATTGTTTTTTCTTTACTGTTGAGAATCTAAATGGCTTGAAAACAGAGTTGTCTGACTCCAGGGGAAATAAACACACGCCCACAAGCGATAATGCAGAGAAGGACAGTCTAGACAAGCTGCGAAAACCCGTAATCATGTTGGCAAGGTGCTTAAGATGCAGTAAATGGGGAGGACATTGTCTTTAAGGCAAAGTGAAAACTCACTTTGCGTATCAGTATTGAACACTCTCACCCTTTCGAACAAGCTAAGTGCATTTTATTGGCAAAGTTTGCTTTAAAGATGAAATCATTTGTGTGCAGTGCAAGCACTTCACTATCTGCCTGGTCAGAGTGATACACCCATACACACTCTTATGCATATAGGCTACAGCACAGATGGATATTGATGACAGCGCAATACCAATTGGTGTAATTAATGTCCAGCTTATATTGGAAGGACATGGACAGCGATGTGGACCATTTATCACCAGTGGGCTTGCTTATTCTCACCCCATTGAGCCATTGGAGTTGGCTGGCTGAGTAGAATCTTAATTGCAGGATCAAACCTCCCCCCCCCCCATGCCTGAAGACAGGGGGGACAAGACGGGAAAGTCAAACAGTCAGCCAACCCTCTCTCCTCCTTCTTTTCCCTCCCAGTTGTCGCTGCTTTGCCTCCACACAGAGTGCGACGAGGTAGAGGAGGAGGAAAACATGTACGACGGCAAGAAAGAGCACACGCACACGTATCGGCTGGCGGATACAGACGGGGGGAGTCCGTCACACACACAGCAAGACTCAGAGTAGATTACAGAACTCCTGAGGACATATTTCGTCGCCCTCAAACTGACAGTGGAAATAAATTGACCACTGCCAAGCCCCAAAACAAACATTTACACTTCTCCTGGGATACAGGGCATTATGTAAAGAGACAAATACAAAAAAAAAAAAAAAATCCACATTCTACCAAATTGAAAATCGACAGGGGGCTCGCGGTCTGTATTTACCCCGATCTGCACAGATGTCAGAGTCATTGTAGAAGATGTGCCATTTAAAATGCGTTCAGCAGGAGGGATTCATGCTGCTTTAAATGCATCCGCTGTCAGCGTCATCTGACTATCACTTTTTTTTATTTTTTTTTTTTTTAAGAAAAAATTTCCACTGGGTTTTCTGGTTATTTCTTATTTCTTTTTTTTTTTTTTAACTTCTGGGTCCATCAGAGCAGTGCCAAATTCATAACGTGAGTGTCAAAGGGGAAGGAATTGGCAGAGTGTGGTAGAGAAGCAGGCACCCTGGGAATACCAAGGAGCACTCATTAGCATCACTGTGTTTTACTGTGTAATGGGAAAACTGAGAAGAGGCTTGTGGGTAGATGGCAATGGAGGTAGGGGGAGCAAAAATTGTAAATACATGGAAGGAGCACCTGGGAGATGGCAATAAGCAAAACACAGTTGACAGGTGGGCACAAAGGCACACATAGAGATAGATATGTGCACAAATGGTTGAGTTATGTTTCAAAAAACAATCCTTCCTCTCTGCATCAGTGTGTGTATCTCTGCAAACAGGGACTTCAGCTAAAACTAAGCCCATACACTCCTCCACACCCTGAAGACTCTGTGTCATTTTATCATTAGTTCACATCTCCAGTGACTAACTGTCTGCTCGGCCAGTGCTGAGTGAAAAATGCAAATAGTTCAATTGTACTCCATTAGGAGATGCACTGCAAACAAGACCCCCCCATCTCCAAACTTGTTGTCAATATAGGGGAAGGGTGAGATATAATGTGATATGATAGACTGCCGTCCTTTTTCTGTGATCAGAGGTGTCAATGGGATGACAAATGAGCTGTTAAATCAGGCGAGAACGCTGACGGTGAGCAATACAGAAGCCCCAGAGTTTCCACTCTTGCCTCAATCGTTCTTAAACATACTGGAAGAAGCAGTGGGTAAACATGAACATATGCAGAGTGGAGGGGAAGCATCTGAGACACACATACTTAAGGATAGTTTGGTGTTTCCTGCTGGCAGTACCACCATTTTGAAAGTTATCATGAGATATCTGCCTTTTTATCTGCACAAAGACCTGAATTTAACAAGTCATGGAGGTCAACTGTCCATTGAAGACTCATTACCAGGCCCCTCTGTGTCTTGATATGAGAAACGCCAGCCTTTAAACTAATGCTCAGAGCAAAGGAGGAAATCAGGTGATGGAGTATAAACAGCAGAATGACCCAGTACTCAGGTTAAATAACAACATACTTATTGTGTACTTATTGCAAACCATGCTCTTTTACAAAACCTAGCCAAGAAGTATGACAGCTAGGATAGGATAAGCAGTAGATAATGGATGGATGGATAGCCAAGATGTTTTGTTGCCTAAACCTAAGTGAAACCAAGTGGCCTGTGGATGTTGATTTGATTAAAAAAGTGGAGATAAAATGCTTTAGAATTTAATTTTATTTTACCTTTGGACAGAGGTGTTTCCCCCTGCATCCAGTCTTTATGCTAAGCTAATTGTCCACTGGCTCTAGCTTCATACATAATCAACAGACAGACGTGGTATCAATCCAACATATTTTCACAAAATATCAAACTGATCAAACTTTTTAAGCAACTCTTCCCAATCATTAGCACAACATAAAGGAATATTCTTCCATTTTTTATCTTGTGTATAAGTGGCCATGTTGGCACTGTGGGTTGTGCTAACATTGCCACCTCTGTTGTAGAGATTATGGGAAACAGAAACATTAGGGTAAGCTGCATGAGCCTTCAACGCAAGCATTCCAAATGAACATGATTTTTATATTAACATCTCAATCGCTTGTCTTTTGTTGGACTTTTACTTAAATGGATCGCATATTATCTGTAAATTGCCCAATCCTAAAAAAAAAAGAAAAAAAAAACATGTCATAGTTAATTTCCTGTCCATAAAAGTAAAAGCGCTGTTGATCTAGAGATTGTTCATCATTAGAAGAATTAATGTGGCGTGTTAATACACAAAAATATCAACTGCACACATTACATACATATAAAATATGAAAGCCAATGTGGAAACACTACGCCACGCACTGTCCCTTCTAATGCTGACTGATGGTGTGCAGAAGCAAAAAAAAAAAAAAAAAAAAAGTTTTTCTCTTGCAGCAGAGCAGATGGGTGGAGGAGGCATCTGTAGTGTGTACAATAGATCTCTAACTTTCCTCCCTCTCACTCCCTCCCCCCCCTTGCGTCTGTCTCCTCAACCCTCCGGCTAAACACACTCCATTGTATTCCTCATGTTGACTCGCATGAGGAGCTGTCACCAGCGCTCCGGTCCTGTGCCATCATCTGGCTGCTCAGAGAGGGAGTGGTGGTGCTGTGTGTGGTGTTTAGTGGGTGGGCTGCCATCCCTCCGTTTCCGTTGAACTGATTGGCACGGCAGCAGGGGAAGCAGACACTAATCTCATGTGCCAGGACTGAGGCATCGCACGGGCTGCTATCACTTCAGCTGGTAAACAAGTTACCCCGAACAGAAGTAATGCTGCTGCAGTTAGTCAGCTGACTCCATACATGACAGCCAGGGCCTGAGAGCTTTCTGCTCAGAGGAGGCAGCGGGATGACAGACGATGAGGATGTCCACAGGGTCACAAGTTCAACACCAAGTGAAGGGCACATTTTTGTCTTGACCGTCAATGGGAATTACATCCATGTTGGACATAAGTCCTAAAAATTCTATTCATATAATTCTTGCCAGACATTTTTACCATGCAAGCTTTGAAGGAAGCATAACTGCAGTTTTGAGTAAAAGCATTGTTAATAAATACTATATTTTATCATACAATGTATCAAATGTGACACACTGAATAGGGTCGCTCGCATGAACCCAAAGAAAAAAATCACCTGAATGTGCTTTTCAGCTAGCTGCCCGGCTCGCAATTTAACCGCGTTGTTTCACATAATGATGTTTTTGGCCACAGCTTGCAGCTGGAAGCAATAAGTAGCAGAGGACTTTTATTTTGAAAAGAATGTGACACAGAGGCATGAATGCCTCTGGTAAGAGAAGGGGAAGTGTGTAATCTGTAAAGCAAAGGTTGCAATCTGCTGTCAGCTGCACATTATGGTGGTTAACATTTGCATGGACAAAAATTAACTCAGTTCATCCCTAACGAGTGTTTTCATTTAGTTTTTCCTTCTCAGATGAAGAAGCCTCTCCCCAAAATGTAGTTTTTGTGTCTGTCTGACTGTCTGAAGTGGATTCTACTATATCAGAAGCTTAATAATTTACAGGAATAACTGCATGTCATACAATGGAGGCAGAAAAGGCAGAAATTAGTTCAGGGAAAATTCCTTGGGAATGTTCTTTGGACTCCCTGACCCCTCATTTAATATGCATCACTCCGAGTGTTTAAGCAAATCCTACGTCCATGAGCGATAGACCTTATCATCACACACACACACACACACACACACACACAGGGACACAGTGTGCACCTGTATTTCCTGGTAATATGGCGGTCACACTTGAAATACTAGAAGGAGCCTGGTGATTTTCTGAGTTGCAAAATCGACACATGAATTAAATATTTTTTGCTCAGCTATTTTCAGCGCCGCTACAGCACTTTGGTATTACCTGCCGCGGTTAAGTCAACGCAGCCTCACTCACCCCAATCATGCATACCATAAAATACCACCCTGACTCTCATCCCTCCTCCAAATCCTTTAGAAAGCACTGTGTTATTTATACAGAAAAGCTTTACTCAGTTATATATTCTTTTCTTATCGAGCACTGCTGCACCGAACTCACTGAAACCCATACACAGTCCTATACTCCTGGTAATCATGTAGCAGCAGGCGGGTTAAAGGTCTTGCTCAAGGGCACACTAGCAGCAGTTGTCGATGCTAGCTGATCCTCCCTGCTGCATGAACAGACATTTGAAATAGATGATGAAACCTGGCAGCATAAATCGTGAACATCCCAGCGCTGACACACATGGTTTTATCACACATTTTATCACACATGCCCCCCTTCCAATCGCACAGAGATATAGAAACATGAAATCAAAACAGAAATTGAAGGCAGAATAGGAGAAGCATGTGCTTAATGAAGAGGACGGGAGCATGGCTGCTGACATCAGGGTGACATTGTGCATATAAACATCTGTTTTGTTTTGTCAAGACAGGCTGCTCCCCAGGGTCCTGTGCTGCTTAGCATCATCAAATCCATGTGGATTTATTGTGTGTGTGTGTCTCGCATTACCATACATGCAAGAATGAATTTGCATGCCTGTTCATGGGCATTTGTTTGGGTGCGCGATGAGCTAATTAACAGTAGGTCCTAAATAACGCGCACATGTTTTCTCCTTGAGGGAGGTAAGCAGCCAGCAGCGGTTTAAGTGAAGGGTCCAGACACATGGCCTCCTGTGGGATGCTCACTGTCGCCCTCACTTCCTGCTCTTGTCTTCCCAACCTGGTGCAGCAGGAGAGGCAGGAAGTAAACAAGGTGGCCACAGGGACAACATGGTTCGCATTTGGACTGAGCTCAGTGTGTGAGGAAAACAGAGAAAGGATACAAAGTCGTATCAAGGGAGAAATGCTGGTAATATCTGTTCTCATCCACCTTAAAGGGGATCCATTAAGCTTTCGTGTGTCATGTGGTTTTGTGCATGTTAAAGTCCTCAGCAAAGTAAGTTTCTCTCCTCGACAGAAACACTGCTCCGCTTGGCTTGAAGTCCTTGCTTATCGTCCGTAACATGGTGATGTCACCAAGTATCCCAAGCCCAACAGAGTGCTCCAGTTGACCAATCAGAGCAGACAGAGGGTGTAAGGAGGTGCTGTAGCACAGCCAGTATGATAAAAGTGTTTTGTTTTTTTTTTGTTTTTTTTTACACATTACAGCATGGAAACGTGTTCTAGTACAGGGTTGTCAAACTCAATTTTATCCCGGGCCACATCAGCATCATGGTTGCCCTCAAATTTGTTTGTAATTTTAAGATTTAAAAACTCTTTACTCTTATTACATAGCTGCCTCTGCATTTCATTATCAATGTTTTTTTAGTAATAACTAAGCCTGACTAAACGAAAAATAATTGCAAGCAGACATTAGTGTACAACTATTGTACAATTTATTCAAAAATTGTTCATGAACAAAACAATGCTTGCATGAATGTATATGCACGTAAATAAAGACAAGAATAGTGTATGTGGGCACACCGTTTTTTCTGTTTTATTATAAAAAATTCCATGAAGATATGAGATTAAGAAAATCTCATCCATCAAAGATCATCATTATTAAGTGAATAATAAAGTTATTTATTATAATCTTTCATAGTTCTAGAAACACAAATTACAAGTGTGGACCCTGAAAATAAGCATCCTAGATCCTTTTTGAAATGAACTACCACATCATAACAGTCAACTGGAGTTCATGATGTAGAAAACAAGCGCTCACAGCGTCACACAGAAGTCCTGCAACCCCAATGCATCAATCACAAACAAGCGACCCAGCTGTGATCGTCACATCCATCCTTTGATGTAGCACATGCAAATACTGATATTCTCCTCATGCTTTTCTTCTCACGCACAGCTTCCAACCTAAATACTTCAACAAGTAAGCCACCCCTTTTTTCACAGAGCCATCATATTTATGCAGATGAGTAAATAAAACATGCATGCGTACTGTACTGTACATGCTTGACTGATTGCATACCCCCCCCACACACAACTTTGCAATGTCCACAATCAGATACGAGGGATAATTATGCAGAAACATGCATGCAAATTTGTGCACACATGGAACCCTATCTACTAAAAAAACATCAAAGACAAAGTGCTAGCCTTGTCAGAATAATGCATGAATAAACAGATATTTTATATACATCACAAGAGTATTTTGTTTGCTGGTTTTGACCGTATAGCAGGGATGCACCGAGCAAAATAAGCACCAAGCAAGAGGCCACTCTCCCGGGAGAATTAGCCTACAGATCTCGTCTCTTCTCACGAGTCTCATTCGGTGAATTGTATTAGCCCGCACGGATATCTGAATCCATTGATCTCTGCAGAGGCTGGAATTAGTTAATTAATTGGTGAGGGAGGGAGCAGAAGTCATCGACAAAACAAAGTCCCATCCTGAAGTCGCTCCCACGCCTGTGGAGATTTCAGGTTGAGGCTCGGCTTTGTACCTTATGTAAATACACCTCTGATGAATTATTCATGAGCAAATGTCATGGACAGTGTTACTTTGGTATGCAAAGGAGATATGGAAATAGACAGCAGCGTGTTGGACCAGCGGTTGGTTTGAGAGATCACTGAGGGATCAATAGTTGAATGGTTTAGAGTGAATACATTAGTCTATGTATGTACACATGTTCATGTCAGACACTATAGAGGTGAGCACGGATCTCCGGATGTGGAATGGATAGAATAAAAGAAGTCAGGATTGTTGATAGGAACGCACACAGACAGAATAAAAAATGATGTTTTGACCAAATGTGCTATTAAGAATAATTTGGCTCCCAGCTGAGGCAATTATGCAATAATTTCCATTGAAAGGAAAAGAGTCCTTTCATTGTTTAGAAACTAGTTGCAATTTTCTGTCCGTTTCTGGGTTTTAAAGCTCAACGGTGCTCACAGTTAAACACCAAGACAATCCTCCCACCTCCCACTCCCATGTTAGTGTGGGACCCTGTTATCAATCATATTATTCCGTATATTTTTGGAACAAGATAACTAGATGTCTAATAAAAATAAATTCAAAAACACACAGGCTCGTTTTCTTTGCCTGGATGTTTTTTAAATCTCTCGCTGTAAAAGATAAAGCAAGTAGAACTTAAAAGGAACTGATTTTTTTATTTTTATTTTTTTAAACAAGATTCAGGACAGAATTTATGAATCATTGTGTTTGTGCAAAAGTAACCAGTTAGAAATATGAGCAAAGAATCAAATTCAAAATTTAGAAAAGCTAGTATGTTCAGAAAATATAATGAAATATGTCAGTTATGTTTGATTATTAGTCTCATTGTGTATTCAGGGAAGATAGACAAGCATGTCTTTTTGTTTTGTTTAATTTAAATGAAGAAAATTTTGGGAACTAAAATGGAACAGGACTGCCAGTGTTGGCTGACAGCTATTTTTTATTATTATTTTGCTGTTTGTGTTGTTGTTTTTAAGTTAAGTTCCTCAGTTGTAAATTGATTTTTTTGGGTCTTGAAAGGAAATTTAAATAAATAGATAAACAAAAACTTTGACTACCAAAATGTACTTCATCCATCAGTGGACATTTTAGCCAAATTTGAATTCCCATTAGATGTTCCTGTGACAGACGGATGAAAACATAATGCCTCTGGCCACAGCCGTCGCTAGGACACAGACACAAAAACACCTTTAATAAGGATAAAAGTTTGTTGGAAAAGCATGTTTTCCCTTTGCTGTTTGGTGCATCAATCATTTAGCAGCTGCTTTCAATCAATCCAATTTCCAATTGTGGTGAGATTGTTTCCTCAGCTGTGATTGATGCGTTTCTTCTTCCTTTGTGCATGTGTTGCTCAAAGATATCTCTGTGTATTTTTTGATTTTGGGCACAGAACTGTCTAACGATTAAAAAAAAAAAAAAAAAAAAAAAGAAGGCTGCATACTGTGAAGTTTTGGGATAGCACTCCTCCTTCTATACTGTACATCTCATCTTCACAATCCTTGTGCCTACTTGGTGATTTCCTTTGGTGGAGCAGTAATGAGAAGTGCAGCAGAGTGGCAGAGCTAGCCGGGCACAGTGGGATGGAAATGGCTTGGTGTCTATCAAAGTGTCAAAATGGAATATAGCTGTGCTGCACTCTTGCCTTGAGCCACAGGGGAAGTCAGGGATCCAAAACACCGACACACACATGCAGTGACACACACCTACACTGTAAGGTCAACGTAATCACTGCAGAGTCGAACCCTTTATTCCTGATCGTGTCTTCAAGAGTGAAACAACTGGAGAAAGGGTTAATTCTTAAGCTAGAGGGCTCTTGAGATACAGGGAGAGTGCACTCGTGTGTGTGTGTGTGTGTGTTCTGACCCTCACACACAGCTGCTCCGTACTTTATACATGCAGCCACATGGGAAATAATGAGATCACTGAGATCATTCTCTTAGAAAAGGAAATCCGTTGCATTTTCATGGCTGGTGCCCTGTGCATGTTAACAGAAAAAGGCAAGGAGCAAAACAAACTCTCCCTCCACGCGCTTCTCTTTTTCCTTCTGGCTTTGCTTAATGGGAAAAAAAAAAAAAACACATTGAGCACGTGTGCAAAATGCATGAGAATCTCACAGACAGGGCAAAAAGAAGAAGGGAAACGAAAACAAAAAGGAAAAGACGAGACGTGAGTTTTGACAGCAGGGTCAGTGTTCAGTGAAATCACTGTCAGACTGTGGGAGAGGCCAGATGTACAGTAGTCAAATTCAGTTGTGGTTAAAGAAGAGCTACTGTACACAGTAATCTATGTATGACTCTAAACATGCTGCAGCTGTGGAAAAGGGCAATTTGAGATATGACTATGAGCACTGAAACATTACCAACCAGGCTGCTTTTGCATAAGTGCGAAATGTGACAGCCTTTTCCCTCAAAATGAGCACCAGTTTTTAATTTGAAAGGCTGAGTACTGTAAGCAGATATTATGCAGTATGTGCTGCCTGACTAAAGGACTTTTTCATGGTCTGGTCTTTCACAGAGCAAGTCTTGTTCTTCACACGACTCACCATGATTGAGACCTGTAGAATATACATGAAACATTACAAAGGTATAAATCATACTGTTTTTATGACCATACATAAACTGCAGTCCATAAATCAGTTGGTGATGTCATGGTGACTACATCCACTTCTCATATTCAGCCTTTGATTCTGTCCTAAAATGAAAACTTGAATAAACCAAATGTGACAGCCAGGATTGAGATGCTCTTTTTCACTCTGTGTTCAGGTCAGACTCTGATGAGTGGACACTCTACTTAAAGCTATAGTCTGTCATTCTGTTCAGAAGCACTTTTTGTTATACTGAGTGAAATGGTCCTTTCATCCTGAGAGCAGTTAATACATTATGTGTTCAGAAAAAGGAGGGAAAAGAATCAGAGCTCTGTGGCAGCTGCAGGACTGTAAAAACTCTGACCAACTGACATTCAGTCTGAATTGAAAGAACCAATCAGATGCCTTCATGTCTCGTCCTGCTCACGCCCCCTTCTATCTCGCATTATGTTCACCGTTGCCGGAAATATCCACCACAGTTCTCTACAGAAATACAAAGTTAGCAGGAGAGGGGGCGTGGCTTTGGACGGAGCACTACCGGGAGGAGGAGGAGGGGGTGGAGCTTAGAGGAGGTGCCACTTTCAGATCTTGCTAGCCCTCCAACATCACCAACTATCACTTAAATTCAGTAACCTTCAGTGAATATTTTACATTTTTATTTACAAAAATATTTTTTTAAACCAGCATCTTCAAAATGTATTTTTTTTTTAATCACAGTGTATTTATATTCATATAATCGTTCACAGTCAAACATTGCATTTTTGTATTTCATACATTCTTAAAATGATATGACCACAAACCAGTAAAAGAAAAAGAATTCGGAAAATTGTACCACACAAAAAAAAAAAAAATCAGAGAGTGAAAAAACAAATTGATGTTGTGAACTGGAATAAAAGTTAAGTATTTGTAAAATCCACAACTTCCAGTTCCAAGTACGTATAATTTGAAGTGTGAGTTTGACCTTCAGTCAGTTAAAAAAAAAAAAAAAAAAAAAAGCATCATTTTCGAGACTTTTTAACACAAAGTCTGGATGTACTGTAAGGTTTCAGGGGGCGGGGAGGTGGCACATAGTCAATCTAACAGTCACCCTTTCCCCCACAGTCAGCTTCCATCTATTTGTCATTTGTGCGCCTCCTACAGCTCTGTCTCCCCTTTTCTTCTCACCCGCTCACTTTTCTCTTATGTAAGTAGTTCTCATTAATCACGGCCTGGCTCCAACTACTGAGGCTTATATGGATTTTTGTCAAATTGCTTCTGCCATATAAATCTAGCAAGTATAAATTTGTGTGCGTTCAACTCACAACTGATGTGTGATAAATGGAAGTACATTTTGGGGCCTCGCAACAAGTAGCCAGCACTCACACCTCGTCTTTGGTGGGAGATCACGTGAATGGCTCTGTCGTGACTGCATGTCATTGTGGGAAATCTGTCATGTGACAACAGGGGTCACAGAGAGTCTTGTGGGTAATAACTACTGACCCGTACACACTGGAAAGATATCACTCATACCTCCTCTCTGCCAGTCTAGTCCCTGCTTTCCCCTTGTCCTTGTTTGCAGGTGAAAACAGTTCATCATGTGCACAACAGGAGGGATGAGAGCAAAAACAATGAATGATGGAACTAAAAGGTGCTGAGATACTGTATGCTCACACTGCAGTCCGTCTAATCCACACTTCCAACATTTGCAGTTACTGAAGCATACAAACATTTAAACAAACATGGACCAGGACAGTGAGGAAATGCAGTTTCACCATATGAACATCTGGTGCATATACCATATGCATCTTCATATTCATTTTTGGTTGATGTGGTTGCCTAGTATTATTTATCTGTATCTGCGAAGGAACTAGTAACTGAAGTTATTAAATAGTTGATGTAGTGGAGACAAATATTTACCTTTGGAGAAAATATACACATGTGAGTTAAGCACATAAAAAATGCAAATACATGAAAACTAAACCTAAGTAAGTATTTCTGTTGCCAAAACATAACAAAGCTGTTCTTTTGCCCTTAAAGTGACCAAGTAGTTTTGTTGCCTGAACACCACGTCATACTGATGAGAAAGATGAATGAATGAGAATCAAACTAAAGTAAAAATTGATTGAATTGAAAAGAGACGTTTCTGTGGAGATTATCCAAAGGCAAAGTGCAGTGTTTGCATTTTTTCTATATTGTCTGGTATTGATTTTTGGCGTAAAATAATCAGACATAAAAGTCCACCATTTTTCAAGTCACAGCAATACAAAGCAAGTGCAACAAATTCACTCACATGAATTCATTTCCATCAGAGAGCAGTTCCTTTAGCAGATCCAGTGTGATCACAGGGTGAGGCAGTGAACGCATCGTCTATGTGTGTCCATCTCCGCTGTGAAAGCAATGAAATTAACTGTAATGACACCATCCTCGGGGGTGTGATCGCCGGCAAGATAAACGCTGATAGAATTTATGTGATCACAATTAAATCAAAGTTATTGCAGGAGTTTCCTTATGAACTTGTTTATTTGTTCCATCCACAACACATAAAAAAGTTAGCCCTCAATCCCTCAGCGCATTCGTAAAATAAATATGAAATAGAAATCAATTTAACAAAGCCCTAACTGCTATTCCTCGGATGCCATTTCCCATGGTTGCGCTCAAAAAATAAAATCTAAAGGCAATAAAAAAGTCATAAATTGTGGATATCAAATAGCTTCCTCTAAGGTTTACGGTCAAATTCCCCTCGTTGATGTGATTTTGAGTCGTTATTTCGCACCAGTGGGCATAAATGGGAATGGAATTCCCATTAAAATGGCATAGCTCATGTTTGATGTTGGAGAAGTGATCAATGATTTCATTAATTAGCTTTAAATATTAGGGCTTGGGGAAGAGTAACTTTGATATCTGTCACAGAGCTGTGCAGCATACCAAGGCTCTCCTCCTGTGCCTGCAGTGAGATCTGCCTCGTCACACTTATCTGCCCTCATGGTCTGGTCGAACACGACTCCCCTGCGGAACGCACCTTTGATTCAGGTGAAGGCTCGATTGTTATCGAGGCTTCACCTGGGCCTCATATTCTCACTGTGAAACCTGCGTGGGAGGTCAGTGTATGCCCAGACCATGCTTTTTCTTTGCGTGGGAGCCGATTTTCAACTTTGCATGGAGACGGTTGATAACATCAGTGCCAGAAATGACTGCTGGTGAGATAGCTGCTAGAAGGTGTTTGTTGCTGCCAGTGAAAAATGATCAGGTGCTAATGAACGTCTGAACCAGCGCTTTTTCACAAAATAACAGCTACTTTAACTGGATGGTAACCTGACCTGACCCCATACAGTAAGATCTGTTTCACAATTAGTATGTAGTAAAATTGATGTATATGCCTTAAGACCTTTTGTGTATGCTTTGCCACCTTCCTATACTGTACAATACACAGTATAATTTTTTATTATTATTTTATTTTATTATATTTTATATTATTATATTTTTTGGGTCAAAAAGTTTGCAGTTACAAAACTTAATGTCAAAAGGTGTTACTATCTCCATCGAAGTACAGCTTCTGAACTTGAAGTCTTTTTTTTTTTTGATAATATACATTTTACAAAATTACAATTTTTACAGCTGGGTATTCAAAAAGGACAGAAATGAATAAGAAAAAACAAACAAACAGACAAAGGAACAGAATAAAGAACAAAAAAAAGAAAATCATTGGGAAACATCAAGAACATGAAGTAAAGAGACGACCATCAGTCTTTATATTTGTCCGACAGTTTCCAGAACCTTCTTGCTCTTAAGTCCATTAATAATAGTGCAGTATTGCTTCAATTCATTCAGAAAGTGTTTACGTTTGGAGTCAGCCCATTTCTTCTGAAATTTACCTAGAAAAAAAAGTAGCTCCACAAAAAATATGAAATGCTAAAAAATGTCTAAGTGGATTACTTGACCAGTTTTCCTATTAATATAGTTTTGTACGTCCCTCTAAAATATAAAACTTTCCACTTGAAGTCCCACCTTTTCCTCTGTAACGTGATGATGTCACCAAGTAACAAATCCAGTTAGAGCAGAGCTGTGGAGTCCAAAAAGTTGACCAATCACAACAGACTGCGTGTTTAAGAGGTGCTCTGAGCAAACATTAAAGCATCTAAACAGGTTCCAGTAGAAACCCAAAGCACAAATGTGCACTTGAAAATGAACAGATCCAGATAGCTCCTCTTTAAATCTGTTATTCACAAATGCCTCTAACTATCCAGTGATATCGATGCCTCTACAATATAGTCATTTCTGCGCCACCTCTTATTTTTATTTATGGTATTCACAGTATTCAGTCACTGTTTTAATTATTTTAAAAACTCAAAGCATTGGTATGCATCGTCTTAACATTAATTACATTCCAATTAATTCTAATTTGTCTTAATTTTCCTCTCTCTCTCAACAGAAAATTAATACAACCCGCTGATTATTCCATGCTAGGCAATTCAAAATGCTTCAGAGAGGACAGGAAAATGAACGAGACTATTTGCATATCAAAATGATTCAAAATTTCTTGGAAGTGGCATCTTTTGAAGATGTGCACGCATGAAAAGAAACTTTTGAAATTTCAGTTGAAAATATCCCATTGTCTCTCCACGGTTGTGTTCTCACCATATGTCCTCTAATATTTCTCTGACAGGTAAACTTTCTCCAAATTATTGAACTGTGGAGATGGGATTTTTTTCAGTGCATTGTAGTTTTCTATTAAGATGCCATTAGCGGTTTAAGGGTGCTGCAGCGGCTGTGGCGTGCTGTTAATCAGAGCGTATGGAAATGGATCCCTAATCACCTACACTGAAATAGCCTCATACATCACCCAGACGTGCAGGCAAGATAGGAAATGCGCACTCAAAAACATATGAATCTATGCACTTTTGAATATTTTTTGCACATTAATTGTGGACTTCATCAATAACACCCAGAAGTCTGTTTCTCTCAAGGGTATGCTCGCCAGTTTATACCATTAAAATGAATTGTACTTTAATTAATACAGCACAAGAGTCCCTTCTTATATTGACTTGTAGCTTATAGCTGCACTAATCAATATTTTGTCCATTATCATTGGATCAAATAACCATGTGGCATGTGATGGTGTGGCTTGAAGTAACAAACCCACCACAACAACTGTACATTGTTCTGGATCAGCTAAGTGATCGTCACTTGTATCTCTTTCAAGAAATTAGCTGTCTTCCTGGGGATAAATACAGCTCATAACTATGTTCTCATTATTGTGTCATTAATTGAAACTTTGTGTTTTTGTTAGCCTTTCAGTTTTTTACGTTATCTAAAGGCCATTGTAGTTCTTAAAAACACACTTAGAAAAGGAAGATACTGGAAGTTTACTTCTAGTAAGTAGGCAACTACCAAGACTAATATTTTTAATACAACTTTATGTAGTCATTATATAGAGAATGTTGTATATGTAGTTTTGAACTAGGCTGGTCTTACCAGACCGTCGTACTGTCGTACAGATGGTCTGGTGTTCCTCCATTGAGAGCAGATTTCAGACGGGAGGTGTGAACTCTGTTGAAGTTTGAAACGATTGGATCTGATTTTACCCAATCGCTAATGTTTGGTCGTGACGTATGTAATGCGCCGCTAGCATTCAGGCTAGCCAACTCCTTGCTACTAACAGAGCTAACTGAAAAATAAGACTTTTCCCGAACCCTGTGTGGAGTAAAGCCACGACATCTTTGCCAGCAATAAAATTGGTTAAACATTCCTCTTGTTCCAACTTCAGTGGCTGAATATTTGGGAGCCTAACCAAAACGAACTGAATGGCTTCCTTCACTTCCGTCTCCACCACCATTACCAAACTACAGCCAGCTAGACTACAACGCAAATGCTGTGCATTCGATGTCGTTAACACCCGCCTCCCCCCATCCCAGAAATCATCCTGAGAAGTTGAGTCCAAGGGGATCAAACCCAGACGTAATCTGCAGGGAAACAATAACTGAGCAGAAAATTACGGAGGGCTACGGCCAGGTTAGTTTTGAAGTACATCATTTCCAGTTTGTCTAACAGACTGAGATTAATGCTGCATGTAAGTGGCTGGAATATATTGTTTTATGTAGATATAAAAAATAAGCACCCTTATGTAGATGATATGACTTAATGATTGAGTTCAGTAAGATGAGTGGTAATTACCAGCTGTGACTTGTTTCCATTGATGTTTTAATAAGAGTATTATGGTGTTACCATGTGACCACTTAAATGCTCTTAAAGTCTTCTTAAATTATTACATTATGAGTTATTCAAAATGAAAACACATAAAACAATGAAAGCCAACAGATTTGTTTTACCATGTTATATTTTAATTTCTGCAGAGACAAAAATGACAAGCAATTTATTTACACAAACCTGTACAAAAGCAAATTAAATTATGTAAAATATCTCATAAATAGAAGTGGACTTGCGTTCAATACACGTTGCCATGTTCAGCTAAGCTGCGTGCATAGTGACTCATATTAAACAATGATAAATTTGTTCCTCAATTTCTATATCAACATCCAAGTCGCAGGACAAATAGTAATGGTTAATATTACAAATCTCATTACACACTGTGAAGGCTATACGAATAGAGGGGTGAGCACAGGCTGAACACACACCTTGTACTTCCTGTTTCCTGTCAATTCTTCTGTGGCACCTCAGTGAGTATCAGGAAAAAAAATGCTCAGAAAGGAACAAGTGTACGCTGCGGTCAGCGTAGTTGCCAATGTATGGCATTTTGTTTCTTTCATGTCTTCTCTTTTTAATTTGAGGTTCACACTATCGAGTCTTTGTTTCCATCTGATCTAAAAATTCAAAGCATCACCTCGCTGTATCATCGCAAAAATCATACCACGCTTATTTGTAGGACAGGATTTCATCACCTACTGATATGCATACACTGTAAATCCATGCACGGGCATGGCGTTGCTGGGCACATCCTGAGGTGTGTGTTCTGTCAGCTGCTCTCCCCTGCAGCTTTTTTTTCACCCTCCCTCCACTTCCACTCCTCCTAGTAAACCGTCACATTAGCATTTTTATCTCTAGGGCTTCCGCAACTCTGAGCAGTCAAATGTCTCCAAGCATATATGTTTTTTTCTTTTCCCTCCACATCTTTCTATGCTTCTATATTCAGTCCTAGAGCATGTTTCATGCACAAAGAAGGTTACTTGACCTCTGATGTTATACATGTACATGGGTGGAACACGACAAAAAAAATCCATTATATCATTATTATTACTACCAACAAGCAACTTTTGAATGTACCTGTACTCATTCGGTAATGCGCTATATGCTAGGAATGGATATTTCAACAAGATAATTGAACCCAGCGGACAATAGCCATTTGAATATTAGACCTAACAGGCTCACTGACATTTGACCAGTTGTCCTCCAAGAAGAAGCCTTTGACATCATGGGATTTCATCCAAGATATGCAAATGTTATTTCAGTCCGTTCTTAAATGCCACCCCATCTACGTCTGTAAGCATGTCAACGTTAATTGTTTATGCACCATTCCAAACCAACATTTAATCATACCAATTGGTATAAAAAGGCACAATTGCATATTTGCATTCACTCTAGTGTTTTTTTTTGTTTTTTTTTTTACTTTTTTCAGAAGCACTCTTAATATACAAAGTGGCACCAGATAAAGAAAAAAAAGTCAAACACATAGTACATTGTCGTGATCATTTCCACCGTTAAAAGTGTAACAAATAAATGTGTGGGATTACAAAGTAAAATGCAAGATGAGGATACAAAAATTGCAAATGTCATGGTATAAAGTTAAATAAAACTTATGAAAGAGACGGTGCAATTTGATTCTGTATGAAAAACAAAAGCAGCCGCATGGTTTGAACTGATGTACTAAGTTGCACTACGTGTTTCTTCAGGTATAACAAAAGCAAGCAACAAGGTGGATTTCCATGTTTACAGGGAAAACACTTTTTTTTTGTACATTTTGTTTTACAGTTTTTTTTTCTTCTTCCTTCTCAGTAAGTGAAGTAAGTTCCCATTAAACGTGCAAGTAAAAAGTAAATATTTATGTATACAGTTGATAAGTATAGGAGCACTTTCTTTCCAACGAGTAGTACTTACAGACTATAGATTGCCGGAATGCAGAAAAAAAGCAGCTCCGAGTCAAACCAAAGGGGTTTCTGCTAACATACAAAAAAAGGTTCCATTGCATCTGATGTTCTTTTGCTTTTATTACAGTCATGAGATTTTGCGCCTCTGCAGCTTCGAAAGAAAAGGAAATGTCACCTCAGACGGGGAGGCACAACGTCTCAACGCTGTCAGTGTCTGTGTGAACGGTCATTATAAGCGTCAGCACTGAGGATGCTTCGTTGAGACATTCTTATCCTAATCCTTCATGAGTAAAAGAATCCTTCATGTAATGTAATGTGTACTTAAAGCAAAGTTCTCCCAAAAAACAACTATCTTTGTGGGTGTGTAATGGAGGGGGATGCTTCATCATGTCTGCGAAGCTTTGGTTTCACTTTGACGCTTTTTTTCCCCTCAGACTGTGATCCGATTAAAAACCTCCTGCTCTTTCTGATTGTTCTTCCGTTGAGCTGATTCTTACATTCGTGCTCAAAGATGCCTTAGCTGTGTACGATGGAAAGCAACTAGTAAAACCATTGCTAAAAAAAAAAGGACTCTTGGACAGCCACGTTCGGGTTAAGTGAAAAAGGAGTTGATGCTTGTTGGTCAAGTGTACATTATGATATTTATTGCTCAGTCTATCACACAACAAGGAAGAAATAACAGTAAAAAAGCTGTCCTCGCAGCTGTTTTAGGATCAGGTCGGCCATGTTTTCGTCCCTCCTAAGCCTATTATCGGTGTACATCTACAGTATACACTAAATATAGCCTACAAACACACACTATATACTGCATATCGGGCCCATACACAGGTACAGTGTCAGTTGCACTGTAATTTTAGTCTCGCCATGCCACACTGTGCTTACCCAGGGTTTGCAGTGAGCACTGGCCTTAGTTAACCACTTTTCTGCTTGTGTGTCTGCATATATGATTTGCACAAAAGAACAGGGTTTCACTATTACAGAGTAGCGTAGTGTTGAGGTGATCCAAATCACATGACCGTGTACGCACATGCTTTTCAAGCCGATGCGGCGATAAGATCATGGCTCTAGGAATTTGCATCTCATAAAAGAAGGTTTTGGTCTCAATTCCGCCAATCAAAGACAAAGAACGAGAGACTGAGGGGAAGGTAGCACGACAAAAAGGGGAATGAGAGCAGTTAGCGTTGTTGCTGTGGTCCAATGTTATATGTACAATGAGTGACTTTCAGCTGTGGAGAGTGGACCCACTGGTAGGTTAGAATCAGTCATCACATGTTCATCAAACCAGTGTCGTCTGAAACAAGGTGTCGTTGCAGCAAATTCCATTGGTTCCAAGAGTACTGACACAATAATCCTGTTGTTTTTCTGGATATTTAAAGCTTCCAGTCCTTATAAGATTTGAACACGGTTTCATTTTGGTCTGATGTTGAGCAACTTTTCACAAACAGTCAAGGTGACGGAATCCACAGACAGCTCAGTACAATAGAGACCATTATGTCCAATATATTGTTGAAGCCACTGAACATCACGGCCTGAGCAGTGTTCTGAAATACTAAAAAAAAAAAAAAAAAAGGCATATCAGACACACTTTTGAAGTCAAAATATTCCACGTGTACAGCTTTCTTTTTAGAAAAAAAAAAATAAACACAGAAAGAAATTGTCTCTTTTGTACAGTGTCATCTTCAGGGAATATGGTCTTCATGGGTGGTGTGGGGGGCTGAGGGGGTAATGCATGCATGTACTGTATATGTAAAATGAGTTGATTATTATTGTACAGGTTGACTGTCAAGCAGCAAATTATGTCCCAAGAGCCCGACTCGCCAGTAGAACAGCCTCGTCCAAAGTCCCATCAGTGCCCCTCAACAGTTCTTCCTCCTCCTCCTTTTCTTCCGGGTCATGGCCGGAAATTAGCACTTTAAAAAAATGTCTGTTTATATTTCCACTTTTCATTAAGGAGCTGTCGTAAAAGTCTTTGGAGAAAGTTTAGTCCTGCCTTGCAGAACTAGGGCGGCTAAAAGCTTCTAGAGCTGGAACGGTGGTGGGTAAGCAGCTATGCTTAGTGTTGTTTGAATGCCAGTGGGCACGTCTAAAACTCACAGGTACACCTCCCGCCGCGTCAGAGTACCACAAGAAGTGGGCTTGTACTCCCCAGTAGGCGCCAGAGGGATCTCCTCGGTGGGGTGGCCCAGCACTTCCTCCCCACTTCCCGGCGAGCCGTAGGAAGGTGAGCCGAAGACCTCGTAGGAGGAGGAGGAAGAGGCCATCTTCTTGTTGAGCAGGTTGCGATTGCGGTCGCCCATCATGTGAGCGGCGGTGGGGTCTCCGTTGGCCATGGCGGCCATGGCGAGGGTCTCTTGGCTTCCGGGCTGCTCGGCGCTGCTGCTGCCGCCGCTGCTACTGCCGCTGCCGCTCATGAAAGTGGAAAGCTTTGGTTGTTGGGGGGTGGTGGTTGACTTGGATGGCCGTCGCTCGGGCGATGTGCGCACAGGCATCCAGCAGGAGTCCGAGTGGCCGTACTCGTCACATTCCCGGGTGCACTTGCCAGTCATGGCTACGTCAGGCAACGGCCGGGAGTCTAGAGGAAGCAGAGGGAGAAAAAAACAAAGTCAGTGATCCTGTTTGTTTCACTAAAGTGGGCAATTAATGATAAACTCACATAGATTTCCTAGCACTTAGTGTTTGCTGTGGTACGTGTGACATGATTTGGATAGTATGGATTTCTTCATTAGATGCGTGAATTTATATTTTCTCTCTAATGTGGTCATCACCGCATCTAAATGTTAATGGAGGTATAAAACAATAAAACAAAACTGGCAAATGCAGTTTTGCATTTTATCGCTAGTGAAGATAATTAAGCTTATGTGGTTAAAATTGCTCTCTGTTTTCATGCAGAACCCATACAACATGACAGAAACGTCAACGGAAGAAAAACACCAATGAACAGAAGACTCCACTCGCTACGATAACAGCCCCAAACTAAAAAAAAAAACAAAACAAAACTGTGGCGTGAATCAGAGTTGGAATAATGTCATGCTTCGAAACGTGTTTGTGCTGAGAGGGGAAGGGGAGGGAGGGAGGGGGCACGATGGAGAGACGGGGGAAGAAGGTCATTTTGTGTTTTTTTTTTTTTGTTTTTGTTTTTTTTTCAAAATTTCTGATGCAAAATTAGGCCTGTTCTGTGTGTTTGTGATCTGTGTGGGTGAGCATGTTTGTGAGATGGCAGCGCCAACAACGCCTGTTTTTCTTATCCGGTGATTGACAGACGGCAATCACATTCTGATCTAAGTAGCTCAATAGCTTTGTGCGGCTGAAGCACCCAGATATCCTCTTAAATCCACTAATAGGGGGTCTTAACCAATTACCTAGCTGGGAGCTGGCCTCAGATTAACTACATCTACTATATTATTGTGGAAAGCAAATTATATGCTTAGGATCCTACGCCAGGACAACAGGTTTGGAAGGATACCCTTTACTGTCAAAGACTGCTGTCCGACAGTGCAATATGGGAAAGATATGATTATCCCAAATACAATAGCAAACCACAGCTGAGTAGCTCAATATCAAACCAAAACCGCTTGGGTATTACACAGAGTTAATAAGAGTGCCGATGTTATAGAGATGCTATGTTAGATGTAACTTATTCATGACCTGATGCAAATATGGAAAAGCAAAAATCAAGCAAAAGTAAGCGTGAGTGCAAACCAAGCCAAGCATGCCTTTGCCCAGAAACGAATTGAAAGAGTTTGGACCATGGCTTACTTTTAATGCTCTTTTTCTCCTGTGAAAGAAAAAAAAATAGAATAGAACAGCAATCACTCTTTATGTTTATGCACTTGTGTGACAAAATATATATGTACTGTATGAGAAATCTGGAGCAGCATTGAAACTAAAAAGACATCGCGGCTAAAGAGACGATACGATGCAGCTGAGACAAGGACAGTAAAGAAAGGAGGAGATAAGAATGACTGGATGAATCTGGACCTAGCGGTTCAGGAAATAATTTTCTCTATGAATGCCTTTCAGCATAAAATATTACTGAGTGCCATTCCTGCGCTGCCAGAAATCCTATTTCTGCTAAATACTTATTAGAATCCATTTTCATGTCACAAATTACCTTTTGTAAAGCATCAGCTAATGATTGCCACTCAATATATGGCCAAAGCCTCAGGGAGCGACTTGATAGAAATACCAAATCACTTTTTTATCATTAGTGAGCCAAAAACCACTCTGCTTTGTGAAATGTAAATAGCTAAATAAATGAGAACAAAGAGGAGAAAAATCAAACAAAACGGAGAGATGCGTTGGCAATCACGAACAGTTAACATGCCAGCTGATGTGGTGAAAATGATGATATGGATCGTGGCATGAGAAAAAAGGATCTTTGGTCTCCCTCGTCTCGGCCTGACAAACACAGCCATCAAAGAGACAAGCGGATAGCAGGTACTGATTGTCTTGCTTATTTACACCTACGATTGAGCCATCAGGTTACCCACAATGCACGGTAGCCCCCCCAACCCTTCTCCTGAATGCTGATCAAATTGCCTCCTCGCCCCAGTCACATTCAGACAAACAGGCGGTAAAAAACAAAATTAATCATCAGGGAGGACCCCCTTACTTCCTTCTAGCACTCGTGGGTAAGCAGCCAAACCTTCGGCGTCACGTTCTCGCCGCTGCCATGCACAACGAGCTGCTGCTGAGGTAGTTAGCCGCCACTCTGTGTGTGTTGCGTGAGCTGAAAGGAAGCTGATTATTTCCTAGCCATGGTCCATTGACTCTGCAGGCTGGCTAAAAATGAAGACGTTTCACACTGAGCTAATGAACTGGGCTTCTATATCAAAGCAAAAATGCTGCGTTTTTTTCCTCTGACCTCCCCCTGAGGTTGGCCCATCAATATGAGCACTTTTAAAACCCTTTAAATCCATCTGTCCTTCAGCTTTGGACAAATAAGTAAGCTGGAGTCAGCTTAAGCCTGGACTAGGACTTTAACCTGCTGGTTTAGGAAAAGCTGTAACAGTCTAAATTAATGTGAATGCCCACTCAGCATCCATCAGGTTATTATTTATTTTAGCAACAACAGAAACAAACTTTCCTCATAAAGCTTTCTTGGCTTATATGATTCAAACTTTAAATCTAAGATGCAATTCTGCACAATAAAAGCATCTCAGTGTGGCTGATTTAAAAAAAAAAAATCAATTGTAATTGTTTCAATTATTTCTGTGGGGAAGACACGCACCGTTTCTTCCAAACATATCCATAGGCCCTTTCAAGACCCAATTCAGAAATCAGGACGTAGAAAATATCTTCAAAGAAAAGCCCTCAGAGCACACACACAGCAGCACTGTGCCTGGCTTTTTGTTACATATTCACAAGCGTCCCGGGAGCCTGCACTATCAACCATAACATAGCACAATACAAGTGGGTCACTCGGCTGCAGTAAAAAGCCTCCCTTGCAACACTTGAGAGGCGAACAAGGAGGACCCTCCATACCAGGTTACGTCCTCCCTGGGGGCTCAGGCCTTGTTGTTTGGGTCATCTGGAGCCAGGAAACGGTGGTGCAGATGCTTTCTGCCAACGCTCATAATGGCCAACAACCCAAAGCCATTAGCTCTCTTTTACATTTGCTAAAAAGCACAAAACAAGGAAGATGTGGATCAGGAAGTGATTGGCAGGCAGTTAGAGAGGTGGTGTGCAGAGCGGAGAGATTGGAGATGTAATTCCATATGGACAAAAGCCTGACTGCTGGAGAAGCAATGATTATCCAGCAGGACTGCGAGATATTTGTGCCTCACACTGTGTCTAAAGCGAAGACTATTTCTTCGTTTGTGCAGACTGAAAGTGGGACAGCGGCTGCAGTACCGGTTGAGCTGTGGCTTTTCTTTCTTTAGTCAGCTGACTAGCTTACACTGTGCCATATTTTCAAAGAACCTCCACTGCTGGTTTACAGTAGCAATTTGATGCGGCGTCTTTAGCGCTAAGATGTTGCAGCGGTATGGGGTTAGGCTGTCATCGCTTCTGGCCGTATGCACTGTAATGTCTGTTGCGTGGGCATTTTTTTCAAGCAATTACAGTTGAGTGTGTTTGAGTCACGCCTGCCATACTGTGCACTGTGTTTTCACCACGTCAGCACTTACATGTCTTTACGTCACTAGCTGGTGACTTCTCCTTCCTCTTTTTCTATATGAATCGCAGCCACATGCAACCTTTTGTGTCCTCTTTTTCCACCTAGCAGATTCAACCCAAACAGCTGAGGCATCGGGATGAAAAAAAAAAAAAGAGAAGGAGAACAAAGCAGAGGTGATGTGCGAGGCCTGCGTGCATTTTTGTGTCTACGTCGTGTCTTTGAGAGACGTTGCAGCCGGCTGGACAGCAGATAGGGGTCAGAGCAGAAAGGAAGGAGGAGGGCAGATGAAGATGAGGATGATGTAAAGAGGGAGGGATGGAATGAGAATAAAGGAGAGACAAAGAGGTGTGTGTGTGTGTGTGTGTGTGTGTGTGTGTGTGCTAAGTATAGCAGGGTCAGGGCCTGGGAGAAGGGAAACGGCAGATTGAGTGGAGAAGACAGCATGGCTGCCTCTGGGCTGTCACAGGCCAAACACACTGCCAAAGAGAGCAGTGGAGAGGAGAGGAGGGAAGATCGAGGACAGAAGAGGAGGAGAAAGAGTGATCTTCATAATAGAAGACTGTGCTGTCCTGTAAATAAACCCTGCTCTCTCACATCATTAACTGTTCCATCCAAAGACCTTCATTTAGCCTGCTTTATGCTTTCAAATCCTCTCGAACAAAGGAGTTCTGTGTGCACGTAGACACCAAGCGCCGCTCACCTCTCCATTAACTTAATCTAATGTACAGTCTCCACATTAAGAAGACTAAAAAAACACAACCACTTTAACCTCCTAATGTCATTTACACACATGGTTTCCAATTTGAAGTCACGTCTTTTCGATCGAGACAAGTCTAAGAGACAATTTCCAGGGCAAAGACAGAACAGTGAGTCTGTCTTGTGATAGCTGCCTCACATCCCTCATCAAAGACCTGTACGGACAGATCTATTTCACGCAGCGGAGCAATCAGCGCCAAGATGACAGTGTACATCGCCGGGTGTCATACAGATTACTGTGTGCGGAGGTAAGGGAGGGAAAATGAAATATTTATCCTGAAAAACCAGCTGTTGGAAATCGTCATGACAAAATGGGAGAGGAGAAAGAAAGGAGGACAAATGAAAAGTGATACGAGGAGACAGCAAAGAAAGAAAGAAAAAACAGGAGTGAAACTCAAACTGAAAAACAACGCTACAAAATAGCTGTCCGCTAGCTGCTCTGCAGTCATCTTTCTCCCTTTCTGCTCATTCTCGACTCTAATAGGGTCCCATTTAATTAGATGAAACTCGCCGACTAATTATGGCGTAAGAGAGAGCCTCGCTGTTTGGCTGCCTTCGCTTCGCAGGGCCCCTGTGGCATCGCCTCACAGCCGAGAGGTCCTCGGCATCAAAAGGCAGACAGACAACTGCGCTAAAAGTGGCTGTGGGGAATGAAAAAGGAAAGAAGCGGAGGGGAAAAAAGAACGAGAAAATAAGGTGATGGAAGGAAGCACCGGACAAAAAGAAAAGGTGCTAAATTATTAAGGCTGTGACTGTGAGTTCAGACAGAACAATATCCACAGGGGGAATAAAAAAAAGGCTGATATTTGTCTATCTCTTGCTGAGATGTTTGCCAGACAATTAAGGAAGAGATGAGCAGAGAGATACACAGTGGTGTAGGGGAAGATGAGGACAAAAGGGGAGTCCTGGGGAGCAATGACCTTTTTTGAAAACGCAAGTCATGGCGCACACAGCCTGCGACAACATTAATTGATCGCATTAATGTCGGCGGTGTAGATTTCTGCAGCGGCACAGCGAGTTAAATCCAAACACGTGACCCCTGTGAGTTCAGTTAAGATCTCGTAAGCGGGAGGCCAATTTGATGGAAGAAGCAGATTTCTTCCCCTTCTCTTTTAATCACTGCTCTGTACATGATAATAATGTTTTCCTGCAAAATACAGGAGGCTGACTCACATTTCTCTCCCCTTGTTGTGTAAGCAGTGCTGCTTATAGGCCTTACAGCTGGAGGAATGCTGTTGAAAGAGGCAGCAGGTGAGCTATTCTCTGCCTCTCTGAGCTTCTTGAAGTATTTACTGCCTGGCAAGGGCAACTAAGGGAATAATCTGGAAGCCCTGCCACAGCCGCCGCCATGCCTCGAGAGGTGCAGGACGGGCGAGGAGAAAAACAGAGAGAACAGAGAGAGTGAGTGAAGGGAAAGATACAGAGCCCTGATCGAGTTTTGGAATGAGCTGTCACCTCCTTTTGCCTCGCTTTTCCACAAGCTCAACCTCTGCACGGAGCAAAGACTCAGCATAACAAATCCACCATCACTACTTCCAGGAGAACTTTTCTAGGCTATGTGCAGGTAGATGATGACATCACTGCATTTTCTTCCCTCTCTTGAATTACTACAGCACTGCTATATGGGCATTATGGGTATGATGGCTGCCTTTTTCTTCCAAGCGGGGTCAGTACTCTTTCTGGAATAATGAATGTACTGCGGCCTGCTCCCGAGGTAATTAATTGAGGAGAGATTAACTAGCATAATTTCATTCTAGTGACGATCTCTCAGCCAATTATCAAATGTGGCTTGCACTCTCCCTCCCCTCTGCACACACCCTCTCTCTCCGGGCCTCAACCTCTCTCTGCCCATTTCACTAGTCGGCTCTCAAAGCGAAGAGCCCATAAATAAGTGTCCCTGCGCGTCATGCTCTCTCATTCATCTTGCATGCATATGCGCCTCATACAGCAGGTGGTTGCAGCGTTCGCTGGAAGCATATTTCCTCTATCTGAGGTCCATAAACGCCGCAGGCTTCATCCTCAGATCACTCCTGACCTCTAACCTCATCTGTGAGCGGAGCGACAGCAGGATGATGTGGAGAGCAGAGAAGCCAGGCGACTCATCCACTCTGCTAATAAGAGTGATGCTGCTGGCTTCCTGCCACACACACACACACACACACACACACTGCTGGAGCAATTCAAAAATACTTCCAAAACATGGTCTGAAATCCTTGCATCTCCTAAAGAGGAGTTATTAGGCTTATTTTTAGGTATTTTGGGACTCGACAAAAACATCTTTCCATGCTTTAATGCTCTTTGTCCTCCCTTTGGTGTGGACTTTGCAGACCTTTTACTGTACATGCACAAAACTGCATAACACACTAAAGGAAAGGCAAAGAAGCACAAAAGCATAATAGGTCTTCATTAAAAAAAAAAAAATGGGGGATTTTCTCATCAGGCTTACTAGCTTCAACTCATGTCTTTGGATGTGCAATTCAATTATGCTAAAAAGCACCCAATTAGAGAAAAAAATAAAACAGTTTTCTATATGCAGTTTCTTCTCATGGCTCTCAGCTTCTGCAGAGGATTAGCATTAGCCGCTCTGCTATGGTGCACACATGCAGCACCGCTAGCAACCGATTAAAACAGTATGGCAGTCCCATCTCATTTTAACACCAAAAAGGCACTAATGTAACCATGTAGCATGTGTGAAGCTTGCATGTGTGTGTCGATGCTCAGCATTCCCAGGCAAAGATGAAAAAACAAGCACACAGTACAATATTATTTGATAAGACCAACACAGCAGAGGGATGAAGGGGTGGTGGGTGTGTAGAAAATGGTAGGGCTTACTGAGCTACTGCGAGTGTGTGAGCGAGGGGTTAAATCAGTTTAAAAAATGTGTTTTTTATTGTTTATCATTCCTCTAAATTCTTCCTCACACACACACACACACACACACACACACAGAAACTCTCCAGTCTTTAGAAAAAGAAGTGTCATTGCTTCTCCTCCACTGTTACTCTTATCGCACACTCGCAGGCACACTCACACAATAGCCTGTTTTACACCATTAAATGGTTATTTGTCAAAATACAATTTCGATTAAATCCCACCTCCCCCTACAATAAAAAAAGAGAAAAAAGTCTGTGATTTGTGCTTTTTACAGATTGTACTAATAAGAGAAAACATGTAAATCATGCTTGAGGTGTATAGGGACAGAGGTAAGAATGAGTGATACAGTTCCCATGATGACCAGGGGTAGTTTTAAAATATATGACAATATTTGGTGGATTTTTTATCGTATGTCATTAAAACGAATGGTGACGGCACAGAGCATACTTCATGTTCAGCCCTAAGCAGCATATGAAATATGAAGCTTCAACAATAAGTATAACTCCACTTGGCAAAGCCACTCATAACACCAGCAGCTAATTTGCATCAGAATTTCATTATGTGTCTTAAATTGAGTGTGACCTACATATTGCAAAATATGCTGCATTGGTGCATTGCTTAACTTTCATTTAAAAATTAAAAAATAGACAAAACCAACCTTAAGTTTGAGAAAACAAAAGTCTGTCCGTCTCAAACAAAATGTTCTCTCTCTGCACATAATGTCGAAAACAAAGGTTCCTTTTGTGCTAAGTAGTTAGCACTGGCGGCCTAGCTAGTTAGCGTGTGAGTCAGACAGATAACACCCACTATCTACCATGCTTGTCATCCTGAGTGTAGCAATTAGCTCTCAGCTGCTAGCACATTCTGGACCAGAACGAGCTGGGCACAGTGAGTCAAGACCTTAATGGAAGCTAGTGGTGCAAATGCAGTGGGGGTAATTATGCTGACCTCAAGGGACAAGTTCTCGGGTTTTCGCCGTGTAGACTCATGAACAGACACAGCGAGCTCCACTACAGGGCCAAAAAGGCAAATTACCCCAGGCCTTCTGTTTTCCAGAAGGATTTGTTCTCTATATTTCAGAGGGACCAGAAAACATGATGCACCCAGTGAGCATTTTAGAGCATGTGAGACTGATGTGTGACCAGATAATAGCTGCTGCTCTGTACTGTGCTCGTATCACTGTTACTGCATATACCACTATTGTTTTTAAGATTCCTGCAAGCTGCTATCTGCCAGGTTAGCCATAGCTGGAAACCATGTGAAGCCAATCCTTTAGTCATACGCGCACTGAACTTGTAGTCTTGGTGATCTTTCCCATCTGTCATGGTGAATTCTAACTTACAAGTTCAATTATAAAGATATTGGGATGTGACACTCCTGGACACAGCTTTTCAGTGTTATGACCAAGGTAACCAAACAAGTGATCAGCAGGGTTTTAGAGGATTTTCCCTCCAGAGCACCTACTGGGAAGGTTAAAAACAAACTGCATCAAATAGCTGTGCACAGTGCAGCGCCTGATGAAAGTGCTAAAAAGGATGTGCCAGTCAGCAAATAGCTTCTCCAGCACCTCTTTAATGTATCCTTGAGACTGACCAGGGGGCCTCTAGCTGTGTAAAAAACCTCCCACAGTGTTTGAGTGTTCAGAAATGGAAGCAAAGACTTTGTGACAGCATGAAGGCCTCATCCTACATGGCAGACATCTGGTGACTGGAGTCTTGATCACCATCTATTTGCATACCAGTCATGCGTCCAGATATACTGCGTGATGCCAAGGCGTCATCAAATATTGGGCTTGGGAGCTCGGCGAGAATCGCAGTCTTTGATTTCTTGAGTGCCTTAAACACTATCCAGCCACTTTTGCTCAGGCAGAAGCTCAGAGCGATAAAGCCCGATAACGCCAAGGAGTCCTGGATTATAGACTGTCACGCAGATAGACCACAGTTTGTTCCCTCCTGATGCAGTATATTGGTTTTGCTGCTGTCACAATCACTCCTCTATGTTTTACTTGAGACTTGACTGTGGGTCCCACCACGTCCAGATTTGCTCTGGTGAGTCCCCCATTATGGGATGCATCCATAAGCGAGGGGAGCAGATGGTTACTCCAGTATCTTTACTTTGTCTCCATCATATGTTTTGGTGTTGACAGAACAAACAATAATTTCTTTGAACAACACAGTAATACAAGTGCATCTTTCTATGTCACTCTTACCCCTAATTTCCAGAAGCTCTGTCATTTTGTTTCGGCAGGCGTCGGCACGTCGGCGACGTTCTGCATTCAGTGGAAATTCACACATTGATTTGAATGGAAACGTATTGGTCCGACAAAACGTTGGCATCATTCCACATCTGGTGGAAATTAGGGGTTATATGTGTTTATATACACGCATGTGTCAACACAAAGACATTCGGGCTGCGTGTGCCACACCTTCTTATCTCCAAGAAGTTTTGCATGTTGGGTCAAATTATGCAGCATGATGATACAAGGACCATCCTTTCCTCGCTGGTTAAACATTCATCAATGCACGATTCTGTTTCCAGGAAACAAGCCACAGGGAGCCACCGAATCCAGATTTGAACACGAGTGGACACTTGAAATCAACTTTTGCATTAACATTTGCATGTATCGCACGGATGGACAACAAAAGGTAGATGATTGGAAGTTAAACCGGCATCAGGATTCGAGTTACTAACCACGCCAGTCTTTTAGCCCATAACACGCACCCTTCTTGACAGGCCAGTTTAGCAATATAGAACTACAGCGCCATGGCTGGAGCTATGCACAGTGTATTATTTAAAGCACCAGGGGCCCAATTTGTCACTCTGGCGAGCTCATCACAGGCGAACATCCTTTATGAAATGCACTTTTCACGCTGCCTGTCTGAGGGATCAAAGCAGCGCCAGCCTTGCCCATTTCTCCCTCCTTCAGTTTCCCTGCTCCGATTCCCACTGACAAAATGAGTCAATTTAAACCAAATAGTTCCCCTATCAAAATAACGAGGGAGAGGTAGGGAGGGAGATAGACAGGAGGAAGAGATTGATATCATGGGTGGGTGAGGTTTGGACAGGTGGGCTGTAACTAGGGAATATGGACACTCTGTCTGTCTGTCTTGACTGAAAATGGTTGAATATCAGATTATAAATGTCATTGCTGTATTAGACTTGGATGGTCAGAGTTAGTGTTTGGTTTTAATCCTCGACTATTTTGGACATTCAGTCTGCTTAGACAGAAAATGGGAGTCACAGTTTGGGTTATTTTCAGGAAAACAAGACTTTTAATTGGCAACTGTGACAACACTGGAAACTTTCTTTTTCTTTTTCTTTCTTTTTCAAGTAAAATTTGAAGGAATTTCGAATTTCAAAGTGTACAATATTTCAGTACTTCAGGGAGGAAGTAACTCACGTAAGCTAACCTATGTCGGAAACACCTGATGTTTGCTGAATAAGCTGTTAGCATAATGTTGCATCAACAACAAATGTTATGTGATGTGCCTAGCATAGCTTATGTGGTGAAGTTTTGTTGCACGGAGCAGCACCAGTGCATACACAGAGCCAGTTGGGATTACCTTCTCTTTCATTCTCAACAGCCAGCTCTAACCTGGCATTGATGAGCCGAGAGCTCCTGCTGATATTTGCTGCAAATATTAGTCCACTGATTGCACCTTTAAGCGACACTTGACGATGGAAAATTAATACTTGAAGAGTTCAAAAGCTCCGTGTTCCACACATCATTCCATATATTATCCCTGGCTCATATTATGCTCAAATTAATTTGACATTAGATGACACAGAGTTCATCACATAACTTCCCTGTGCCTTTTCTCCTTTGCCTTTGAAGCAGTGAAAACATGCTTCATTATTCACCCAGCTTGACAGCCCTATTCCCCCCCTCACACACACACACACACACACACACACACACACACACACACACACATTTCTCCACTCTCTACCCCCCACCACCCGCTTTTTTTAAGCAAAGCTCTCGACCAATTGATTTTTCCTCCTTCCTCTGTCTGTCTCTTCCCCCCCACCGTCCTTGATTCTCATGCTTCTGGGTTGTGGGAAATATTTATTCACATTGATCGACAACAGAGCTGATGGGTCTTTCATGAGCGGCAGAACTCAAACTGTTTTTCGTCCCACCGATGTCTCAAAATATCAATCACCAGTGGGAGAAGAGCAAGGCTGGACTGCAGATTAGGGGAAGAAAGGCCCAAAGGCCAGACTAATTTTCCTACAGGCGAACAGAGAACAGAAAAATATACAGCAGACAGCAATAGTCTGACCAGTGATGGAGAGTTTGTGTACTCTGCGAGCTGCTGGGGCACAGAGACACTGTTTTCAGAGACAAAACGCAACTTTTCAGCACATGATAGAAATACCCGAGGTGGATGTGACACAAACAAAGTTGTTCGGGCGCTGTGCATGACGCGGCACTAGAGGGCTCAGATGGTAATTCCTGCATTTGCGTGGCCTTCATTAAAAATGCAGCGCAGACAGGATATTTCCCGCATCAAATTTTCATCGCATCATTCAGTCCCAACAGCCCTGTCTTACCGACGCTCACACCTAACATTGATGAAGTTGTTGAAGGCTTTCTCTCTCTGAGTGGATGCAGTATGGCTTATGTATGAGGAATGCAGACAGTCCATGGTTCAGAGACAGTGGTATTCCTCAAGGGCCGCTGCTGCTGTACGCCATCTATCCCCCAGATGCACACCTTCAGCACGGAGTCACGCGTGGACGCACATCAACATCACTGTTTACTCGCTCTCGCACACAGGAACACTGAAGCATTGTGCCACAGTGAAGCAAAATTATTTTCACTATTATGACAGCAAAAGGACCTTGACACTGCTCTAGTATCCAGTGACATATTATCACGTGTGCCTAAGCAACAATTCACATGTATGTAAAAAGGAGTGACATTTAAATAGCCTGCAGCCCACACATGCAGTACTGTACAGTCCACTGATATAATAGAGTACAGTTGGCAAGCCAAACTAGTAAACACATTATGTCTAATCCTCATGAATATCATGACCTAATCTGACTCAACTGCTCTTTTCTTATTTTCATATTCATATTCTGCTGTCACATCCAAGATAAAAGCGCATCATTCTGGCAAAATAAAACTCGTTCCACCAATTGCTGCATGCAAGGTCATATGTAAATAGGCTTCCCTTGCAGCGAGAGAGACAGCGGCATCGCCAGCCCGTGTCAGCACCATAAAAAAATGGCGAAAGCCGCGTTTGATAAATACACCGGGTGCACAGTCCCATGCGTTCTCTTGGCCTCAGCAAATAGTCTGTGAGGAAATGTGAGGAAGTTTCAGCTCTACACAGGGCGATGAAGATGTACGCTTAACACATGGTCACTTCACCCTCATTATCAGACAAATAGCACATATTGTCATGTATGAAGACCAGAAACAGGCTTGTGGCTAATTTTGGACGCCATTAAAACCTATTTGTATGGAGAGAGCTTTCAAGAAAGAGGTTGTAGTCGTGGTAATATTAAATCAAACTAAAAGTCCTGGATTTATCACTTTCTATGTGCAGAGCTAGAGCAACAAAAAAAAGAGGAAAAAAAACAGACTCCCAACTTAATCCAAGTGAAGCTGACAGAATATTTACTTTCTATTCAGTCCGCTGGTTGAAAAGATTAGCATTATCTGTGTCCTTTGATGAAAAGAATTCACCAAGAATAGGACAGGACTGTCGCATATACACTGAGTGAGTCATATGAGGGTCTGCTGCGTTAATACCTGATGAGCCTCACTTGAAAAAAAAAAAAAGTAATAACGTGTATTTACTTCCTTTGTTTCCTCTTGAGAGACGAAGAGGAGGGGGCTCGATGAGATACAGTAGAATGTGCGACCAAATTAAGAGAGGGAGAGAGAGAGAGACATAATCAGTGAGTGGTAGAGAGAGAGCGATGCAAGTGTGTACGAGAGAGAGAGAGAGAGAGAGAGAGACTGGTAATATGCTTGGGAATTTAATAAGGCTCAGCGCTCCTCAATAATATCACCCGCTTCACAAGGTCCTCTGGGAAACATGAAATGTGCCGATAAAGGATGATGCATCCCTCTGACAAACAGGGTATGCTAAAAGTGCTGGAGGAAAAAAAAAAAAAAAAGAAACAACAAAAAAAACAGCCACCGCCATAGCTAGCGCACATGCTAATATGCCCCAGGCTACACTTTAAAGAATTATTCACTTTCTTCTCTTTATGCTGCTATTCTCCAAAACCTCCCCCCTTAAAGGTCACACTGAATAATGTCAAGCTTCATTCATGGAATTGTTCGTGCACATGGACAGTGGTTCCTGTGTGGGGTCAATCAAGCCTGCACATGTTGATCATACAGGAAACACCGCAGCTTTGCATCTACGAACCGTAAAAAGTGAGATGTACTTTCACAATAAGATGCAGTGAGTGCTCAAACGGTAGGTAAAAAAAGCTACACCTAAGGGCCTCCAGTTGAAAGCACAGTTTTGTCCAAAACATGATTAGATATTGTGACAATAATATTTCCCTCAACTGGAATTAAAATGCCTCAGGTTGGGTTGAGAAGTGGTCTTATATTATTAGGCTCACATTACAATTTTCCTCCTTTTATTTTGTCTTGCTGGTGGTTTTCTCTGTGGCTCAGGGGTAATAACTGCTCATGTATACAGTATGCTTTTACAATATGGACAAACGTGTTCTATTACTTAACATTTGATTCCGTATGTGTGAATTACTTTTAAGTACAACCCTGCTCCTGTGTGTCGAACACCAACACAACTGAAAAACACACCATCCTTCCAACCCATGACCCATCATGTCCCCTCAAACAAACATAGAAAGACAGCCTCTCGCTCTGTTGAGCCCTATGACATTTACATACCACACTGCCTGCTAGTGTACGGATCACCCTTAGGCTGTACCATGCCTTGAATTTAGGACGGGCATTTTTTTTTTTCTTTTGCGGTCACCCCTCCTTCTCTTGTCACTACCTCACCAGGACCTGCTCACGCTTGACAAAAAGAACCCCAAACATGTACCTTGGTCCACTGGCGCCCAAACGGACCGCTGGTTTTCAGACGGGGGACACAAAGCGTGAAAGGGTGGCCCATTTCTCTCTCCCTCTTCCTCCCTTTCCTCTCTGAGCAGACATTGATGTTCACATTCTGTCTTTCATGGCTACTCCGTCTATCAAGGCTCACCTGCTCTTTTGTCTTCACTAATCCGTTCTCTCATGCTCGCTCAATCTTTTTTTCTTTCCCTTCAACACCTTTCAATATTTCCTCCTTGTAGTCACTCTTTCCCCCACACTCCATCCGCCCCCCATTTCTCTCATTATCTGCCTCTGTCTCTGCTGATCGGCCAACGACTCCCTATTGGCAAATTCATGAGATTGATCATTTTTACACGGGTGGGTGGATTTACTAAAAGGGCCCCTCTCCTCTGCTTCCCCACGATGCACCGCTCCTACACTATGTGGCACCCACACCCCTGCCGGTAAGACTCTGAAGCCCTATCACTTAACATGCACTGGGCTCAACTCCCGGGAGGAGAGCGAGGGAGGCTATGGGGAAAGAAGGAGAAGAAAGCAGGAGCAACGGCTGGAGCAGAATACTAATAAAGTGCAGCGCTCGAGAAAAAAGGGAGTAGGGGAGGAAAAAAAAGACAGTGGTGCTACAAAATTACCACTTAATTTGATTCAATATTGTAGCGTTCTGTCCGACTCGTGTTGTCGTGCGCATGGACACGCGCGTCGATTTATGTGAATATGTGTACGACGTGTGTGTGTGTAAAGAGTGCCAACAGGCATGCAAAGATACCAAATTATAGAACTCTCCATTTAAGATATTCATATGCCTTCTGGGACTTTGGGCACTCCATTCTTTCTTTTTTCCCTTTAATGTCTGTGTGCATGCGAGTGTGCGATACTTGTGTGTTGGCCGGCTTCTTTAAGCAGAGAGAGAGAAAGAGAGGTTGCATTAGCATGATTAAAAGGACAGTAACAAATGACTGCTGTCTCAGGGAAGCCATGTGACTATCACAACAGGATATAGGCCAAGTATATCAAGGCACACACTCCGTCACGCATTTGACTTTCCTTCTTAAAGGGAGACGAAGTGGCCGAAGATCGAGCAATAACGGATATTAAAAAGGCACAATATGAGCCATTTTATACGTGCTAACTATGCTACGTATGGTATTTTAAAAGACTGTGTGTGTGTGTGTGTGTTCAGATCAAATATTAATGGGCACATGGTCGCTGGTGGAGCCTCATTATCACAATTTCTTTTGGGGGAAGAATACAGAATAGAGTTTACTTCATTGCTACAACTGCTGAGTTGCAGGCAAAGACAGCCTCTAAAAATAGCCTCAAGGTTCCATGTGCCGTAAATCCATTTCTGTGCGCTCACACTGGGTGGAAGGAGTGGAAGAGCAGATTTTTATACTGGTTTTGCTCATTGTTATTCAACCAATATGCAGACTATTTCCTGTTCATTGCAGCTTTTAATCATTTAGCTGAGAATTACTTGCCTGGCGATGGGAAAGTTCATTGGCTCAGCTTTCAATAATAACCATTCGGAACGGATAAAGTCATTAATTCCTGCCTATCACTTGGCTAATGCTCACCCATGGCTCTGCAATAAACCTTTTGCTAGCCAAGTGCGCTTCAATTCCACACAGAATAAGCAAGCTATAACCTTGTTCATGTTAGCATAGTGGAAAGAACATGTTTCTATCTTTGCCTGTGGCAGCATTCGGCTGACATTCATTAATATTAGAGGCAGAGGAAAGGGAGAGAGCGAGAGAAAAAGATTCCGCGGTACATTAACGGCCAGATTTATTGACGTCTTTGCGCCGTGAATGTGGCAGGTGCTCTTAGGCTACTTGTGAACAGCCGAGCCCCCCCTCAACTCCTGCCTCTGGAGATAAGTTTGCTGGGGGGAAACCGCACACACACAACGCATTCTGTCAAGGTTGCTGAGACGTTGCAGGAACTTTTATGAATGTTCTCTGTCTTGTCAGGGCACAGTTTGCAGCCTCTCACTGACAGCATGCACAAAATGATGGAGGGTCTGCGCACGGCGTCGCCAACAGCTGAAAATCACCTGCCGGACCTGTGGTCAGACCTTGAAAACAGACTTTAGACCACTTTTGAGGTCTCGAAGTCATATTTTAAATCTTTCAAACAACTCTGAATGTTCATCTATGACCAGCTGCTGTGGTGCAAAACCTTCAAGACAAGGCCACATCGGTCCAGCAAAGGATTTGGAAAGGACAAAGAAACACCTGGGCTACCTGCAAATGCAATGTTAAAGGGCACTTATTCATACTAATTTTAAGATTCATATGGTTTCTACTGAGACATGTTTACATGATTTAGTGCTCCAAAACACTTTTTTTCTCTGAACTCTTGTCTTTTTTCAAAGTTGGGGGTTGGTAGACACTCAGATACCCCAAATGTGTGCATAAGAACTGAAAAAAGGAGTTTCCATGATGTGTGCCCTTTAAAACCAGCACTCTTTTTTCCCCTTCTTGATGAGTGAAGCTCATTTTATCAGTTATAAATCAGTGCAGCAAGGCATCCCTCTTTACTCATGTTCACATTTATCTTCTAATGTCTTGACAAGACAGTTGGTGGTGTGACAAATCAACACAAAATCACTTTTATTTCCTACAGTACCTCATGTTGGAGCTTGTTTATCAATCAGGAAGCCTCTCTATGGCGCATTGCACACTACTTCTTCTTCTACTGCCTCCCTATTTATGTCTGCTGTAACACTGACAATGCTTAACTCATGTCTAAAGGCCCATAAACATAGTATGTCTTTGCCTTTTAACCCAGCTGTAAGAGACAACATGCGGCTCGTTTATTTGTTCCTTCATGAGACATTTTTATGCTTTCACCACATCAGTCCTGTTCAAATTACAAGAGCAGACAAGTAAATATAAGATTGCTAACCAGATTGTAATATATACATGCTCTATAATGGTCTTGGGTAAGATTCATTTCTTGGCCCTACCCCAGGCCACAATCCTAACCTTTTCACCCCGACTCATACGTCTTTCCTGAGGCCTGCGGCTAACAGTGAGCTCCATCACTCACTGGATGGGAACTGATGTATGGAGCAACGCATCAGCTCAATACCATTTAATTGTATTAGGCCTAAAGTATGAGATTAGTCTTCAAATCTGTTCAGAAGAAACAGGGACGCCATGTGAGTGCCGGCGGTGGCGTATTAAATTGATGTGAATCCGACACAGTCTAAAGGGGAGGAAAAAAAGCCGACACTGGTCTCAGGAGATAATGACTCGCTTGGCTTGTTTCTGCAGGTCAGTCTGACCATTTCAGGGCTAGCGAGGTGTACTCATTGATGTGTCAAAACTATTTATCCCCAACTCATCACTAAATAATTCCATGCAACTTGATTTTCATCCCTGTGCCTTGCCCAAAGCGGACCGGGCTCTGAGACATGTTGTCTGGCATGATGCTTGTGAAATAAATTAGAAAAGGGAAGGCGAGAATAAATCACATTTTCATTGGATTTCGTAGTGAGGGAGCCTCTGCAGGAATCAAAGGAATGAGTTTAGGCTATGAAACGCCATCTATTCTTGGATTGTGTTTGTGCTTTATTTTTGAGGGTTACTGTGTTGCTGCATAGCATGAATAAATATGCAGTAGTGTGCTTTTCTGTCATATGAAAGGCCTTGGTGTCCATGGTGAAAAAGAAAGGAGGACATTGCGTACAGTACTAGCTCCTTTATCTGTCTCTTTTCTCATGTGCATTATATGGAGCATAGTGTGTCATCCTTAAAATTACCAGAAACAAAGCTTTCAATATGTGGGAGTGCAATGACATACCAGTGTGCCTGCCAATCTCCAACACACACATGTACAGATTTTTGTAATTCAAACACAGAAGCATTCTGGGTTCCTAAACCTCCACCAATCGATTGGAGCTGTGGATATCGTAGCAAAGGAAGGGAAACCCACCAAATATTTAATATGCAACAAACATATCAGCTGCTAACAGCTGAGTATGGATTAGACCATCTTCCTTGAAAGTGATCGCATATTTACGGACAAAAACAAGCTATGGGAGCACATTACAGAGACACATATTACTCTGTGCCAGCGTACGGATGTTAAATGAGACTATATGGAGGTTCAGAAATGTGTGGCTGTGACATTTGTTGCAAAGCATGAACAATAATGTTGCATATAAGGCAGTTAAATATCACCAGCTTTAAAGGTTTTTCTTTTGGTCAGTGCTAAGAAGTTATTATTTATTTAATGACACATTTTTTTTTTTTTTTTTTTACATTTGGATAGTTTCTTGACTAGATTTAATACCATTAAAGGGGATATATCATGCTCATTTTCAGGTTCATATTTGGGTTTCAACTAGAATGTCTGCATGATTTAATGTTCCAAAAACTACTTTTTCTAATACTGTCTGTTTGACAGTCTGTTTGTCTTTTCTACTACTGATCAATACTATTTAAAAGCCAGTTTCCAAAGAACTTTGTGTGCAATCCCCCACTGATTGAGCATTTTGTTACATGTCACAGTATTTGTACAACTAGATCTGCTCATAAGAAAAAAGTTATCTGTGTACTGAACTCTTTCCAACAGATGCTGAAATAACATTTGCTTTGCTTTCCCTCCTTTATCCTTACACATTTTCTTCTTGTTGTTTAAAGGCATTTTGATAGAATAGCACCCGCCAACGGTAAACAGGAAAAACAAACGGGCTGTGAGCTCATGGATGTAGATGACTGTTGTTTTTTTATTGATTCCCATTGGCCGATGAGCCAGTGACAAGGAGTCTCCACTCGTCAGGGCAACTTATCGATTAGCTGAGGAGGAGCGGCAGAGGCGTGAGAAGCAAACCCCCCCCAAAAAAAAGAGTTGGAATGCAGATCAAAATTACCAGTGTGGTAATTAAATGTGGAATGCAGACAATATGTCTTCAGATAGAAAAATGGCTGTTTTTGCTTGTGTTAAGGGGCAGTGTTACATTTTAAGAATGAATGTATCCTGCAGAAGGCTGAATTGTCAGGTAGGTGGTCACACTTAGGTTCTGGTGCCAGACAGCATCTATGAAAGGAAAACACAGCTTTTTAATGAAGGCTTTGTGTCAACAGTGCTATGAATAGCATTAGCTTTAAATACATCCCTAAATAATAATGAATCCCTTTAAAAACGTCTTATAGGAGTGTACACCAGTACATTCAGAGGTAGGTGAGACAGATAACATTTTGAATCCCCGTGAGGACTGAGGATCATTACGAGCACCTCCCCACTGGAGTTGTGGTGGGCTCAGCAATATTTCACACTGACAGAAGGACCTGACAGCAGGTGTCCACACACAAGCCTGACTCCTCTTCTCCCAAATTATTTATTCATTTCCGGGCCTCTTTGGTCACCCCCCTCAACACCCATGCATTTGGGAGTTGCCAGATTGGATCAAAAGTGCATCAAATGTACTTTCTCTGCTCTATGGAAAACTTGAAGCAGAGTGTGATTAGAAATCTCAAACTCCACAGAACATTCTTCTTGGTGTTTTCTAATCAGCATCTGAATGTAAATGTGTGTTTGGCTCCAGCTGGAGTGATAGGACTAGAATCAGTATGTGTCTGCTCAACACCAAAGTGTTTAAAATGCCTGCTGAGTGCCTTCCTCTCCCTCTCCACTCCTCTTTCTTTCTTTCCTCTCACTTTCTTGCTGATGTTATATGCAGAAGATGCAATATTAGGACTGTGGTTCAGCTGATTGAACCCATTTGCTGCCTCCATCCCCGCACCCGTCGTATAATACCTTACCACACAACGGTCCGCTTGTACCTCTCTTACATTGCATGAAGAAGATGAGCTTGTTTGATCAGAATACTCTGTCTTTAATGCGTGTCATTCTATTTATTTCTATTTGGCCGAAGCCTTTCTTCCCCTTTCGGACCAATGAATAGTGCATCATTCTTTGTTGTGAGCGCTGTAAAAACACAAAGAGCCTTGGATGTCTAAATTTGACTCCAGGGCAAGTCTCTTTCCTTGCCCGCCCTCTACCCTTGACTCTAACTTTTTTGTTTTTTGTTTTTTTGCACCACAGAAATGAAACGAGTTGGAAATAACAGCTCTGTCTTTGGCAGTGCATCTGAACGTCGTATCTCCCCAAACAGTCGAGGCGTGTTAGCTTTGGAAGCTACTGACATGGAAAGACATTGGCTGACAGAGACCACGCTAAATCACTCAGGAAGAGTCCTCGTTTTGTCTGCAGAGGACACTTCTGCTTGTGTGGCCTTTGGGAGTAGATCACCAAATGTCTGTCAAGTGTTTCCATTTGCTGATCAGTTATCTCATCTGTTTTTTTTATCCATTTTTGTGAGGATTTGTTTGTCAGTGAGCTGATAAAAAATGACAAGAACTGGTTCCTTGGGAATGACTTGCCAAATGAATAAGTAAATAGATATCTTTCTGTTGGTATTAAAACAGCTTTCTTCCAAACTAGTAGAAATGAAGTTGCCCTGAACCTCTTCAGAAATGATTCCACTATCAGTAACCATGAGCGGTGACTGCTACCATTTGCTGGGATCAATTAGGCTGATTGGCTTAGGCTCTGTCTTGGCCAGCCCAGGGGGTTGGCAGTTGCAGACAAGTTGTCCAATTAAGTGAGCACAAGCACTTGCCAATAATGGCTGAATAATGGGCCTTAAGGGGAGTGTGATTCATCTCCAATGTTAGGCACCAGGGAGGCAGCCACCAAGTGTGTAAACCATAGATTTCTCTTTTCAGATTACAATCGATGTTGCCCCCATGGCTTTGACAATGGCCTCAATGAAGGATTAGACTGTAAAGACGACGGTATCCCGGGGTGACGCCAATAGTTATTTTCAGACTGACTCCCCCCAGTGTGCAGTGTACAAATGTCAGCATCTGTTCTTCAGAAAAGGTGGGTACAATTAGACTTGTGTTAGTTCTCCCAAATGATTGAGACTTTGCTTACTGAGACTATCAGGTGCTACAGATTTAATGCATTGTTGAGTTGTCAAGTGCTACATTCAACGAGTATTGGCAAACTCACTTGTAAATGTGATGTCCTGTTTTAGTTTTTGGACTGATTTACATGTGAGCAAACACTGTCCCCTGTCACTCAAATGGGGAAAAAGATTGTCCCCATTATATTATGCTGGACAGGTGAACCAGCAAAACTAGCTGAGCATTAAACATGTATTTGCAGTCTACGCTTGTTTAAAGTTACTTTCGATGAAGTCATTGACTATTATTCTAATCTCGGATAGGGAAGTGGGAGAAAATGCTAAAACAGTAAGTAGCTGAAAGGCTTTAATTTCTTCTGACATCACATCCAGAGCCAATCTCCCTCCCCTCTCTTTCACTCCGTGTCTCTTTTGTCGACGTGTCTAACACTGGCAGGTTTCTTAATGTCACATGTGAGCCGCTATAATTGAATGCGTCGGGTGTGCCGTCTGACAGTCGTGTGTTTAATCTCTCCCTGTCGAATGCTTGTTAGTGCCACCACCTGATCATAGGCCCGGAGTGGGAGATGCCATGGCATTCACACGAAAAGGACCATTTGACATGAGAGAGATGAGCTGGAGAATGGCTGCCATCTTTGATGCATTCTTTTTATTTTATCGCTCTTGTTCCTTGGGTTTCTCATATATTTTGTGTGATTAGTCGAGATACAGCAATGCCATAATGAGGAGAGGAAGAAGATGGCGCCTTCTCTGTGTTACTTGTGATATTTTTTCTGTCTCTCACTCTCTCGCTTTCCTTCCTACTTCCTTGCCTGTCCCAGGTGACTGTGTCTCTGGCCAACCGTGCACACTGCACATCGGGGTCAGTAGCAAAACGGACAACATTAACGGGGGAATGCACACTTGCACATGTGTGCAAGCATGGCCGTTGCCCTGCGCTACACATTCCCTCGCTGATACTAAAGCTGTCAATCACGACGGCCTGGGAAACATGCGCTTCAGTACAGCAGCAAGCTGGAAATAATACAGATTCTCCATGTGGCTGCAGGCCAGACTACCCACTCTCTCCTCTTTTCCCTTCCTCCATCAATTTCCTTCTCCTCTACCTTTTACCTCCACCAGACACTCTTGTCCTTGTTCATCCTCCTTTAGCAACATAGTATAATCCCTCTTTCACAAAAGGGCACTTGTTTCTTTATGTACCGACTATATTGGTTCCCGCCAGATAATTGTTTAGAAGACACATTGCCACTTTAGTTAAGATTTAAAACTCAGACGCAGTGGGAAGAGAGAGAGGTGAGTTGGTGACATGTGCAGGCTGAATCTCATTAGATATATTTGAACATCAGGACCTGCATGAGATTCCGCTGACCACAATGCCACGCAGTTACCAGCGGGGCATTATGGGAGAAAAAGCAATTTGCTGCGGTAAGGCTCAATGGCCTCATGAATCAAGTCAATATGGACAAGGCGGGAGCAGTTAAGAGGCCAGTACAAGCTGCCTGGAGATTTCACTTAATGCTGTTCTGTTACGAAACAAAAAGTGTCACGCGTACTGTGTCAGCCCACAGGTTGATGTCATTTTGTGCTGTCTCACTGTCATCTGCCACAGTTTTTACACACAACAGGTTTTGGTGTGTTGCTGTGACGCTTGATGTTACTGCGCTGGTCAAGGAGCTTGTAAATAAATCATGTCATTATTTATTGTTTTTACGAGGGAAACGAGTCCCTCTCCTCCACAGAAACACTGCTCCTGAACTACCTGAAACATCTGCTTTAAGTGCTGCCTTTTCCTCCATAACATGATGATGTCACCAAGTAACACATTTACCACAATAGCCCTAACACTAACACTAAATTAGAGCTGAGCTGGAGTCTGATAATTTTCGAGAAGTTCAGTTGAAGTGAAAAAAGGTGCTGCAGCAATATTTTTTGATCATTCAAGCATATTAACATGCAGCAGAAACCCAAAACGTATGTACCTGAAGTGGAGCATAATAGGTCCTCCTTAAGATAATGTACTGGCTTGCTGGCTACCGAACGACAACCTGTAGGCTTTTGGCTGTCAACAAGAGTTAAAACACCTGTCATACCCCACTGTCAACTCCTTCCTGGTGGGTAGCTGCACCACTCAAGCTGCTAATGATAATGATGGCAATCAAAACATTGGCACTAATGCTGTTAATAGTGATGATAGCGCTAATGAGGACACTACCTGGGAGGCTGTTTGCTTAAGCTGTTTTCCTGTCTTGCCCTCCGGGACCAGAGTAAGAGGGCCTGATATCCTGTTGCAATGGTCCCCAAGTGGTTGTCCTCAATGTCCTGAAAGGCTCCCATCTGCACTGGCTAACTGCTAATACACACCACTAATTACAAACAGGGGAAATGAGGTAACAGCAAGGGAGTCCTGTGGGGCTTTGGGATGTTCCCTGCTACAACCCCTCGTCCCCTTCCTCCCTGGAGGGGTCGCAGTGTGCAACAAGTTTCTCAACAGCTATTTTTCAGTCCTCAGGCTGTTGTTGGGTTTATTCGAAAATGCACACAGCTTAGCCAGTTGGGAGGAAATAGCCATGTTGTTATTCTCTCTAGTTCTCTCAGCCTCTCAATGTGGCAATTAAAACCTAAAATATTAGTCTGCAAAATGGCTGCGCTGATGTGGCAGGAGAGAGGCAAAAGCAACGAAAAAGAGACAGAAAGAGCTCTTCAGCTGAAAGCTATTTATATGCTGTATGTTCTGTCTCCTAACAAAAGTGCGATGGAGGAAAGGGGGTGGGGGATTACAATGTTGTGAGACCACCTTTGTAATGCTAAATCCCATTCTTAATCTACCAGTATTGATTGGCCATCACAAGCATCCATTTACAAAAACAGAGGATGGTGGGGGGTGAGTGGGGTGGTGGTGGTGGTTGACGCTCCCAAATGGCCGAAGCTGGATAAAACCAAAGCCTGCGCAGGCAGTAAATCTGAGATAATGCTCTCTCTCTCTCTCTCTCTCTCTCTCTCAGCTACTGTTTCCACACAGCACGAGCACAAGGGAGAGCGTAGTCGCCAGAGCAAAACTGAGCTAAAAAAGAAAAAAAATAGGGTAGAAATGAGCCCTCCTGCCTCCATTTTGGCTCAGATATCTGGCAGTTGCCCTTTAAGAGTGAAAGTCTGCAGGGTCCAATTGGAGACGGGAGCTCAATCCCCTGTTCGGTCATTAAAAGTGGTTTCTAGAATGGCATCCATCTGCTGCTCCCTCATTACTGCTGTGAGTGATGGTGGTAATGTTCCTAAATACGGTACTGGCGAATTGTCATTGTGACCCTTGACTCGGGAAGTGGACACAAGCCGACTAATGATGCCAGCGCTCGGACAGCAGTGAGCTCCGGGTGTCCAAGTTGGACTTGGTATGGGCTCGAGCGGTCGCATCATTAAGCTTAAATGACTTGTCCTTTCCGGTGGCGCGCGCATTCGCCTCGCCACTGTGTTTGCTTCGCGGGTCGATAGTGCAGCCACCTGCATTAACATGGAAGGGCTGCTAACATTCATCTGAGGGTCGCTCATCGTCAAACTTCAATAAATGCCCATCCAGCCCACTCTGGACCTGATTCTTTTCTTCTCTGCTTTTGACAGATGAAAAAGTCAAATGTGTGAAATGAGTTATAAAGCGTTGCTAAAGAGCTAAGCTGTGACTCAGCAAGCAGCACATTCGCTGAGTAGAAAAGCCTTTCTCCACGGCAGCCATTTTGATTTCACATCCCTGGCATCAAGTTGAGGCTGCCGTTGTTTTCTCCTCCACAGAGTGAGTGTCTCTTCACTGCTCAGCCTTCCTTTAAACTAGCCCCTCCTGCCTGTAGCTGCAGCGTTCACTCCCATTAATTACCTGCTTACAGAGGCTCTGCATTAGGCCTGCCAAGACGCCAACAGAAGCAGAGAGAGTGAGAGTCACCCATGTACTTTGGGCTTGTGAAGGATGTCTCACTGCCTCATACTGTACACACACACACACACACACACACACACACACACAGTCAAACTGCTCCTCGTTGTTTGCTTCAGACAAATACGCACACAAACGGCGCCGCTGACAAACAACTTCATATGCATGCGGCTATGAATCTGAATATGCAAATAGATACAGTAAAATCGAAAACAACACTCGCAGACTCGAACGTGTACGGATATTACTCATCACTCCAAGGTGTGAGGTATGCTGCTGTTGAGTTTATTTACCTGGAAGAGAGATGAGCTATACAATCCACTAAGGACTAATGAGATCTCTGCAGCCTGGTCCCCAAAGCATATCATGCAACACTCCCACATGCATACCGTGCTTGTGCTTCTCCAAACCCTTTTTTCGTCTCTCCTCCTCACTTCCCTTTTTCCTCTCCCTCCCCGAGGCATATCCCTGGGAGTCTGACTGATCCAGCGGCTGTTTGTTTGGAGTGCAGTTGATAGGGCACATGGGGTACCTCAGGGCGCAAAAGACGGGGAAGCAGGAAAGAGGCATATGAGGTGAAGGGAAGAAGGAAGTAATGGTTGTGATGCACCAGTAGGTGTGCACACATGGAAGGACAGGAAGTCACAGGACAGAGCGGTGTCTGAATGTAGTTTTAGTTGGTGACTTTTTAGCCAAAGTTTGGGTGACATGAGTGCAGCTGAAAACCTCACTATATAGTTTTTACAATGTTCCTGCTTCGGAGCTAGACAAAAACAAACTTTAGCTTCACAGTCAAGGTGACCGACTGTATACCTCTGCAAGAAAAATACAACTTTTATCATTGCACTGACAGAATGTGGGAATGTTCAATGCTGTAGTGATATGGTTTAAATCCTCTTACATGGTTATTTTCAAGCAATAACTCAGGACAAACCACGGTGTTCCAATTTGAGTCACTTTATTCATAAATAACAACATTACCAAAAACATAGGCCCTGGCTAGATGTACACATTGAGGCAGTTGCTATGGAACAGTGGTTGCTACGGAAGGTACACTAGCAGTGGGCATATTTCTCAATTTTTAGTATTTGTTTATTTATTTATATTATTTATATGCTGACATTCATTGTGAAACGGTTCAGCGTACTCATTTCTGTTGGGTGGAGGTGTGTTTCTTGTTGCGGGTGCTGAAGACAGTTAATAAGTCTTAAACGGTTTCATACTAGCACACTCTTTCATGTCAAGACTTGCATCAGATGTGGGGAACGTCCTCTTTACATAGCGCTACATGTTGTTTTCGCGGGATTTATTTCTGGAGAAGTTGACCTTTAATGTTTTCAGTTTGGTGGCTAACTTTATTTGTATCTGTGACCTGTTCCATGTTGGCAAAAGTAATTTAAAAGCTTTTATTTATACTCACAACAACCAAATCGGTGATTAACTAATAACTCCATTAGACACTGCGATTTGTCCCGTTACTAAGGAAACCCAAACACATAAATGCACACTTGTTCCACATGGCAGGTACAAATAAAAAAGGTGCACTTTAATCCCATAAAGGTGTCTTTGTGGTGTATGAAGCTGCTGCAGTCTACTCCACTTCCTTAGTAATTATCACTGTCTGCCTGGAAGACAGAGACAGTAATGCTTCATTACAAAGTACAGGAGAGACTGAGAACACTGAGGAGAGGAGAACAGGCCAGGAGGAAAGTAGGGGTATCATTACTGGTCCATTTGTCGCAAAACACAGGGACGGCAGGGAGTTTGAGGAAGAGAAGGGCTAGAAGATGACTGTATGTATGAGAGAGAAAGAGAGACCCTTCAGAAACTAATCCATTTAGTCTCGTGGGACTGCTGCCTCTCAGCGAGGACCAATTGGTGAGCACAAAAACGAAGCAAACCCAGTGTAGATCTAGCAGACTCTCCAATTCAGTTTCATTATTCCACCCTTAATTACTTGCCCAATTTGGGGGCTATAGCATGCCTTGATTAAAACGGACACTATTTAATAACCCCGGCCTCCTCAAAAAGGAACGCACCTTGAAGATGGAATAATTAAAGCAGCCAGGAGATAAGATTCGTCACTCTCTTACTCACTTCCTGCAAATTGGATGTGCTAGTAGAGTGGAGTGAGCCAGAGAGGGGAGCGAGCAAGGGGAAGGGAGGTAGATGGTGGGGGGGGGTCGAGTGATTGAGTGAGTAGTGGAGGCATTTGATGGACAAGTAGTCCGGCTGGGAGACAAGTGAGGGTATACGTGACGGGTAAAAAGATGGTTTGTGGAAAGAGAATGCAGATGCTGATTTTAATATTCATTTGACCAATCTGTGGCCTCAAACATGGTTAGACTGACAGGTCATTAAAAGGATGTTATCAATGGCTATAAGCCTCATAGATATGGGTCAGAAGGGGCCTGCTGCACCCGCTAGTAGGTTTTATGATCCAATTACATGGGTGTTCGCCGAAAAAAGGATCAAATCAAATAAAAAAATGTCATTGTATAACATTGCATAAAACGAAATTGGGAGAAAGAAAGCAACAGGGACATCTAGAAACTGTAGCAATTACGACAAGAACAAAAGAAGTCAGGTGCTGCAGTATAGACAGACAACCAACAATGTTATCTTTTACTTTTTATAGGTACTACTTTAAGCCAAAATCCAAAACATGTCTCCAAAATAAGCCAATTTTTTTAAGTTTCACTTTCACAACAGACGTAGCAGAATCCACTGACCCACATCTATGAGGCTTTTATTGACCGCTAATGCACATTTAATGAGCTGATAACAGCCGTATCGGGTAATCAAACTGGCAATGTTTAACACCGCTGATACAAAAGTGTCTCCCATGTTGTGAAGGGTAAATGTGCAGGAGGATGCGGGTGGGTTAGCAGGGTTGCCTTTGCATGTGTCCACTGGTGTGCCCCCCCCCCACCACCACCACCACCCCACCCCCAGGGAATGGCTATTTAAAGTAAGGGACGGACAGTCTGCCTCTCCACTCTCACCAAGAAACGAGGAGAGAGAAGTGGGGCAGGACATTTTCAGTGTCCTCTACGCACACACACACACACACACACAAAAATCATATTATTCTCTTTTTTTTCTACTTTCTTTTTTTCTATGCTTTTTTTTCTTGGAGGGGAACTACTGTAACCAGATATTTTCTTAAATCCTAATCATATCCAGTGGGCCCAAGGTTATGAACCAAAACACATGTTGGAGTTTTTTTTTAAAAAAATATGGCTTTCTGAATGCGCAAACTCACATATTTCTGTTTTCCTGATATTAAAAGCATGTCTGTATGGGGGCAAAGTGTTTGTGTGTGTGTGTGTGTGTGTGTGTGTGTGTGTGTGTGTGTGAGATGTGCCACTGTAACAGCCACTAACCTGCGCGCCCTCATGGCCTCACCTAGTGAGAGTGCCATGGCTCGTTAAGCTGGCAAGGATGATAGGGCCTGACATGTATTTACGGTAGCCACACACACACACACACACACACACACACACACACACAAATGGCCCACTTTGGCCAACAGCATCGCCCCTGGCCATTTTATGACTCTCACTCTTTGACTCTTTTCCTTCCATTACACCCACCACCCCTCTGACCCCCCCACGTCTCTTTTTCATCCCTTCGGTGCCTCCATCCTGGTCTGAAGCGATTAGTGTCACACCTGGATATGTGGTTAGTGTGCCCTACAATAGCTTTCGTATAAATGCACTGCACTCTCACCCTGCAAGATGGCTTCATAGGAAGAAAATACAGGTTGTCCAAAAGTATAAAACGATTACTTCTGTGCTCTGAAACATAGCATGTTATTGGTTTGTGAAAAAAGCGCAGTCTTAAATGTGTAACAGACGTAATTGGAGGTCAAAATCCACAGTCAACCTCCATCACATTCCTCTTCCGCATGTGTAAAGCTAATGTGCAGCTTGTGCGTTTCTATGCGGCATGGCGTGCAAGCGAATGAAGCAAGGAGAGAGACTAATGTAGAAAGATGGCTAGAGAGAGGGGAGCGAGGGAAATCACAGCATGCCACCCTGGACTCAAGCAAATCAGCGCCGTCTAGGTCAGCACATTTGAAGTTAAAGTCAGCCTTAAATGGGTCTTCAGACACCCTCAAATAAAGCCGACAGACAGCGCTGACCTTTACAAACTACCGTCTGCGGCGGAGAGAAAAGCGAGGTGGGGGGAGCTGCCATGGCTCCTTCTAATTGAAACTTTTCAACTCTTTTTGGGGAGCAAAACTCTAGGGAAGGGATAATAAAAAGAGGAGTAGGTTCTGTTTTGACTTGTTCATTCTCTGCAGCGCCCCCACCACCACTTCCACTTTTTGTGTTTATCTTCAAATCTAGGTTGCTTGCTAGTGCAGGAGTGGCTTCCTTATATTATGAGGGAGTGAGGCTGGGCCAGTACCTATAAATCTCACCCATGGTGCATGAGTTATTTGTTTATGCATGACAAGTCTTGGCTGGGAAGTGTGTGTCAAGTGAGCAGGTGGGTCGGTCATCAATGGATACAATTAAACACCTCGGAGGCACTCGGCCAAATCTTCCCTCTGTCCCTTGTTCCCCTGTACCCTCCCTCCCTCCTCCCTGCATCTCTGACAGATGATAATTCAGTAGGAGTAAGAGGTCACGGCCTGACAGAGAAGGGCATCATCAGCTGTGATAACCATCGCTGGACACAGACAGTCAACAACAAGTTGGCAGCTAAAAACAAACAGCAGACGTGAAAGAGAACTTTTCAAAGGCACACACACACACACACACACACTGGCCTGGGTATCAGTTACAACCTCGCACACTACTCTTTGGATGTGCGCGTGCATTAACGCTGAGTCTGCGGTTTCAGTGAAGGAAAGAGCGCAGGTACACTCTGTGCTGCCGGCGGATGCGCACTGCTTACTCATCCGAACTTGACTCCCTTGTGTAATGCCGAGACCCGGAGACACACAAGCACGAGCTGAGACACAAAACCGATCACTGCTGAGCCCCCATCGAGGTCAAAAGGGCTCTCAGTTTCTCCGGCATCATCTCAAATGCTCGCTAATTATGCAGAGTTGATGGGTATTATTGTACCCTCTCTAATTGCTGGAATATTCTAGAAGGACAAAAAAATACTTCTGTCACTTACACATCCTCAAAGGAGGGATTATAGTCCCAAACTAGAGTCAGGAAAAAAAGGGGTATCGACTGTCAGCCCAGCTAATTATCCCTGTTGAAAAGCGCAAGCTTCATTTCCCGGACTTACGTCGAGGGGGAATCATTTGTGGCGACCTCATCCCCGACTTCATGAAAAGAAAAATTACGTTTGTAATTTTACCAACCTCTCCACCACACACACACACACACACTCCTCTGCCCCCCCTCCACTCCATTCTTCATAACTCGGCTCTCATTTTGACGGCTAATTCTGGTGTTTTCATTTCAGAGGCATAAGCTTAATTCTAATGCATATTAGAGTATTACAAGGGGGTCTCCATGCCCCCCTTGATGTGTCCATGCAGCAGCCCGCACACATTACCCTGACACATGGGATAAAACATGTAAGCTCTCGGGTCAAAACCACAGTCCAATGCGCAAATGCTTCGCTGAGTGATAGCTCCAACACGATTTCCACATATTAGCGCTTCTTTAATGCACTCACACCGTTAGCCTTGTGCCTTGTTAAACGTTATGTGAGAGGTGCAACTCGGCTACCTCAATCATAAGTTCAAAGTGAATGCAATGCAGCAAGGTCAAAGCGAGGGCACTCACATGATCGATGCTAACGTGATTAGCGACACGCTAGCGTGCAACCAGAGGCTACGCTGGCGCTTGTGAAGCTGCGACTATCAGGCTCTCTTTGCCATCACAGAGGCACATGTGAACCCGGGAGCAGACATGTGTGCAGGTTAACGTGGAGCTGCCCATGGACCATAATCCATTTACGACTGTAAACATGGAGGATGGGGAAGGCATTTACTGTCAGACAGCACTTGCCACAGTCAGTATATCATCTCCCTGTCAGCAGTACACACACTGCTGGTCTCCATGACATCACTGCAGCTACAGCAGTGATATACTGTAAGGCTTCTGCCTAATCTAATCAACTGTAACTACTAAGACTCTCTTTTACTGCATATGTTCTCTGACCCACATTTTGAAAAGGTGCAGATCGTTTTAAAATAGTTTTTCACCTGGGTTTGATGTCTCAGCATAGACAAAGCCAGCTCTCACAGATCTGACACCTAAGAAAAAAACATCCTATCTGGTAAAGAAACGGGTAGTTTATAAGTTTGCAAGTTCCTCTACAAGTGCAGTTCACATGAAAAACATGTCCCCAAACCATGTGTCTTCAGTTCACATGCATAGGCCTCGTCTTCACATTTCACATTTTACTTTTTCAGAAGAGTAAGAAAAGAAAAGGAGAAAAAAAAATTGGTGGTTAAAACTTTAATCTGCTTCTCCATCCAGTTCTTCAACAAACAAAAATGTGTCTAATATCTACTAAAATGGAAGTAACGATATGCTGTATGCGACCACAAAGAGAACTGGGGACTGATACTGATACAGTGCTGCCTATATTTCCATAGCTCTGACAGTTCGGCGTTAATCCACTGGCCTTATGCGAGGTGAATAAGGGCTCAGTTTGGCAGCCAAGGTTAGACGATGACATTTACATACTAAGGTTCCTAAGCCTTTGGACTCACTGCATTCATTCAGTGTCTTTGTACCATGCTGCTTATGTCATGGCATATGGGTGATGGTTAAAACAACACAAACACAGTATGTGTGTTAAAGGGTTTCGATGTGTCAGAGAGAAATAGAGTTGGGCAAAGAGTGTGTTTCCTACCTTGGTTTAGAAGCGCACAAACTTCCATCCCCATTATGCAAACACCTCTTGCTCCCAGACCTCAGCTTCTATTATTAAAGAAAGGCTGTCCAGCTACTGCTACTCTGTTTGATTGTCATTTGCAGTGGCTTCTATGAGCAGGTGTCTTGCCTGCAGAATCCACCATCCTCTGTCTCCTCTGGGACACGCAATTAAACAGCCCACAAACATTCACACCGAACTGTGTGCAGGAGAAAATACATCATTAATGGCTTTTTTTCTGCAGTAGTTTGTCTATCAGCCAGACTGAGACAAGTTTAGGTCATGCAACCTATAGCACACAAGTGTCTACCCTTCTACAGGCAAGGTTGTTCGCGTCGTCCAGATCGATATTCCTCCTCGTACAAGCTGCTGTGGAACATGGGGAGCATCGGCTGCCGAGCAACATAAGCAGAGAAACACAACCTCTCTGCCTTCACCTGTTTTCAAAAAGGAAAGGAAGAGGTAGCCAAGGATGGAGAGAGACATGGGGGTTTGATACGCCGTGTGACTGTGATTTTTTTTTTTTTTTTTTTAACTCTGGAAGTGAGAAAGTCAAAACCATTTGCAGCTTGTTTTCCTGCTGGATTTCTCTCCTGGAGCAATGCGATGCTGGATGGAATTTCATCACCAGTAAGAGGTTGATAAACAGAAACATAATGAGCGTTGGCTCTTCACTTATATCAGTCATTATAGCAGGGGGGGGCTAAACCAACACACGCTTATATGGTGGACTCACACATTGTCTTTCTGGTTAAATGCTTATGTTTATGTAATTTATCCTGCTGTTGCACCATCCATGTGGTCTTATACTATATGCATACACTAGCTAAATCCCAAATACAGTAGCAATAATAACCCTACACTGCAGAACATCTCAAAGCAACACAACAGTGTCACCAGACGTCAGCAGAGTTATTAGTCTATTATTAGCTGCAGTAGCAGTAGCGGCTTCCTCGCCCTCCCTCCCCGCCAACACAGTGCTGTCATCATAGATGACTGGCTTCTAATTGGATACAGAGGAGGCCGCATCCATGTTTCACACGCTGCGGCCGAGTGGTGAGAATCATATTTCCAATCAAATAAGTGCAAGAAATAGCTTTTCGTGGGGAGGTAGCAAGCTGGTAAGTATGTGGATCACATTGAGGCTTTTGCATAAACCGATGATTACAAAAGGGTGGGGGGTGTTTGGGGAACAAAGAAGGACCTTCTCTTCTCCGTCTCTCTGCGCCTCAAACCGCCTCAAACAGTTGGCATCTACTTTTTGTTTTTAATTTCCACTCACGTTGGCTAGAAAAAAAAGGAAAAGATAGTATGCAAACACACACACACACACAGTGAGAAGCAGGAGAAAAGTGAAAGTGAGGCAGCTATGAAAACATTGCATCTCAGTATCAGAAGAGACTGGAGAGGAAATATGGTGCAATTTTTTACAGCTCTCTGCCTGTCAGGGTGAGTAAAGACAGCCCATGTCCAGCGGACCTTTAGGGTCCACACACACACACACACACACACACACACTCCAAAATCCAAACCCTGGTGTCACTGAGTGGGTTGTAAACATCTGCCTTTTTGCCTGATTTGAAGCAACTCGTTGAAAATGATTCCTGTTGCTTGTTTATTCATATTCGTCTGTGGCCTCATTTTCACGACAACTCCAATGAGTGATTTCCTGCTGGCTGTAGCAGGAACGATTGTACTTTTTTGGCCTATATTTCAGCACCAGATGTACCACGGTTTACTTCCTGTTTAGGAAGAGTTCAGATTGCTAGATCCTTTGAATCGAACGTTAATACATGGAGAGGATTTTCTAGTTCTGCTGTTTGAATTAGTTTCACAATATATAAGAAATAAACTCAATTTAGAAATTGATTTCTTTACTATTTGATCTCTCGCAGCTCAAGAGAATGAGGCTCCATTTAGAGTGTGTGTGTGTGTGTGTGTGTGTGTCAGACGATGCATTTCATTAGGGGAAGTGCTCTCTGGATCTTAACTGTGCATTCTTTGTTTCTCATTATTTTTAGCCCTATTCACATCATCAGCACTTCAGATTAAACTGAATCAATCTCCTGCCTGAGTGTGAGGACACACACACACACACATGCACACACACGTACACAGTTAATCACAAGAAAAGGGAAGAGTCTGCTCGGGTTGCGTAACACCTTGAGCAGAACACAATCGCGTCTACACACTCCCACATTCGGCGTCTCTCGCCTCTTCCTCTCTCCCATCATCACCTTTGCCAGAGGATAAACTCTTTGGCGTGCAGGCTTTCTATCAAAGCCCTGAACCACAAAAAGGAGCTCACTGTCTTTCTTCTTGCAGTCTCTCTGCAAAAATCTGTTTATATACTGTATGCACCCTCTGCAAAAAAAAAAGCCTTCCCCCTCCCCGGCTGCCCCTCATCTGACGCTTTGGAAACAAATTTCTTTGTCCTTGGTCAGAGTTCAGCCAAAGAACATGAGAGTGTCGGCAGCTATGGTCTTTTTACAAGCAGAGGGGATTACTGCATGTATGTATTGAGGTGGATTAAGACTGTGGTGCTAATGAAAGGTCCTGACAGGAGCAATTTTTGGAATTGGTCAGCAAGTCTTAAGCCCAGATAATGCCTTTAAGACCAAAACGAAATCACCAAAAGCATGGCTCGTAATAATAATAATAACACTAAGGAGAGAGGGAGAAAAGAGCAAACAATCAAAAAATGTCTGGAAAATGCAATTTTCACTCCAACCATCTGTTCTGTATTTATAATCTCCAGTTGCTTTTGATTAAGATTAAACCTCACTCATGCCCTATGAGCTGTAAAAGAGGTATAGCCTCTTTTTTTTTAATAAAGATGAGTGATTTGAATGGTGATTTTGGGAGTTCTGAAACAAGGTGATGAGTGTGTGTGTGCGTGTGTGTGTGTGTGTGTGTAAGGGCATGTGTATGTGTTTGTCCTTGCTCTGTTTGCAATCGCACAGGGATTAAGATGATTTATGCTGCCCTGGCTTGACTTCAGACTCAAAATGCGTGGGGTGATGGAACTATCCATCTCATTCTCTCCTTTTCCTCTTTGCTTTGTAAAAATCAGACTGAACTTGAATCTCCTCAGATTTGATTCTCATTAAAATTCTTACCCTGTCTGGTATTTATGTAGCTGTAGTTTGAATGGGTAATCCACTGATTTAGCATTGCACTTACAACTCAGGGACTCACGATGGATAGTTTAAACAAAAAAAAAAAAATCAAGATGTAATGGATCAAATCAATGCAACAGAATTAGAGATTTCATCGTTTTTGGTTCCATGCATTCTTTGTTCATATCAAAACCTGCCGTCTACATTTCCTGCCGAAAGTTTGCTCGTGTTATGCTGCCCACTTTGCATGTTATCAGCCGATTGAATGGCCATTATCAGCCTCATAGATGTGGGTTAGAATGGATCTACTACACCTGCTAGTAGGTTCAGAAGGCTGCCATCATTAATTGATCGCCGATACAAATACAAGAAGATTACGCTGACCTCTAGTCAGTCCCATAGTGAGGAGGTTTGGGTGGATGCTGTGCTTAAATAAAAATATATGGCTTAAAAAGTACTTTTAATCCAAACTATGATCCTTTCCTAAACCTAACCAAGCATTTTTTTGCCTCAACTTAAAATTGCTGTTTCAGTCTATAATATTAAGTTTCTTTAGGTTGGATTGTCTAAAGCATTTGAATTGCAAGTGTAACCACTGGAAACTTCCATTCAGTCAGCTGAGAACATGAAAAATGATGCTAGGAGCAACTAATGACACTACAAGCTGCTAACCTCAAGCAGAGATGAGAAGCTAGTAGTTCTTCTCATGTAAAAACAGAGGGGGGAAAAAATCAGTGAAATTCTCCTTCAGTTGGTTAATGCCAGTTTTGTATTAGGATAGAATAAGCCATGAAAGGGCATACACTGTGTGTGTGTGTGTGTGTGTGTGTGTGTGTGTATGTGTGTGTGTGTGTGTGTGTGTGTGGTAGTCCTGATATGAGACAACTACCCAAAGAGTTGTTTGAGAATGAGTTCATCATAAGCGCTATAACTGGATAATGACTGTAACTTGTTTCCCAGTGCAGTGTGTGAACCCAATCTGTCACTTCCAGAAGATTTCCAAATCCGAGCCGTACATTGTGTGTGGGCGGCAGGCTAAACAGCTTCCCTGCATCCTGCAGCCCTCTGTGCACATGCAGTGAAGAATACAGTAGCCTGGTGCAAACACTCAAACACAAAAAAAAAACCAAAAAAAAAAAAAACTGCACGAGCAACATGCCTTTTTACTCTGTTTTTCCCATGCAGCTTTCACTTACACCTACAGAACAAAGGCTTCTTGTCTATGTATACAAGCTCTTGATTCTCTTCCCAGTAGCATCCCTTCAACAATTATACAAATCCATTCACTCAGCCAAAAGCTGATTCCAGGGCAGTTTTTCTTTTCACGTTTAAATCTGGTCCCTCGAATATGTATCTTTACATGTGTGTGAGTGGACTCGCAGGCACGTCATGTGGATTAGGATGCTGTGTTTTGTCAGGCCATCGGTGGCGTAGGACGCATGCAGGGGGCGTCTTTTGTTATCATGTCTCTTCCTGCTTCCTTTTCTGTCCCTCTTTCTCTCGCCTCATGCCGACAAAAGTTGAAATGTTGCTCGATGCTGGAAATCAGGAAATCGGAATAACGCGAGGAAGTTTGATGACTTGTGAAGCACAAACTTCCCTTTAAGCAATGCTTCAATCCTCTGCTGACTGTTGTTCATTAGTTTTTCCTCCACTTAAATCTAATGGTGTGTGCCCTGTGGAGACACTCCTTTGACTAGTCACACAGGCTGCTAAAGTGGTGGCCTGAGGGTTACTTTGAGCCCCAGACAAGATAAATGCTATTGTTTTAGCCTTCAAGGTAGCTATTAGTCTGCAGGTGGGACTGCAAACAAAAGAGCTGGAAACAGACAAAGAGTCACACACTTTGCCAAAATTTCACAGAAACAGGTGTGCCCCAATTGCATGTGTTCAAAGGGTTAATCTTTTTGGTAAACCCCCCCAGGGAAAGAAAAACAACTCAGCTGGCTTTCCCTCATCAAATCCTCACCACATTTACCTCCATTGTTTGGCCTCAGTGTCGCGTTACTTCGCTCTGATTGTACCCGCTGAAATGTTTTGGCTCTCAGGTGCTTTTTCTATTGTGCTTTGAATGGAAGGTTTCGACTGCCACTTTTGCGTTCATCCCTCACAGGAAGTCGCGCATTAGGGCCGCAGTCATCAGGGATGTGCATAGCCGAGCAGCAGCTTTGTGAGGTGATTGCTGCTTTTCAGGGGGCTTGAAAAGACAGCTGCCACGGTGAACGGCGCTCAAAGGAGAGCAGCGTTCCTTGTTTTGTGACCTTGAGGTGAACAAAAAAAAAAAATCCACACCTGGGGAAAGGGTGGGATTTGTGTGTTTGGATACATCTTCGCAAAGCAGGTGCAAGGAAATTGCAAACAACAGAGAGGGGAGGCGGCACACCGATGATGGAGAGAGACTCGGGTGAAATTTGTTAAGTCACGGGCTCAAGTTGACGCCGCACTTCAATTACTGGGTGCCAATGCATATTCATCCCAGTGTGGGGGGGAGGGAATGGCACATGGTGCCCAAAAATAATTCCCGAGCTGTCAGCGGGTTGTTTTATTTCACAACGCATCCCTGCGATGCATTGCCCTGCTCTGGCGTACTGCTGACAACATTTCATTTCCTGAAATCCTCACACTCCAAGACACGAGAGAGAGAGAGGGCGATAGAGAGGAAGAAAAAAGCAGAAATTCTGTATTTATAAAGTAAAGACAGACAAAAGTGTAGTGGTGAAATACATAGTGTTTTTTTTTTTTCTCCTTTGTGCGGCTTCATTGCAGATGCTGTAATAAATGTCACGTTGTGAGCTATGGGAGACGGCACAATAGTGGAAATGCTAAAGCTCTTGAATGGTTCAAAGGCCATAAGAAAGCAGCTTCACACTCACAAGAGAGCAGCAAGGAGAGGGCAAATATTAGCAGCACACACACACAAACGTATAGGGCCAATTTCACGGCTGTGTGAATGGTTTAGCGAATGTTTGCTTAAGTAGGGTTCGCTCTCTGCCTTCATAAAACATGTATGGTGCTAATGCTGACCATTATGTGCATTTCTTACCTCACAGTTTCCAGGGAAACCGGTTCGATGGACTAAATTGACAAGGCTTTCTGGAAAAAAAAAAAAAAAAAAAACTCGCTCAAAAGTCACTCTGCTTGGACAAAACCTCAGCCTCTGTTCTCTCTGGACTTCTGAGAGAACCACACAAGGACTGTTCAGGGTAAGGAAAATAATGAGTATGCCTTTTTTCTCTCTCTGTGCAGGAATTAAAAAATAGACACACAAGTCTACTCTGAGAAGGGATTTTTTTTTTCACTAATGCATATATGACCCTGAGTAATTGTGTCCATGAGCGCAGCGCATTGAAAAACCTGCCAAAAGGAAATACGAAGAGGCGAAATAATGAAATTCCTCAGCCAGAGGAACTCAGGAGGATATTGTCCTTCCAGGTGGATTGTGTGCCAGCAAGCATACAGCAATATAAAGAGGGTTTTTGTGTGTGTCAAAGACTTCTGTATGTCTTTCTGTTTGGAGAGGTATGTGTGCGGGGGGGGCTATGAAACCATCCCTGGTGTCAAAGGTCGCAGTGTGTGCCACTCTGAGACCTTTTAACCTCCTATGAACCGTGTTAGCTTTTCATTTCAGTCCTTCATCTCCTCCCTCCCCACCCATCCTTCATGTGAGACACATTAGTCTTCCAAGAGAGGGAGAAGGCGAGAATAACCCCCTTCCTCCATTGTTACAAGCTTTCATCTATTTTTAAAAAGGCGAAGCAGCAGAGGGGCTAGAGAGAGGATAGAAGGGAGTAAAAACAAGATCTGTATGATGCATCTCCACTAGGAACCATGCACATGTGAAAGGCATGCACACACACACACTCAGCTATGCTGTACATGCTTGACCACGCACATTACCTGCAGCACTCAGTATTGATCCACCCCACTTTCTGTAAAGCACTTGGTCAAGATAACACTTTACTTTAACCCTCTGTAGCATCGAAAAACACTTAATTAGTGATTTCTTATAAAGACAGGACCTCTGTAAGTGTCAATTAATGCATATGAAGCATCTGTAACTAGGGTTGAGTAACGATTCAGATCTTCCACATCGATTTGATATTACAAGGTCCAGATTCATTGATTCAATATCGATTCAGTCAGGGATATTTCAGTTGTGGGTGATGTCTCGTCAAATGGTTGCAGAGATTCGTTATACCTTCCCATTGTATGTTTTGCATATTACTTGTTTTGTCCAGCTTATTGTTTTCTTTCATTTTTTAAAATCTGAAATACAACCGAACCTGAGCTTTTAAACTCGTCAGCGGTGCCACTCGCTTCCGCCATGTTTGCTTGACTGCCGGCAGTAACATCTCACGAGATCTTGTTCTGTGGAAAACGGTAGAAAGCAACGCTAAAAGCTGATCACTAGCAGGGTTAATGCTGCAGGCTGCTTCTCCACACATCCAATGAAGAAAAAAAATACTCAAGTTAAAAGATCTTTGGATTTTATGAATCGATTATGAACCATTTAAAGGGAAATCAATTAAAATCGATTCATTGTTTGTTTGTTTTTTTAAACCCAGCCATTGCTGTTCTCATATGCTGTGAAAATGATATATAACTATATATATAAACCACATAAAAGAAAACGTCGACCATGAGTTAAAAAAAAAGAAATCTGCAGTCATACTGATCTAATTTGTTAAAATATTGAAACTTTTTCACTTTTATTCATGTGTCCATCATCCTACATTTAGGAAATTGCTATATATCGCCTTTGAGTATCACAACATCACCTGCAGTATTGCTGTATATCACGATTGATATAAGGTTTTATTGTTATTATTTTATTGTTATTGACTGCTGTGAGATCAGTGACTTTGCTGTAGTGCAGAAATGTTTCTTCAGATACTTTAGCCCTAACAAACATGCTGCTACACACTAAGACCATCTCACACTGAAACACACACACAGTGATTATCATTAGCTTTACACATAATGCCTGCAGCAAGCAAGCAAGCATTTGTTGCCTGTGTTTTGACAGTTTTACAGCATTTAGCTGTGTCTCTGAGTCATCAAACCACCCCGATTAAAGACGAACACGATGTCAAATTCCTAAATAATACGAGCTAATTGGTATCAATTAGTGGTAGCAGCCGACGCTTCTGGCAGAGTGAGGAGCTCCCCGACAAAAATCCCTTCCCAGAAGGAATGCCAGTTCACAGCCATGCCTGCTGGAGATGTAGCACAGCAAGCTGCTCTGGAAATAGGCACACGTGGGTGAACCCAGGCGGGGTGGCCAAAGAAAGCCACAAAAACAGAAAGTTTGTAGATGTTTTTCACAAGTTTAAACCTGTGTTGGGGACAAAGTTGTGGGCGGTGAAGAAAAAAAAAAAAGCACAATGCAGAGTATCAGCATTGTCAAAGGTTAAGCTGCTGGCGGGCCAGACGCAAGTCACATATATATACAAAATATTTGAGATAAACAGCGAGATTGAGAACATGCATGCGTCAGCTCACGCACAAACACAGCAAGGTCAAAACCGGTGTCACTGCTTAGATTCACACTGGACACAAAAACACAAGAATATCTCCAACTATTCTGTCTGACCTTCACTAAAGATCAACTTCTGATCAACATATGTGTGTTGGCCGAGGTGGTTAAAGTTGGCAAAACGTGTTCACCTTTTTCTGACGTGACGTCGTAGACTTTCTTGTGTGTGAAATGAAATAGCAGAATGGAAAGAACGTGTTGCAAAGAGTTATGTGGATGCGCTTTAACAGGGACTTATGAGGGAGGTGGGCAGTGAGAGAGAGAGCGTTTGCACATTAAGTATAGTATGTTTGGCGAACATCTGAATGAATGCATGAGCGGCCATGGCTTGGCGGCAGCCTACAGAATGTGCAAACACCTGATTTTTTTTTTTTTCCTTTCTGTTTGTTTGTGCTTTTTTCAACAAATTCCCCAAAGTGAGAGAAAAACAAAACAGAATGCATCCATTCTTTCTCAGTGTTACTCTCAGATTTTGCTCCTGGTGTGAAGTTGGCGTGCCGCGACATATGTGCATACATATGTATAGTTGTACCTCGCAGAAAAATATACAAATAAATAAATAAACACTTGCAGGCTGCGAGTGATATTACTGGCATCATGCTGTAAGCCTCACACTGGGATGGACATGGCGCCCACTGTGTCCTGGTGCTGCACACCTGATGTTCCTTCTGCAAAACCTGTTCACCTCTTCTTCACGATCATGCTCGGAATCCTAACTGGCTATACTGACAAAAGGGAGGAAAGTTAGAAAGGAGGAGGAGGAAGGAAGGAAAACAAGCAGAAGACAGAGTGCCTGAGAGGGAAAGGGGGGACAGAAGGAAGGAAGGAAGGAGGCTTTGGCTGAGTGCCTTGGAGGTGTTTAATCGTCCGTCCCACCAAAAGCTCCACCTGACACACATCCCCTCGCCAAGGAGCGATGATACCGTGAGAGAGGTGTAGGGGCGAAAAGGTAAGGAGGAAAAAAAAAAAAATCAAGGCGTGCTCTAGATTAACAGCTGTCGGAGGAAGTGATTTTACTCCCGAACATAACAAATGCCCGTGACGTTTGGGGACAAGCCAAATTGCTAGTCCCCGCTTCGTTGCACCCAAAAAGGCACAAAAAAAAGCACATGGCGGCGTGTTTGACTGTAGGCCCTCATTGAAAATACAGTCTCGTCCTCTGTGGCGCCATGAAAACCCCGTTCTGCACCGCGCCTCATTCTCCTACCAGCTTTATCAACAGTGCGTCCAGCTAGCAGAAGACAATGCCAGAATAATACAGACGACTTTTAAGTGAAAATAATAGCTGCATGTATCACCTCTGAAACAACATGGCCGCCTTACTGGAGCGGGGCTTTTATTGCAAGTCGACAATAACATCTTTCAAACACACTTGCAGCCTTTTGCTGTGTAAGAAAGGCTCATATTCTGTACATACCCAGTGATATAAAGTGACTAGACTTTTCTCTGTGTGATGCTGTTTCTAATGGTGTTTTTTTTTTTTATCTCTGGCAGTAGTGGGTGTCAAAACACCACGGCAACAATCCCATTTCCCACACTCGGACATCTCACATTGCAGAGAGTGTACCATTAGAAGCATGACATCCATTTTGAACAGTACTACTGTTTGTTGTGATTTGCACCTCAGGTGTTTCAACCTCTAGTCCTCTGTCTGCATTAATACATGAGCTGATTAAAGGGCCAGTTCACTCAAATGACCAAAGATTTGTCCCTGACTGTTCTGTCTCCTTCTAAATACAATGCAGGTGAATACAAATTGAAAAATGACACCTAGCTCGGTGGTTCCAAGCCATCCATTTGGTTTTCTTTTAGATGTCTAAAGAGGTCAAATTAGAAATTCACAAGGCTTGGAACCTACCTGGGGCTCCTGATAATCCACTTAACAAACAGTTATCTTAAGCCCCAGGACAAAAAAAAAAAAACACTAACGCCCGCTAACATCTGGCTTTTGTCTTCATTCATTCCGGGGCAAATGACTCTGCAGTAGTCATGGTAATTTATCACCCACAGCACCGTTCAGCAGTGATGGGAAAGCATATATATATATATATATATATATATATATATATATGAAAACAAAAACAGGGATTTGGACAATTCTTATCATATTTTGTGTAGAAAACAAACAACTGACACTGTTCTAAAACTCGATATAAACAAAATCATTCAGGTGCTGACAGTCACTAGGATGAACAATATGATACAGCAGGAGGAAAAAAAATTTTTTGAAAAAGCAGCATATATATGCTCATTATGGAGGGGAAAGGACTATTTTTTTAAGTATTAAACGACAATGCGAAGTGTCCACAGTGTGTTGTGGGGATTATCCAGAGCAACCTGGACATTGTTCCTGGAAAGAGATGCATGTTTGTTTTAAGGAATCTTAAAACCATGGCAGATCTTCCACAGGAAACGTTAAAAAAGGCAGTTCCTCTCTGCGTCATGCTGACAGCAGGTATTTCTTCTAGCCATGGTGGTGTGTTGCAGGAGTTAAATGGGCACTGGGTGGGCTCACGGTCCATGTGGATGTGACACTGGGGTGTGATTTGAATACCTGCCTGTTGTGGCTGAGCGGTGATCAATCATTTCTCTGTCAGACGCCACTCCCTGCTGGCAACTTCTCCATGCATGTAACCCCATCCCTCACTTTTCTCATTCTTTATTGGTTTTATTTTGAATAACTTTCTCTTTATCTTCTGGTCTCCTTCCAACTTTCCCATCTCTGGGCTCCTGTGCGACATGTTACTCATTTGCTGTTCTTTCCCTCAGTGCTTCCTCTCACAGCGTCTAACCAGCAGGTCCTCTTGTTCTTTGTCTCTCCCTTGCTGTCAGCTTGCCCAAGGATATCACAGAAAGAAATAAGGGGGTGTGGGGGTAAAGGGACAGATGGAAATGACTGAGGGCTGCAGGCACACACCCTGCTGCAGTGTGTACCTGACTGTAACTGTAACTCATTATTATTTCTTTCATTTCCATCCTGATTTTTAATTTCCTAATTAATGTTGTGGTGTTTTTAAGTCACACATGGATGTGACCTTGGGGAAGCGCGTGAAACGTGCTGATTGATAGCGTGAGTGTCTTTCTGGGTGATTTCTCACTACAGCGCTTTCCGCAAATACACAAATATACAACACACACACATTGACATCCCTCCACCAAGTTGGGGGAAATCAGACCTAAGACCAGTGCCGCTGCTGCACCGCTCTTGAAATATGAATGGTTTTAATTAAACAAACTCGCTTTGCCATCTGGCCCTACAATTGGGCTTGCCTAATGAACAGAGTTGCACACAAACACACACACACACACACACACACAAACACACACACACGCACATACACATTATTAACCAGGCTAAGCAGCATTCCAGCGGGTAAAGCCTTGGAAAGAGAGAGAAAAAACAACGATGAAGTGATCTAGTGAGGTGCTTCACAGGGCTGGAAAATGATGCAGTGCCTCATTGTGCTGGATGAGGAGAGTGTGTGTGGCTAAAGCTTATTTGTTTTAATGCGACTGAGCATGTGTGTTCACTTATCTGTGAAAAAGTGGGCATTTCTATATGCCTGTGTGTGTGTGTGTGTGTGTGTGTGTTAGCAAAGACTCAGACGGTGTCTGTGCTCCCCGACTACCTTTCTGACAACTGCTGTGATGTGCCACTTGTCTGTCCCACTCTATCAGGCCAGCTAGCCAGCGCTGAATGATGGTGTTTGTAATCCAACGGTGGTACCCCGAGATTTCTCAACAGGAGAGAGATAGTGTGTGTGTGTGTGTGTGTGTTTGGGGGGGGATTGTCTGGCAGCCAAAGCACAGAGACGTGGGAGGCATGCTAACGTTAGCAGCCAGTAGGACGTGCTATTACTCTCTCCGAGGCTACAATAAATTTGCACTATTCATCCGTCTCAGCAGCCAGCCTAAATGAAAGCAGGCACCGGCCTCTGTGGGATTCGCTCCGTGATGTAGTGGTTAAGTAAAAAGTTGAGTAAAGTCCTATATATCCTCTTGTCTGCTAGCGATCATCATATGATAAAATGAGTTAAGAAAAGTTTTCCAGCTTAAAGGTGACATATCATGCTCATTTTCCCATTCGTTCTTGTATTTTTGTTTTTTACTAAAATGTGTTTACATGATTTAATGTTCAAAAAACACTAGTTTTCTCATACTGTCTGAATATACATGGATTCACACTGCATTTTAGCACCTGTCTCTTTAAGAAAAGGTGGATTTGTCCCCTTTAAGGCTTTTCATATTCCCACACACACACACACACACACACACACAGGCTCCCTTAGCTTTGCTGACCTCTGTACAGCATTAGCTGTATTTGTATTGTGGCCCACAGTTAAATACAAAACTGTAAAGCTAAAGTAAAAGGTTAAAATCATATATTAGCATTTCTTTCTATTAAAAAAAAGACGGTATAATGATTCACGCTGTGGGTTGAATAGGATAAATCCTTGGCAGGGTGACCTACCACAACCAGCGCAGCACACCGCATAGCTGCACTGATGTACTGAACAATAATAATAATAATATATCTTCAGTGCAGGGAGCTGTTCACATTGGAGCGTTTCACATGAGAAGTCTTTGCACACCTCAGACACCTGACTCATGATGAAAGGGCAATGGAAAAGCGTGTTATTTTGTACTTGAGCTAACACGGTAAAAATTGAAAAATCCACTAGTGCACTCCTCCCCCTCCCCCCATGGCGACGCGCAGATCAATAATAGAGCATGAGTCTTTGACCCGCTGATAACGGCGTACATCTGGAAGGGCTCTTTGACATCCGTAACGGCATAATCGTGTGTTTGACTCCAAACACTCAGCGTTTATGAATATGTGATGAACACCGGGGTAAGCTTATGAATAAGTGAGAGGCCCAGCTGTGCATCACAAAGATCAAGACTTCATGAAATGTACCAATATATGAAGCTGTGTGCCGCTCAAGATTTCAACAGAACAAATTCAGAAAACATCTGTAAAGATGCAGCAGAATTCTCTGGACGTGCAGCTTTTTGACTGCCTCTCACTTTTCTGAAACAAGGCATACAGTACGAAGAGGAAACTACAGAGGAGTGCTGTGTGATAGTTCACGCAGTGTGGACTGGGTCAAGAATGTGTTCATATTCCCGTGATGACCCCTAGCACTCCCTGTTTTCAGAGAAGAGTCCTGTCTTGGATGAAGAGGTTGTTGGTTTTTTTTTTTTTTTGTCTGTCTTTTCTTCTTATTTGACGCTCCCTGCGGAAAGTCAACCAATAGAAAATGATAAAGTTCGAAACCTGACCTTGATGAAGGAGATGAGGAAAAGAAAACAAGGTCCCTCGGCACATCTGTGCACGGTGGAAAGGAAAGAGGGGTGATGATGCAGAGAGTGGAAAACAGACTGTTGTCTTCATGTCTGGGTCAGTGTTAGTTGAGTTAGGATTTTACGAGACAGCTGCAGTGGATTCCTGTATGTTGTGTGAACATCTATTGAAAACAAGCAAGTTGGGGCTGGAAAAGGCACCAAATCACAAAAAAAAGAGGAACACGAGCCCACACACGATAAATCAGTAAGCCTATAAACAGAAAACTAATCTAAATGATCAGATTGCAAGGTCAACGTTTTCATGGCCATGAATTGACCCTTTCGTCTACACATCTCCCCTTTCCTCTGCATTCTTCTCATCCACCGCATAAAAAACAGACTCGACACGAATCACCGCCATGCCGCACACATAAATGTCCACCATCACCTGTCGCTAATGATGCTCACAGCAACACTGGGCGTCGGGGCGAGCCATCTGCTAACTTTTGTTCTCCCTCTTTCCACGTAACTCCCTAATTTTTTAAAAGGTCTTCATATAAAGCAGTGTGTGTGTGTGTGTGTGTGTGCGCGCGCTCTCGCTACACCACAAAAGGGAGTGCTAATGACTGTAGTTAGCATCCCTCAAGAGGGTGAAGCACTTTGCCAATATTTGCCCTAACCTTAGATGATTGCATTTACTTTACACTTCGGTATTTAGCTGATGCCCTTATCCACAGTGACCCAGCATAAGTGAGCAAGCAGGGACAGGGCGTCTTCCTCAAAGGCATTTTAACAGGAAACATAGAGCGGCTTTATTTTTCTAGGCTTGAATGACAGGACCAAGACCAATTAAGAGTCTTTCAGACCACAAGGCCATCCGGCTGCTTCCTCAAACTACCCGTTATTAGGACAAACCACAAGTTGTAGAAAAGTGCTGCAAGAGATTCAGAGGTTGCTTTGAGATTGAAAACAGTATGTTGACCAAAATAAGCTGATATTCACTTGTACACACACACACAGAGCAGTTCAGCTGATCTCACTAAAGATAGCGAGCAGCAGCAGAGCATGTTGTTTCTCTTGGATGGAAGACTGATTTATGAATTGACCTTGACTCTTGTTTCTCCAACAAATCTCCTCTAAAGCTCCAGTGCACTTTGTAATAGCACCCTCTGAAACCGTGGAAAAGGGAGAATTAGCAACACATGTGCGCTGAGCTGAAACCAAAAAAAAAAGTTGACAGGGATTAAATTACCACACATTTTCCGTCAATGTGTTAACATATAAGCCAATATTTTCTGATACCTGACCTTTTTTGGTCATTATTTATGCTGCCTTTTTGTTCTCAGAGGTTTGATTCACACGTTTCGTGCTATTGTTTGTTCCTGACCTTGTCCTGTTACTTTAACAAAGCGAGTCATCTAATTTGGTCTGATTCAGTCACGAAAAAGGAGATATCAAATTTCCACAAGATAGCCCTATCAGCTCATGTTAATTTGGTTCTTATCCATCTTCTTTGCAATCTGCACATTAAGGCCACATTCAAGAAAGCTCACAGTGGACACCTGCTTAACTGTTTAATGTGCACACCTGGCTCCTTTGCCTGACCTTTCAATTGAAACTAGACATTTAAAAACACCCTATTATGCTTATTTTCATGTGCATATCCCTAGTTTGGGTTTCTACTAGAATATGTTTACATGCTTTCAAGATTTCATCTCGTCTAAAGCTTACCAAAGCAGCCGCTAGGCAGGTGTCATGCAAACATGTTACTTGGTGACATCACCATGTCATAGAAGAAAAGGTGGGAATTCAGGCAGTTCATTGCCTTTCTTTGCTGTTGGCTTTGTAATGTTTCATATGTTTATTACACTAAAGGAAAGGGAAAGCACAATAAAAAAAGCATTATAGCTCCTTTAACCCTCCGATGTTCCCTTCACATTGTGGATACAGAGGAACATTATATTGACTCTGCTGATCTTAGATAAGTTAAGACATCATCTCTAACACAACCCCTGTGTTAAAAAAAGAGAGGATGTGGCTCTTAAAGCCATTTGAATATCCTTATCCTAAGCTGCAGCGGGGAAGCCTCTGCACTTAGGATTAGAGCTCTCAAGACAGCTCCTGCTTGTTAAGCATCGCCTCAGACTCCTAGACTATGAGCAGGACCATTACCCCCATCTCTCACTGCACACCCCGATACACACACTCACACATATTTTGGTCGTGGTAGGAAAGTAGCTCAGGCTAGCTGTGATGAGGTTATGCAGTACTGTACCCGGGGACTGCCTTTACAAAAGCCTCTTCTTCCGCTGCTCCCACTCACTCTCTTTAGACTATTACAACCTCCAGAACATCAGCTCCATCTCCCAACTGTAAAAAAAAATAAACTCCTTCGTAAAGGCCTCAAGCCAGCACACATTGTGAATCCATACAGCAGCTATCTGTGTAGCTTCTTCACATTTTAGGCATTTACCCCCCATTGTTCCTCCTCCGTTCTTTCACCTCAAAGGATACAAAGAGATATTGTGTGAAATCTATCCTCAGTCACGTTAAAACCAAAATGACGTCTGGAAAGGAGTTTCAAACTAAAAGGAGAGAGAGACGGCCTGAAAGGTGTTGCTCTTAAAGAATATGTCTGGTACATACGTTCCCTCGTGTAGCGCCTTTGATCAAATAAGCCTGCCGCTTCTGAAGCAGACCCATAGGTTTTATAATAAATCCCACACCTCGTCTTCACATGATGCACATTCGTTGAAGGGCTTTAGCTTTAATAAAAGTTGTGACAGCTTCTCCGTCACAACCTGAACACCACATCACACCTGATCACACTACAGAGCTAACAAAGCCAAAAACACCTATCGGCTTGATAAGAGATATTAAAAAAGTACAGGGCCTCACATGTTTTTGTGTGTTTCTGACACTGTCTGTCGTCGCCCGTGCTACAGTATGTGCATGTGTGTTTCCTGCATCTTAACGCTTGCTTAATCTCCTTTAGTGTTTGCCCCTACCATTTTCCATGTGCTCTGCCTCACCGACACTGCCATCCGGCGTTGTCCTCTCGTAGCTGTCCTCAGGCAGGGGAAGGGCGCCCAGCCGGGGGCCCGACGAACTCTTGCTGCTGGGCGTCTCCGACTCGTCCAGACCGCTGTCGTAGCAGCTCTGCAGCGATCCCTGCTGGTGAGGGTCCTGGGGCTGGCTCACCACCGAGAAGGTCACTCGGCGAAACGGCTACAAGAGAAACCAAATGGCCGGGGGTCACTATAAAAGGGACTCTTTTACTTTTATTTTATTGTTTCACGTCAGCTGGGGAGTTGGATCCTCTGGATTTTGGAAAGGGATTTCAGGTCATAGTAGAGAAATAGGTTGGGAAAAAAGGGGGCAAGGGTAAGGAGACTGTTCGGAGGAGTCGTAGAAGTGCACTAGATAGATCTTAAAGGAGAAGTGCTATTTTTTTTGTTTTTTAAATTTGACCCTATTTCTGGGACAAAATACTGCCATTTACTCACCCATTGCACTTTGGAGTCATTTGGAGTATTTCCGACCATATTGAATTTGATGATATCCATTTAACAGGAGTGAATGGGGCACTGAAATGCAGCCAGTAAATGACACAAACTTTATCAAATGATAGATGTTTAATAAGATACACTAGGCTACACTATTACGATTCTCATTTGAGTCAGGATTTGTCCATAACTTGAGAAAATTCAATCTGTAAACAGACTCTACTTCCTGTGTACCATAGTTTACTGAGGACCTGTAGTGCCCACCTATGTGGCCTTCTCAGTGCCTGAACTAAAACAAATACTCCAAATGACCCCAAAGTGAAATGGGTGAGTAAATTGCAGTATTTTATCCCAGAAATAAGGTCCAATTTGTCTAAAAAACAGCACTTCTCCTTTAAGAAAAAAACTATTACAGCTAACACATTTCCAAGCTAGCTGTCACTTTCCTGACCCCCAAAAAAGACACCACCTAATCTGCTATCACAACAGCCAACAAAGACCTTTTACTGCCATAAACGAGGCCATGCCTTTCTCTAACCCTGAAAACTATCAATAGTAACGGGGACATACAGGAGGCTGCACAAAAAGAGTCTTTCAGCCCGCTTGAATCTCAGGGAACCGACTGGCCAAACCTGTGTGTTTAACACAATCAAGGAGGGAAGAATGCAGCAGCCTCATTCACTTGTTTATCAGACCATTTAAATGAGGACAAGGTGAACAAGTGTCCAGCTCTGCATGAGGCCCGACTCGACTCGCACAAAGATGCAAACGGAAAGGCCGCCATGTCAGCACGAGGGTTCACGCCGTCAATAAGTGTAGCCTGCTCATTATTGAACAGTGTCTAGAGTTAAGCAGTAACAGAGCATGTCATTAAAGTGGAGGCTTCTGCGTCTACATCTCTCAATCCCTGTCTGAGTGTCGAACAAACGTAATGGCAAGAGGTGGATGAAAGATGGAGAATGAGCATGAGGCGAGGAATGAAAGATCCGGCTTGGTCATTACCGGAATAAGTGGCATAACAAATGGCTAATGCCATTCATTAATTTGATACAAACACAGTCAAGGCTGTTGCTTCTCCTCCAGGCCCTTGCTGGACCTCAATACTCTCTTCTGCTTTTGTTCCCCCTCCTCCCTCTATCCTCCTTGTTTTTTTTGCTCCATCGTGACAATATTAAACAGGACAGAGGTCCATTACTCAAACATTTTCGCTTTCTCCCTCCATCTTCCTTCCATCTGTTGCCGGATTGTCTCACCTGATGAAGTGAAATCTGTTTCAGCCTAACTGCACCTTTAAAGGGGACACATCACACTCATTTTCAGGTCCATATTTGTATTTGGGGTTTCTGCAAGGACATGTGTACTCTCTTTAACTCTTTGAGTGCCACTGACGTATTTTCAACGTCATTTAAAAATCCAACATTTGAGTGCCATCTATGTAATAATATGTCCAAGTGGTTTTTGCAGCAGTCTACCACAGCCTGTGAGTAATGTTGGGGCTTCTGGGAGATGCAGTCAGAGCATAAAGAGGCATATACGCCAGGGAAATCAAAGCAGGAAATGGAGACGATCGAGATTAAAGAGCAAAACAAAGAGAATTTTGGTGAAAGTGGCCTCTACCACTGATAAAACAAGAATGAAACAAGGTAAAAGCAAACATTTTTTTCAAAACAAAATAGAGAGTCTCCTCTTTCATTTGAGCTATTCCGTGTTTTCAGAGTCATAGTATAAAATATTCTTTATGTCGTCTGTCTGAATATATCTTTTTTCAGTCTCTGTCTGTTTCAGCACCTGTTTCTTTAAGACCCCCTCCCAAAAAAGCCCAGTCTCTGCTCTGGAGCTCACAATCTGTGGGCGGTTTAATCGAATGATTCCCTGTTTTTTTTATCATTTGATCTGAGAGGCAGATGCCAAAACATCATGTCAAGCTCAGATGTTTGGTAAGTGTTGAAGTATGTAAAACATAGTGGCGCACACACACACACAGATATAAGGGACGCTCTCAGCAAGTGTTGACAGGTCACCAAAGGGAGGTGAGCCTCTTTGTTATTGTGTCATCCTGAGACACTTACTGTAAGCACCTCTGAATCTCCGCCAGGCGCACACTGTGAAAGGCTCTCTTTTTGATAATGAAATTTCCCACAAGCCACTGGGAAAGAAAAAAAAATGGGCTTCCTTTAGCTGTGTGTGTGCCTGTGTGGAAATTTGCATTTATTTATATATTTCCACCCGGCTTCTTTTTCTTTGGCTGGCTGGCTCGCACAGCAATCTTGGCAATAAATCATGTTTCCATGTAATTACAATCAACACTCAACAAATGAATTGGTATAAATATTCATGCAAATTTCACTTGGATAGTCAAACATTTGTTGCATAATTAAAACCGGGGCCCAGAAGGAGAACTGCTCTCTATAAGTGTAACAACACTTGAAGAGATGCTAAGATATTAAACCATGTTTTTTCATGTTTTGTTTGTTTGTGTGTTTCTGCTGTTTCTCCAAAAACACTTCTGGTTTGGTGTGAGGTGTGTGTTCACAAATTTGACAGCTTGTGTGTGGTCGGGGGGTGGGAAAAAAGTACTTTGTCTGGATCAGATTTAGTGGAGTGCCATACTCCTTTTGGGAAACACGCTTTTCTAATGATACAAATTAAACGACTGTTGCCTAATGAATAGCTGGCGAGCCTCGTCGCAAAGAAAAGGACTCGAGCAGGCGCACACCGAGGGAAAATTGAGTTTGGGAGAGAGAAAAGAAGCTGACGGGGAAGGGGGGGTGGGGAAGAAGTTAAATGAACAAATAGATTTTATTCACCTGAATTTCCCCTTATTTTCACTGGAGGGAGAGCGAGATAGAAGAGAGAGGAGAAAAAAAAAGCTAATTTGTTTGCAGACCAGAAATGGAGTTCATGCAGGGATCGCCGGAGGCTTTGGATTAGAATCTGCGGCAACCACCGTCTGCACAGCGACCTTCGCTCCCTTCATTCTGTGTCTTTTAAATAAATGAATAAAATAAAAAGTGTTGTTTTTTTCTTTCCCTCAGTCATTTTCCCTTATATTTATGTGTGTGTCTGTGTATCTCATAAGTGGCAAAAGGGGAAAAAAAAAAAAATGAATTGTTCAACACACCATGTGAAATCGCATATGGCTCTGCTTTTCTTTCTCTCTTTCAAGTATTCATGGGGGACAATTTTGGGGCTAAACCACAGGAGAAAAATTAACGAGATGTTCTGCCGTGCGCTCGGCACACACAATTTTTAGTTTGACGGTTTGGCTGTAGACGCCTCGGTGACACTTAAGCACATTTTATATTGTGGGGAATAAGAGCAGTGAAAGCACGGCACAGCGCTGACCTCCCCTCGCTCCACATACTGGTCATTTCCAAACCCGGTGAGTTTGTGAAGCCTGACTGAGTACATGGCCTTTGATGCCGGCCCCTCTACCTCCCACCCTCACGGCCCACTCAGCTGCCAATCAATCTAGCAGTGCACAGTGAAAGGTCATGACCCCAGCACCGTTACATTTTAAAGGAGAGCTACATTATTTCATTGACATCATTGACTGTCTGTTGTGTGCTGGGTCATTTCAAAGTCTATAATAAAAAAAAACCATCATCACTTACACATATCCACGCATATCGTTATAAGTCATGTCCTGCCAGAGAGCAGACAGTGTCCAATATATGGCTTTCATTACCAGTCAGCACTGGTTTGCTTTATCTTCACCAGATGCCTGGACCCCGAGGTTCGAGGTACACTGTGTGATTGAAAGCCAGCTGCGACAGCCACGGGTGATTGAGCAAATCCGTCATCCCAAAAAATGAACAATGCAAACAAGCCACAGGTTTACTACTGGGAGCTCTGGCCGACCCGGCCTATTTCCTGGACGCTAAAGGGGAAACACATGGGCTGCCTGACTCAAGAGGAGCTGGGGCCAGTAAAAACAGGGGCTGTGCAACTCATGTCAATAATGTGTGACCTCTTGGATTTGATTTTCATTCCCCCCCACCCCCACCTCCACCTCTGTTGGAGCCTCACTTCTTCTTTTATCTCTCAGCAGGGGAACATATTGTTTAGTGGTAGAGGTAAGGTACTCTGCATGAAAAGCATGAAACAGGCAGTACGTCTACATGCACATCTAAGACGAGCTCTTGGCAATAACCGAGTCAACAGGCTGCTAGTCAATAACTTGGCTAACCGTGGTTTACATAAACATGTCGGAAAAGCTCAATTTAGAACCACATTATCTGGCACGAATAGTCCGACTATAAGAACTTGACTGAGGTGTATATATGGCTTTTAAAACTTCAATATTAGCTGGACTAAGGCAAATAGTCGAATTTGTCTTAAGTGCTTGTAAACATACTGACTGTCTTTCATCACTTAGTTGCAGCTTTAATGTCAAGTATTTGGTAAAAACTTCTGCTCATGTGATACAGTCCATTTACAGGACACACAATGGCAACTGTGTTTATTTCCTACTGCCACTCATCATCCACGGGGAAGCCTTTTGAACCTGATCTCTATGGATGTCTGGATTTATAATTAAGCCCACCTTCACCAGAGCCTCTGGGTGGACGGAAAGGAGGATAATAGTGCAGCGATGTAGGTAGGCCTGCTCTGAAAACACACTGTGTGTAATTTCAGCTGTAAATACCTTTGGCGGATGGCAGTGACCCACTACACCGTGAACCACAGGAAGTAATTGTGGCTGGGCAGGACTTGGGGCGGAGGGGAGCAAACACAAAGAGCAGGGCTAGTGTCTTATTGCAGTCAACCAAGAGAGATGGAGGGAAGGGATACAGAGAGGAGAGTATGAGTAAGTGAGATGGGGAGACGGATAAAGAGGCAAGTCAAATGCAGTGAGGGGGGACTGACACATGAGTATGACCATGGTTGCCAAAAGTGTCAGTCGGTAATTAAGAAGCCATGTTTCATTTTTAATAGGCAACCAGACAGCAGCCGTGATACACCACCTGAGATACACAGAAAGTGCCAAATAGCCACGGCACACAAAACAACACATTCGCTGGAATCCTCCTCCTTCACCCAGTCACCACTTGCTTGCTTTGTAAATGCAGGTGAAGCTTGCTGTAACTCTAGTACTGTTGAATTAAAAAGATCATGAGATACACCGATGCCTGAGCGATAAATGAGACAAATGCCCTCAAGGTGAATGTCTGACTGCAAATCAATTGGAATCTGATCAGGGTGGATTCAGGCTCTGTTTGGGTGCTGCTCAGTTGCACTTAATTACTATGCTAAACTAAGCTGAGCACTGCTGCTGCCTGGCATCAGTGGTAAAAAACAAGAGGGCTGAACGTGGATGGCCTCCCAGGTGTGTTAGCGATGGGGGCGATTTCAAAAAGAGTTTCTGTCAGGGGCGAGTAAGTTGTGGGAATTCTGTTGCTGGCTGCAGCTTTGTTAGTGCAACCGCCTGCACACTCCCAGGTATCATGTTCTAGCTTGACTGATAGCTTTGGCCCCTGTCAAGCTCCAGCGCTCCTCTTCATTTCCTCACATTCTCCCCCCCTCGTTTTCTCTAAGGTTCACTCCTCCGCTCACATTCCTCCTAGGTCACTCTGGATGAAGAGGAGAAACCGGGGGTGACATTTTCCAAAGAACACCCAAGACCAAAGCTGAGATAAAAGAGGCTCTTGCAAGTTCAGTGTTTGAGTTTTCCAAAGTCTTCTGAGCAAACAAGGACTTTGAAACCCACTCTCACCAGGGCACCCAGCTGCTACCTCTGTACCCTAACTGTGCTCACAATAATAGATTGGAATCTAATAAGAGATTGATAGAGTTGAATCTTCCATGTAAAATTGTGTCAGGGAGTTGTGAGGTCATACAATCTGCATGGGTCTAAAGTATAAAAATATCATTTTTAACCACTTTTAAAACTACTTCTATTACAGGAGGTGCAGCCATATGTGCAGCACAGCACACAGCCTAGTTAAGAGTCAATGATGCTGTTAGCGCTCTCTTGTTGATCTTTGAAACCTTGACTGTTTTTTTTTTTGCCCTTCCCTTTTACCATGTGGTCGTTTTATGATCTGACCGTACTCCACCCAATCGAATGTCCTTCGGTGAGTCTTTACTGACCCTTTATTGCACTCTTTGGCAGAAGAAATAGATGTATAAATATACATGCTCCAATAACAAAAAGACTATTCAATAAATACAAAAAAGACAGCAGTAAATCACAACATGAACTCCCCGATGCTTCCGAGTGTTGTATGGTTGGGATTGCGCCATATAAAGTTGTTGCTAGGCATAAAAAGTCTTCGGAAAGAACTCTAGAGGGATACATTCTTGGTCGCAGAGCTTGTGCCCTGGGAACCACTTTGGATTGAGAAAAAGGAAGTGGGAATTGGAAGTAAGGAGGAGAAAAAAATGACAAAAGTTGGAAAGAGTGTAAGAAAGAGAAGCTTCATTTTCTTCCTTCATCCACATCTCCCTTCAGTCTTTTCTTTTCCCAGTGTGTCTGGAATGCCTTTGGAAGAGTGCCACAGCTAGTGCTCCATGATTATCATGCACCCCATGTACGCAGCCTGAGAGACAGACCCGCAGAAAAAAAATGGAGACAAAAAAAAAAGATCACACGTGGTTACTTTCTTAAAGTCTGGGCTAAACTTTTAATTGCTCTTCAAGTGGCGGATTAGGCCATTGGTGTAACAGAGATACTATTCAGGGAGGGATGCGTTTGAAGATGTTCTGAAGCTTAGTCCAACCCCTGACCTGCTCTGAATGGCAAAAGAGAAGTGTGTTTTTTCTGTTTTTTTTTTTGGTTGATGGGGTGGGGGTGGTGTTGAGTGGCAGTGGATTAGCTTCAAGCTGACAAATAACACCCTTTGTGGGATTCTGCTGCTTTTCTGCTGGGCTGCAGTAAACTGTCACAGCACGCCTGGTGTCATGAAGCTGATAGCATGACGCTAAAAAGGACAGTGCATGAAGGCTCCATAATTCATAAAGGCAGGCCTGTGCATTTGTGTTTAAGCTGCAGTGTTTTTTTTTTCCTTTTTTGCTTATTTGCAAAGCAACATCCGCGTCTGTCTGTCAGTCGTGAATTATGTTACATCCTCTCATTATGAATGAATGGGGCCTTCTCCTGTGTCGCCATGTCAGAGCCACTGCTGCTGTCACAGGCGCTTGGCAGACGCAGGCAATGAGTGTCAACCAACCCTCGACCCCGGTGTTGCTTACATGGAGTCTGCCTGCAAAATCTTGAGATCGCGTTTCCCATTTGTCGTTTCTTTTTGAATCCAGCCCTTGTTTGCACATCGACGTCTGAATGGCGCACCATTCACAGAGTGAAATAGCTTCCCGTGCACTCAGGCGTGCAAGTGCTTTCTGTTTATCTGAGTGAAAGTGCATGTGTGTGTGTCATGTCTTTGGCATTGTCACGTCATTTCACATCACCCTGCCATCAGTTTAGGTTCTCAGTTCTGGTGGCAGGGTGGGGGTCTAGGTGTTGTGTGTGGGACTGCGCTGCATCTGACCAACGGCCTACTACTGTCAGTTTGTGACGAGCCCGGAGGCTGCCGCTAACGTTAACTTGTTGTGACACGAGTCCGGGTGTCAGCACAAAGCATGACATGGCATCAACGGAGCCAAAGCGGCCAAATGCCAGAGCTGAGCACTGATATGAGAAACCACAGCTCACTTGTTTTGCTACCTGTCCTGTGCATGCACAGACGGGAGATGTAGAAGCCTTCAAAATGCTAAAGAAATGAATGTCAATACAGAGAGAGGGGAAAAAGACAGTGATAGGATCTGCTGGGATAGACAGATTTGTGGCAAGAAGGATAAAAGGAAGAAAAAGACTGAGATAAGGGAGGGAGAACAAGACCGAGCAAAGATAAATGATGCTTTATTTACCACTGATGACAGATAACCTGCATTTAAAGGATCAGGGCTGCCATCCAAACAAGCAAAGGAGAGAGGAGACGGATAGATTGGGGGAGGTTAGAGAGCATATCCAGCTTATCCGCTAATGAGCCGTTCTGTTTGGGTATGATCATGAGGCATGTATCATTCAAGTGGGATAAGTAGTGTGTGTAGCCTCTTTTTATGTGTGTGTCATCTTTAGCATCACCCCTCATTTCATCAGTGCAGCACCAGCACTGCCAACTGGAGGTCCTGATCATATCACTGACACGTACACAGGTCCCATCCGCCACCTGTTCCCACCGACAACACACCGAAAGACAATCACGATGCAAACAATTAGGAACATTTACAAATGAGTAATTAAACCCTAATGTCAGGATAAATAAAGTGACGTGAGAGGGGAGAGGATGAAGGAGGATGGGAGGGAAAAAAACCCCAAGGCAAGTGATGGAAGGAATGAGCAAAGAGCAGCAGGAGAGGAAGTGAAAGAGATGTCGTGCTACACTCTGCTGGTGCAACATGAGGATTATGAGGAATGGAATGGCTTCACACACTCACTCACACATTTAACAGACCTCCAAACTTGGCACAGGAGACGTTTCTCCCCCACCGTCATCCCTCCATCCTTGTTCATCATCTCGACTCGGCGTCTTATCTCCCATCTTCCCTCTCTATCTCCAGCCTCTGTCACTCTCGTGCCGCTCCCTCACTGCCTCGCTATCACCATCGAGATCACGCAAGGTCAAACCTCGCCAACGTTTGATGGATGAAAATGGAATTAAGATGAAAGCACACTTTCAGATAATGAAGATATGCGGCGGGAGATTAAGAAGCCGTGGAGGCTGCTGAGGTGCCGACCAAATTAATATTGAAATTTATGTGTTTGGCTCGGGCCCAGACAATCCCCATGTGTTTTTTTCACCAGGGGGCCAAAGTGGAAAACATAACAAAAATTTTAATAGCATTTGGGGGGGCCGAGTAAAAAGCCTATGTCTTTTTTTTCCCCTCTCTCTTTTTCAGCCGACAGTGTTCATTTTGCCTGACGTAGGAATGCAAAATAAGTAGCTACGAGTGCACAAAGCAGCCATTCAGGAGCAGAGGAGGGACTGTGTTGGGAGTATTAAACATGCACACCTGTGGGGCTTTGTGTGTGGCTCTGAAAGATTAAATATGTTGAATTTATGTGTGATGTTTAAAGGGAGAGCGGGCACGCTTGCATGCGCCTATTTGCATTGACATTGAAAGGTGTCTGGTGCAAAAAGTAGTGGTGCATACATCCTCCAATCCTCCCCCTCTCAGCCCTTCGAAAAGGCTGCATCAGTGTTGCAGGAGATCAACAGAAGGGATAAGGCCTCCGTGCCTCTGAAGGCATCAAAGACAGGCAGCCTATCAAGGTCCCGTATCGCTGTGTGATGACGGCGATATGAACACTAATCCGCATGTAAAATAGTCCTCTTCTCCAAGGCACTTCTCTGAGTGCACTTAGCTAACAGTGTCTCCGATCCTTTCCTCATTCTTGCTATTCCCAGCGAACAAGAAAATAAACCAGCAGATAAGATCCACAATGTGCTCTTAAGGTCTCATTTTCGGCTCCAGCCCCATTAGATCTCATTACTCAGTTGTTGACCGGGCAGCCATTTTGGGGCAGCTAATGGGAAATTTGATAATGGCGTCAGGTTGTTTTGGTCCCCACTGTCACAAGCTCTGCAGCACTCTGCTGCTTACATTGGCACTTTGTTAAGGGGGCACAGGAGTGTCGAAAAACACAATTAACAGTGCGTCTTGTTTGTTCCCTCTGGTGTTTCTGCCCGATGAGTCAAAATAATGCAGAAATAATGCATTGGAGGAGCAGTACAAAAAAGTCATGAGTAATTTCAATTTGGCCCTGTTTTTGTCCCTCGCTAAGCTGCAAGCTGTTTCCTCTAATTGAATAAGAAAGAGGGAAGGAAAAAAAAATAAGGTGGTCAGGTTACATGGGTGATCGCCAACAATGAAGCTCTTTGTTCAGACATTAAGTAAACAGGCAGAAAATAGTATCTTCTAAGGTCACGGAGGTCAAACAGGTATGATTATTGGACACCTGTGTACCAGTGTACCAATGCTCCTGTGCCATCCGGGAAGTGTGTGTGTGTGCGTGTGTGTGTGTGTTTCACCTATCGCCTTACCAGCAGCTGGTATCCTAGTAATAAAAGGATCGTCAGGGAGACGGCCAGCGGAGGCATGAGATGGATGGGGATAGTGGGCGGGATAGAGAGCAGGGTTAGCAGATGAAGCGGATCCTGTGTCTCATTGAAATACTTCCCTCCTTCCTCCTAGTGCAGGTGAAAGCACCTAACTGTATGCATGACACCCCCCACACTTCCTCCTCCTCCTCCCTCTGTACTTTTAATCAGAGGAAAGAATGGCTGCTATTGAAGTAACTTGAGTCCAGGTAGGAAAATCGCAGCTTGTGGACCCATCATGGAGGAGGGGGGGTCAACGACTCCAAGATGGCTATTGATTTAAAGTGACATCGGCGTGACAGATAATAGTGACGAGCGGTGAGAGCGGCGCAGTGCATCACACGCAGCATCATCAAGCGAGCCATGATGCCAGATCAATAGGAAGGCATGAAAGTGGGGTTAGCGATATGTGTGTTTGTGATTTGCTATGAATAGGCTTTTCCCACGTCCTTGTGGACGTTCAGGAAGAGAACAGAGGATGGCCGTTGCTTTTTTCCGTCTCCCACCTCTTTTTCACGTCCTCTGTCACCCATCCACAACAGAACCGCTTGGAATAAATAATAAAAAAAAACCAACAACAACAAACACCCAACATAAAAAACTCAAGGCCAGAATTGAAGCTGTCACATAAAAAGACATGTTTAATTTGAGCTCGTATTACGTTGCCTTTTTCTCTCTCTTTGATCTAAGAACAATGCCAGGGATTCGCCTCAGACTGGGCTGCCTCCAGAGCCCATCCCCAGTTTCTGCCGAACAGGTTTTCTCCCTATTCACTTCACTTGCACAGCCCAGCACCCTGCTGCCCAGTGATGGCTCATCTGGCTGGCTAATTTAACCCCCTGTGTAAAGAGAGGTAGAGGTCGTGATTTCAAACAATAATCACATGTCTAAAATAAGAAACAGACATTTGGCCCACATTTCTAAGCTAACAAGAAATTTGGATGTGTTTTATTTATCTGCAGTGCAGACCGCATTATTATGAATTTGGGGCATTGGAAGGGAAGTTATTCAGAAAGCTAGTTTTTGTTGTCCCCTATGTATTTACCTCCCCTGCTCTCTACACCCACCCGTCCCTCCGCCCCATCGCTGTGCCTCTGGTCCTCTTCTTCGGCCAGAATGAAAAGCAGGTCAGGCGTAAATGACAACTCGATAAGCTGAGTGTAACACACGGGAAACTTTAGCATGCAGCGCCGTATACCTATGAGGCAAAATGTGCTCCCTCTAATATCAATAAAGGTGGTTTCACAATCTGCCTTTGTAGCTAATATGTTCTCCAAGGGGAGCGTTGGGTGTGGGTGGCTGTCCTTTTTTCTCAAGCTGCATCTGTCTGTTTGGTACTTTGGTGGTATTATCATCACAGCAGCACACACACACAGTGTATCCACCAAATGGCCTCTATTTCTTGCTTCGGTACATAACAATGCTGGTGGTGTTTTTGCAGATGTTAAGTGAAGTCTGAGGTTTTTTTTTTGTTTTTTTTTTTTTTTTCCCCCCTCCTAACCGACATGTGCCAGGTACCAGCCCATCCAGATGTGATCATCACCATTAGTGTTTGTTTTTTCAGCACCAACAACTTTTCATTTCTCATCCATCTGTCAAGAATATTACCCAGCGAGTCATCCATCACACTCAATCCACTCCCTAATTCTCACGTCTCCCGCTCTGCTTATCTCCATACTTTGAAGCCGAGGTGTAATACTAACAAGGTAGAGAGAAGACGAATTGCTTGTTGGGTCGTAAATCCGCAGATAAGGTGAGCGCCGTGTTTCACATTACGGCTTTAGCCCCTGTGTTATACCTTGACGCAGGAACTTCCTTCACACTTGCATGCCTGTGAGCATACACATGAATAAAGGTCCCTGTCATCCTTCCCTGTCTCTACTAATGAGTTCCATTTCATTCCCACATTCCTTCGCACGACCCTATCAACCCCAGTCATGTTAAGTTGCAATGCCACCTCCTCTCTGCTTCTTTCTGTCGCTCTCTTTCTGCGTACAGTGCAGTGGATCTCCGACGAGCCGCACAATCTAGTTAATATTTCATCAAGTGGGGAATTTCACATCTGTAGGTCACATTCTGGGCCTTGGCAATTAGAAACTCAAACAGCGACCTGACTCGCTTCTTTAATTCTTCCTTCTTCCTCTTCTCACCCTCCTGCGTACCCTTTTTTCAAAGGGAATTAGCAAGTTGAAATTAATTTGAGCCTTAGCTGAAGTCCTTGTAGTGCAACCCGCCATGAGTGGACGAGAGAGCCAAGGAGGAGGGGATGGAGGGGTGGTGGTGGTTGATGTGAAAGATGTACAGAGATGGAGGAGAGACCACCCGACTCCGCATGAATAAATAACTTTCCAGCTTTTTGTGTTGCACAGCTAAATGAGAAGCAACCGCAGTACAGATTCACCCTGGTCTTGAACAGATCCCTCGTTTAGGAAACTGAGGACGTGACGTCGCCATGGTTTCTGGAGACAGACTGAACAGGAAACCATGGCTAATTATGCAGTAGCAGCGTCCGCGCCAGTTGGTGATTTGGTGAATTAAATATTTCATTGTGTAGAGATCAACGTGTTTGTGTGTGATTACATGTGAGGACATCTGTGCAGGGCGCATTAAGTGTGTGTAGTGTGGGTCTTTAGTGCATGCTGGAATCTGTGGGTTTACCCTAGATACAGTATCCGAACTGGATTAACAATGCCTCATTTACTGCAAGATCTTTGATTAACCCGCCTGTACCTCACAGCATTAGGAGCTTAACAATAGGATGCACCGGGCGAAGCGTGTTCATGATACGATAACACAGAAACAAGACGATGTCAGTGGTGAGCAAATGCAAAGGAGATCCTCACTGCTTTGTGTTCTTGTGTAATTTAAATAAATGATGCAATAAGAGATATGAACCATTAGCTGTTTTTTTTTGTTTTTTGTTTTTTGTTTTTTTTCACCAGGAAGTCAACACAGCAGCTCTAATGGATTTAGAAAGATCACTGGGCCTTTATCTGCTTAAGATACTGAGTAGAGTTTACATAAACACAGAGGAGTGCTCATCATGCTTTTATAGGCCACTAAACAAGAAACCCTGTTCTCATTTAAGGCCTGTTTAATGTGTCTGACAGTCGCTGACATGGGTCAGGAGTGCGTCCGTGCTGCTGATTTGGGACCAGTGATTATTAGCAATGACTACTCAGAGCTCTGACCTGCAGTGCACTCTAATACATGACCTTGTGACTCTGCTGTTTGCTTGCCTGCTTAGAGCTAATACGTATTGATCTGTTGTTGGGGAAGGGAGAGAGTGGAGGGAGTGAGAAAGAGATATGGACAGAATTAATGTTAAAATTTGACCAAAAAAAATTACTCTGGCAACTTCAAGTCCCTGCTGGGCTAATTTAAGCAGGCAAACAAGAGAGGCAGCCCAGCAATCTGGCAAAATAAAAACCAATGCTCCCCACTGCAGCCAGTCGGCCAAGGCCATCGCAAAGAGATGGCTAAAATCCACTCAGTCTTTCGTGCAGTTTCAACAAAACCTCGCAAGGCAAGCCGAAAGAGCACCTTTTCAAAGACGGTGCGCAGCGCAACAGACAATAAAACGTTGATATACATGATCTGACGCTCGAGACACACCCATCCCACACAGCAGCCCAAATCTGTCCATCAGTCATGCATTCAGTCAACCTGAAAAGTAAAGCAAAAAAAAAATAAATATAAAAAAAAAAAAACTGCCCCAATCAACAGAGAAGCCGAGGCTTGTCAGTCACACATTAGCAGCCAAGTCACCACAAGGCAGAGGAGGAGATGAGGCTGAATGCTTATTAGTGGCTGTGAAATCTTAGCCCCAAAGCCTCTCTTGCATTCACAGGCTTCAGTCAGAAATGCTTTTCTTTAAGAGGATTTTTTTTTTCCTTCCTGTTTTTGCACAAAAATGATACAGGAGTGAAAGCAGGGGAGGACGAGGCAGAGAAGCTGCTATTATGTCCAAACCTAAATGTTGTAAGCACACAGATATCTCCCACTAAGTCAGACTGTTGCTGTAAGCATAAGAAAGGAAGTTGTTTAATGTGGTATGTTCCCAGAGATTAGGAAGCTTTTCTTTATCCCACGCAAATTTACTCAGTGTACTCATTGATTATGTAGACTTTGGCCACCGACAGAGAACTGTACATTTAAATTCAAAGTTAAAGTCAAGCAAAAGAAGCTGTACAAGGTAGAAATGCTATCTCAATTTGATCCTTCGTTATCCTAAAAAAAAATAGCTTGGATAGCTTGGAAAACAAGCCAAGAGTTCAGATCTTTAGAGAAAGCCCACATGCCGGAACATTCATACATTAATAAAGCACACGACCACGCACGCCCCCACACACGAAAATACAACTCCAGTTCACATCCTGCGCGCTTGCAGCCGACGGACACGGCGTTTAAATGGATGTGACATTAAAACGGGCAGCCCCGTTCGGATTGCGGCTTGTGCAGAATCTCACTCTATCCATGTCTTTCGCTCTCTCCTCATCAATGTTGAAATGACGGTGTCTTAACATATTTGTCAAACAGATGCAGCTGCTTTACACTTGCTGGGGGAAGATGCAATATGCAGAGCTTTATGTGATTTTTTTCAGTAACGATGCGGAGCAGCTGTCAGTCAAGAGCTTGACCGAATTTCACTCCCACTCTCGCGGTCCACTAGTTGTCATGAGTCACCACTACAAGCAATTATTTTGCCATAATGGAAAAAAAATACAAATGACGGCGAGGAAAAACAACAGCAGCATTAAAGCATACATAATATCTTCGATGCACACATACAGATCTAGTTCTGGGCAGCAGAATTGAGATGGCAGGCTAACGGGAAAACCAAAGGAAACATATTTTTAGATTTGTTTCACAGTCTAAGCATATGTGCTTTGGATCAGATTCTGCAAGAAGCAGAGAGGCGCATATACCCCTGCTAGCATGTTTTACCAGTTTCTTCCCCGCCTCTCGGTGTGTATCAACCCGAGGATTGACCATCAATCGCATGCCGTCCCTGTTCAATCTGCTCACTGTTTGATCTCGGCGAGGCAGAGCCAAAGAATAAACAACTCTATCACAGAAGGATTTTGCATACAAGAGGAAGGCAAAAGGATACAAAGCAAACAAATAAATGTGCCAGCCCGTATGAAGAATTCTGGGCTATGTAATTAGGCAACATTCATAATACATGACCAGAGGGAGAGAGGGGAGCAGAGGAAGCGAGAGAAGAAAGGTAGAGGAGAGCATTTTGAGTGTGCAATGCTTGATCCGCCGTCATTGATCAGATGTGTGTACGTGTGCGAGGGTATGTCTGTTTGCTTCCATCATGTGGCTACTGGTGTGTCTCTGCACCTGGCTGTTTGTTTGTGTGCACGGTGTGATGGAGGCAGAGGGCCTGTGGCAGGTAGAAAATGGCCCGGGCCTTTTCATTTGACACCACTGCGCCTTCAAACAAACTACCTAGGGCCCCTGCGCACACCCATAATCCATTCAAGGTAGCAAGCAATTTTCATTATTGACTGGTGAGAAACAGGCAGAGAAAGAGAGACAGAGAGAGAGAGAGTAAGCGAGACGAGATGGAAAAGAAAGAAAATAGCATGGCTGAGAGAGAGGGGGGGAAAGATTGAAAGTAGCAAAGAAGGGAGAAGGGGAAGAGATAGTAGGGTGCTGACAAGAAAAAAAAAAGACAGAGTAAAAGGAGAGAAAATAAATTACAAATAAAGAAGGAGGCTCAAGGAAAAGGGGAAGATGGGAGGAGAGCTCCAAAGACACGGATGTGATGGAGAGCGACGCATCTGGAGAGGGAGGGGAAGAAGGGTGGGGATGATGGGAATGCAAACATAGAAGCTGCTAATGTATGGGAGCAAATATGCAGGAGCAAATATATATAGGATATAAATAGGAACTTCATGTTTAACCAAAATTTCAATCCAATTTTTTCCTAAACCTAACTAAGTCTGTGCAGACTTAGGTTTATTTTGAAAATAAACTACTGGGGCGGAAACTGACACGTTGCTCCACATTTGTAGGAAAACACACAAAAAATGAGTGAGAAGTCAAATGCATATGACAACTTTTATATATGACCACATGTAAATATGCATATCCACATGCTCTCGTTAAGAGCAGAGGTTTCACTGATCACCAGGAAAGTGAAAGAGGCGGCGTGCATTTGGCACTATGCTAATCCAGACCTTGCTGGGCGACAGACATGGTCATGACCGTGAGCTGATGGATGGCAGGAGCAAATAGTCTCCACACACAAACAGCCACTCGTCCTCTTCCTTTTCTTTGAAACACTACAAATCTTAATACAGACTTAAACTCAGGTGAAAGTTGACCGCTTGCTTGTCTTTTTTTTTTTTTTTTTTTTTTTTTTTTTTACAGAATCACGCTTTAAAGATCTGTCAAAAATATTGACAAGGCGTTTTGGGAGGGACTCATTGAAATGCAGCTCAGCAAACCATTGTGGAGGAGAGAGATGCAGAGGGAGCGATAGAGAAAAGGGAGGGGTGCTGAGAGTTGTTAATGCTTGATAGAAATCCCTCTGTGCGCTCTATAAAATCACATAGATTTGTTCTGTTTAACCCTCCTTCAACCACCAACCTTTTAAAGCAGGCTACCCCTGCAGAAACACATTGCCCAATGTGTTTTACGATTGGGGTTTGAGCTGCATATTATTCACCGCAGGCCTGGTGGGTCCGAACAGCAGCCGGCGGAGAGCATCGTCTGCTTTATATACGCAGAGGGAAGTTGTAAGATAAAGGAAGAAGCGGGTAGAAAATGAGAGAAATGATTGATATTCCATCCCTGTGTTGTTTCCAGTCAAGTGACAAGACTCTCCTCTCTGTGTTTTCCTACCTCTCTCTGTCTCTCTAACAACCAGAGCCAGCAGCAGGAAATGAGCCTGTTTCGTTTTTTTGGAAGTTTATTTTTTTCTTTTTGTATATTCTAAATAATAAAAAAAGTGACAGCTGATTTGTCACCCTCTCTGCTGTGATGCCAGTGTGCTGGTGTGTGAGCGTCCTTGTGTGTGACTGCTGCAGTTAAAGGTGTAACCTGTAGGGATCCAAGCGTGGGGGTTAACATCACTACCCACGGTGCATCGATGCGGCATCCATCAAACCTCAACAAATAAGTAATAACGGGCACCGATCAGTGCCAAATGTCTCTCTTGTTTCACATTCATGGCTGCACTTGCTTTCAAATCCCTTATGCTAACGTCCCAGTTCTCTTTCGCCTTATCTTCTCCTCCTCATCCTTTCAGCCTCCCTCCTTTCTCTACACATCATCTCTCTCTCTCTCTCTCTCTCCTCAGAGGGAGTGTGTCTAAGATTATGAGTCTCTCTTTTCTTATTTTTTTTTTTACTCTTTACGACCGGGGCCAGGGCCAGAAGTTGCTTCTGTCAGCACAATAAGGCCCTATAATGGATGGTAATCATTCAGCGAGCGTGGCAGCTATGGCTAGTCTGAAAAAAAAGAAATAAATTGAGAGAGAGAGAGAGAGAGAGAGAGAGAGTATCCTGGTTCCTCCACTGCTAATCTCAGCTAATGGCTTCTGCAGAGCCAGGAGAGAGCTGTACGCACTTATAATGCAGCGGGGGAAGAAACGGAGGGATTGGACATGTGGGGTGGAAAGGTTGGTTGGGGGGGTCAACTGAGTGGGGGGGGGGGCTACTGGGTGGAAAAAAGAGAGAGAGATGAGCAGGGTGGGGAGGGAAAGGGAAACCGAAAGCAAAGTCAGCGTTAATGTGGGGTTTAATAGCATCATTATCGGGGAAGACACCCACTGTGGGATTTAGAGCTACACACACTGATACGGTATATCCATAAGTCAATATTAAGACTCTAATGTGACATATCATAAGCTATTCATCTGTAGTTCTGGTGTTTTATTGGGAAACATTTTTTTTAACAGTCTGTCACTCCGTCAAGGGAAAACAGAGACGGCAAGGGCTGTGATTGGTCATCTAAAAACATGCAGCCCCTCGCCTACACAGAAACAGACATGTCGCCTCCACAGCAGCGTGGACAGGACAGGAGCTAAAGTAGCCTTAGCCTTACGTTCACCTTGCTCAAAAATCCATTTAATTTAGTAATTATGAATGGGGTATATTTCCACAGATCATACTGAAAGGTGTGAACAGGCGTTGGCTATTATCCGATTTTCTGTTGAGAAGAACATCTGTTATTTGCACTCTTTAGAGGAGCTTTAAAGACTAAGAAACCAATGTTCTTCTCTTCTAGCTCCCTCATGAATAATTAAATCGTATTTTCCCCTGCGTTTTTCTGCAAATCGCGAGGAGGTGCATTTCACGGCAGGGGAGAACTGGAGGGCTGGAGGGGTCGCCGTGGCTACAGCGTTGGACAACGTCTTATACAGTCGGAGAAGTATATTCCAGCCTTCACTCTCAAAAAGGAAGTAAATAAGTTTATTTCTGTTGAACTATGTGTTGGAAAAAAATACAACAATGTTATTGACTGTTTGGAAGTTTTTAGGTTTCACAGTGGATTGGATGTAGCTCCACCTGTACAGGCTGTGACCTTTTGTAGTCAAACATAACATCTGACATTTTCTGTCCCTCCCAAAAAAAACAAAAATCAAAACCCTTGTGGCAAGAAAAAAAAAGTCAATTAAAAAAAGAATCAAATATTTGAAATATAGGACTGTAAACAATCATGATTTGACAATGCGGTACATTGGCTACTGTTGCAATGAGCGCCATGCTTTGAGGGATTGGTTTGTCTAAAGGGATTAACTGAGAGGATAAGCAGAATGTTTCCCATATCTCTTTTGCCTAACTGAGCAGAGAGACAGCAAAATAGTACTTGTTTGTGCCTGGCTCATTTTCCATTTCCAAATATATAGTTATCCTTTTATCCCGTTTTCATCATCCCCAAGGTTATGCAAGCGTGAGTGGAAGCAGGGCTACGAGGTCGAACGTGGCTGATACCAAATTACAGTCGTCCAGGGCTCATGCACATGCACTAGGACTGAAGGCAGGGGATTGGAGGAAAGACCAGCGGGCGTTTTTCCCTCATTACAATGCCAACAGACACAGATGGCCGTGGCCAGAGCAGGGGATCAAATCCGTTGGACAGCACCCAATGGGCGAGCCATGAGCCTTCCCATGGTCACAGACAACAGTAATTGGGAGAAAGAAGCTTGACAGAATTAGCAAGAGCAAAGTGGAGGGAGTTCAGCATCTATGGCGACAAAATGCTGCAAAAGCATGAGAGAATTTAATCAAATTCATTATGAGGAATGTCTGTCTGCGTTGTCAATGTCGACGAGTTTGTCATTCATCCATATTACCTCAGTCGGGTATCTGAAAGAAGGGATTCACAGTAGATGATGCAGTGAGGTTTTTATATAATTTGCTTTGCTACACTGGCCTCAACGAGAAAGGAAAAAAACTGCTTCAGAGTCTTTCAGAAAAAAATAGGTCATATTTTTTAGCATCCAGCACGGGCACAAAACAGACGTCTTCTCTACTGTGTCAACAGCATGCCACACAGAAGAACAGAGAAGAATGAGGAGATGATGAAAACACCTTTGTGTGTGTGTGGAGGGTTGACTTAAAAAGTGACACAGAGAAGGAGAAAGTAGGTGAAAAGAATAAGATGGAGGACATGGTAAGTAGATAAAGAGGGAACGTGGAGGAACACAAAGCAGCTTAGAGCTTACAGAGCAGCACTATGTGTGGTCAGCGGCCCTCAGCTTCCATGTACCACTCTAACATCAGGTTTGGACATGATAGAGACGGTGTATCATGTGTGATAGTTTGATGTATAGTGTCTTTCAAAATGAACCACAAGAAGTTAGGTTTAGGCAACAACTGCTTACTTACTTGTCGTTAGTGACTAGTGTGTGTCTACCTATAAAGTTTTACTGGGAGTGCAAACAGCAACCTCCGGCTTGAAAGTTTATTTGACACTTTAGCACATAGGGTCGTGGGGGGGCTGGAGTCTATCCCAGCTGTCTTAGAGTGAAAGGCAGGGTACACCCTGGACAAGTCTCCAGTTCATCACAGGACACATAGAGACAGACAACCACTCACACTCACATTCACACCTACGGTCACTTTAAATTAACCAAGTAACCTAATCCCCATGCATGTTTTTGGATGGTGGGAGGAAGCCGGAGTACCCGAAGAGAACCCACACAGACACGGGGAGAACATGCAAACTCCACACAGAAAGGCCCCGGGCCGGGAATTACACCTGCACCACCATACCGCCCCCTCATCATGTTCTTTATTCTACATAATTTCCTCTGAAAGTTGAAGCTGAACATCAAGGGTGGTTTTACTTTGAAGTTAATTGAAAGTTTTAATTGTCACTTTGTCACATACAGTCACTAAAGGGTCAGCATCCAATGCTAAAGGGCCATGCCCAACCTGGTTCATTTGAAAGTTATTGACTGATGAGTGTGGTCATGCTAAATACCTCCCATTTTTCATCTTTCCCTACTTATCTCCCTCTTTACCTCCATTTCTTTCTTCTTTTCCACCATCCTCCTCCTTCATGGCATCCCTGCTTTACACATTTCTCTCTCTCTTTCTCTCTCTGCCTCTCTTTGTTTCTCTTTCTTCCTCCCACTCAGTTTTTGTGACTCTGTGAAGACTGATGTATGCCTGTTTAAGAGATGGAACATTAATCAACAAAGAGTTGCCTCGTCATTTCACTTGAAGCGTGTGACTGCGTGCGTAAACAAAGCTAATACTATCAGAGGCATTTGACATCTGTGTCTGCGAGTGTGTGTCTGGGTATAAACACACCTCCTTGAACCTGCTTCCACCTGCCGTGACTGACTGGAGGCAGTGTGTTGAATGCTCTCTGCTTCCTTCTTGTTGTTGACATTCAAACGGTGTAGTAGGTTTTGTTGCGAGTGAAGTGCCAGAGGTGGAATCCGTCTGGCATTATAAAGGAAAGTGTTGACAAAAGAGCGCATTTCTCAAATACAAGTACAGTTGAGAGCGCATGTTAACATTCGTGTGTGAGCGTGTGTTGGATTAATACCCACAAAGAAGACATGAATCATGGTTACACCTCTGTCCTAAGCCCGTTCATCCATCACAGCGGTGTGTTTGCGTGCGTGCCCATGTCGCTGCTCTCCTAATTTGACCAGAGAATGAGTGAATGTTATCATTTTCCTGCCCTTGACCCGTTCCCACACTGGGAGACAGAGGCGCCAGATTGAGAAAAGATTGAATAAGGGGACAGGAGACAGAACTAAATAAACCGGGGAAAGAAAGTAGAAAGAGGGAGAGAAGGAAGGTGCTCTAATGGGGGGATACTCATCACAAGGTCTCATCTGAACAGAGTCATCCTCAGTAGATGAATTAGCTTCAGTCTTCCTCATGTCGACTTTGACCTTTAGGTTGTAAATCTCATGGAGACGAGCAGAAATAAAATGACAACCGAGCGGGGATTTGATCCCTCGGCTAAAACTTTAGGTCTGACAGAGAAGTTTGAGCCCTGAAAAGTTTGTTAAAATGTGTCCGCGTTGAGGGTTTTTATCTCTTTTCCTGTCAGTTTTTGACATTATCAGGTGTTCTAATAGGATTCTGGCTGATTCAACACGCACACACTTCACACAGCGTTTGATCCGGCTCGCGGCTGAGGTGACATCCCGCAACGAGGCTCGCTCTCGAGGAAGGAGAACCTGAGGTCAAAGAGGCAACTGTGATGCTGTGGGCTTTCATTTAGCGCTCAGCTCAACCACCCCATCTGTCTTTTGAGCCGAGATGAAAGACCTTCAAAAAAAAGACAGAAAGAAAAAGAGGGGTGAAAGAGAAAGAAGGGGAAGAAAAGTTCGCTGACAACAAAAATACCCTCAGCTGTCGAAACTCAATGTCATTGCATCTGAAGAGGGAATAGGTAATTGGCTAGGGGTGTAGGGGACAAGGGGATCGGAGAGGAGGAGGGACCGAGGTGAAGGTTCTTCAGCGGTGTAACGGTGTTGAGGTATGCTGCATGCATCCTGTGTAGCCTCAGGCACAGATAGGCCAGCTCAGCTGCCTCTCACCAGCTATAGTTCTAAAACAGTATTGATGTCAAAAGGGGAATAAAACTGAACGGCACTTCCTATTGTTGTTGGGCGTATAAAAGACAAAGTGGTCGCCCCCCCGCTGTGATGAGGGAAAAAAGCTCTTGACGTGAGTCATAAAGAATCACCGCTCGCTGCTCAATGGTTAACCAAATCACTTGCTGGGAACGGGGGCAGGGTGCGGTATGAATAGAGACAGAAATATTCCGACATAATTCTGTGTTCGAAAACAAAATGTGCGAGGAGAAAGAGGCACTTACTCTTAGCAACACAATGGTGCTTTTTTTCATTTGCAAGGACACCTCGGTCTAAAACTCGACAGGAGGCTCTTCTGCAAAACAAAAAAAAATGGCTACAAAGACCCTTCCAAAACTTGAGAAAGCTTCATCGCCCCCTGTAGTAACAATGATTGGGTTTATCTGTGTATCCCTTCTCATTCAGCGTGTTCATTAACTCTTTGAATTAATAGTTGAAGGGAGGAAAGGGCAGACTGAGGGTAAACATCACTTCAAAGGGGACAACCCAGTTGTATGGAAGCCCAATTTGGACAATAACATAGCAAACAGCACACTTAACGAGGCTTGCAATGCGCTCTAGGAAGCCTACTGATAACTGAAGGTTTAAAGGTGCAAAATTCACGCTTTGCAGCTAACTGCGCTAACAGAGCATGGAGAACTTTGGACTAAAACACATAACTTCATTTTCTGCTCAGGTAGATGTTACTCCTCCACGGCTGTACATAACAAACATATTTGCTACTTTGGATATCATTTTGGAGCACCATTGAATTTCACTTGAAAACATTTAAATTTATGAATCTGAATTAAACAAGGTTACATTTCTTTTCTCCGATCGCAGTGCACGCGCTCAGTCTTTGGTGATAATTGGCATCGCTTTGACATCCCAGTCCAAACAAAGCTCAGCGACAGGCCTCCTGATTAACTATTTAAATTTCTGTGTTGACATGTTGTCGTCTAGCCAAGGCCTTAGCTCTCACTAAACCAAAACAAAGCGGCTTGTCAAATGAAACATTTCCTGATTAATATTTTAGTATTAAATGCAGTCAGCTTGAAAGCCACACTCATTGCAGCGTCTTTGCTCTCCCATCGCCAGCTTGTTTAGGTTAATCCAGCCGCTCGTCTGACCTCACTCCTAATACTTCATTGGTAGATTACTTTCTTTGGCCATTTGGATATATTACTAAATCCTTCACGGTTTATCCAGATGATCGCCATCCCGTATGTGACAGTCCAAAAAAAGCAATAGAAGGCAAAGACAGGCTTTAACCAGATATCTTTTCAGCACTCTGCCTTTAATATTTCAAGGTTGTGAGCGTAATACTTGCATGCTCTGGGACAGAGGAGTTCACTTCAAAGAAAGGGTATGTTTAACCTAGAAAATATAGCAATTCAGTAAAATGGATGGTTTCAAAGTGTGTGTGTGTGTGAGAAAGAGAGAGAGAGAGAGAGTCTAGGGTTTGGCAATGAAATGATTTCAACTGCTAAGTGTGAGAGGAGGCGAGGTGATGGTCCAGCTGTTAAGGAACAGCAATGGTTGATGCGTCTTTACAGTACAGCAGCATATTCGCTAACATGAGTCAATATACGCAAACCATCACATAAGCTCAGCTGCTGCTTTTCAGCATAGATGTTTAAATGAAACCGGCTGTGTGTGTGTGTTCCCTTTTCTCTCAGGCCCTGCATCCACTTGCCTCATCTTTTGTGCCTTTGACACGCTTGTACGTTCTGTTTTTTTTTCTTCTTCCTCTTCTTCCACGGTGCTATATGTCATGATCAATTTAGCGCTTGGCACATGACGGCCCCTAGCGCCTCAGAGGATTTTAAGGACTTTGTGTGGAATCCTTAGGCTGCCTCGCTTTCTCTTCCCACATACAAAACGGGCATTTGTATTCTCATCCCGCTCTGGCCCGCCAAGCGAGATTGTGTCCCAGCTTTTGCCTCCCTGATTCCAGGTTATTATTTTGGAGAAAAATTGTACCGAATCGCAGAGCCAGCGACAACCAGCGGCTCCTATTTGGAGGCAAAACAAGCTCATTTTTTGCTATTTTATTCTCACTCTGTTTCAAACTGTGAGAGGTCGCCAGGGGGTCAATTCGGTAATGTCACAGAGCTGTGGCAAAACAGTGTTCGCAGAGTGGGAGAACGCACTGAAGCATTTTGGAAACATCAGACTCAATCAGCACTCATTTGTTCAGGGACCTCAGAAACTGAGCTCATTGCCTCCTGTGACAGAGAGGGAAGGCGCCATTGACAAGTGTTGTTCTATGCAACTACGGTATGTTTATGCACCTGCCTGCTTCTTCAATGTGCCTCTGCCAGCGGCGAACACAAACGCACCTTGGCACGCATTTACAAAAACGTGAAGCGCCAAAATGTTCCAGACTTTCAATTCCTCTCGTCATTCAAGCTCCAGCAGCTGCCAAAAAATAGTCTTGAGCTCTCTGTGACAAACGTGTTATTTTGATTTTCACTGTGAGAAATAGAATAAAATTCCAAATAACTGGGTTAATAATCCGCCGGAGCAGGAACATGCCGTCGAGAACATTTGCAATTCAACGACTGTCATCAGCAGTGGTGTGCTGTATGCCGATCCAACCAAAATCTTATATTATCATTCTCTATCGTATGCAGATAGGCGCTGCTGCCACTGGCAAGGCTATGGATGCCTGTGAGTGTAGGTGGGTCCACATTATTAAGCCGGTCCTGACTGAATGTATTCACGCAACCTGCACCATGTATTGCGTTGCTCATTGACTTTCTCTCGTTCGCCTTTCCTTCCTCCATCCCTTCTCTCTTCAATCCTCCCTTTCTTCTCCTCTGATCCTGCAGCCACCTGGCGAGTGTCCCACGATGGGCGCTCTTACAGCAGACCTTCCTTTGCTCCTTCCGTCTAATTGAATAATGCACTGTAGTATAAAATCCCCCTCATTAAAGCCTCCTTCAATGGATTAAAATGCTGAGGCGAACACATTTTCTGCATGCAGAGGTACGTTAATGCATTCGGCTACCTCCAGTAATGAAGTGAAAATGAGAGTTGACCGATGGGCTCCAGTTTATGTGTTTGCTGGTGGCACGTTTTGGCTGAATGCCACATTTTTTTTTTTAGCTGAACAATGTACTTTTACTGAAATATGTTTCTGGTTATTCTTCTGAAAATCATGCATTTCAGTACCTTCTAAATGCTAAATCTCTGAGTTGAAGCTATATTTTTGTTTAAAGGATTATCAATCTGGCCAGTAATCTCTATGTTGGGCAATGCTCACCAAGGCAACCAACCCAGAACACCCTGAGGGATGCACGACCTCATGGACATCAGATTTTTATTTCTACTGTCGAGAATCACCAGATATGTTCTGGTAGTATTACTGGGTAGCAAAAATGTTCTATTGAAATAAAATGTGAACATATTTGTATGGGTTCCCATATTAAGAAGCCATGTCCAAGCAGAAATTAATGCATATTTCTGTTCATGTATTTTGTTTACTTTGTTGCTTCCTGATTTTCGATCTACTTGGGCTGTAGTGCAGCATCTCCTTCCTTTTACTCACTCATCATTATCATTAAAGTCACATTTAAATCTAAATTCACATCACATCACCCCTAGTTGTTGTCCACAGTAACACTCAGGCAAAAAACCTGAAAAGCATCCAAGACAGACTGATTTGTATCTACCTGCATTAAGATTGGTGGTCCCAAAAGTGGCTGACCTGAGGCCAGCTACAAAGCAGTGGCAGTTGCTTCCTTCCATTGAGACCCCTGTGATGACAGAGACAAAGTTCTATCCTTCCCTCTCAGCCCAGTTTAGAAAGCACCAGCTGCCCCCAAACCCCAAACCAACAGGTTAAATATCATTTAAAGAGAGCAAAAAAGTGTCAGCCATGTGGACTCCACTGATGTAGTTTTCTTACCAGACATTTCTTGTTTCAGAAGCATAGAGAGTCTGTACACCCTGTGGTACTGGTAATCTCGAATTAACCAACCTCATCCTAGTATGTATATGAGAAATCTACGGCTAATATTGATATCCAGAATTTTCTCATTATTCCAAGCGAATGAAATGACGCTACAAACAACACCCAGACGATCAAGTTTCATGCAAGTCATAGAGAGAAGAAAAGAAAACAGAAAAAGAAAGAAAAGTTCATGTTTAATTTGTGGAAACAACACCCTGACTAATGACTTTCTTCAGTTTGTTTCCACGCTTACAGCCTCTGGTTTGGCTTTGTTTTAATAGAGCATGCTAATTTAGAAAAATGAGGAACAGCAAGAGCAGGAGTGGAGAGAGGAGGAGGGGAAAAAAGGTGCTTGTACTGGGAAAAAAAAACACCTTATTTGGACTTTTCTGTGCAGAACAGACCACGCTCTGCCAAAATGATGTGTTGGAGCTATGTACAAGACAAGAAACAGCTTACGTGAGGAGCGCATTGCCATAGGCATTTTAATGATCCAGGGTTCTAGAAACGTGAGCAACAGACAGGACTCGTCTGAGCCCCAGACATAAACTGAATTATCACTGTGTACAGAAGCCAACATCGTCTTGTAGCTTTGCATAAATCTGGGAAGAAATAACAGGTAGCCAAGCGTCCTGGTGGCCTCAAAGATGTGAGGATGAGAGCCGCAAATGAAGACAGCATCCGTCTGCTGTGGAGGAGTTCACCATGAGGTCACAGGAGCCATTTCCAGTTTCTCTGGAGTCTCTCGAGTCATGCAGCAGCAAGGCCACCAACAGTAATTTAGGAATATAACAGTCTGATGTCAGGATTTCATAGAAAAGTGTAGACTATGAAAATTACTTTAAATCTGAAACAAAATAAGTTTCTTGGAGTACATATTATTTCCTCCAGATCTCATTTTAGAAGCTGAATCTCTTTATTTCTTGCTATTATGTTCCTTTCCAAAATATGCAGCACCAACATTTATAGGTGACTCATCAGGCAACCTTTTCAAAGGCTAAGGAAATGTCTGGAATTAAAAAAAAATACTGATTTGAGCAGCGTCGCCTGTTCTGTCTCATGTGCTTTCAACTCCTCGCTGATTCCAGTTCCTAGACACACTGTGGAGAGGAATAACTTTGATGAGTGTTGTGACTTTGTCACATGCACGCAACAGCAACACACACACACACACACACGCACACATGCACTACTTGTTTTTTTTGCAGGGGAGAGGCTGAAGAGGAGATAAGATCTACACATACCTTCCCACGTGATGGGAATAGAAGCCACCGTCAAATTCCTTTTGACAGCCCGTCATTGATGGTGCCAACACGCGAACAGGATGGACGCACCCTCTCAAACACCAAAACAACATGGAACCATTAGCAGCAGTGAATGCTGTCTTTCCATCTTTGCATCTCCAAAACACTTGATTTTAAAGGGGACCTGTTACGCTTTTGTGCTTCCCCCCTTTCCGTTAGTGTGATGTGTATTTTTGTAGATGGAGATCTGCAAAGTTATGTCCAATTCCTCATCAAAGGGAGTTCCTCTTCCTCACAGCAAAAAAACCTCACTTGAGGTCCCGCCTTTTCTTATGTAACGTGGTGATGTCACAAAGTAACACGTGCATAATACTTAACTAGTGGCAAGTTTTGCCCTCAAACAAAAATAGTGTGCTGGAGCTGGAGCACAAAGTGTGTGGTTCGATTGAACAATCACAGTAGAGTGGGCCAGCTGACCAATCAGAGCAGACTTTTTTTTAACATTAAAGCATGTAAACATGTTCCCAACGAGCACAATAGCTCCTCTTTAACTTTGCATGTTTAACTTGACACCCAACTGTTTCCAACCCATGTGGCCTTTCACTGGAGAATCCAGGTGATCATTATGCTGTTAATCCAAATTGCACCACAGCCGTTGCAATAATAACGTGCTTTGCGCCACAGAGGAAACCTAACGACTTGAGTCATCCTCTTCCTCTCCAGTTAAACCAGGTATGCTGAGGCGTGCATTCTGGGAGTGGAGATTGCGAGGGGGTTGGTGGTTGCAGTGGCGGAAAGCGATATTCGCTCCAACCTGGCAACGAGCTTGGCCTAGTTAGAGCGCCGGCGCCCTCATCAGCACCTTCTGTCAACATGAGAGCATCCTTATTTATTCCCATCACATTTAATGGAACATCTTTCCCAAATTGCATGTTAACGCGTCTTCTAGTGGGGTTTGGAAACCACTGCAAAACTTAACAGCATCGCTCTTAACTTTGACACTATAGCATATCACTCAGATATCAGTGTTTATTTAATACAATAAAAGATTCATTTCCCCACACACACACGAGTCCCTGGAGGTTGAGAAGAGTGTTTGTTCCAACTTATCACAATAAATGCAACTAAACTGGGTCTTTAATGTTTTGTATTTTTTTATGAACACCATTGTCAGTCTGTAATTAGTGATCACTGAGAGGATTAAAAAAAAAAAACAAGACAAACTTGTTTTTGTTGCTTCTCTCCGTATTCCCTTTTTCCCCTGAGGGGGAAGACGTCTCGCACGCAATTTGATTCAGAGCCAAGTGCCAGATCCAAAATTCACTTGACTTCAGAAAACGTTAACTCTTGGAGAATCAAGTCTGTTTATTTACAACCTGTGAGACTTGCTATTAATGAAAGCAGACATGTCCGTGGAAAAGATGAGACACTAAATCCTGCGGGTGTCGTCGATGTCTTACTGCTTCTTTTTGTTCATCCTGAACAGAGCAAAGACCCGGGCGGCTTCCTTGTAAGTGTTCAAAAAGGCCTCTGTGCTTTGATTCAAAGGTGACACCAACATAGTGCCGGGAGATGCTTCGAAAAAGCTGTGCTTCATAGAGTACAACTATATTTTTTACTATGCTGAGTATTTGATAAAGTCAAACAATAGGGGGAAAATATTTCAAAGACATGAAAAATGTTCCACCTTTCCTCGTAAAGTCAAACTCTTTCAACATGTTCCATGGATATGCTGCTGCCAGTGCTCTTTCTTGCTGTCTTTAGCTTTTCTTCCCCTTTCTCCGTTTTGGAGGAGTTTAAACTCCCTTAAATCTGACATCTGGCCCTTCAGGGAGATGTTTCTGGCCTGACTTATTGTTTATTAAACCCAGATCCTCTCCGAAACAGAGAGAAAACAGCCACACAAACGCTTTTTTTTTGGAGGTTTTTAATCTAAAAGGTCAGGAATGCTTAACAACAAACAAAATAAGGCAAAGAAAAAAAAGAGAAGGCAGCCAGATCTCGTGTTCCTGACACATCTGGTGGACAGCAGGGCCTCGACGGAGGAAGAATGTGGGGTTGCATCAATCTCAGATGAATGCTGAGGAGTATTTGCAACAAAAAGCTGAAGATTTTCTGTCCGTCAGGTCCGACTCGAGGGGATTCTCCGTCATGAGCGACAGGCTCAGCTGACAGGACCGGCCGTCTAGACAGAGCCAGGTGCTCTTCATAAACAGTCGCATTAGAGGTTTGAATAACTTTCAAATATGGAGGCATGGTGTTTATCCACCATTGATCCCGCCCGCTGTCCATTACACGGCGACGGGAGGACCGGCCGTTGTCAGTAACTACCATTACAGGAAATCTATACCTAATACCCCTCTTATTATGAATGTTCATTCTGAAAGTCCAATAACAGCGCTGCTGCAGCGTGGGCAGTTATAATTCTTCCTCCAGGGGTGGGTGAAGATAAGTGATTTTATAGAGGTTCCTGTGTTTTACTCTGTTGTTTATATTAATCCAAAGGGATTCAAACAATAAATCATATTATATATAATATATATGAAATGTGTTAGCCTACACATATGCATTTATAACTTATGTAAACTATAAATTTCAGCCTTGCTGATATGCTATTCAAAGAAACCAACACATCTTTTCATGGCTGCAGGGTATCTGACTGCAGCAACGCAAAGCAAAACAACATCACACCTTTTAATAGCAAATGCACATTATTAGATGTATAGATAGACTTATAGAGACAAGTGAGCCCAGGAGCCATTCTGGGCCACATTATAAGAATGACCCAGGAGCTGCCAAATTTAGAGACAGGCTGGGTCTCCCAGGAAGCATCTCCATTTGGGCTGGATTGGCAAGCATGACCCTCATCTCTCTGCTCCTCACCTCCAACTAATTGAATCAGGCTGCTGCCCAGGATAGTTCTGTGGAGGTGTGTGTTCACAAGCAGTCTGTTAAACCCAGGTTTAAAATCGTTAAAATGTGACTTTTCTGAGCTGACCCTCACTTCAGATAACCATCCAATATATTTCTCATACGTGAACGGAATAGGAATATATCATATACTCAGATCCCCACCAGGCCTCATACCCGTTCCTCCCAAGATCCATAAGGTAAAATATATATAACTCCACTAAAGTCATGAGAGTCTCTTTCAGAAAATATGTATTAAAATCCCTCATGGTCATTTCCTGGGAATTTCTGTATTATAAATGTTTCTATATTTTTTTTATTACATTCAGATGTATGGATTTAATTAAGAAATGGAGGAGTAAACATTAAATATGTATGATTGGATATTGCCGCAAGTTCCAGATCCCTTTTTTTCATCTCATTGTATACCGCCATCCGCTGAATATAGGAAAACAATGTTTAAGCACTGTTCAGAGCCTTCCAGCGCATTAATTCAAGTTTTTTTTTCTACCAGTGTGAAAGACCAATACGTTCATGTGAAGACTTCATCATCAAGGCCAGACATGGACACAAAGAGGAGGGGATGCTCAAGGTTGTCAGGCTTTCCTGTCTAATTTCTAACGCTAGCTCAGCAGCCATACGACACCAGCACCCTCATCAGTGTGCGAGATTTGAATAGGGCTTTGAGGAGCTTACGCCTTATAATTAGTCAGCAGACTTGCTTTAAGAATGTTGAGGTAAACATGGTTTAATTAGGAAGGGGAGAGCAATCTGGGACAGATGTTGTGCAGCAGGGATCACACTGTGACTGTTTTCGGTTTGCAATAAAAAAAGAAATCTTGCTGTTCCAGAAAGACAAAAACAACTAATTGTTTCAGGCAACTTCCTGCATGTGACGTGTCTGCAGTTGCAAGTCTTTATGGTTTTGTCAGGGAGCTTATGTTCAGTGTGGATGCACAACGGCACCTGTGAAAACACAACGGACAGAGAGACAAAAGCAAAAAAATTCCAGCAGTTGTGTGAGAAAATGTGCCTTCTGAGAACTGCATGTGTTGCTGTAAATCTGTACGCAGTAAAGAGCTTATGTGCACATCCCTGCAGGGTGGGTCCTTGACGGTTTTCCTTCAGGGGTGAAGCAAAGCAGGTATCCCAAGAATGTCTTCCTAACTTCCCTGCTAAGTGGAAGCTACACCACTTAAAAACTTCTGATGGGATCGGGGGGGGGGGGGCTCCGCCTCGGCTAAAGTTGCCACTAAACCACACGAAACTCCCCTCTGACGGGCAGCGGCTGAACAAGGATCAACAGCTGACAATGTGGCAGTAAGTGCACCGTTTTGGGGAAAGTAACAAAAGCAAACACACCTAAGGCAGGTTTTATGGATTCTAAGCCTCAAATAACCACGTCCGCTAAGCTGGAAGGAACAGAAGGAGGGGGAGGACAGCAGTGTGAGAATGAGAGTGTGAGAGACAACACAGAGGAGGGTGTGCCGGGGAGAGAATAGAGTGTTAAAACAGAGATGATGAGAAGGCGAGCTTTTGAGGGGCAGACGATGAGGATGACAGTGAGCGGTGGGAGAGAGGAGGGGAGACAAAATCACACATTCTTGACAGAAGCAACATGGCAGGATCACACAGCTATTTTTCATTCACACTCCTCTGCCTTCCCACATGATTTCAAGCGGTACCCGAGCCCCAAGGAAGCCTTCCAGCAAACGCTGTTTGCCAATTTTTCAAACCTGTCACTCTTTTTTTTTTCCAGTGTATCAGCTTGTGCGGCGCACAAAGGGGCCTCCTCCGAGCGCCGCTTGTTGTTGTCATTGTGCCGATGCAAAGTAAACACGTGAGGCAGCACCCCACTGCACACACCCACAATGCATCACTCTGAGATCACACTGTACATTACTGCTTTTGTCTCACACCCACTTTTTGACAACATGCATGTTCAGATGACATGCACACTGATGTTGGGGTTGTACACAGTGGCAGTTTAATCCACATCATTTCAACCTTTTTACACCTCCTGGCTGTTAATAAAAACAGCTGAGCCACAGACGCCACCTCGCCGGCAGCGAGCTAGCTACACGCTAAGCTGTGAAAAACACACCAGGCCACTGCAGGCGGGCAGGTGAAATTTCGACAGTGGCGAGTGTTAATACGAGTTGATGCCTGAGGAACATGTCTGCCACATGCAGAGACACACATGACACCTTTGTTCCCCTGTGGTTTATCGCAGGCACAGAGGTGCACACCATTCACTGCCCACAGTGTTCATTATGAGTTTTGACAGAACGTCTACAGAGACGCTGAGGCTAGTAATCAAACAGGAGCCATAGTGTGTTCCTAAAGGCAACCTGTCCCTGCTTTGGCAGTGAGGTGAAGGGGTCGGGGTGCTGTATTTAATGCTCTACTGAGGCCTGTCAGTGTCTTATGAAGCCCATATCGAGGTTCTTATTATGTTTATATACACGTTTGATTAAAGGGATACATTTGGGCTACGTTCCGACTGCAGCCTGAAGTGACCCAAATCAGTTTTTTTGCCCCTATGCGACCTGTATCTGATCTTTTAATTCCAGTCTCAACGACACAGATCAGATTTTTTCAAATGTGACCTGGGACACTTGGATATGTGGTCGTAAAACCCATAAATATCTGATTATTTGACATGCGACTTCAGTCTGAACGGTCAGGGCGTATTCATCCTACCTATACATCATCAACAAGCTACAAACATCACTATTCTGCACTGAAGTAGGCGGAAGCGGGAAGAAAAACAACAACCATGGCGACGATAATGCGCAAAATAGTCAATGGAGGGAAAGTGAGATTTCTGAGTTAATTTATATTTGGGAGTAATAGCTCTATTCAGGCTAAAGTGGAGGGGTCTTATCAGAACCGGGTGGTTTACTCGGCATTCATTTGTTGAAAAATTGATATCCCTGAGTCAGATAGTAATAACCTGTTCATACCAGGTGAGGGTGTGCGCTAATTGCTGAACACAAGGGTTAAAAAAGGTGAGTGTTTCTAGTGACGCTACACAGAGCAGACATGTTAAAGCGCTGCAGGCGGTCCCAGGGACAATCCTGCAGCGACTTACTGTCTGTCGTCACAGTCCCACCTCATCAGGACACATGCGTGCCAGCAGGCATTACAGCAGAGACAAACACACACTCGTCTGAGCTCATTCCTGTCGCTCTAACTTCTGGTTTGTGAGCTGATGAGTCGCCTGCATACCTTTGGATCCACTAAACACACTTGGTCATTTCAATGTACAGAATTTATTCCTCATTCCTCCTCTCTGATCTTTGACAGGAGTCTTTTTTTAATCTGTCTGAATGAATTCTCTGCTCTTCAGCCTCCTCAGATATGGGATAAAATACAGAGGACTTGTTTCATTTGCCTTTAAGATGTGTGGCTTTTTGATAGTCTGGTGTTTGAAAACTCTAGATTTCATCAATAATCGACTTGACCTTGTGAGGCATGTCTTTTCTCAAAAGGGTTGGATGACTCAGAGCTTTTTAAATGCTTTGTTTAGCCACATCAAGCTCATATATCTAAAAAATGTTGGACATATTGTGTTTGAAATTAACAGTCTTCAGCACAGGCAGGAATAGATGCGCAAATGGTTAACCAGCACCCAGACTGGAGGTGGAGCTGGAACAGAGTTGAAGAGCAAAGTACTGTGTGGCCACTGGTGTTCCCCTTAGTGTCTAATTTGATCTCATGAATCAAGAACTCAAATTGGGGAGGGCTGTAAATTACGGGTCCCTGAGGAGCAGTGACACTGGGAAGAGATGAGCCCATTGTAGTGAAGCAACTGCTGCCAATTTAGTGTTCAGGGACCTTCATCTTTGAAATGCTCCCTGCTTGCCCAGGTGGCTTTTATCAAAAGAGTTTAGTGGAACATGACGTTCCCACGCCTCATCCAACTCCGGGCCAACACCGTTAGAATAAAGTGACTTTTTTTTCCCAAATGAACGTTGCCCTGAGCTTCGCTTTTGGCAGTGATGTGTCTGAATTACCGGGTACATGCTAGATGAGAGAGCAGTGAAAACCTTGTTAAAAAAAATCTCCAGGCATGCAGCCATGGGAGAAGTTACGAGTGAGTGGGGGCGAGTGCGGCGGAGGTACTGTACTGTACATTGCCATAGTAACAATGGATAGCCCACCGAGAATTGCTGAGCAAACAACAGGCGTGCGGTTTTAAACAGCGACTGAAGACCCTCCGCCAGTGTGCCTCCCTGTTCAAACAGCATCACCCTGGCATTTTTAAACATAAATTACAAGGTCTCCAATTGTCATGTCAAGTTCCCAATTCTCTGCGAGAGGAGGCTGCCTCGGCAAAGAAAGGCTTTATTCAAAGAGATTCAAAAGAGCAGACACACATGCACACGCCCTGACGTAAATCTCTCAAATGTGCAGAGGAAGGAAAAGGGAGGCGAGAGCGGTTTGCATGTTAAGCACATTTGCGTCAACATCAAACGGTCGACCCGAGATTGGCTTCACGGGGGGAAATGTAATCTGCGCTGCTCAAACATTTGCCACAGCACCCGCAGAATTCTGATGGTGATTAAACAGAAAGTAACAGTCTTCCCCTGTAAAAGTCCAACTGGGGGATCGCCACGACGCACACTCGTAAATGTCGCCCATGTGGGCACTTAGCTGCGTTCCCTTGCGTCACCAGTTCATGAGAGCCCTTCACTGAGTGATAGGCTTCCGTTATGCACTTATGTTCCCAGCGGTGTGCCTCCTTCCCCTCAAGTCTGTTAATATATCATCACAGACAGATTAAATGTGAAGAATCTGACGTTAAGTGAAGCTTATTTAGCAAAGGCTGGGTTGGAAATAAAGTTGAGGTAAAGTATGAAAAAGCTGCTCGTGTTTAAAGTGGCTTTGTTTACTATTATTCTAATCATTTTACCGCCCCCAGACGTGTCAATTTGATTGATGTCCTTGCCGTTCCCTGCAATCCCAGACCTCATCAACCTGGAAGAAAAACAGCAACAAATGTAACAACATTCCCTATTTTCGCCTTGCCTCTGTGGACTGGCTGCCCCTCAAGGCACTTCTCACCGCTGAATCCACTCTGTTATTTACAATTGGCTATTGTGTCCCAAGTGTTGCATGGGACCAAGTCAGAGCAAATGAGTTGCAACCGATTCACTCCCTCATAACAGCAGCAAACTGAGCGAAAGCACCTGAGTCCACCCACCCTCTCATTCACAAACCAAAATGGCCGTTCTTTGCCAGTGGCCTGTTCGATTGACTAGTTGTAGTTGTTTCTAAGAATGTTGTTGCCGGGGAAGAGAGAGTGAGGACTCCATCTCCTGAGATAAGTGCAGAGAAAAGGAGTAAAAGGTGAAACCAAAGCCAGATAATAAACAGGCTATAGGGCAAGGTGCCGCAAATCAATACCTGAAACCATATTAAATGTCTGGAGCTCCTCAATCCACAGCAGAATTTGTCTGACTAAAGCCAGCATCACAGTCTTCTCCACTTTATTTTTGAGTTTCCAGCAGGGCAGGCCTATGGGACCATACCACATATGAGGACCTGTGTCAAACTATAGACAGTTTATCCAAGTAGAAATACATGGAGCTCTGCTATAGAACAAAACTTTTCAAGTTTCTATCTAATGAATCATCAATAGTTTCTAATGCTGACTTTTTTGTGGACACATCACTCCAATTTATTGCTGTTTAACTGAAATATGCCGAAGATGATTATGTACGCCCTTTAAAATAAAAGGCTTGAGTGCCATAAACGTGTATATTTACATCTTTTTTGGCAACTGGCATAAAAGGGCGCTCTCACACAGACAGTGAGTAATACTGGGGCTTCTGGGATTTGTAGTCAGAACATAAACAGACGGTATACGACACACAAATCAAAGCAGGAAGTGGAGACATTCGAGATTAGAGAAGAAAAACAAACAGAATCTGGACAAAAATCTGGTGAAAGTGGTCTCTACTCTACCTCTGATAAAACAAAAATGGAACAAGGTAAAAACAAACTTTTTTTTTCATGATGAAATAGAGAGTATCTTCTTTCATTTCAACTATTTCAGAGACATAGTACAAATATTCTGTGGGTCTTGAAAAATGACTCAAAATAGCCAAAAACACAGGCACAAGGCACTTTTTTTTTTTTTAAAGGGCTGGCATTCAAAGAGTTAATCTAGTAGTTGAAAATGAATTATCATTATAATTTCTCCAGAGTCAAAGGTTTTGAATTTACTAACATATGACAATGATAACCATAAATTGTTCACATTTCTGATTCACAAAGCAATTACTTTTCTCTTGATCTACTAATTGACTGATTGAGTGATCCTTCAGCTCTCAGTATTACCAAGATAAAGTCATACAATCAGAGAACAAACGGTGACTTTGTCTCACATTACTGGCAGTATCACTTTTATTCAGTTTGTCCTTTCAAGGCTATCTACAGGATTATCTGTCCTCTGTTTTTCACATGACATTAAAGCATTAAAGGTAACCTGACCTGCCAGATGGTTTGTTACATGAAATATCTGAGTAGCCGTCAGTGGAAACGTTTGGACAAAGGCAGGTACTTTCTGAGATATGTTCAAGGTGATTGGATGAACCATCTACCAGAACTGTAACAGTGCTAACAGAGCTAAAAATTAATTAATTGCACAAAAATGAATTAAAAGGCATGCCCGGCCAGCCCAGCTATGTCAAAAAAACAAGGAGAAGTTTGAATTACAACACACACAGAAGGAGAGCAACTTCATTCTCTGCTCAGGTAGACGTTACTCCACTATATTAAAGAATATCGTATGGAGCACATTTAATTGAGTAGTAGATAAATTATGTCAATTAAATGCTGAGCAAAAAACAAAATACTACACCAAGGCTGTAACATTATTCTAAATCTGATGTTATCCTTCGTTGCTGCAGAGAAAACCACACTTCAAGACAGAGAAATTAGCATTTCCTCCCCCCAAAAAAAAGCTTGTTAGACTTCATATTTCTTGTGATTTGATAGGAGCTACCTGGCGAGGCCGCTCGTAACTCCAGCTGCCCCGTGACCTTCATTCTTCAGCAGGTAGGCAGGCAGACTCTCCCAGCCTCTGACAAGAGTTATCGGGCCCCGCTAATAGCCTGCTCTCTGCCAGGTAGGGCCTCGTCTATACAGGGGCTTCTCCCGCTAATGAATATTTCAGCTTTTTTTTGCACACATTTAATACAGCTGGTTTAAATACACATTATCAGTCACATCAGGGGCCAGTAAACAGCTCAATTGGGAGCAAAGGAGCCTCTGGTGCCTTGCTGGAGGCCGAAAAAGAGTCGCGTCATCCACTACTCCAGCTTGTCGTGGGGTTTCTACCAGTTGAGGATAAAGTATTGCTCTAGCCTTCGGGCTCCATCTGGCTCTGTTCGCATGTGTGTGCAGAGAGTATATGTAATAACCAGACACACATACAAATATAATGAACTGCATTCCTTCGGTAAACACAGCAACGCAGACACACACACACACACACTCACATAGGATATTGAAACCCTCTCAGGCATGTCGCCGAGCGTGTGTCTGGTGTGCAGGATGATGGAGAGGCTGAACTGTGGAGCCCCCCCCTCCTCACCCTCTCCTCTCCAGCCCTCACAGGAAACACAAACACACATTCATATACTGTACAACACATGCACACGTGCGCAGTGAACGTACCCGCTGAGTACACATGCACAAACTTTCACACAGGTCCCCCCCAGGCTTTGATGGATGTTTCGGTGAGCGCTCTACCTCCTGTTTCATACACACATAATCTCATTTGGGGGGGCCACATGGTGGGAGGCGCACCAAAACAGGGCTAATAGAAGCAGTCAAGCTGTCCTATATCCTCCCTTTCCCCGAGTCAAGTCATATCCATTATTCTCATGCTGCTTAGCAAATATGTACGACTGCAGCCTCTTAATAAAACTCTATATCCTTGTGTGAGAAAAAAAAGCTTTTGGATGCATTATTTAACCTGGATAATTCTTAATGTGTCTAATGCAGTCAGGAGGTCTCAGCACTTGTTACTATTTCAGCACTTTCTTAACAAAAAAGAGGAAGGTCAAAGGGGGGGAGAGCCAGAACAGGTGCATGTCTGTCAGAGCCTTAAAAAAATTCAATGTGAACCTGAACCCACGGAGAAGGTTGTTCCTATTAAATATGCTTCGATTACACAGTTGAACTTGTTGAAGTTTTCCTCTGTCAACTCGTCTTCTTGCTGAGTCCAGTGTCAGGAAGACAACATGTCTGTCTCCTCACCTGTCATCTCTGCTGAATAAACAAGTCCACTTTGCACTCAGGAGCTTTACAGTAAAAGGTGGCACTTGGGGGTAAATCATGGATCAGCGTGTCTGGCTTTCATGGCTCTTATTCTCATTTTCACGAAGGCCATGTATGACACCATGGCTGGATGCTGGATAGGGTTTAAATCGCCACCCCCTCCTCCCCTGACGGGTGGGCCACGGACTCCGCTGGCAGTTCCCTTGACACCCTGGACCCATGGCAGCAACACTGACAGGGAGTGATTCATCTGATTCATGTCTCCTCCACAGTGATGGATGGATAGGTGTAAACAGAAACTTTACTCATCAGAGAATGTGGAGAAAAATCTCCATCTGACACCTGTTTGAATCAAGCCAACAAACGGCCAGTGACCTTTTTTTGGAAATAGAATCACATCATTATGAAGCTGACATTTTTGCAATTTTGATGAGATGCAGTGTCACAATAAACACAATGCTACTGTTTTGCCCATTAGTCTCACAAACAACAGGCCTCACTTCTGATGCATGTTGTGATCCAGCTCGCCGACCAAGAACTATTCCCCAGGGCTGTACAGCAACGAAGCTAAGCGGTGTGCTCATTTGGTCGGCTCTAGCCTCAGCAGTCGATACAAGAGGACAGCTATGGAGAAAACAACAAGGCTAGCATAGCATATCATAGACCTTGTAAAAGTCAATTTACTGTACAAACTCCTCCGAACAATTGCTGTGAAAAACATGTGCGCAATATGGCGAGTATGCGATGATTGATCGCGCCACAGGAAAGGCAAATCTGCAGAAATGAATCGGCTTTATTGTGGCGAGCCCTATCTAATGCGATCGCTGCCAAGTATGAAATGAAATTCCATTCTCGATGACATCAAATTGAAAGAAGCGGTGAGAAGAAGGTGGCATCTCCGACACTGCCACTTACAATCAGCGGCGTGGAGAGCAATCAAGGTGCCATGCGGCTTAAATTTCTCATCTCTTTCTCTGGTATCTTATCATGACAAATGTTGGTGAATGGGTTGGAGCTCCTTCAATCACAAGTATTTATTTTCACGCCAAGGCAACTGAGCTCAGTGCTCAACCATTGTATGCAAAGAGAGGGGGAAGACAAAGAAACGAAGCAATGCTTTTTATGCTTTCTCCTCGAGATACAGGAGTGTCAGTATTGACATATTATGCAGAGTAATACAGCAGAAACCAGCCATTGCAATCTCTCCATGACTTCCTCTCTCAGTCCCCTCCATTTCTGCTGGTGTATCAGGTAAGGCTAATCCTTAGATTAGTAATTGCCTGAGAGCAATGCATTCAAATCACCAAACCAAATTATACCAGAAAAAGCTGCCCGTTGCAATTTCACGAGTATTACTGTGCACTCTTTACTCCTTCCATTTTCCTTTCAGACCATAAACAACAAAGCCGGAGCAACCTTAGATTGAATTAAGCCATAATAGATCCAAAACAATCCTGATAAAATTAGCCACAGTCGGCGGCACGCAGCACAGTACAAAAGGGCAAGCACTAATAATAATGTGTCATAAACAAACCAGCTCATCGCACATAATCTCATTTCTTAGTAAATGCAAGATTTCCACATAGTGTTTTTTGCACCTTTGGCACCTATCTTGATATTTGGTGAAGTTGCTATAAAAACTGTTTCCATATGTTGATTTTCTAGTGTGATAATCAGCAGATTGTGTCCACGACTTTGCAACTTCCCGTCCTAGGAAGTCAGATTTAAAGCTGCAGTATGCAACCTTGAGCAAATATGAAAACGAGAATGGTTTTACAAGCCAAAGAAAAACAACCAGTCTGATCCGAGGAGTCTCCGCAGCAGCTGTCAATCAGTGTGATCTAATCGTGAAAAAATATATTCTGTTACTGTCATGTCTGTTTCTCGCCTCAAATGTTTTCAGAAACATATTCCAGTGAACTGTTTATCTTTAAAATGAGAAAATTGGTGAAAAAAGTTGAGCGCTGCCCACCAGTCTGGAGCAAACTTTTTTTTCATTTCACAGCTAAACAGTGTGGTGAAATAAGCTTCTGAAAACATTTGAGACGAGGAATAGCAGTGATTGTATTAGAAAATCCTCTGCTTTCATTGGTTGTTTACCAACTGCAGCTTTAATGGCAGTTAAGAAAAGTTACTTCTTTGTCTGCTTTCTCTGGAATAAAAGCTGACCTCTGTAACGGTGGAGTGTTTTGGATGACCGAAGGCATAGCTCCCGTGGAGCCTCTTATCAAGTAATTACCTTATTGAGCTCACTGAGTGACAACACTTTCAGATCAAATCATGCCACTGGGAGAATTAAGTGACAGTTTCTGTCAGGATTGCTTAATCCTGTGCACAGGTGTTCATATTAACCTGTGAACACCTGAAATGTTGCATGTTGCACGAGATGTGGCTTTTTCTAGGTGTTTTAGGCGGCTACATTTTGTAGGTTAAAATGAGGCCAGAGGCAAAGTGCTGCATTTCCATATTGGTTTCCTGTGTCTTCCTGGAAGCCTGAAGGGCAATTTATGTTTTGGCAACAAACACCATCCAGGTGACCTCTATTTGCATGGTGATATTGTTTGGCGTGGTGATGATTTGCCCTATGCAAATCAGACACTTCTCTACAGCATTCGTCTCACGCCGAAGAGGTCGCAGCTACAATAACGCACAGGAGGAACAGCTGGCTGGAGCGCGGGTGGTGAACACCAGGGGCTGGGTTAAGGACAGTGTCCAGTTGCTGCATCAGCCCGAGGCAGCATGACCTGCTATAAGAGTGTGGAACAGGCCTCTTCCTGCCCTGAGGGGCTACGCCGCCAGAGTACAAAATACAAGCTGCTGTGGCTCACCGCTGATTAAAAGTGATCCACCTGGGCACGGGTGGTGCTTTGAAGTGCAACGATAAAACAAAGGATGATGGCCTGTGCTAATTCAGTAGCTAAGTGATTTCATTCCTCACTACATTACAGTCGGACAGCATTATTTTCTGGAACAGAAGCTACTGCCAAAAGCAATACAGTTAAGTGTTCTGTTAAGTGCATGCACTGCTCATCGGCCTGCAGATGTAAGGGCTGGACACGGGTGTGCACGAAGTGTAATGCACCCAGCGGGAAAACAGGAAGAAATATGAATAATCAATGAAGTTAAGGAAAGACATGAAATATGTTGTTCCTCCTGATCAAGCTTCTACAGATGTCGGCTTCTCCCTCATTGCTGGATCAGCGTAATGACTGTTTAAATGTCTGATGGGCTAAAAGGAACGGCTCGCCTCGCCGATTAACTCCCTCAGTTGCCTGGTTACCTGCCCGAGCAGGTTGCCTGCGTAGTTATTGTAAGATTGGGGAGGCGAGGAGAGACAGGAAAGATGGAACCCGATACCTCAAGAGATTACAGTCAATGGTCGGCACTATTCCCTCTCTCCCTGTCTCTCTCTCTCTCTCTCTCTTCTTTCCACCCAACCCCCGGGTCCCTTATGAAACAGTAGGGGCCATTCTCTGCACCGCTAACAGGGCCGTCTTTCTTATGCATGTCTCTATCTCTTCCCACAGATGGACAAAAAGAGAGGGAGTGGTGAAAGGGAAGGAGTTGTGGGCGAGGGAGTGTATGTCCATGCACACACAGTGACAAACAACATTGCTTATCATTATCTGCAGCACACGCAGCTCGAAACCAAAAAACTTGATTTTAAATGTCAACTCTGTAATAGGAATAAATCTCAAGAAGGTAAGTCTTAAAAATATAATGCCACCGGTGTTCCTTTTCTACCACTAATCCACATTTTGCACAAAATGTTCCCTTAACTGTCGAGCATGAGTGCTCTTGAGTGTTTCATTATGTCTTTAAGCAGTAGTGGCAACAGAGTATTTCCCTTAAATCGACAGCATGACCGCTTCGCCACTTAATCTAATACAGAGGTGGCTGTTTAATGCCATAATTGGAGCACATGAACACACAACTTCTCTTCAATTAGCTCTCTTGTGCAATCATTAAATTTCACCCTATTCACATCAACATAATGGAGCAACGGTGAGTATTTACTGAGCCCGTGGGATATAAAAGGCAATTTGAATACCTGCTAGCTGTTGTATATTAAATAGCTAACAGGCCACACCACACATGGATGATATTGCCCAGTAGACCAGTAAGCACTTTCTTCACTATTACAATTTAAAAACTAAACGCCCAAGAATCACAAGGAAATACTCTTTGTGCATTAGGGTTTCTTTTTTTCCCCCATGACACTGCCTTCTAACAAACACACAGTCCATAAAAGTTACCACAGCATTAATGTAGAGAGTAAATAAATAATTATATAAGTGGAGCATAGTGACACACAATACACGCTGCTGCCGCAGCAGCAAATAGAGTGCCCTTTTAATTATGCAGGAGACATCCGAAAGCAACAGCACTCCTCACACTCTGGGAAGCAGCTCAGTGAATACAGCATATTAGAAGCTGTTAGAGACAGAGCAGAGGGAAGAGAAGGGAGAGAAGTAAAAAGGGGAGTGAAATGATTTGAGAGGAGTAATGGCAAGAAGGGAGGGGAGAGGGCTATAGAGAGATGAGAGCAGATTTAAAAAGAAACCACTGCGAGGAAAAAAAAGCAAGGCAGAGAGCACCATTGTAAAGAGTATGATGTGGTGGAGGCTAAAAAACATGTAAGGCATGCAAACATGTAGTACACAGCGGCGAAGGAGGGTTTGAGAGGCAACAGTAGGCAAAGAATATTAAAACAGGGACAAAGAGTTATCTAAAGGAAAAGAAAGAGTGGATGAAAAAGAAAACTGAGGGGAAAAAGGCAACAAATCCAGCTGGGTTCTGAGAGAAAATAGTACTTTAATGTAGCGCTGACACCAGGTAAAAGAAAGATCAATAATTCATTATACTGCTGCAGAAAACCCATAAAACAATGGTGTTCTTTTTCCTGAAAACGCAAATCAGCTGACTTCATTGTGTATTAACTTTTGTTTCTTGCTGTTGTTGCACATCGCAGTGGGGAAAAACAGCCCAAAAAATATAGAAAAACTCAACAGATAAAAGCCACATTTGAATATCGCATCAGGCCACCTACACCTTTTTTTTCCCCAACGCTGCACATGGAAGAAAAGAGATGCTGAGAGGAAGGAAAGCAAAAACAAAAAGGGAGGTAAGGAAAGCAGGTGGGAGATGGCAGACATTTATATACAAGGAGAAGGATAAAGGGAGTAAAAGGAGACGAGGCACAATATGGGAGGTGATATAAAAACGTCCAATTTCTCTGCTAGGTCAATGAATTGATGCAGACCTGGAAGCGCAGGGGAATGTTAATAGGGCTTCCTGGCCAGATGTTCATACTCAAGCCGTGACTGTAAAACTGACTCACAAAGCCATGTTTGAGCTGCTTTCCTCCATCTACCTTTCTCTCCTACATGCTTTTGTTTTTTCTCTCTCTTTCACAAGGCAGCCTTGTCACAGACAGAGGGGCAGGGCAGGGCTCTGACCTGGCTCAGGGCAGCCCCTGGCACGCTCCCCTCTGGGATAAAATGACTGCAAACCAAACCCTTATGTGAGCTGTCTGCAACAATCCGACACATCGCTGCTAAGGTTAGTAGATGTGACACCGCAGACGGAAAAGGCAGTCTCAACACAGGCCGTGATAAAAAGGGGGGAAAAGTTGGAAAGCGTTTGGCCGAGTGCTAACAATCCCCCCTTTATGTAAGCTAATCTAAACCTTTCTCATCCCTTTCAATATCACATGTGAATGGCACTCCAAACCAAAACAGATCAATGCTGCTAACTTGACACACATTAGCACCATAAAGGCAACAAGACTACTGAGACTAGCCCTGTCAGAAAGAATTATGGTGGAGAGAACACTAAGAGGAAGGAACAGAAGACATTTAAGAGTGGTGGAGGGGGAGGGAAAAAAAGAACATGGAGATGTGTCTTCTTACCTGTTTGTTGTACTTGTTGATAGTTTGACTGCTGTATTCAGAGCAGTGGTCAGATCCAAGGGATATGTTATCTCCGGTGCCAACAAAGGTGTTGGCAGGGGGCAGGTCCTGAACTGCCTGGTGCTTTTTTCCAGCTGTTGGCGACTGCGGGTGAAGCTGGACAGTCGGAAGCGGTGAACTGGACTTGTAGTGCCGGGCCAGATCTGGGCTTCCCGGCCCTCCGTTGACTGACCGGTAGCGGCCCATGCCGGGACTATCTGACAGCTTCTCGTTGACACCATCGTAGCGCTGCCCGTTAGGTTTGGAGGCTTCTACAGTGACGATGCTGCTGTAAAGTGGCTGTTTGGACTTCTGTTTCTTCTTATCTTTCTTGGGCTTCTTGGACTTGTCGTGCTGCTGTGGTGTGAAGAAGTCTTCGTGATCCTTCTTGCCGGCCTCATAGCCATTCTTGTTCTTGGGACGACAGTAACGGGCCATCACGACCACCAGAATAATGAGGATGACCGTCATGATGCCTGAAACTACGCCAATTACAATGCTCAGCCTCTGTTTGCTTAGATCGTAGTTGGGGTCGCCAGCGATGTTGGTGTTGAGAGATGTGCTCAAGCTCTTGGCCACCTGGGCATCCACAACTGTTGAGTTGGAAAGTGTCTCGTTGACATACACATGAACCAGTGTGGTGGTGCTCTGTGAAGGTTGCCCGCTGTCGTTCACTTGGACAACCAGTCTGTGGAGGCCATAGTGCTTCTGCTCCAACTTCCCCACCAGTGAAATGACCCCAGTGCCCCCATCAATCTCAAAAAGCTTGAAGGGGTTCCCCCCAATGATGCTGTAGTTCAAGTCTGCGTTGATGCCGGTGTCGGTATCGGTAGCTATGACGGTTCTGACTACTGTTCTGATGTTGCTGGAGGGGGGGAGGAGGGTGTAGGAGCTGTTTATTGGGAAAGTGACAGTTGGTGCATTGTCATTTTCATCCATGACAAAGAGCGAAACTGTGGCGGTGGCAGATCTGGGAGGGTCGCCGCCGTCCACGGCCTTTACACGGAACGTGTACGTTGTTTTCTGCTCTCTGTCAAAGGACAGGGTGGAGAAAATAGTCCCAGTGTCATTCTCAATGGAAAAGATGTCCCCCTCTTCCTCAATGAAAAGACTCATCTCTGCATTTTGGCCTTTATCTGCATCAATGACCGTGACCATGCCAACCGGGCTGTTTGGCTCAAGATTCTCCTTTACGTAGAAGGTGAACACATCCTGCATGAACTTTGGCTCGTTGTCATTCTTGTCCGCCACGAGGACAACCACTGTTGCAGAGCCCTGTAGAGTGTTTACACCCTTATCTTTGGCTATCACTTTGAATTCGTAGCGCTCTGTTTGCTCTCTATCCAGAATGGTGTTTACTCGGACGTCGCCACTGTCTGCATCGATAGAGAAAATCCCATTTACTGATGAGTCGAGGGAATAGGCTATTTCAGCATTCTTTCCACTATCTGCGTCAATGGCTGCTACTGTTGTCACCCTTTCACCGGGGGCATTGTTTTCTGGAAACGACACCTCGACTACATTCTGGCTGAAGATAGGAGGGTTGTCGTTGGTGTCACCCACTTTGACGATAAGAGAGTTATTACTCGCCAGACTAGGGCTTCCAGAGTCCACAGCAACGATGACCACATTGTATTCCTGTGTGGCCTCGTAGTCCAGTGGTGCAGACGTGTGGAGGAAATATTTCTTTTTATTCTGCTCTCCCTCCATCTCGCTGGCTGGTTTGAGCTGAAAGGGAACATCCCCCACTACTGTGCACGTCACAATGCCGTTCTCCCCCTGGTCGCGGTCTGACACCTGAACTAAGGCAATGGGTGTGTCCACCACCACGTCCTCTGCCACATTGGCTATGCCATCTTTTAAGAAAATGCGTCCAATTTTCCGTATCTCTATAGCTGGGACGTTGTCATTCTCATCCTTGATGTTTAACACCACAGTGGCCTTGTCCATTTTGGGCGGCTGGCCTCGGTCACGGGCCATTACTGTGAACCTCAGTTGGCTCACTTCTTCACGGTCAATGCGGTGCAACACACTCAGCCACCCTGTGCTCTCATCCAACCTCAGCAGCCTCCTCACTGACTCTGTGGCTGCCCCGAACACATACTCTATTTGACCATTAACCCCCACGTCTGCGTCGGCCGCCTTGAGCTGCAGTATGGGGGCACCAGGGGAGCTGTTTTCAGCCAGGTCAGCTTCATACACACTCTTCTCAAAGCGAGGGCTGTTGTCATTCACGTCAGTGATCATCACCCTGAGAATGGCCTGGGAGGAGCGAGGGGGATCTCCTCCATCCCGAACGCGCAGTGTGAGCTCATAGGAGTCTCTCTGTTCCCTATCGAGGGCCCCTTTAATGATGAGCTGAGGCTGCTTCTCTCCATCAGTGGTGTCAGCAACTTGCAGTTCAAAGACGCTGCTTCGGCTCGCGCCCTCCTCAAATCTCCTCTTCCCCGAGAATGAATCCCCAGAAGAGCCTAAGCGCCTCGAGTTCTCTCCATTGTCCTGGATGAGCTCATATCGCTCTATTCCATTTCTGCCAAAATCTCTGTCTGTGGCTGTGGGCAGCAGATAAAGGGTTCCAATGGGTCTGTTCTCCTCCACAGACAGTGTCAGGACAGGGGACGGGAAAGACGGGGTGTTGTCATTTATATCTAATATGATGACTTTTCCCTCAAAGAGGTCGACCCAGCTTTGGGCTGGTCCGATCACTGACACTTCAAAATCTATAAAACACTCGTTCTCATCAAATATCATTTGGCACTGCTGTAGTTTTTCACGATCGATGCGCCTCTCGTTGGTGGTCAGCTCACCTGTTATGTTGTCTATTTTGAAAAAATCAGAGCCTGATTCCAGCGTGAAAGTCACCTCGCCGGACCCGGCAACGATGCCCAGGTCTCCGGCTACGTTCCCTACTCTGACATCGGCTGGTCCCTCCTCAGCCAGACGGTACCGGAGCACTTGCTTGGCAGCGGGCTGATGAACGAGCTGCAGGATGAGCATGCAATAGTACAAATAGTCCACTGCACCAGTAGTCCTCATTGTTCTTACCTGGGGAGAAAAAATGTCCACTTAGATTTTAAAAACAAAAATGTCACAAAAATAATCACTGGGGGGAAAAATCGTTTTCATAAAGAGCAAAGCCCTCTGCTGCGGGATGCGTGAGACTTCATCCTCCGGACCACTTCCTACATCGCTCCTGCTGCAGTGCAAAGCAGCAAGTGCCCGAGCTCTGTGCCTGCTCTCTGCTTTTCCTCCTCGGCTCTGAACGTTAGTTTCCTTGTTTCAGTTCAAAAACGGCGTAATGATATCAAAAACTCACTGGAGGAACCTCCGTGCGCTCCCACTGATATGTCAATCTCATGCGCGTAAAAAGCCAAAAATGTTATAGTCCGAGCATCATATCAGAGGAAAGTGAATTCAGTCCATAAGCCGCCGTTTTACTCACAATCTGTTCTCTCTTTTTGGAAGGGTGAGGCTGCAATATTCCTCAATCCGACGATATGTCCACGTATGTCAGAGGATCATTTAAATGCCCGCGCAGTTTCCCGAAACTCATCCGACTGCGCGCAGCCTGTCAACTCTCCGATCTCGCGGATGTGAATTTGAGCAAATTACCTGTCCGGTTGCCTACTCTGCTCTCCCTTCTCTCCTCCAAGTCACTTGCAGCAGCCAGCAGGCAGAACAGTTCTTTCTCCTTTCGCAACTCCACGATGCAATGGTTGCATTAAGAAGTAAAATCAAATAAAACGCGGACAATTAAAAAAAATTATATCCGATACAGTTATTTAGTTTGGGTTGAATCCCTCAGTGTGTCCTGCACATTCAGGCTCGTTCCCTCACCTGCAGACGCGCCGCATGTGTTGGCAGCCCCTATCTGCAGCACTGTGAGAGGGATTCACAAATGATATTGCAGTCTCTCTCTCTCTCTCTCTCGCTCTCTCTCTCCCCACCCCCTCCCCGTTTCTCCCCCCCATCAGCGCGCACGTAAACAGGGTCGGACTTGGTCTGGATCACCGGGTCCAGACGCCAGCAGACAATATTTGACGAAAAATAAAATGGGAGGGGAGGGGAGGGGGGCAGAGTAGAGAGATGCCTTAATAATGGTCGTTTTTAATCGGTGTGTTCTCCAGACGTGGCTCGGCACTCTGTGCGCACAGTTGTAATGCTTCACATGTACCCTTCTGTGGGCGACGTGGCGAGATATCCGATGTAAAGAAATACTATTTTAATATGTTTTACATCTCTATAAGCATTGTGTAATAACGTTACTTCACGTCTGTGCAGTGTGGTGTGGGGATGTTGCCGCGAGAGATGAACGCTGTAATAAAAACGCAAATTCAAAGCGTAACTTTTACGCACTCCGACCAGCGCAAGTTATGCTTTTATTATGAGGTTGAAGTGTTGCAAATATCTGTCTTGCAAGACAGACGGGACGGTTCTGGCTGGCTGGGTGTCTGTGTGCGCAGTGCTGTGGTTTCCCTGTGGTTACTAATATGAATGCGTGTGGTCGCCAGCGGCTGTGCTCTCCGGCACAGCGGGGCTTGGTGTCTTCCGCCCTGAGTGCTGTTCAGTCCACTCAGCATCCAGGGATCCGCGACAGTGGTGGCTGTGAATTATTATTTGCGTAAAAGAGGGGAAGACAAAACAGAATTCTCTCCCGAGTGTCGGTCACTGCGCAAACCCAACTCCCTGTGTGAGATTAGTGTGCGCAGTGTGTGTCCTGTCGCAGCTGCTAATCCAAGAAGTACTTAGGATGGGTACAGTGTTGAGCAAACATTCATGTGATACTAGCGGCTACAATCATGCGTAAATCCTCTCCCCAGGGGCGCGCAGTGCAAGATGGGTTAGCTGGACGCATCTACAGCAAATGCGCATTTGCGCTGCTGTTAAGTGAAAAAAAAAATCATAAACTTGCGCTCCAATGCGCGTACAGTACGTGAGGACACCCTCTTCCAGCTTGGAGATGGATGTAACATAAGGACAGTGCGTCTGATAAGATACAGAGGATGAGTGAGTGAAGCAGTGAATGAAGGAGTGAGGGCAGAGTGGGATAGAGAGGAAAAGTGACAGCCAGTCTGAGCAGCTGCATCTCTCTCAGACGGCTGTCTGAATTCCAGCAGTGGTTTTATCCTTGCTTATGAGCGCCCTCTATCGTCACATTAAAACCAAACTCCCTCTGAGGACTCCATGCAGCAGAAAGAGGGTGCACACATACATGTTGTGCATGTGTTGCTGACTCCATTTTAATATATTGATTGATTAGTTTCCCTCTAAAGAAACTCTGCAGTGCCTAATAATAATAGGTTAGTAGTATACAATACTGACTGATAAAAGGGAGGTGACTCAGAAGCTGTGCATGAATGTAGTGAGGCAGTTTTAAATGTCACAAGTTAAACAGAATATTTCTGAACAGGGAGGTTGGTTATAACTTCCCTCAGAATGATGAATATGAGTATGTTATGTAATTTAAAAAGCATTAAATTATAATGTGATTAATAAGGTGGAAATGTAAATGCTAAAAACTGTGAGGTTAAAAATAAATCCAATTCAGATTGTAAGGCACAGATGCATGTCACTTTATTGATACTTGTGGATTGTCAGTGTGATTTTTACATTATTGTTTGGTTATTTTCCTCATATGACATAACAAGCTCATGTTTCACGTTTGCACCCATATCATATTTTGTCATAGTGGTTTAACTGTAACATAAAAACACAACCTTTATATCCTGTGTAGTTTTCTACCCATGGTACTGAGTAAAATAAATCAAACATTACCCATTAATCAATGATTTTTTTGTTTTTATATGTCAAAATGAAACACAGTAGTCTCTTATTGGAAATTTTAAATCAATCCTTAAGGCAATTACTAAATGGAAACATCTGGAAAGAACAGACTTACATGCAGCACACATAAGAGGAAATCACAATGAATCCACTGCATCAAACAGTAAACAACAACAAAACTGTGTTTGTCCCAAGGCCTTCAGAATAGTCACATACAAATGTGGAGCTGAGCTTGTAGGCGATTCTGAGGCAGTGTTTACTATCATAACCATGAAGATCAAGGCCCAAAAAAAATCATCACTGAAAATCATTATTGTTGCTGTGTGTGGCATCGATCTCGCTCTCGAGTGGATGAGTGGTCCAAAATGATGCTGGGAAAAGCACTCGACGCCGTTACGAAGACCTCATCGGCAAGAGCGATGTGTTTTGAGAATGAGATGTTAAAAAAGAGACTCCCACGCAATGACTGATAGCACACAATTAAAACAAGTCCTGATAAGAGATGAGTCATTATTCACTGTTTTTTTTTTTTTTGCCCCAAAAAGTGATTCTCTGAGTGAATCTTTTGCATTTTAATAATATAATACGAATATTTTGGAATGACTGAATGGCAAAATGGCTAAAGCTTGAAAATACACTAATTTAAGTTCGGTAGTTAATAAGATTTCTTGTTGATAAGTTTCATAACAAAGAAGCTAAAATGGGTTATGGCACTTAAGGGAACCATGTGGAGATTTTGTGTCCACACATAAGGTTTGCTGTATGTTTCTCACCAAAACACAATGGGCCTCATGTGGGAAGTAACATAAAAACACATCTCTGATTTTCACTCATATCCACGATCCATTCTTAGTTTGTTAGCACCAACTGATTTCTGGGATTCACCAATATTTGTTTTTCTTTAGGGCTGTTGAAATTAGCGTGTTAATGTGATTAAACAGCGTTAACATGTTAACTTACTCGATGGTAACTCTACTTGGACAAAGTTGCCAGAGACGTGCTGGCAGGTCATTGAGCAGAACTCCATTCAAAAAATCAAGAAAACTAACAACATAGTCATAACTAACACTCAAACATGCTGATAAAAGTAGATTAACCATTTTTTTTTAATCTGTCCAAGCCTCTTCTGTAATTCGGCAAAAAATAATCCACCGAAGAGCATTGCTAAAGTATTAATTTGTAATGTGAAATGGACGAAAAGGAAAAGAGAAAGAGACGTTCTTTTCATAAGCACAGCATTTATTAGAGCTTCTTTCTTTCTTATCTTTGCTCTTCTCTTCATCAAAAGAATATTTTAAGAGCTTTTAAGAGCTCTTTTAAGATAAGAAAAAAAAAGCAGTTCACAAATTGTTTGTCCAATACAAGGAAACAAGTTTTAACCTTAAGGACATGCACACTATATAATCACAATTTGATTATTACATGTTTTAGAGGAATTAAAACAATTAAAAATAAGGATAATTATTTATCCCAATTAAGGCTAAAACCCTCAGATGAGATTGCATGCGTTGAGCTTCTGAATGGCCTTCATACTGCTCTTCAATGCTGATTTTCCTGTAACACCAGTACTGACACTCTGGAAAATCACGTTTACTTTGGCTGGCAGCCGACTTCTAGGAGAAACTCTCGGTACCTGCATTTGTTAGGTGGCATCCCTCCAATTCTTGTGCACACGGCAAACACCTGCCCTGTATAGTGTTTAGGGGGCGTTACCTATGCCAACACTGCTTCACCGGATGCTCTCTAAACAGAAAAATTGAAGAGAATATCGCTGCTTGAGGCCCAATGAGTGTTCAGGTTACCATACAAGAATGTGTGTCACTGGTATACGCATGTTTACGCATAAATCATGGCCCCATTCATTGTTCCAAAGCACTACTGATGGTTGAAAAATCCACAGGACAACTTTAATAATGGCCAAATACAGTTTTGAGGTTTGTCACCTCATCAGCAAAACACCATGGTGCAAGAATCCGTTCCCTTCATTCTCTTCACACATACTGTAACAAAAGATGAGTCATATCACGTTCCTGATTGTAGAGTAGAAATCTAGCTCGGCCGCCAGAGTTTCGACTTGGTGATGGAGGAGTTTGTTTTTGGATGTTAGCTTAACTTGGATTGTTTTAACCAGGACATATTGCCTCTTAGGAAAACACTGGGAATAGCTAAGTGGTGTGGCGTGGCTTAGAGCAACTGTGGAGCAGAGGAAAAACAGCTTTCCTCTTCTTTTTTTTGACTGATGCTGCTCTTATATTTTGAATGCAGGTGATTTAGCCACTATTGAGCTCTTTTACACGTCTCATGTTGCTTTGAAAGCTCACATTCAAACCGTGTGATGGCAAAGTCCTCCTTTGTGACAGAAAAATCCTGCTAATTGGCATTCAGCTGTGACGGGGTTACCACAATGTTAGCAATTTTCCTGCAAGCCATCAGGTATTTTGGTCTATTTCTTGAAAAGATTTCAGATGACGTGACCAAAATTGAATGTGACTTTGAAAGGAAAACACAGATTTTGCATATTGTATGGAAACAAACAAAAAAATTATAGATAGAAGTGCATGAAAGCATGTTTTATATCAAACATACTTTACTGTTGGTATAACACAAGATGATGCTGATTCCCTTAGAGAGCTGGTCTGAGTTTTGCCATTGAAGTTGGACTGTATGGCAAGATGACTGCTTCGAAAGACTGAGAAATAGTTAGTTGAGAAAAGTATATCAGTAAGATAATAATCCTGTGACTCTGAAAAAGGTTAATAGTCATTAAAAATCTACAGTATGCATGGCAGCAACTGAGCTATAGATTCAGCATGCATAAATCTCCTTCATGGGCTTTAATTTTACAACATTTGCTTGTGCATTAACTGTTCTTTAGACATAATATTATTATACCATGTTAGCTGGATTACTCAGTTCTTCGGTCAGCACCTTTTGCTCGCTGTTGTTGCTTTGAATCGATTGCTTCATGGATCACAGGATTCACATCATCGCTGGTGTTGATCCACCAGGTGTTTGGGACTTGGAGGTGAATGGAGTCAGTTAATTACGACTTTGCACTCTGCACAGTTGTGTCTAGAAGGTAACCCACAAGTTGCGAGACTCTTGTGAGATGGTTGAGGTTGGGCATTGACCTTGGATGGGTCGTCAGCGAGTCTTTGCAGGTTCTGCAGGGTTACCTTGACTCACTCTGCAGCTGGAGCGAGGCTCTACTGCAAAGAATGTAAATGCAAAAAATGTCATATTTATATATTTTTAACAGCACACAATATTTATCTCCTTTAACACCAAACTTCACTCTTGTAGCTATTTGTAAAGTAAAAGTAGTGTAGCTGTTCCTGTCTGCAGTGAGCATGAAACAGCAGCAAGATATGTTAGAAAGCTTTGGACAATGTCTCTTGGTTCAGGCTGTTCTCATCCAATATTCATACAAATTACCATGAAAAGTATTGCACTATAATTTGTATATAACCCACATAATTTGGAGCCAGAGGTGTGATCACGTGACGTTTGATGCAGGCTGCTCTTTCTGTGAAAACATGGAGGACATTCCTTACATTCTCAGTGGAAAATGCAATATTTTAAGATGGCTTAGGAGTTTTTTTATTTCATAACCCATTTTAGCATTTTATTTCCATAACCCTAACCCTTTAACCCTATCTGTAACCCTAACCATTGCTAGAAATGTTGTCAAAGCGTTTTTCAATGCGTAAACTTTATTAAAATATTGCAATTTCCACTGAGAATGAAAGGAATATCTGCCATTTTTAAGGCTCAGGCTTCAGGATTGCACGCTGATCACTCATGTTGCCAGTCATTCGGAGAGATATGCACTGAAATCTGTGCCTAACTTTACGTATGATATCATACAAACCGTTTCATGAGACTACGTTGCTTGGTTGGACTAGATCCTTCACTTGCTACATAAACCACACACACTCTTATCAACATTCGGCCAACCCTCCCTGATGTTACAGGAGTCATCCTAACATGTCACATAGCACCTGCATGCATCCTCATGCATCTTTCCATGTGTGGGTGCAAGCATTGATTCACACTCCTGATGCATATGTGTAGGTTTTCCCTGCTACGCTGTGAGGAGGTGTTAGTCCCCAGCTGAGCCTGCGTTGATCCCCTCACTGTGTATTCTCTGACTGCATGCCCTTGGGACAGAAATACAACCATCCGTCAACAATGTGTTAAAAGTCAGCCGATGGCGGGCAGCCAGCCAGCCAGACCACTCTTAGGCAACTCTTTGTAGTGCTGCCCTAGCGGTAATATGTCACGGCATCCTCCGCTTTGAACGGCTACAGAGAAACATCAACAAGGAGTGACTCAACAGAGCAGAGAAGAAGCGTCCAGTAATGTGGTGGTGTAGCTCTGCAAGCCTTTTTTCTCTGCAACTCCCTCTGGCAACTTGCTATTTTGGGACTCTCGACGCCTTGTTCTGCCTTCTTCCCCCTGGGCTTTGCAAGAACTGTTGAAGGGATCACAATACACAATAGAATTGGTTCAGAAAGTTTCAATACCACCCAGCTCATTCAGGTAGACACGGGGGGTAAAATGGATAGGCACCATGATTTCAATATGAAAGAGAAATAGTATGTCTTCCTCGTTCACTTAGAAAAAAGTGCAATCCAGTGGGATTACATGAGTGATACTGACCTTAAGATGACACCATGAGTGATATCACTTGTTGGGTTGTGTGCCCATGGATGTATTCTGGATCTGGAGGGTTACTTTGGCTTCATCCACCCAAACATATACATCTGGGAAGTAGGGGTTTAGTTTCAGTCTTACTCAAACACGTGGTTTTGTTGTCTAAACCTAAAGAAGGTGTTTTGCTGTGTTCAAAACATGATGCTTCATTCAGTTGTACATACATAGAATGTGTTGCTTTTAATGACCCACAACTGTGAAGCTTAACAGGAATAACTCTCAGTTGATACTTAACTTTTTGAGTGCCATTGATGAGTTTTGCCATCAGAGTGTTTTTTTTCTGCAGTGGGTCACTGATTTCTGTGGTTTGTAGTCAGGACATAAAAAGTTAATATACGCCACAGAGATCAAAGCAGGAAGTGGAGCGCAAAATGGAGGAATTCTGGACAAGTGTGGTGATTTGGGTGAAATTGGCCTTTACTCTCCTCCAGACAAAACAAGAACAGAACAAGGTAAAAACAGTTTATTTCACGATGAAATAGCGCAACTCTTTTTTCATTTGAGCTACTCTGTGTTTTCAGAGACATGGAACAAAATATTCTGTGGTTCAAAAGGGGCAAAAATACTGGCACTCAAAGAGTTAATAATTCATGCAGACAATGTAATTTAGTTTAATAGTCTAGGTTAGTTGTAATGCTTTACTTTTTATTCTTGAACTGAGCACTTCCAACTACTGACCCCACATCACTTCCATCAGTACAAGGGCCATATACATTGTAGGCATTAGTCACCCCCGTCTCCAATCCCCACCCAGTGAGTCAGTCACCCAGTCACAACTTAATCACTGACACTAATGACTCAAGAGACACAACGCTTTTCAAAAGCCCCTCAAACTTCAAAAGGGGACCTCTCAAAGCACTCATTCAGAGGCCCCCCTTTTTCTGACGGGATGAGGGTTGCTGTGTCTGCCATGAATGGATTCATTTGGAGCGAACGCTGTCCGAGGCGACTTGTATTGTGATAATTCCAGTGTCAACACTGCGCACTCCTCCCCTCCACCCGTTGATCCTCAATGAGCTCGGCTCTTGTCGCGGAGAAAGAGCCTTGAAAATCTGTCACTTAAAAGGGAAGTTTGGCACAATAACCCTGCTAATTCCTCACCCAGCCACCCACCCGCCCTCCAGCCGGAGCGTGCAACACTGGCGGCATTATTAGGATCTGTTGAGGGAATAATAAGGATGAATTACTCCTCCCTTTCCTGTGGCCTAAAAATCGCAGAGCATACTAAATCTTGCCCCCGTGTCAATGGCTGCCTGTTATTTGCATGCATTAAAATGTCTCTTTTTTTAGTGACACTCATCTGCAGATGGTCCCTCTCTCTCTTTTGCATCCTCACTCAACTCCATTGGACATGTGGAAAACATTACGTGTGAAGGCTAGTCATTTCCAATGCATAGTTACTTCTTGACTGCTGTGTTTATATGCATGTGTGAGTGTGAGTGTGTTTGCCTGTCTGTCTGGTCTGCTGGCGTGTTTATCTGTTTATGAACAGCGTCGGAGTGTTTGTGTGCACTGTCCTACTGTTTCGGCAGAAAATAAGAAGACACCTGCTCGGCAATTCGGAGCTGGCTGTCAAAAACAGGAAAGAAAGTGTGGTGGTGGAGGGAGAGGGGAAAAAAAGAAAGCCCAGGCAGCCCCGAGATATATCTATTCTGGCTCCCCGCTTCCCTCAAGCTGCCGGTAGGAGACTTCAAAATGGCTCCACTCCCCGCCACAGAGTGGGCTCTGCCCTGTCAAAACGTCTTTGAATGGAAAATACAGACTGAAAAGTTTCCTCTCTTCCTTATTGTTTTTCTCCCTCACCCCCTCGTTCTCTCCCCCCCTACCCCCCACCCCTTCTGTCCATCCTTCATCGCACACAGAAAAGGGCATCTCATCCTCTCCAGTGGAGCTCTCATTGAATGCTGCCTTTGCTCTGAGAAAAATACTCTCCTTCTCTCTCTCTCCATCTCTTCCTCTCTCTCTCTCTCTCTAGCTGGAGCCTCGCCAGAGCTCTCTGTCTCGGTGAGGTATCTGCCAGTCACTCAGAAGCCCATTCTTCACTAAAACATGATGTCTATCTCCTGGGTCTCTGTCTCCAGAACAGCGCAGGTCTTGGTACCTTTTTCGTCAGGAGTGATTATGTCAGGCCGACAACCAAAACCGGAGCGAAAGAAATAAATCAGTCAATTAACAGGGAGCATTTGTTTGTGGAGATTTATTTTAGACTGAGATCACTGATTCTGTCAATACTTCTATTATTATTATTATTGTTATTATTACTACGTGGATAGTCTACTGACATCTAAGTTGACATGGCCAGAATGTCAGCTATTGGTTTTGAAACGAGCAGTGATACTCAAAACTGGAATAATTTATTGATCTGCCCGCTCGTATTAGTACTATTGAGCAGTGATGTTGGGCATGGCTTGGTTGGTTGAGGTAACAGCTCTGTGCAGACCAGTCCACACCAAACACAAACTAAATAAAAACAACAATAACAATAAAACATTTCTTGGAGCTTGCTTTGTGCTTGAGAGCATTGCCGTGTTGGAACAGAAAATAGCTTTTTCCATAAACTCCCACTTTCACTTTTCAGATGCAACGAGCTGAAACTTTTTCTCTGTACCAGGAGAACTACCAGGGGCGTCACTAGGTGTTAAGGACGAAGGACGAAAAAGGCACATTTTTGCCTCCCAAGAGGACACTTTATCATGTTTTAATCAGACAACATGGGAGCACTTCAGCACATTTTTGCCTCCCAAGAGGGCACTTTAGCACATGTTTTTGTCTCTGAAGAGGTCACTTTAGCACATTTTTTAGGTTAAGGTTATATGATTATTTATTTAAACTCATATTCTGGCCACTTTATATTGAATTTGTCAGCACTTATTGTAAAAAAAATAAATAAGTCAACACCAAATTATTTGGGGGCTCAAGAATATTTTCGGGGGGCTTCAGCCTCCCTTAAATAGGTCTAAAGAGGCCACTGAGAAATACGGTGACCAACAGAAAAATGTGAAAACGAGAATTACCTCTGGAGGCATGTTTGGTTTGTCTGTTCTGGGCTACTGTAGAAACATAGTGGCTGTGAAGACCAGTTCCATGACCAGACTCAATGTAAGGTCAATACTTCTAATCTAACCAATATACTGCTCTTTTAAACAACTTAGTGGGAGAAATGTTACTGTACATGTTTCCATGTGCTGTGACATTAAGATTTCCCTCAACTGGAAGTACACAAACGCTTTTGTGAATGTGGGGGGTCAGCATAATGTCATATACATGAAACAGGAGCAGAATAATGTTTCACCATACTATCATTACATGTGCAGCACATCCATCACTTAAGAAGCCAATCATCATTCATTTCATGGCAGGACACTTGAGAAATCTATCTGCTGAAACTCAGCCCCCAAGGCATCTTATATTTATGGTTAATCTAATACTTCTCCCATGACCATGCCTAAAATCCCCATTCTGCCTGTGCTTTTCCCATTATTTCAGGTGGCTTCATCACCTGTGGCCAGATGGAACCACCTAATGGCCATTTTCATTTGATAATTGGTTATCTTGACATTTCAAACTGGCTCCATAATTTGTTCGTCTCTATTGTGAGTGGCTCGTTAATTAGAGTGTGTCTGTCCTTAGCTCATCATTTCCGAAAAGGATTTGAGGTCATCGTCGAATTACATGGTTGGCATTCTTTGGACACATTCATTAAAAAATGGCAGTTTCGCCTAACCAGCCTAACATGAGAACTTTAGAAAATGGGATATCCCTCACCCTGCGGACGAACCATAGAGAGAATATGAATGTCAAAAGACCTGACGGATTCAAGCAGGATCCATTTGGATATTTGCTCATGTTGTGTGATGTAGTTTTCAGGACGGAGGGTGATATGTGCCCTGACAGTGGTGAGAAAAAGGCAGAGTTAACTCCGAGGCAGACCAAGTAAATGTCCTTGTGAAAGTCTTCAGATGAATGATGCCTCACACTAAGCCTTCAATCTCTCCACAATGCTCATCTCAGCAATAATTCATTCTGCATCCTCAGAAATGGAAAATATTGATTTTCAATGAATAACACCCCAAACCAGCATGCGGCCTAAGATTGCCAGTAAATTAAAAAAAAAAAAAAAAAAAAAAAAAAAAAATTGTGTGTCCTCCCCCCCTCAAAGAAACACATCTCATGCCTCCGCCTGAGGCGTGATGAAGCAGACGCGAGCGAGTCAACACCCAAACTACTTATTGTTATTACAACTAATTAGAAGATAAAGTCCTCATTGCCTTCGAGAGGCTCGAACTGACTGATAATAATTGCTGCGGTGTTCATATTCGCCGTTATTATTGCTGGTATGTGTTCGCAGAGGACACAGCTGTCAGCAACAAAGTTGCGGCATCGGGTTCGAAATGAAATTCTGGAAAGGTTGAATATTTATTTGGCATTGATATTCAGAGAGTCTGCTCAGTCGACAAGCTGTTTGTGTCATTCCCTCTGGCTCAAACAGATGAGTACCAGAAAACCATGCTTTTTAATATAATTATAGTGAAGTCATTTAAATCCTAATATCAACAATCACATATGTAATTGTATAGATTATTAATTTTTAGCCTCTTGTTTGCACTGCCTTTCTCTAAAAACCTCTGTAGAGCGCAGTAAAAACTCACAGTGCCATTGCACGTATTCAGCTCTGCATCTTGTAATGCGGCTGTATCAATGACAGTGATTTGCCAGGATTAATGTGATCAGCAGGACTGATCAATAGATTATCTGAGATTAATGTTTCGGTTCTTCTCAAATCACCTATTTCCATTGCAAATAGTATCAACTGCACTTTTCCAGAGTCCTCTCAAACCTTCACAACTATTTATCCTCATGCACACAGTGCTTGGTCAACATCAGAAAGAGGCTCCCGCTGCATGATACGAGGTCTTTGAAAATAGCAACAGGAATGATTTTTGGGATAAAAGGCTTCAGCTTTACTGATGTGATTAGAATTAAAAGTATAATGCCTTAAATCCCCTCCATGAGCTCTTTTGTTTCCAGGCACGCTGAGATGACAGGCGGATTAAAGAACGTTAATTTTTGTAGATCTGTGTGCATCAATTACAGCAGAGGCTACTATTATACCGTTTAGTATTTATACATTCATGAGAGAAAGTATTCAGCAGATGATGAAAGAGGCAAATCTGCTCTCTTCAGTGTTTGGCAGGCAGAATTCAGAAATCTGATCCTGTGTGCACTTATGGAAATTGGCATGCTTGAAGCTGAGGAATGCAGTTCGACTCACTGAGCTGGATTTTAATCAATTAGTGTGCGCTGTAAAAACGTTTTATGTAAGAAGTAATTATTTTATAAAAAAAAATAAAAAATAGTGTTACTGCAGCCAGCATTTTTATTCTTCCACCTGGTGGGCCTTTGCTTGAATCTCTCCAGAGCCACTTCCCTCGCTGTTCTCCGATGTAAACTTTATAATGGGCAGTGTGGGGGAGTGTGGGGGAGTGTGGGGGAATGTTAGGCCACATCCCAGCGGTGTCCACACTTTTCTGCTTCCACTGATCACTCTCGAAAAGTTTGCCACCCACACTGAAGCATCAGATCTATAGAATCTAAAGAATTCTTCCTCTACTTTCATTTTAACACAAAATGTTGAGTTGCAAACTTCACACTTGAGCCTATGGATACAGCAGTTAAATCCCCCAAAAAATCTCAATATACGCAATATTCAGTTCCTGATTACATTTTTCTTCTCTTAATTAAGTTGAATTAAAACAAGTTAATCTAACCTCTCATTATTAAGTCCTCTTAACTGATACAGTAGCAAAGAAGTCCGAAAAACAGTGTAGCTGAAAATACGTTTCCCAGTGGCGTCATTATACCTATTTTAGGGGAGCTGAAGCCCCCACAAAAATATTCTTGAGTTATATTTATTTATTTATTTTACAAAAAAGTGCTGACAAATTCAATATAAAGTGGCCAGAATATGAGTTATATAAATAATCACATAACAAACCTAAAAAATGTGCTAAAGTGCCCTCTTAGGAGGCAAAACACGCTGAAGTGCTCCTGTTTGGAAAAGCTGTTGTCTGGTTAAAACATAATAAAGTGCCCTTTTGAGAGGCAAAAATGGCTTTTTTTTTAAATGCCTTTTTTTTGTGTTCATTAGTTGCACGCTCCTTATTTGCTTCTGCCCTTAGCCCTTAGCCCCCGGGTGAGGCCAAATTAGCCTCACCCGGGGGCTAAGCCCCCTAGGCCCCCCTAGGCCTAAGCCCCCCCGTCCTTAAAACCTAGTGACGCCCCTGAGGTTTCCTATTGTGCCCCTCCAGTGACCTCTGCAGTGTGCTTGTCTCACTTGATCTTGCTTGAGCTTGATCACTTACTCCAAGTTCAAATAGAATGTGAATGACATGCTCCTTAACAATGGTCTACTCTGGGTTTCCTTCCGATACATGTCAGAGGTAGTTGGTAGTTGGTTGTAGGAGGTCGGTTGTTCATTGTGTGAGGTGAATGAAGGCGTTTGTAAGTAGTCCTGCGCTGTGTTAACGATGCCCTGTTTCCTTGAATCAGCCATAACCTGAAGTGCACACGATTGTCTCCTTGTTGTTTGTTCACATCCACTCGTAGCGCTGGGCTGCTGCACCCAGAACAGTTGGATATCACTGTTGGCTCTGGCTGTTGTGTCAAGAGAGCATAGAAGATGGTTCATAAGGGTTTCCCCACTCTTTAAGTGGGCCTTTTTTTTTACCGTAGCGTATCACAGTCTTTACCATCTTGATTGTGGTGACCTCTAAAACTGGAATATGTCTGCTTTATTTGGTGAAGATCAGTCGCCATCTGCTTCCAATGAGACCATCAGACCTCACTCTGCTGTATTTAAAAGGATGAACTTGTCACTATGTCTCATTTAATATGGTAATAATTTAGTACTCTAATTTAAACCATGATTCCTATTCCATACTTCTTTGTCACTTACATGGTAGTGACCATAACATGATGGAAATATCATGGTACTTTTCGATTTTTCACTGATGAGACCAAAGAATGGTGGAATCAGTCATGTGAAAGGCACTTCCACAACCTATTTATTTAACTCATTAAGTGTTTTTGATATAGGCAAAGGTCACCTCCAGCCTGCGTAAAATTCTTTTTGTGCGTAATTGAGGAAGTTTTTCTCACACTCTAACTTCCTGTAACTATACTATTATGTACATTAGTATATGAAGTGAACAGTCAGATCTATTTTGATAATTGTCTCATTTTTTAAGGTTTTCTTGCTTAAGAAGTGGACAATAAATCTCTGCCTCCAGCTTTTATGTCATTTAAAATGTCTCTTTTTCCTGAGTGTTCTAGTCCTGTTCTGATACCATTATATATGTGACACATGCTAAATTTAAATGTCAGAGGCAACACCCGTTTTGACCTGTATTAGGTGTAGTTGTTTTACAAACCTGAAAAAAAAAGCTTTGGTTGGTTTGTCACAACACGTCTTCCATGACTGAGGTCATCTAACTTATTTTCAAAAATCTCGATCTTTGTGGTCAAAAATAAATATAACGGTGAAAGGACATGTTTTAATATCTGTCTGTGTAACAAAGGAAAAGGTCTTTGTTATGCAGAATTTCCTGCAGAAACACCAGGCCGTGTCCTTTTAAATGCCTTCCCAGTTTACAGAATGATCTTTCCCCCTTCTCAGGCTGGGCAATTTCTCGCTTCATACCAGCTTGAATCACTCATCTCTTCCCTGGTTACCATATCACCCCTCTAGCCCTCAGACTGTCTCTTATCCGTCCCCTTTCCACTGGCTTTTGATGCACCCCTCCAGCCTCCACCGGCTTCCCCAGGAGTGCAATCTTCTGTCCACTGCTATTGATCACGCACACACAGTTTTGATTAGCACACTTGGCTGAATAATGGGAGCTTCACTGCATGATTGTTCTCCACCATCCTACTGTCTTGTTCCTCTATTGGCCAGGGAGTACTTCACTTCATTGGAGTCAGTGATTGGATGCACCCTGGACCCCCATCCTAGACCCCCCCTCCCCTCCTCTGTGGTAAAAGATCCAATAGTCTGATGCTTTCTTCACTTGACTGAGTGTTTTTGTGTTGGTTTTGTCACATGGAGCCAAGTTAAATGCAAGCTGCAATGTGCAACCAAGAAGCAGAATAGATCTAAACTGTAACACACAGATGAAAGAACTGATAGCAGGCACATTCACGGGAAAAAAGAAGTTCAATAAAGAATTTAGCAGGCGATTCAGTGAAGAAAAGCCCCCAAACAAAAGAACGGGCATGGGGGAGATGTGAGGTCGATATGGATGTTTAATCAAGAGGGACGTATCCGAGCTTTTCCTCATTTGCGCGGGTAAGAAGGAGACAAGGGCAAGCTGTTGGACGGCCATTGCGAGCTTAAGAATCAGCCACCCATTGGCCTATTCACTGGTCAGCCAATTAGGTCAAGGCTGTTAAGGTTTAATACCTACAGTTAAGGCTACTATTGTGTGCCCACTAATGCTATTTCAGGCTTTCACTCACTCTGGAAGCTTTCATTAAATCCAGAAGAATGCCAGGGCTATTCACACAGAGGCTCTGCATTTTGATATTTCCTTAACATTCAGACCTCCTCCTTCCCCACATATCCCTATCTTCATACTCAAAGACACATCAATCCTTCAAATAAAGTCACTTGTAAGAGCAAAGAAAGTCAAATTTCACGTTTGACTCTTTGGCTGTTTTTCATTTGACTTTTCAGATGTCTGGGCTGCAGTCAGGGTCAGGTTGCTCTCATCGTTTTAAAGTTTTACAAAAATTCACCCACTCGGGACGTTCATGCGAATCTCAGACTTTCTCTCTCAAAAGTCAGAGGAGGATTTGGCGTGTGATTTCAGTTTCATTTGAGAGGTTTCCACAAACATTTCACGGTCATCTGACTTGATGTTTCCGCTCCTTGTGCCGGACTGAGTCATTGTAAACAGTGGCCCCTATTGAGAGTGAAACTTATCAAACAGAAATACAAGGGGAGCGAGCACTGGCACATTCCTCCAGTCGTGTTCATTAGTTGCACGCTCGCTGTGATGCATGCTGGGGGGATGTTGGCTGGGCTTGGCCGACCACTCAAGCACTGAGCGCGCCAACAGATGTAGCATAGCCTCTCCAAACAGAGGGGATCTGACTCGCCCAAACTTGGCCAGGAGTCTGGGGAGTTGTTGATGGAGGCAGAGGAAGAGAGAGAAACAAAAAGAGAGGCAGGGAGGAAGGCTGTAAGATAAAGAGAGACGAGCAGAGCGTGGGGGGAGGTGTTTGTGGGAGAAGAGTTGTTCCCCAGAGGGATCACTCTTGGTGTCTCACTCCACTGGTCCTTCTAATGTGTGACGCTCAGGAGATTGACAGGCTGTGTAAAACTCAGCCCACAGGAGGAAACAACAACAACACAAGTCAGACACATGGAAATTGCAACTCGACCGGGGCTGTGGTGAGACTGCGGTGGGGGAGTTGGATGGACAGCAGCACCGGTTGATGTAACCTTTACCCATTCTGGGAAGGCTAGCTGAGCATGTGAGCGCCATCCTGCCTCGCGCTTCACGCTTGCACGGCAACAGGAGTCACTGCGTGAAGCAATTTTCCCACGAGGTCACAACCTCCCAAGTGTTCCCATGAGGAGACGCTGTTGTCAGAGGATGTCACATGATATTCTTCATAGTACAGGAAAACCATCTCCATCTCCCTTATGTAAAGGGTCAGTTCCTCCAAATTACCGAAAAACAAACATCTGGCTAACACTGACCTTTTATTTATGTGCACTGTCCCTGTTAAATGAACTAGCCATTAATAAAAATATGTAATAAAAGCACTCAGCCACTGTCTTGTTCATGGAACAAGAGAGATTTATGCTTTACCAGAAGTGTTTTCAGACACTTTGGGTTTGGCTTTGCTATTATACGTTGAATGTTTCACAACCCAAAATATGCTCAGACACAGTTATTGTCTGTGAAACAAAACTACTTGGTAAAGGTTTGAAAAAAGTTCATGGTTTGTGTTAAAATAATAGCTTGACAACATAACCATGTAAATAAAGTAAATTTGCTTTTGTTTTCACATGGTACACAGGCCTCATGTGTTCTGTGGATTATTCAGAATAATTAGGACATTGTGTTGTCTGCAATGTAATTTTTCAACAGTTTGGTCAGCACAAATGGATTACTTTCCCCTCCACTTTCTGCATGACTAGTTCCCTCTAAACAGTAAACAAGTGAATATATTTGTCTATATTTCGCTTAAACTGTTTTAAGATATCATTTATTAGCACATTAAAAAGGTTTACTTAGCTACACACTCGATAGTAATTTGAGAAAGAGTTGGCTTTCACACCCACATACTGTACACACAACACATTGTCCTCTTATGTCTTATTATCTTGTCCACAAAAACTGAGACCACAGAGAGAAAGCCTATTTTATAGGCCTATGTTTCCCCCACTCGTCGTTCACAAGATAAACCTCCATATCAAGATGTGCGATGCTCAACACCTTAAAAGTGAAAAATGCCGTAGACCTCTGCAATCCAACAGTCTCACATCCTCTCCATCATGTCCTTGACACATGAACATATAATTGACTGCAAAAAGGGGAGCTTTTCAGTCACATGTATCCCTCAGCTTGACCTTCAGCGATGATGGAGCGAAAACAGCCGAATGAAGATGAATGGCAGACACTGTGACACAGTGCTCCACTGCAGGTTTAATACGGCCATGGGCTAATCCTTATTTAGGAACCATCATCACCGCCATCATCACAGACATCCTCAAAGCTATTAATCAAGGTTGTGCAGGGAGCATTTATCACAGACAAGTAGAGATGTGTACACATAACATGCATTTTGCATGCACAGCTGGATATGCAAACAGCATAACAATAGGCACATAACTGGGTGTTTGTGCATTTTTTTTACAAATTCACTCTTTGGTTGATTTTTTTTTTAAAGCTGCAAGCAATTTGCTTAGCACATGGGTGGGTTCAAGGCAACAACAATATCATATTTATTGACTTTATTTTGCAGATATTTTCTCCTAGATTTGAAATTCAAAGGCTCTTTTTTGTTGTTATTTATTTCTGTAACTCACTGAGTTATGATGACCAGTGTAAATGTGTAATATATATACAGGTGCTTATGCTTTATATTCCTCTGTTTTATATTCAGATTCATGTTGGACCTCACACCAAATAATCAGTCTGCTGTGAATTTGCAGAGGACAGCCAGTTGCCTCGACTGGTGTTAGAAAGGTTAAAACCATATAAAATGTTAGCTGATTTGTTAACTTGTTGATATGGTTTTGATATGGTACTATGCGCATTGGCTCATAGTACCAACAGTTCCAAAGTGTGTGTGGTTTTGTGTGTGCACATGTGTTGAAAACATGTCTCTGTGTGTGCACATTTATATACTGTGTATATATATGTGCTAGCTGATGCTATAATGATGCCATATGGGAGCCATAACTCCATTAGCGCCTAAACAGTCTGGTAGACTTAGTAAGTCATTGCTACACACACACACACACACACACACAGAAATAGCTTCAAATGCACCATCAAACTGGTTGCCCATTAAGCATGGCAGTTAAAGGTTGATTTTAGGTGAAGGCGTGACCTGTGACCAAATTAGCGAAACATTCTCAAAATGTATCAACCCAGATGCTACTATAGTAAAACACATTAATAGACCATTTGAATTAAAATCTAATTATGCAGGTCTGCCATAACGTTACCTCAGTTCTAATGAAATGGAGGAGAATAAAATTAAATTTTGGAGTGACTTTTGAAAAAGAGCTTGTATGCATTTATGTAACCGTCCCAATTTCAAGGTCATAAAAATATGTTTTGTTTTGCAATCCAAAATGACTAACGAAATTAAAAAAAAATAAAAAAAAACAATCTGACACACAGCAGCAGTGGATTAGAGCTTTACAAAAGCACTTCTGTTTTCAGGTCTCTGCATGTTTCCTGTTGATCTACAAAAGAAATATGTACATTAAAAAATAGAGAGCAATGTGGATGATCTTGAGTCCTGAGAAGAAAAGGCACTGCCGAATGAAGCGACCAAACATAACTCCAAATACAACCGTCTTCATGGTCAGATATATCTGTGGTTTCTGTGAATCTACCCTTTTCCTCCTGTCAATGAAATGCAGCTTTCATGGCGGTTCACATATAGCTGTGTGAATGCATAATCTAAGCTACAGTTACATGCATGCTGTGTCAGGTTTATAAGCAGAATGTCAAATCGGTCGCCATCTGTGAACATGTGTCTAATCTAGACAGCTTCTCTGTGGGTCTCACACACACACACATGCATTCTGCTGCATTTTAATGTCTCATCACCACTTTGCCTCGCTGACAGTCATCTCACATGTGACACCCCCATGCTTGTGTTCCCGTACTGTATGTGTGACACGTCTCTCGTCAGGGATCGGCAGCTCGTTCCAATGTGACAGCGCCGCCTTCATATCCTGTGTGTATGCGGTGTCGGCGTGGTGACCACTCATGACACCCACACAGACAGTGACACATAAGCGCCATTGGGCCGCGTTTGTCACAAATAACTTGACTTTTTGGTGCCACATGACACACGCTGACCGGGCTTGTTGTCGAGTCGGATGGCAAATAAAGCATGCATCGTTTCATCATCACTTCTGTTGCTCAGAGAGAAAAAGAAAGCTGCAGAAAATTGAGTGTGTTTCTGTTTGTATTAGCGTGCTGTATTTGTTGATACATGATAGCACTGCATCATTCAGTTAAGCCTTGCCTGAACACTGGAGAGAAGGCCAATTACATAGCCTGGATTAAACTGCAAATCCCAGCTATAATGAGAACCAATCACAATGGCCACGGGGTATCCTAGCAACCGGCACTGCTCTGATGTTGTTTGGTCATGATACAGAACATTGTTGTTGTTGTTGTTGTTAATATTGTGATGGGAGCACAGATGTGAAAAAAATACATAAAGCGAGAAAGAGAAGTGGGAGAATATAAATATGTGCTGGGAGACAAAGAGAAGGCCAGAGAGGAAGATGAATATAGAGGAGGTATGAAAAAAGCAATAACAATACTGTGAAGTGGGTGAACTGACAGGCATGTGAAAAGGGATGAAGGGAAGATACACTGTGTGAGTAAGAGAGAGAAAAAACAGCAAGACGGACAGAAAAAAAGAGAGACAGTGGAGAAAACATTGAGCGCTCTTGAAGGAATTAGGCAGCTTATGGGGCATTATGTCAGTGTACATAGGATTTAGAGCATAAGTCTGGATTATGGCCTTTTGCTTTGATAGAAAATGCCACCTTATAAGCAATGGAGCTGTGTTTTGTTCTGCGGGCAGATATCAAAGAGGACGTCCTGCTGCTTCTTGGAATGCACGGTCAGAAGGTGGGCTCTCAATCCCTTTCACTAAAGAATTCAGATGAGATTTGTAATGCCGACCACTCTGTTCCTTTACTGTGTGGGGCCAAATGGACCACGGAAACAATGAGTAACCTAAAAGGAATACAGGCAAATATGTGGACCCACAGGAACACAGGGTGAGGTAGCTCACTTTGAAATGCATTCCATCGCTCTGTTTAGTTTCACTTCATTTTAGATTAGTCAAATTTGAGTTGTAAAGGGAGCGTGCAGATAAGAAAAAGTGAACAATTACAAAGTTGAGATATTTCAAATTTCCCTGTGTCACATTTCATTTGAATAACAAGATATGAACTATCTTGTGTTCTACTCTTCAGTATTCCTAGACGTAAAACTTTTTGCCTTTGTTTCTCCCTAGTTCTTTTCCAGTAGTTATCCAACGTATCCACACACAGTGATTTGTATGCTGTCCTATGAAAAGTTATTCCAATTCCAGCAACACATGGCAATTTACTAACACACATACAATCCTTTCAAAATAAACTTCCATCTTCACAGAAAATAACTTGGTTGGGTCGATGCAACAAAACTGCTTGGTTAAGTTTAGGCAACAAGACTGCTTAGTTAGGTTTATGCAACACAGCTGATTTGTTAGATGAATGCAACAAAACTGCTCAGTTAGGGTAATGCAACAAAACTGCTTGGTTAGGTCTATGCATTAATGTTGCTTAATTAGGTTTATGCAACAAACCACTTAGGTTCAAGTAAAAACTACTTAGCAGTGCAAACACAGGTGTGTTTTTTGACACACCCATCCACTCCAACCTGCTACCTCTGCAGTGTTTGTTACTCTTTATACTTCCTAATTTACCATAACATGGTTTAAATACAAAATTATTTTGTGGCATGTATACAAATTTCAAAGCATTATTTTGTATAGGTGTAACTATGAAAACTGCCTGAATTATCTGAAAGTGTGTTTTGTATTTAGATAACAAGGCTGCAGGTATAGACACCATATATTCTACAGGAAGACGCATCACAAACACTCAGGCATACAGTACACACATACACATGTATTGTCACACAGTAATGTTTGATCTCTATATATAGAAATCCATGCAAACCTACACACATGCACGCCCTAGAATTGCTGCTATCAACTGCATGTTTGTTGTCAGCTGCATGAAGGATATGGTATGATTGGCCTGAAATCCTACACAGTCCTCCTACACAGTAATGTGCTGTTTTGCAGCTCTTTCAGGTGCCTCAGTAAATAGGGCCATTGTGTGGAGTGCATTACCCAAAGGTTTTACTCTCATCTCTCCCCTGGCGGTTTGTGGCTTGTATCATATTGGCTTCTCTTTTCACTGTTGCAGTCAAAAGCATTATAGGGTTAGGGTTAGGAGGAGGCTTTATTTTATGTCAAAAGTGGAAGTTTCAGAACACTGTGAGACAGGAGTCATGTTTTATTTTAAAATAGCTCAACAGCTTCCTCCTAAAATAGCACAACAATTATAGAAATGCATGGCCAAAAACTAATTAAATGACCATACTGAAGATGAAGCAAAATGTTTGCCAACATGCTACGTATTTGCCAACAAATTCCCAAAGCGACCCATGCTTTTAGAGTGATTTCATACCCACCTGGACACTATTGGTTTCCATTTATTTCACTAAAGTGTTAAATCACCACACAGATATTTTCCTGGGATGGTATAGCCTACAATTATATACTATATGATGTTTTATTTGTGAGCAGAGACCAACTTCTCTTGGTGGTGCCTTCAAACAAACTTTGGCAAATATACATTTATGTGTTTCTTGTAACATGAGTGCTCAAAAGGACTGAATGGCTTCCTTCACTTCTGTCTCTGCCCCCATTGTCAAACTACAACCAGCTGGACTATAATTGAAATGCTACGCATTCGACGTCATCGTTAAGAGCCGCCTCCCCCGTCCCCCACCATTTGATGATTGGCCAGGATGGAAATCATCCTGAGAAATAGAGTACAAGGGGATCAAACCCAGACGTAATCTGTAGGGAAGTGATAATTGAGCGGAAGTTTATGGAGGGCTACAGCCAGGCTAATTCAAAAAGGACATTCAAAGATACCCTGCTTATACTAGTTATATATATGGAGCAATATTTTTCTGAAGGAATGCCTGGTTTGTGACAGCAAATCCAGAAATATGCTGCCACGTTTTGGTTATTCCACCAATGAACTGCTGGTTGCAAGAAACCAATGAGCCAGTAAATACATAAACAGTGCAGGCTTAGAGAACTTGAACAGTGACATATGATGACGTTTTAAGTCGCTATGGTAGCTATTCCAGAAGATACTGAGCAAGATTAGCATTCATTTTGAGTCATGTTTCTGGTGACCTAAAGAATATAGTTATGATATTCCCTGTTTTATCTCTAGTTTGGCCTCCTCCAGCTTTTGAGAAAAATATCTTCAGCAATCAAAAGCCCCATCATTGGCTCGTCACAGGCTTTGTCTGTCTAAAGTTTGGTTGTTGGCAGAATACCTACAATGACTTTTTACAGCTTCTCCACTAAAAAAAAAAATGTTGTTAGTGCTGCCTGTGAACCAAAACAGAACATTTGTGGGGCTGAAGACAAAACACAACTCAATGTCTGTATGTACCTCTAAGAAACCTGTGCTCTATTGTTAAAGGAGCACAAATATTTGGGGACTCTACTGGCAGAAATGGAACCAAATGGTCACACCAAACACTGTCTCCAAGTAGGCTCATTCATGTTTTCACAGTTTTATATTAGCCACCATAATTCTCCTACATGCTTGGTAAATGGGATAATTTTCACTTGGGTGCAATCTGCAACCACACTGCTAGCTACTACCAGATCCTACACACTGCACCTTTAAGATAAAATTTATTGACTATATCTGCTTAAATGTTTGAGGAGATAGCTAGATAGATAGACAGACAGATAAATAGATAGATAGATAGGTAGATAGATAGATGCATTTTTTTCATTGCTCTTGCACTGGTCTGATGATATTTCCAATATAGTCACTGTATATACTGCACTGTACACTATTTCCTCTCATCACAGTTCTATAATATATATAATATTTCCAAGGCACATGAACTTTATGGTCAGGCACAGCGAGGTGTCACCTTGCTCCCTTTTAATATCTAATCTCAGTCTGCCACTTTTGTATTTTTATCTCAGTCCTTTTGCCACTCAGAAAAGAGTAGGAGCAAGGAAGTCGAAAACTGTCTGAACTCCTCGGATGGAATGAAAGTTATAAGGGTGATGTTACCCTGAACAAGTCGCCCCATCATGGCATGACTCACATTTACACAACCCCTGAAGGCATATGAGCTCTGATGTCTCCTTCTCTGTGTTTCTGTCTCTGCCTCACTCTGTCTTTTCCGGCAATGCAACTCGATGTCAAATAGAGTCAGTGCCCACACCACAGGCCTGAGGGAACGGAGAGACAAGTCTGCCTTTCTGCAGTCTCTTCTCTTCATCTTTCCCCTTGACTTTCCCCCCTTCTTTTCCAATACAACGGGGAAAAAAATCCACATTTTGAGTAGTCATTTTAAAAATGTAATTCCTTTCCTGACATGAGAAACCTGCAAAAAAGGGAATGCATTGATCAAAAGGATTCTAGAAAAATATGTAATTAAATAATTTTTCTTCCATTTTGATTGGCATTCAGTCCAATGTATTCTCCAAATTTTACTTTGAAAGAACAAAAAAAATCCTGCAGGGTCCATCATTAGCACTTGTTTGTTTAATTATTACCGCAGCCCATTGCTGTGCATAAAATGTGCATTTCCGTCTATGTTGGTGAGACTATTTTTGGATATGATGAACAGAGATTGTTTAATCAATATGAATGGTTTCCACCAGCTGTCCTTGGATTTTTTTCCTTTTTTTTCGAGGAATCTGACAATGAAAGAGAGCACATCGGAGGGAAGTGTGTGTGTGTGTGTGTGTGTGTGTGTGGAGGGATTTGTTAGGAGACAATAAAGAATGGGAGTGGGAGGAGAAGGAGGGAAAAAATAGACGAGGGGACAATTAGGAACAGCAAGTGTTAGAAGCAGTCAAGACACAGATTGAGAGTACAGCGAAGGAGTGAGAAAGAAGAGTCCCTAGTGATTTATACGCTTATTATCTCTTGCACTTGTGGGTGTGAATGGAAGCTGTCATGCATACACCCTGGCAGGTCTCCTCTCCTTGTGTTTGAGGGGGGGACAGGGCCAGTCCCCGGGGCCCAAAGTTTGGCATTAGCATTCCACGCGGTAATGGGCCCCCATTTGCTGCTTGTCACCACAAGATATGTGGCTTCGTCCTCGCCAGAGTCCCTCCAGCTGAGCGGGGCCCTGTGTCCCTGTTGTGCTCAATGACCCCTCTCATTCCGACTGTCGATTCCCTCTCTCCTGGCCGCTCTCTTCTCTTCAAGAAGAAGAAGAAAAAACTACAACCACTGAAAAGGTTAATTTGGTTATTCTTCACCATGAATTAGGTATTTCTTTTTAAAATGAATAAAAGCTGAACGGCACCATGCAGCCGCTGAACCCCGGTCATCTCCGACCTAATCCCACACGGCCTGACAAGAGAGGGAGTTTTTTTTTCCCAGATTCACGCGGTCATATTAGGGTTCATGATAGAACAGATGCCGGTGTGTGTGCAGGCTAATGAGGTAGCAGAGTAAGGTTCAGAGTTCAGCCGCACTCTCCACCGTGGAGACCTGAGTTTGTTTGGAGCCGTGCCCTCAGCTCCGTATCGCCCTGAGCAGACGAGACAGAAGATCACTAAGGTCTTGGCTATTCCACAGCAGAGAATATTAATTGGAAATTGGTGAGGAAAAACTTTTTTTTCTGAAGCTGTGAAGCATTAGAGATGTAGGATTGGGTGTATATATTGGATGAAAATTCATCACATGTCACACGCATAAAACACTTTCCACATGCACCCCTTGCCTTGTCTCTAACCAAAGAAGGGATTAATTTCCATCCTTATAAACATGTTAAGATCACATTTATCGTTTAAAAAAAAAAATCCAATAAATGTCGGAGATCAATGACTCATCAATTTTGCATGGCTGATCATTAGTGTATGCTCTGTAATGGGCCGCCAGCTGTTCTGTGAAAGCCAGATCCCTCATAGGCAGAATCAGTGTATTCGCTGACATGTCGCCCTCATCTTGTTCAAATTAGAGCCCCTCTGTTCAAATATGTACAATGATGACATGCGCCATATGTCTCGACATGTTTTTCTGTAATCTATTTGCTTATGCGCAAGTCCTTGTTCACGCCTTGACACGTAACAAAAAGAGAAGGAAGACGGGGAAATCAAAGTTGCCTCGCAACATCGTAGAGTTTAAAGATTAGCCGCTGATTGATGCTTTGTGAAGGTGAGGTGAGCCACTTGTTGTCCTGAAAGCCTGACCAGGATCAGTCGATGCATAATGCCAGACGACAGCCAGCCTGGTGTTTATAGCGCAAGCCAAGAGGGATTATGGGTAGTGGGCTTTAATATCTGATTTTAATTAGCAGTTTAACACAGTGATCACGCCTCATTAGGGAGCTGGGGATGCTGAGGATGTGCGTGAGTATGCTGGAGAGCACCATGGAAGTGTGGAGAGGAGAATATAGCTGCTTGCATGGGAGAAGATTAAAAACTGTCACTGTGATGTTTTCAGCTTCCTCACCAATTAATCACATTGAAAGGTAGTGGGAAAACGTTACCAAATACGTCATAAACCTCACACTGTATATATGATGTTCTATAGCTCCGGTGTCCTCACATGGCTGCCAGGATTCATCTGTTTGTGTGGAATTCCCCTCAGCCTTATACCCTCGCATGCCACTTAGGGATTTACAGTGAGTGTATCAAATCTGTGAATAGTCCTCTCTAGTGCAGGATAAAAAGATTAAGGCATTTTAACCCCTAGGAACCCAGTGCCCCCTTAACACTCTTGTCATCCAGGAATTAGTCTGGCTCTTTCAATTGTGTCCATATCCTGGTGCTGATGGCGCAGCGAGGCGGCAGAACACTCGGCGAGGGCGGCAGGCTTGGCGCTGTACCAGAACGCTGCACGGCTGGGTGGAAACAGGACCCAGAGTCTCAGTAATGGTGTAATAGGAGAGGAGGAGGGGGTGTTTGAAAAGCTCCAGTGGTCAGCTGGTAACACACCACTGCTCTTTTTCTCTCTTCCCCCGGTGCTCCTTTTCTTCATCCTCGTCCCACTCCTCGACTCACTCCAAGTCCTCGCTCTCTCTTTCTGTCCCTGCCGCTGTCCCTGCTGTGCCAGCGGCTGTCTATATATGGCGAGATGCATTCAATCCACTTTCAATCCCCTGGGTTTAGTTCAGGGGCCATGCTCATTTTGTCAGAGGCAGTTTCAACCACCTCTCTAACCCCCTTGTATTGCTCTCTGCCTTTCTTCCTCACATCCCAGCAGTTTTGAAAGGGGAGCAAAATGCACTGTAGAAATCCCTGGAGATATCCTGCAGAATAACAAACAATCCTGAGCAGCAAGGCATTTATCATTTGCATAAAACAAATGTTAAATGCAAAAATCTCACTTTAATTCCTTTGTTTTTCTCGATTTGATAATTCAGAATTAATACCTAAATTCAAGCAAGATGTTCCTGAAAATCCCTTGTAATGCTACTCAAACAATACAAACAATTGGAAAGCTCCAGCTCTGCCCTGTGTTAAGGAGAAACATTAACATTAAAGTGTACTAGAAACAAGTAGGGAAAGTAAAAATGTTAATACTCTAAAGAGTCCATTAAGCCAGGGGATGCATGGGAATTAGGGCCAAGATTAGTACAGCATGTAGAGCAAATAGTGGTTCTGCGTCTCAACTCAAAGTAATGACTGGCGACCAGAGGATGAGATCTATCGCACCAGATGTTGCTCATCTCTCATAACATGTTTGTGTCACTCAGATTCTCTCCCTAATGCCTTCATTTGATACCCCACATATCCGTTGTTCTCCCTTTTTAAAGACCCTCTGGTGTCTTCCAGATATAGCCCTGCTCTATCATAATGATCATGTGGACGGTGTGATGGATGTCAGTCTACTTTGGTTTCACACAGACATTTGAGAGACTGAAATGAAAAGAGCCCTGTTTCTGCACATGCATTCCTCATTGTTTGTGATTGAAAATCAATTGAAATGGATTGGTGAGTAAATGCATATGCATTTCCCCACCCAATGGTACATTTTCAATGTGTCCTCATACAGTAGTCTTCTACCCCATTATCTTCAAAATAAACTTCTGTCATCTCAGGAAACAACTTTAAGCTTAACAGGTAAATAATCGTGGTATTCCACATTAATAGCTACAAGATGTATATGAAAGTATTGAACGTGTAAATAACAGGTAAATGACATCGTTAACTTGCTACTTGTTTTTAGGAAAAGACTGGCTTGTTTAAGATTAGGTGGTTAACTTACGGTTGGGTGCAAACAGCAACCTCCTGGGAAAATGGCTGGTGTTTTTTGACCCACTCATCTATCCTGACCTCCTCCCTATGCAGTGTTTATCACTCTTTATGCTTCCCAGTTCACAATGATTTTTGTGGGATACATATGGATTACAGTGCATTATTTTTCGTAGGTGTATGAGACCAGTCTGACACAGTATAGAATTTGGAAAAAAAGATGACCCTCATTGCCAAAATCCTATTTTATGACTCAAAGACAGAATGCCACACACTTTACTTGGTGAGTAAAGTTCCTCAAACCAAAGCATAAACAGCATTGTTTGGTCCACCCAACTCCCACTGCTGGCCTGGAGAGCTTAAGTCAAGAGGGTGCTGAGAATCTGGCTGTCTTTGCTGTGCCTCATTGAGCTTGCCTTTTAACACCACCATAATTAGTTTTTACCCAGCCTCCAGCCCTGGGCGTCTGGTTTTGTGGGCTGTGTCTCTCAAGGAATCGAACCTGTCTGGCAAACAGAAACAAACTGCCCTGTGCGACTCCCCTCGTTTGTCCGCCTCCCTACCAGATTGCTTATTGAACAGCGGGCGTGACAGCTTAAGGGCTGGAGGGGGTCAAAGAGGCAGCAGGCAGATTCACACCAAACACAATGTTTTAGGACACCTCTAATTTTTCCATCATTTAAGTTGTCCAGTAATTAATCTGCCTGTACATTTAATTAAAAAGAAAAGCTGAGGGTGTAATTGAAAGCAATGCCAGCCCTGCGAGTCGAGCCGGAGAACAATGTGAGTGGTAATGCATCTTGGCAGCGGGGATACATCACGTTAGTTAATCTGAAGTTGACCTCACAGCAACTCAGGGGAAAGAGAGACAACGGACTCTTTGCAGCTCCAAACCTCCTCCAAACAACACAGACCTGCATTTAACTCTGGAAATGAAGCTGCCATCCAACGGATATTCCCAAAATTCAAGGGCAAAACTAACTGACGGTATGATTATAATAATCTGTTGCTTATACATTACAAATATTCTACCAATGTGTCTAACAACACAAGCTAAAGATGACTCATCACTTGAGCAGATCATGCACTGTCCAGGTTCATAACAGGCCAAATGCACCCTGCTGCAAAAAACACTTCTCCGTCTACATTACTGTGCGCCCTCAGACAAAAATGAATAATGGAAGAAGGACCAAACCACGCAGTCAGCTCGATTGCTAATGGCACGTCACGCTTGATTTTGGCGTGCGGCCACACTCAGCCAAACAACATCTGTGACGTGCCTGTGCAAGGGAGGGGAAACAAAGCAATTTCAGAAGTCATTTGAGCCGAGTCAGTGATGGTCCAGTGACAACGTTTTGTGCTTCATGTTGTTAGAAAAGGGGGAAAAAAAAACCTGCAAGGCGAGTAAATGAGAGTGAAAAAAGACAAGTGGCAGGCAACACAAATAACACTGAGTTGATTTTACTGCATTGGTGAGCCAAGACTTGAGAGGTTTTTGGGTCACGCGGTGTGACGTAGACTGTGTCCGTCAGTTTTCACTACCTGTTCTAGTTTTGCATTTGACTAAATGGTATGCCTATAATTTGAAACAATATATGACATTGATTACACATTGCTATCATAATTCTAAATGAAGGAGCTCCCTTTGTCTCATTCATTACAGAACTACTTCATATACACACTTATATCTAAATACAAATGTGTTATAGAATCCATCCATCCATTTATTTATTTTTTTTTTTTTTACCTCTTATCCTCACATAGGGTCGCAGGGGGGCTGGAGCCTATCCCAGCTGTCTTCATCGCGTGGCGCTATAGCATTGTATTTGAAAATATAATTTAAAATCAGTTCAAATTGAGTGTAACACATGAGAAATGACAGAGTTACTGTAACACAAAATCTTGTATTTCAACTCCCAACTTTTAAGCTGTTTACAGTTTTAGCTTTCCCGGTTCCAGACCTCTGACTCACGACTCACATCTCTGTGCTTTGCTCAGTGATTCAGGTGTGATTCACGTACTGTAGGCCATAGAGGGCTCTTTCTACCAGTTGGATCAGCCCTGACTCCAAAAAGTTCCATTCCAATACAGCAAAACTGCATTGTGAATTAGATTTTGAAGGAAATGCATTTTGTTGTGTTTGCATTTGACCAGGAGGTTCATGATCCATTTGTGAATCATCAACAGGGGAAAAGTCAACATTCACATTTTGATTTTGTTATAAAGTGTGATGTTTGTTTTGTTTTATGTATTAAAGCTGTGAGTGTATCCAGGAGAAAATGTGTTGAAACGTAACCCATGAAAATTAGCAGTGGAATGGTTGCTGTTGATACTCTTACTTTGGCATATTTCCGGAATTGTCAAAAATGTATGCATATATTGCTGTTACTGCTGTGTTGGGGTTGCTTTGACTCATATGGCATTTTCAGTCCGACTGAGAAACATGCTGGTGCCTGTTTCTGCACGTAATCTCGGACCGACTGACGTGTTCACGCCCAAAATCAGAGCATTCAGGAACCGAAAAGCTGATTTCCAATGGGAACCAAGTAAAACTTGGTTTTTCTAGCCAACCGTGGCGACAAAGTAGACGTCCACAGGTCACACTTAAATAAAATAAACAAACAAAGAAAATGTGTGTGTGGAATATGGCGGCAGCTGATGTTGTAGCATAGCTTGGCGCAGATAAATAATGATTTGTATGAGTGCAAATGCTCTCTGGTAGTCAATGATGCGATCCATGATTGTTATTTTCTTTGATGTGACATCTGCTTTCGTATGGCCTTGTTTTTATTTGGTGGCAAATCAACCCATGAAGCATCATGGGTTCACTTAAATGGTATGAACATGGGTCGTTCACCGGTAAACATTTGGTTACCACTGCAACTGGAGCAGGCACCAGCACCGTTCTAGCCCGCTGGAAAACAGCAAGTGTGGACAAGTGACGAACTTGTTCCAAGCTGCGCTGAAAGTGAGAACTCGATAAATTAGCGCACAGAAAAAAAAATCAAACAAAACAACCTAGAGTATTCTAATGGCCCGGCAATTACTGTAACTCCCACATTCATACAAGCAGCCCCAGCACAAGCCATGAGTCATTAGGATCAATTTTAGAGGCCGAGCGTTTGCACAAAGGTGGGCTGAGGAATGAGGAATGAGGGGCATGGGGAGGGTTTGTTTACCTGCACTTCACTTGCTCATAGACAGTTACTCAGAAGGAAATGAAGGTAATTTCAAAGATGCAGTTTTCGTACAAGTGCAGTGAAACAAACAAATGTATAATAACATAATTGCATCGTCATTTGCCCATGCATGGCTTGGCTGGGACCTGGGTATTGAAAATGTGACTCAAAGGGCATGTGCCAAGCAATCTAATTGTTCAACTAATGACTTTGCTCATAGTTTGACATCCAGTGCCTCTTGTAGATGACTCTATCATGTGTTTGCTTAGCTGCTAGAACAGAAGGATCTCTGACACTTGTGTTTACTTTTGCACGTTTCTCTCTGCAGGGAAATATTGTGTCTTTATTTTCCATTTTTTAATCAAGTTGGCGATAAATGTAAATGCCAAATGTCTGCCTGTGCTACCACATAAAGCTTTTACGAGGTAGAGCCCCTTTCTCTGAAGGCTATATAGCAGCTCCGTGCTGACCGGCTGGTTATGGGGTGGCCTGAGGTTGGTAATGAATCTTGTTGTGAGATGGTGGCAAGCAATGGGAACTATATACAAGTGTTATGATTCTGAGTTAAGTTTCACAGGTGAGCTCTTAAAACCCATTTGTGGTCATCAGACATCACTGCTTAGGTCCAAATGTCACCTGTGATTCATTCTACAAGTGTAGAAACAGATAGAGTGGTCTGAAAGTGTCATGACAAAAGAGGTGAATGTCTCTGGTTAGCTTAGCTTAGCATTGGGTAGAAAGAGGTACCCTGTTATCTCTCGCGTTTATTTTCCTCGAAATATTGAAGTGCAAAAAAAGCAAACAGCAAGATTTACCAAGTGAAATATACAATAATGTGTGGGACAGTTCTTTTTTGGACAGACAGATAGCTTGCTGGATTCTTGTTGTCGCTAAAGTTGCCAGGCAACAAGTGGATTTTGCTACTTTCCAGGCAGGGTCACACATGCCACCGGCTGATGTCCATTCCATGCAAGCAAATCTTCAGATTTAGGCCAATAACTCGAACCTCTGCAGGCGATGTCTCGCACCTGCATCCACACATGAAAGCACATACGTTCATTTTCCAAAATTTCAAACATTTTCAAATGTTTGTTGCGATGCATAGGTGAAAATGCAAAGCTATAAGTATGATTTGGTAAATTGCATTAGTTTTTTTTTTTTTTAAATGAGAATTAGCCTGGTTATCTCCTATCCCTTGAAGACAAATATAAATCATAGATTGAAAACGTATGCCACAAATGGTAAGAATGTTGAAAACATCTTCCCAGACTGTATATTTTTGTAAGTGCACATTTACCCAATCAGGATCTGAAAACATATTGCTTCACTGATACAACCATTGTTGCTAAACTCGACCAACCCAAAGCTGACTGGTCTGTCTAGCTGGAAAACAAAACGGTGAATAGTGCCAGACGTGTTTCGCACTGTGATCGACCTGAAAGAGACATGTCTGGACTGCAAGACTGATGTTTATCACAGCAGGTTGGATGTGTCTGTGACACTGCCAGGGTTTATTACCCACCAACACCACTGGATAAAAAAAATGTATGAACTCATGATGCTACAAAGCTGCAATTTAGCAGAAGCTGTCCACCTAATTACATTAAAATTCCCTAATAATTTTTGGACTAATTTTCCATACTGCATCCCCTTGGCTCCTATAAAGGGATGGGGAAGCAATAAAAGGAGTAGAAGTTTCAGCATTTATGTCCTTGTTTCCTTCTCAGACTCTGTCTCTCTTTGTGTGGCGACATCAACATACTTGCCAACATTAGGCTTTGCAAAAGAATGAATGTTTCTGGCTCCCACCCTGATATAACCCCACAGAGATGAATAGAATAAATACAAGAATGCAAAAGTATAATTACATCCAATAAGTCTTGAATTCATAGTGCAGTCAGAGTAATATGTGAAGGAGACATCTTATCTAATCTGCCATCATCATTTCCTCGCTACTGATATTGCTTTCAACAAATCCATGTTGAACTAGCAGCTAACGCTAACTACCTCTCGTTTTTTCAACTTCAACACAGGAGGTGTCACTGATTTAGATTACGATGCATTCAAGCTCTATTTAAAAGGAGTATTGGACAATGGTAAATTTTAATGTTGTTGTGATGTGTTCAAATGTAATCTCGTAACATATAGTTTTTGAAACTTGAAACTAAACACTTCACAGGTTTTCATCGCAAAAATAGACACAAAGAGGGGATTATGACCTGTTTACATTGAACATATCTTTATTTATATGGAGAATCGTTGAACTTCACTGGGTATTGACCACTAAATTCAGTGTCAGTACAAGAATGCATTTGTGTTTCTAATTATGAGAGAGAGCATATGCTTAAATAGACTCATTCAGTGAGTATTTTGCAGCAATTTTTTATTTCCACTGTATTCCGTGGGGTTTGAGAGCCTTGTCGGGGTATGTGTTTGCTGAAAATGTGGTTTGATTTGGTAACATTTCAACATGTCACTCAGTCAACCCACCCACACGCGGTGGCACAGTGTGAAAGGATTATAATGGGTTGAGAAAAACCGGGGATTCCCACTGCTCTCCTAATGCAACCCCTCACACATCCCGACCTCCTGCGAGGAACCCCGGCCCGGCAGCACTTCTGGCCAGACAATACGCAGCGAGGCTGACCAGTTGCATGTATAAATCCACATTTTCCACACACTGCTAATTGTATTAGTTTTACAAGGGGAATAATCCATTAGCATATGATCTGTTCATTTCTGTAATTGAATATGATTTCTATAAATCCTTGAAACATGCCACAAGGGGTTCAAGATGGTTAGCACAACAGGGCCACTTAATTAGTAGAAAGGTGTCATCTGTTCCATGCTGCGCTCAAGGGGCATTATGTTCCACTCATCACATTAATGGAAACTTCAAAAACATATTGGGGCTGAATATTTTAGAAATAATAAAAGAAAAACCCAATGCTTTTCAAATGTTCTATTGCACTTTTCTATAGCACATCACAGGTTCATCTATAATTCATACAATCATCACTTTAAGCACCTTAGTTGTATTTTCATTTGCTATTTAAATATTCAACCTAAGAGTCCATTAGCTTTAATTTGTAATCTTGTTGGATGTCACAATAAAAGCATTAAAAGATCCTCCAAACTGTCTTTCGGTGAGAACGTTTGGCTAAGCTATCATGCTGTTTCATATTTTCTTACTGCATCCTCTGAGCTGCCTCTCTTAAAGCGGCTTAACGACTCTCGGGGCCATTTTCACACCCACACTTGCTGCTGTACCTAAATTCAGTTTGGGGAGTTTCAGGCAGTTAACTTACCTGAGGCTATTACAGCTATTTTTACTTGCCAAATGCTTTCCACAGCGAGACAGTCTCATCTCCAGTTTTTCCTGCTGCCTCGCTCCCCGGCGCTGCTATTTGATCAGGGCTTTGTCCGTCACATTTTATTGGTTTATACTGATGCAGTGGGAATGAATGAGGAAACAGGGCCTGTGAAAAGGTCAGGAGTCAAATGAGAAATATGAATATCTCCCTCCTCTGTTTGCTAGAATGATATTGCAAGATATTTGGAATGTTTTCTGAATAATTCATGGGTGACTGGTGACAGTCAAGCAGGCGGTCCACATGACAGTCAAATGTCTTTAGAATCCTCTTAAATGTCTTATTTTATATGGGACTATTAAGTGAAACAACTAAAATGTGGCTAAATTCATTTATAAGCCATGTTTTCTGTCATTTCATGTCACAGGGCACAGAACGGAGGCTTTTTTTTATCTTGACAGCATACTCTACATCAATAACAAAATTGATCCGTCTGCATCCTGCAGCACTTTTAGTGTATTCTTTTTTTTCTCCACTCAAGGAAATTAAACCCAAGAAAGCGTCTGCTCCCACACAACTCAGAGCATCTCTTTAGAGAGATAGAGAAAAAAAACTGTGATCCGAGGCAACCTGCTGGCTACATAAGCAGTTCGTGAATCTGGATTGAAACTTAGACGGCATGTGTTTAAAATATAAATAATAAAAAAAACAGCATGGTGGTTAAAGTGGATGTGTGATAGTTCGTAGAGTGGAGAGATTTGTCATTGATGTCATTTACAGTTTCTCCCTGTCTGTCTGCCTCGCTCGCTGCCCTTTTCTGCCGTTTATCTCCCCTCCTGAACCTTAGATTAGATAATCATCTCAGACACCCCCCTTCAGGACCTCCTAGACTGGATCTGTGCCTCTGTTTTCTAAATGAGACAAGACCACTTCGTCTGGCTCGGGTTGGGGATCTGATCGGGCCATAATTGAATTTGAAGGGTCAGTTCAAACGCTCGGCTCTTCCCCCTCGACAGCTACCATAACCTCTGGAGAAAGGAGCGAGAGGAATCTGCAGTTGAACTCCAGCGGGAGCAGGGAAAGATTAAATCGAGTTTGGAGTGCGGGGCCATTTACTGTACAGTACGTGTTCGGGTTGTATTTTGCTTTCACAAGGAAGACGATTATGTTAGATGCAATAGATAGTATGCATAATGGAGGGAAAAAAGTCTTCATGTAGAAGCTTCTGGCTGAGATTGCCTTAATGGTGTTGCCGGGGCGAAGCGTGTCAAATCAATTTCTCTGCCTTCGTTAAAGCAGAAGCCACCTGAGCATATTACCAGACATGCCCACGTACTTATCTTATCCCCTTTAAAGTCCAGGATGTGACCTCAGCGTTCACTTTGTGACCATCATCACAGACTGGTCAGGGGGCACCAGCGTATATCATCTGGGCAGAAGACTGTGCTCTTTATAAACCCACTGAATTGGATTTTTGGTGTGTTTTGCAACCATTACCAATTCAAGTCAGCGCTGTGCCTCTGGTGTCCTTGTTTCAGGACGCTTCACTGAGTAAGTCGATGTTTATCAAATGGAGTTTGTTTCCAGGTGTGTGAGCAGTCAGGTTTTCTAATTAAACATCCCTCCATTAGAACATAAAATGTTTGCATTACTGATTGGCATCAGCGGGTCTTCGAGTATCAGAATGTGGAGTTAATTCGGTTGGAGCTGGAATATATTTGTAAAAAAAAAAAAAAAAAAATCACAACAACACGAGACGTGCTCCTACTTTCATACTGAATGGCTTATATATGGTACCATTGTCTTGTGCCTCTCAAAAGCCTCCCCTCCTGCATTAATGGACACGTGCAACTTTAAAAGCATTTCAATCAATGAGGCAGAGCCCTCTAATGGGGCCTCCTTTCAGGAAGGGGAGCGGGAATATACGTTTTCATTACAAGGACCAGATTGCGGCGTTCACTCAGCGCACTCAGCCCTGTATTGAAATGAGAGGTGTGCTACGTGATTACCGGAGAGAGTAAAAAGCTTCTGAGATAGAAGATAGTTCACATAAGCCCCCCTCCACCCCCCTTCATCCTCACTTCTTTGATTCACCTTTTAATAGCAAAGGGAGGAAAGTGATAGAGGAAGTTGCTGCTGCTGATGGCATCCATGCCTGATAATGCGCTGATGATGTCAGACAACGCTTAGATCAAATCAATGATGATGATTCAGATATGCATTAGTTGAGATGTAAATTCCAAACTGGTAAAGCAGCAAATTGAACATCTGTCTCGTTTATTTCACACATTGCATACAGTATTTCTTCTGATTTACCATGGGAAAATGAATATGCATACCTTTGCAAAATGTTTGGACGTATTGTCGACAAACAGGACTAGTTGGATGACTGGAGCTGGAGGCTGACCTCTAGCCAGTCGTCCAGGTGACATTTTGAATTGAAAATGATGAATTCCTCGTGTCATATGTACAAATATTTGGAGTGCGGACTCTCACTCTCATCCTTTTTCCACTTTCTAGAAAGTGGCTTACGAAGTGTGTATTAATGACCACCACTTCTATACTTTCTTGTGTAACACCGAAATATCTCCATTAGGTATAATTATAAGTGGATGAAGTTTCAATTTCCCAACTTCCAGCAAATATGATTAATCAAACTAATTTGTGACACATTTAATAAACTTGATATTGCCTTTGGTAATGAATTGAAAAAAAATAATTACTCTTCCCTATTGTGGTGTGCAAATACAGAAATAATTTAATTAGGTCTGGGGACTCATCGCCAAGCCTATTGTTGCATAAGTCTGCAGGTTTGGTTGGTGTTCTTTGTGATGCAAATATAGCTGATCCTAGAGCAGCGCCGGTTCAAAATATGCCTACTTGGCCTCTACTGTTTCTGGAGAAGTGCTCCACCGGACACTGTGCTTCCTTGGATCTTGCTTGTAATTGGTTAACACTTGTATTTCTCAGTAGTGACCAATGCTGATGAACAGTTAGTTCATCTCAGTTTTGTCTTTCCTACTGTCCTCATCTCTTACCAGCTGACTACTACTTAAGTAGCTATTTCACAGCAGTGCCTTGATAACTGCAGAGGTGGAGATGGCAGAAATTTGCATTTGTCACAGCAGATGTGGAGTGATGTGTTCAAAACTCCCCCATGCATACAATACACGAGAGTTTGCACTTCTGATAGTTGAATCGCACTTCCAAATAGTTTGCAGCTATACTTCTTTAGATTTTGTCCATCTTCAACAATTGCAGGATAGCTTTCTAAAGCACAGAAATATGATAATCACACGCACATATTAATATATTTTACCTTCATGTAGTCTAGAAATCTAGACGCACCCTAGCGGCAAAAAATATTTTTGCCTAGCAGGATGGTCTGCTGGTGCACCATAGGAGCTATTTCTGGCTCCGACAAGGAGTCTGTTGGACCACTCACAATGCTCTGTCTGTGTAGGAAGTCGTTGGGGTGGGCGTAGCATGATGATGACAGGGCTGGTGTTGCTGGAGAGAGCAAAACAACCAAGATGGCTGTGGCAAACAGCGGTCATTTGAATCAGCTTTGTCATCGATTTTGAGAGTTAGACTTGGGCTTTTTTTGAAAGTTGAGCAGAAAGAAGCACTCAAGTTATCCGTTTTAAAGAAGGATGTATTTGCTGTTTTGCCGGCTACGGCAAAAGTCTAATATACCAGCTGGCTCCGCTGGTAGCGTCACATTGTCTGTCGCTCTGATTGGTCGTAACGCTGGCCTATTACGTGCAGAGGCAGTTTGAACGACAACGGATGGTCCCACCCACAGGCTTCAACTCTGCCTATGCACTGCCCCCAGACTCTATGTATGATGTCACAGTCTGGCTTGTCAAGCTAACCTTCATGTGCAAAGTGTACAAACTGGGATGTCTTTTCAATTGTCATGGCTTGTTTATACCATAACCCAGAACAGATAAACCAAACATGTGCTTTAAATTTGCTTTATACATAGTTATATATGTACTATTTGATTGACACATGGGAGAAGTGTCAGTTGGTTGCATTCTGTAACCTCACCACTAGATGTCATCTCATAAAACACACTTCACCTTTAATCAACATTCACATATCGGTCTGTTTTATACAGTGTATAAGCTGAAGAAGAAAAACAAACATGTTTTGACTCTACTTCCGCTATGTAGCATTTAATATCATTAGTATAATTATTATACCATATAATATTATATTATATTTATGTGTCTCTAAAGGTTGCCATAGTTACTTGCCAGCAGTCACTGTTCTTGTTCACTTAGTGTTTTATCTTCTGATAAAATGTAAATTAGAAAGCACATTGATTTTAAGTTACCTGTATGGAATTATTTATTAAAGCTACAGCACCTGAAATATGGCATTTCCTTCCTCCAAATGTCAAAAAGAAGAAATTCTCAAAACAATAATGTTATATTAGTGAATTGGGTGGATTTATCTGTTGTGCTGCTGAACCTTTTTTCATGAAATGACTCACGGTACACAGTCATCGCTGGGGGAGTCTATGGCGACTGCAAAAGTCATGCATTTGTGATCCGTCATCTATTTTACTGAACATACAGTACTGTCACGTACTGTCATTTTTGGAATGGCAAGTTATGTTTCCACTATTTGGCAGCAGGGAATTAATCTCACAGAAATTTTATTCTATGGACTAGGAGATTAGCAGTAGCAACGTGTGTGTGAGAAAGGGAGTGTGTGTCCACGAGTGAATGTAGTTGGTGTGTGTGTGGCTCTGCCTTATATCCACATTGGGATCACACACTTGACTTAAGACCAGTTGATTGGGGATGGCATGTGTAATTGAGGACAAAGTCCATGTTCCCCTTGATTTTGGGTCAGTGGTTAGGGTTAGGTTGAGGTTAGGGTTGGTTGTTGTAGTTAGGTTGAGGGGAAGTTTTCAGGAAATCAAGGTTTGTCTCCAAAAGGGGGGCAAAAATGCCTAAATACCCTAAAGGTGACTTAAACCAACGTGTGTGTGTGCTTGACTAAAACCTCCCAGTCTCACACAGAGCTCAGTAGGGGTTGTATTATGCCTCGCCAGCTCACTAGCACCCCCTACTGGTACGCCACTGCAGCCTCGTCGACAGGCCGATTTCACAGCTCTTCAGTCCTGCATGTGGACTCGTGTTTTGTGTGTTTTTTTTCATGTGTGTGTGGTAGAGGTGGATAGATGGGAGCTTGAAACCCAGCGGTAGAGCAGACAGGCTCACTGAGCTTCTTGTCCCATGTAAACCGTTTTCAGCTCCAGCCTGTCAGCACCAGTTCTCTCTCCTCTTCCTCTTCTACTCTTTTTGCGTTCCATTACCTGAATCAGTGGCTTTGTGTCAAAATACTGAATGGCGAATGTTTCACACACGCCCTGGCTACTGACAGATATACTATTACACATCATTCGGGGCATTTTAGCACATTGATCGAGTTGTTGAAGTCAATATTGGCCTGAGCTGTAAGTCACGTGAGTGCCGGTGTGTGTGTGTGTGTGTGTGTGTGTGTGTGTTGTGGTTAATGAGGGAGGGCCGGTGCACCGCCCAGGGGGCCCTTCCTGGAGCGCTACTCCAGCTCAGACAGCAGGATGATTAATGGAATGTAAATGTTGATGGATTATTGAACAGGGAAATGATAAAGTTGGCCAGAGCTCCTATAAAAACTAGACAGGGCACTTTGAGTCATGTGTGTGTGTGTGTGTGTGTGTCTGTGCGTGTGTGTGTGTGTGTTTTTATGTGCACAAGTATGTGAGAGTGTTTATGTGGGCAATCCTAATAGCATGAGGTTTAAAAGCCAAGACCCTTTAACCTGCTTTTACACAGCTAAACAGGCAACCCAAAGCAACACTGGTAAACCCAAATATAGAGTGAAATCAATGGAATTCTTAAGTGGGTCATCAATACTCTGAGAAACAGAAATTACACTGATATGACGTAATTATATCCCTGATTGGATAATCACATTTAATTACTGTGTTTTCTGTTTCTTTCTGCTCTCTGTGTTTTGTTGTAATTCACTTATAGACTCGTATCAAGTGTCAAAAAGCCAGAGTGAGTGGAAAACCTCTGCTCTTTGTCTTATTCAATAGCTCCACATTAAGTCAGCTCAAGTAATTAATTTCCAGCAGAAGGGAGGCACTCGTGGACTCAATGCTAAATGAGGAAAAATTATATGCCGGATAATACCCAGCCTTATGAATGGCTAGATGCTTCGGCTAATAAGGTGTATTTTTCTGTGGGAACTCAGTCAAGATGAAAACATATATCTTATAGCAATCAGTTTATATTGAGATGAATTAATTGTGATACCTTGTTTGATGGTTTGATGTATCTATGTGTCTGTCTACTGTCACAGTACAGCACAATGCTGGATATATTGACTGCATTGATAATTTATATTTAGATATGAGTCGACATTGATTCAACTTGAAGTGAAGTGACTTTTTCACCGTCGGAGAAAAGTTGAAATATACCACAAAATAAAGAAATAAACACAGCAAGATCCTATAACTTGTTTCCTTGACTTTGAATCTCACACTGCCCGTATCTCCACATCTTATCTCCTCTCGGATGCTTTAAAGTTCAGCTCAGCGGATTTGAATCAACAGACAAACTTCAGGGGAAGAAAGAGGATTAGTCGATTGTTGCCTTCGCCACACTCGAGCTGAATACAAGAAGCCCTGGTTGTCCCGGGCAGCCCAGCGTACTGTTTTTACTAGACCTCCCCTATAGGAACACACACTCCATAGCACATGAAGATCCTCTAAATGCCACTTGCATAACTCTTCAGTGGAGAATGACCTTTTATTTTTTACTCATACGACACACAGTCACAGACAAAGACTGAATAGTGTAATAAGTTTCATAGATCACATTTATTCACAGTAAACCATGATTCTGCCTTGTTGTGGAAAATTCTGCAGTTTTGATGCCTTAAAGTGTACTTTGTCTTTTTATAGCATTCAAAAATGAAGATTTAGTTTTAATGTAAAAATGTAATTTGGTAAAGAATAGCTGTCAGTGATAGAGTTCCCTTTGAATGTGGAGTTGAGAGATAAAACAGTTTGAAATGAAAAATTTGAAAGAAATAAATCAGTTGGAAACGCACTTATTTGCATTCCACCATCATACACAGTGTTGTCAGATATGTCCAAGACATTGTTGTCCAAGTACAAATGAAGACGCAGATGCACAAGAGGACGTCATTTTTTTTTCCACTGGTATAAAATATGTTGCTCAGCATGCAGGGCCACCCTCAAAAACATCCCCCCGCCAGCCGTGGCAGATGCACTCTCAGCCTGCCTGCCTGCATGTTGACAGGCTCTGGCTCTCCAGCTAACAAGCCAGTTGTGGAAAAGTGCAGTTACGGCGTGAAGGCCTCCCCAGTGCTGTGCCATTACCCAGCTCCCGGCAGGGTTGAGGGAGATCATCATTTTCACATAACAAACCGTAGATTATTATTCTGCAGACAGTTTCCTCAAGTGGAAAATTAGCTTCCGCCAAGCGAGCGTTTTGCCGCCCACATTCACCGGCAACAATTTACCACGCAAAAGAAAAACGCCGTAAATGAAACTAATCGCAGGAAAAGTGATCCCCACCTTCTGTTGGCAGAAGCCATCAACCAGCCCCGAGATGGCCCGCTTATAGCTCTGAGGGGAGGGGGGAGTCTGCAAAGAGGGGCAACAAATTGCTGTTTATGGTACGATTTACTAGTTTTTCCTTTTTTTTGTCCAATTCCAAATGATGGCACTCATTTCAGGAATGTCTTCTGTGATGCTTGGATTTAGCAGCCAGTGTTGCGTCTTAGTATTTGCTAATATGTTCACCAAACGTGTCGAATACAGTACCAAAACATAGACATCTCTGGTATCCTCATGAGGTAATGGGTATATTCAGTGTCTGTGTCAAATGCACTCAGTCATTTCCTTAAACTGTTCATAGACATGCAAAATTAACCTTGAGCTCCCATTGAGATGACTATGAGTGATCGATTGATTAGGCCTGGTCGTTCATTAGACACATCATTTCTTTTGACTAAATGATGGATGACGTGAGGGATGTGTCAGAGGTGTGTGGGACGTAAGCACAAAACATGACAGGTCAGGCAGTTCGCTGATACTTCAATGTCAAGAGATGGAGACTTATGCTGCTGTAAAACTGGACAATGCAATCAATAATAGCAGCTCAGAAAGTACAGACACAAAAACTTCTATGACTTATTACTCACCACAGGACAGGATAAAATAATAATAATGTGTGTATTATGTGTGGGTGGAAATATTTACATCAACAGTCACTTTAAGGCCCCTTATATCGATAAGATATTTGATGTTAGATGTTTTATTATGGAAACCCATGATCAAAAATGTTAGAAGAGAGATAATAGATTTAGTAATACTAACGAAAAATATTTTGCAAGAGACTTCCCCAAAATTATAACAACATAACAATAAAATCAAGAGAAGTATATTACCAGCCAAATGAAACCATGAAGTAAGATATATTTAATAAAATAAGTACACTAAAATAGAAAAATAATATTAAGCATGACACTGAGATAGTAATATTGGATATAATATTAAAAAACAATGGAAAAAAGTAATGATATTCTGTCATTGTGTTATCTAAGGATGGAATTACAGTGAAAATAAATTGTTCCCCTTTTTGCTGGGGACCTGTTGCTGGTTTGTACTATGAACGAAACCATAAGGTGTACATTTAGTCACATCTATGTCTGTCATTAGAGGAAAAACGCTTATTTCTGAGGTCACTATGAAAGCATATTAGTGAGGGCATGATCATCATTATGAAATTTCATCTTGACTTTTAAATCTGACCTAAACTGACACAAATTAGACAAAAGACCCCCATCTGATAAGCTCTGATAAGTTTCCCACTTGTGATTGGATTTTTGCTTTTTACAGATTCCAGAAAGTGTATGATCCCATGACCAAAATAGTGATAAAAGAGATAAAATAACACAGAACTTTATTAATACCAAAGTGTATAAAAAGTAATATTAAGACAGTGCCAAACAGAACTTTTAAAACCACTGGCTTCCACAGCAAAAGTACATAGCTAGATTTAGGCAACAAAGCTACTTGGTTAGGCTTTGGAAAAGATTATGGTTTGCATTTAAATAAGTATGTTTCTTACATAAAATAACACAGCTGGAATCCAGAAGTGATGTCACACCTTCCCTGAACAGTGTTCTTCTGAGTTAACGTCCTGTGTTTGTTTGACTGGAAGGCCCATGAAAGAATAGCTCTGTGCTACTCTGCTGTGCATGCTCTGCTGTCCATTAACGTCTCTTTGTGCAGAGAGAGCAGACCTTCATGTCACACTCAGCCTGGAATCTACAGTTGGCTCCATATCCCAGTTTATTGTACCACTGCACTCAAGGTATGATTTTTCCTTTCATTACTCACGATGAGTATATGATTACCTGACCTCTGTACAGTCCATAGATCTGTTTTTCGTCCTTTGTGCAGCTCACAACCAATTCAATTGTACATGGTGATTGCTTTCATTGATTCTTACATTCCTCATGTCCCACAAGTCCAACACGTATTCACCTCCTTCCCCTTCAAACACCTTACTGCTCTCTATTAATGTGACCTTTTTTTGCGAGGGTAGCCATGCTCTCTCCTGGGATTATGACCGATTTAAGACATTCACCACGGCGGGCTAACGCATCATCTATGTTAAATCTCTGGACGAGCCACGCACTAATTAATTGAATCATAGCGATACTTGGGTAGGGCCACAGGCTACAGATAGAGAGATTCAGGAACATGGATGGAGGAGGAGATGAAAGGTGGAGCGGGGGGAGCAACCTCATGGGGATTGTTGCTTGAGGCAACCTCTTTTTCAGGCAACAGATCTTCAGTGCATGTAATTAGACAGGGCGGGGCAGGGGTCTTGGCAGCATTTTTCATTTAACATGTTACTGATATGTCTCGCTGATGTATGTAAGAGAAGGAGAGAAGGCTCAAATTGAAGCTAGCGCCACTAAATTAAGATTTATTTAAGCGTGCAGATGGAATGAAATTCAAAGGGTGGACTGAGCGAGCTGGCACCAAGGGACCTGAAAGATGTGGAATGTATTAATATCTTGGTATGTGAGCATAACTTATGATGATGGACACTGGCTTTTAGCTACGCTGGCTATGGGTGGTGTCATGGCTTTTTACCTCGTTGTGGTTGACAACAGGAGGTGGAGGTGGAAGGGGGGGTGGAATGGCTCAGGCGTGGTCGAGCAGTTTGATAAATGATTGGTTTGTCTTGGCAGGATTATTTCATTCTTCTTGCAAATTGGATAGCATGCAGATATTAGGATGAATGCCATAAAGGCCTCAGGCGTAACAATGATGCCCAGTGATGTATGTTTGGAAGGAGCGTACAAAAAAATGGAGCAGGAGCCAGAGAGGAAGGATGACGATGGAAACGAGCGTGAGATACTGTACCTTCCCCACTGATGGAGGGTGCAGAAAATATGACACTCTACACCGGTGCAATGAAAGGAAGATGTGGAAGCACTTGCTGATAACAGCGTGAGTAATACACACGTTTTTCTATGCTGTTGGTATTCAGTTCATGAGGAAGAACAAGACGGAAGAAGCCTCACTCGTTTCCTTTTTTGCTTCCTTTTTTCCTCTTCGGCTATCCGTCATTGTGCAGATGATAGATGGAAATCTCAGACTGCTGTAAATTGAACATTGCGTCCAGCAGACCATTCATAACGCCTCCCTTCCCCGTTGCTATCATGGACATCATACAGCATACTGTGCTGCTGACAGACTGGGCTTTAATGGAATAGTTTTGAAACGCTCCACTGTTGACAATAGTGCTGTAGGAACACGGCGTTACACAAGTGAATGGCCGATAAACTGTCGTAATTTTCCAGATTTTAACATTTATTGCCAATTTTGGCACGAAAAGGTCGCCTCCACTGTATTCAAAATGAAAATAAACTATGTGTGTGTTGACCTTGATGGCTCAAGTGTTTATCTTTAGCTGCTTCTCTTAACGGCAAACTAAAAGCAGAATATCCCCACAAAGGATGGAGCAAAAAAAACTCTCCCATCTCAGCAGTCGCAGTCTTTCTCCCTGCCTTTCCTCTTTTCTCTCCCCTCCACTCTCTTCTTTATCTTTCTCTGGGTGATGTCTCCAGTTCAAAGCACACACTGCACACGGACGGGGACTTAATCTGCAGAGCATGCTACAAAGGCGACCTTGAGGGGTGGTTTGATTGAGGTGTTCAAAACCCAGGCGAAAAAGAGGATTGATAGAATCAAGCAAGTGAGATTAGTTCACATTCTGTACCATGCCCGCCCTGCTGACCTGGGGATAGTGTTGCAAATGAAGCACCAGGCACAAGTTTCAGAGAGTGAATGAGAATGATTAGAAGAAGAAGAAGAGAGTGAAGGTTGCGAGAGGGGGACAGGAGACAGCAAACTTGCTTTCTAACTTGTGTTCAAACTGAAGTATCATGCAGACGGTGAATATTGATGCCACAGTTTGACTCTTAATACTGTGCAAGTTTTTGACAAGTTCCACTTATCCTTAATGCTTCGGTTGTATACAAAATAAGTCATCATTCCTGAAGAGAAACAGATAAAAAATTTTGCAGCAACCTCAAGTTTTAGTTTGTTCAACTTCCTCTACTTAAGAGGACAAAAAACAATGCCCACTGGCTCCTCTCGCCTGGCTTATTTGATACTGATACTTACTCCTTGTGTTGTTACATAAATGCTTCTGTGTGTGTATTTGATCTTTTCATCTCCTCCTGTTCTTTAAAAAAAAAAAAAAAAGAAAGAAAGAAAAGAAGGGGGGAGTCGGGGACGCTCTCTGCACTACAGTCTCAGCTTCGTTCATCAGTTATGAGAGAGCCACGCAATTATTCCCCCTCTTCAGTCAGAAAAGTCAAACCTGCCAGTACCGGCACACAGATGAATGGCTGTTGTCTCCTTTGCCGGATTATTAGCTAGGCGATGTGTGTGTGTGTACACCCCCCATCCGCGACTCAATATGTTCCTCTTTGTGTTCCTCGTCAGGAAAACAAAATGCTGTCGGGTGGGAAGGGAAGAGGCAGAGTGCAAAGCCTGATGAGAGGCTTGATGATGACAAGCGTGAAGGATCTGATATAGGTGCCCCCTAGAAAGCTTCATTGCGAGCCGCTGATAAGACGGAGGAAAAGTAGCTTGCTACTTTATTCACCCCTCCGAGGTTGAGAAAGTAGAAAAACGGCCATGTCGTTTGTAACGATCAAGCAAATGTGATGAGTTTTATTAAAGGAATTCAACTGACACAAGCGCACATTTGTAATGACCGAATCGCTCCGTGCCGCAATATATCACTTATAAGGAAATATCTTCCTGTTATCCAGCCACAATGGTCTGTCAATACCATCTTACTGTCCATAATTGAATGGTTAGGTGTGTGCTTTGCCTCGTCCAATTTCCATTAGTAGTCTTTTACTCCGTATCCATGCTCCTTGGACCGTTAAGCGGTCAGCCAGGAGAAAGTCCAGGCCGGGTGGCCCCATTAATTTTGGTTACCGTCTTGTGTTATGGGCCTCACAATGTCCGTGACCGGCAATAAAGGCCAGGGGCCTCTTATTTAAGGAGGGAAAAGGTGGAAAGGGGAAGCGGAGCAAATGGGAAAGAAGGCTTAGCTCAGCTATACAGACACAGTCTCACATCATGGAGCTGCTGTCATCAAGAGGGGGCAAAAAAAAGAAATGTTTCAGTTCTCCAAGGATGTATTAGAGGCCATGTAGAGGTTGGGATAACAATGTGAAGACTCCCCTTATCCGTCTCCTTCATGAGAACAAGTGGCTGAAATGTGTCACTTTGTGTTGACTGCTCAGAGCAGCGCTGTCATGAGGAATTTACATGACCGCGCGTACACATGAATCCAACTTCTATCTGGAAGGCAACCTTGAAGATGATTTTGAGATGTTTCGGCCGATGTGCTCCTCGCCATCCGTCACGCTCCATCTCCAGCCCCGGCTGCGAGGCACCGTATCTCTCCATTCCTTTTATCCGCTACTCAGAAGATGAATCACAGCAACGATCATGCCGCATGTGCGCAAATGATGGCAGAACACAAAATTGACAGACACACTCAGACTCTTCTTCTTTTTCTGCTGCTCTTCCTCCCTCCCTCCTCCTTGTTCGTTGGAAACGTGCAGCAATTCCAAATCCGATTGTCACATCAGTTTCTGCCGGTCAAGGGAAAAAAGAGGGAAGAAAAGCAATGAAAATGATGATTTCTTCCCTCCTCAAGTCGGGGCCTGTCGTATGCAATCTACTCCGACACTCCACCTCATCAGCTCCTCTATTTAACAATTTTGTGCACAGAGGACATTAAAAAAAACCTGCAAACTGGTGAGAATATGGTGGCAGGTGCCTATTCAAACACTGAATATTAATGTTGGAGGGAGGCGAGGCCGAGGCGCACACACAATCATTATCCTCTGCACTTAAAAGCACATAGGCATTAATTGTCATGCAATTTTCATATTTTGCCAATCTGTTTGTGCCACCCTGCTCATTCCTCACACTAAATGCTTGTGACATGTTGCCCATGTATGGAATGTAAAGATATGCAGATATCCATGCAGAGGGATGTCTGTAAGGATCACAGGGAGCGACGGCGCAAAATGAAAACGCACAAAGGGGAGGCATGACTCATCTGATGGCTGCAGACGCACAACGTCTCACTTTTCTCAATCTGTAGATCATATTTGATTGCGTCTGCAGTGTCTTGAAGGGACTTTAAATAGACGCGTTCGGCGCCGGGTCAGCGATCAGAAGGACGAGAACGCTTCTGAGATGTGGCGTTGACTGCATTGGCTTCTCAGAGTGGAGGAGCTGGAGAGATGAAAAGAAAAGACAATATCACATGAGCTCATAAGCAGATACTGTGACCACACTGTGCGTTGATGTGAAATTCTAATATCAGAATACTATTCAATCAATGGGAGGTGCTGCTATCTTTCCTTGTTTTTATCCCTTGTACATCCATCCATCCATCCATCTATCTATCTATCTATCTATCTATCTTCTACCGCTTATCCTCATAGGGTCAAGGGCGGGCTGGAGCCTATTCCAGCTGTCTTAAGGCAGAAGGCAGGGTACACCATGGACAAGTCTCCAGTTCATCACAGGACACATAGAGACAGACAACCACTCACACTCACATTCACACCTATGGTCAATTTAAATTATCCAGTTAACATAATCCCCATGCATGTTTTTGGATGGTGGGAGGAAGCTGGAGTACCAGAGAGAACCCACACAGACACGGGGAGAACATGCAAACTCCACACAGAAAAACCCCGGGCCGGGAAACGAACCCGGTACCTTCTTGCTGTGAGGCGACAGTGCTAACCACTACACCACTGTGCCACCCCTTTTTATGTCTTATTGTTCTTATTTCCCTCTTTTGTTTACGTTTGCGTTCTTCCAAAGATGGCGCTGACACGGCGATGTGACATCACGTTCACATTTTCTACAGAGGAGCAGACATCCCAAAAACTCAATCATGTAATATTTGTAATATTTTATGAACAATTGCACCATTTCATCTGTAAATAAAAAAATGTCTGTAATCTATCTAGTTTCTATCCACGAAAAGCATCTGAAACATCTCTAAAATGACACCGGTGTGTTTGCATGGTGCTCCAGTGTTTGATGATTCAAAAATGGCCCACTGAGTGGGCTTTTGCCTCATTTTCAGCAAGAGTGTGCTGGTATCCCAGGTCATTAGGATGAATGAGCAATGCACAGTTGCACCGTGGGTGAAAGGCCTCTCGTTAGTGATTGAGATGGAGGTGCTGCTGAGGCGGTAGGCGTCAACCACAACCAGCCAGATGATACACAGCGTGTACACAGTGTGTACAACATCCAAGAAAAAGGCTGGAACATGAGATCTGAGCCAAATAATACTGAATAAATGCAGGACATAAGCTCAGGTTTGATGTTTCGTTGATCATACAATGGGATGATGTCTATCAATGAACACCTGCCATCTCCAAGGCTCATGTAATCGTTTGTTTTACTGGTTTCTCTCATCTTTGGAATAATAAGTGTTAAAAAAAGACAGATCTCTTTCCCAGATATATACATTGCTAAAACAAAGCCACTTTGTTCACACCTGTGAAGTGTCAAATTACGCCGAACAGATCTCCACAATGTCACAGCCCAATATTCACCTTGTTCCTAATGAGCACTTGCAGACATTGTTGCTGTCATTTTTCAAATGCAAATTACCTGCTTTGAGGCTCAGAGGTACGCAATTCAGCTCTAACTGTCATCTTGAAAGGCAGGACACGATGTACATTCACCGAATCAGGTTCAGTCATTTGGCTTCACTGCAATTTATTTGTGTTTGACAGTGAGAGCAAAAAAAGTTACTTTTTAGCTGGAGGTTTAAAAAGTTAATCGAGAAGATAAGAGCTATTATAAATAAATAGATATTTTTTAGTCCCAGTGTTTCAGGAAAAAACATATCCAGTCACTTGATGTCTTTTCATTAGTTGTCCTACTATCGTCCAGTAGCATGTGTCATTGTCTCAAGTAGAACTTGATTAGGTTTAGTCAACTTTGTTGAGGTTGAGGAACAGGTTGTAATATTGGTTGAAATAACTGCGAAAGTGGCGTCACTTAAGAATGGAAGTTCCGTCACAAATAACACTGATATTAACAGTTCCCTCCTGCTGAAAGTGCTTCTTTTCACGCACTGATTATGTTGATAAATGCTGCTTTTATTTGGGGGATATATGAATTTTGCATCACTTGGTGTGGATAATTGATTTTGACAGTTCTTTGTACCCCTCTTCAATTTGCACTCATGTTATTAAGGTTTTGTTCATAATTGGTTCCAAATATTAGTAAAGTGAATCTGTGAATGGTGGAGCAAAATGAATATATATTGTGTATGCATGGCCAATTAAACTTAGAAAATGTAACATTGTGTAATAACAATGCTTTATGATGATTTGTGTTTGTCACCTCAGTCAAATGCAGACTTGTGGCAAAGGGAAGAGCATTATTATTGTTATCTGACCCTAAACAATCAGCTAATTTCACTTAAACGCAAACGTAATACCAAAACATTAAGCTGGAAACAAACAGCATACAGTGGAAGACTATTTTGTGTTAAATGCTAAAACTGTGCCACGGTGTGTGTCACTGCCACTATGCACGGCTACCTAAGTGAATTAATATCATCTGTCACCACGACTACCTACATGCTCCCCTTGGTCCCCACCCACCCGAGGAAGAGTAGCAGCTCCCCAGGCGAACTCATTCCCTCCTTTCCACTCTTCAACTTCATCTGTCACAGATACTGTAGCGTCACCCTCCTGCCTCCACCACCTGATGCACACACACACACGCACACGCACACACACAGATTCACACAATGGCTGTCTAAATGGCAAACCAGCGCCTATTTAATCTGTCACAGTTCTGAGCACCCACACCTTCCTGACTCTTTGACAAGCGTGGCAATATCAAACCGCATTCCCGTCGAGGAGGAAAAATAACTTTCCTAAACTAGCCCAGCACGGGTACAAAGAGAGGGAGATTAATCAGTTAAAGAAAGGGGGTTAGGAAGAGAAATGGATATCACAAACCTTTGACAAGTTCATAAATCTGAAATACAGATGGGGAGTGTGTCGCGGCTGAGATGCCATTCAGATTTCTCTTCTTGGCTGACATGGACCAACTCTTTTTGGAAAGCAGCTTTATTTCACTCAATGTAATTACTTTTCTAAACGGAATCAAATATGAACTTTCACTGATCCGTCTGTTGATTCACAGTGGAAACTAGGTGATAATTGATTGTGATGTGTTTTCTGTGGTTAGTTTGCGACAAGTTTTTTTTGCAGGTTCAAATAAAAGTCATGAGAAACATGTTTCCTCTCCCCTGCTGGCTCACCTGTCAGTCAAACTTGCATAACATCCCATATCTGCATGAAGCATGGAAGCTAAGGAAGCCTTCCTGTGATGCTAACATAACATTTACATGAAAAACATTAATAATACATTTTCAAAATCACTTTGACATGATTTGTGGTCCTAAAAAACATTCTGTTAACTTTCTGTGTACATATGTCCAAAGAATGCTCCTAAAACCTGACGACTATCTGCACATCTTAATTTCAGATGAAGGCCTAACTCAGAATATCTCAGCAGAATACAGTAATGTGTATGACTGTAACATGATTCTGGAGTTTTCCTAGTGCTCTGCTATGTACCACAGCCTGGATCTCTCCCTTACACTCATTACTCTTTGTGCATACCTCTCCAATTTACTGTGTGAATTCAATATCTCTTGTCACAGCTGGAAAGCAGCGGCATGCATAGGCTACAGCTAATGGGCTGCGGAGAATCAGTGTAGCATGCTGGCAACATAAGTAGGGGAAAATGTCAACCTGTATTCTGTGAAAAGTTTTGTTTTTACAAACAGAATACCTATGGAAACATTACCTGATTGTATTTTATTGCAGACAGCAGGTATTAAGGGTATTTTTTTTTATTACAATTCTTAATAATTCCTCGTGCTTTATAGTCAGCATTTGTAGTTCCCTAAAATGACACCAGTTGGATTTTGGAATTACTTTGATGTGATTATTCTGTTTGAAGCTCTGCTGCCGCTGTGTTTGCAGCTGGCTGCTTTTCAACAGTCACGCCTTTAGATAGAGCTATTATTTAACAAATCCAACCCGCTACAAGTTAATGGGCTGAGATGGATAACAGTGTAGCAGGTAAATTAATTGGAAGAGAGTTTTTTTTTTGTTTTTCAGAGAGAAGCACAGTTTGGGTAAAAGCCAGCAAGAAACAGTTCAAGATATTCTCACCGTGAGCACAGGCGCTCAACAGAACAGTAAATATGGAATCAATTAATAGTGACGCTGTTAAGTTACTGGTATTGATTCAGAATTCATATTAGTGTTTAACCCTATTGTTGTTGTTGTTGTTCTGGACGGTACAGTGCCGCTCGTTTCCTACATTCTCGCACTAACTGTTCTGAGCAAATGAATTATTCTGAGACTGTCTCACACATCCAGATTATCGATCCGTCCGCCCGTCTTAAAGCGCTTATCCTGTTTAGGGTCACAGGAAGTTGGACCCTATTGCAACTGTTCACACCTACAGGCTATTTTGAGTTTTCTGCTTCGCTTCAGCGCCACATCTTTGGACTGAGGGAGGAAGCGTGAAAGCCATGCAGACATGAGGAGAACATGACATGACGAAAGGCTGGTGGATTGGTCATCTAAACTAATTCTTAATGTGAATCCCTATTGGTTTCTTTATTCTTCTATAAGATTCAAGGGTCTTTATTGTCATTATGCAAGCAAATGAAATTTTGTCTCTCGCCTTAAAGGCACATAAATAAAATGTAAATATAAAATCAGTATAAACAGAGGAGATGTAATATTTGCAGCAGAAATGTGTGGAAAATAACATTTTCATAACATAACATATCATAACATTTGATGATCTTGGGTTTTGGGAACACTTTATATTTTTTTATACTATTTTTTTTATTTATATTTTATAGAGCAAACAGCTAGACAATTACATAATTTAAAAAAAATAATCAGTAATAATCCATTCACTGCTGCCCTATCCCTTTTTTGTTTCAGTGATTACTTTTGTATTCACTGTAAGAACACAGAACAAATACTTTCCCAAAATGCAACAGCTCCTAATAGGCTGAATTGACAATACATAAATAAAAGAAAATAAAAATTTACTCCATTATAACAAACATTTTAATTTCAAGCATCTGGAACTGCAGTCCAAAATTCAGCCTGCATTGTCTGAGATTTTGTCACTTGTCAATAAAAATCTGACGCTTTGAGTGCCATCGATGTAATAATACGTCAAAGTGTGTTTTTGGCAGCGTGTGCCGAAAAAATGTTGGGGATTCTGGGGCTATAAAGAAACGGTATACACCAAGGAGATCAAAGCAGGAAGTGGAGACGATCGCTATTCAGTGTTTTCAGAGAAATATGACTCAAAATGGGCAAAAACGCTGTCACCAGGCACTTTTTGTTATATAATAAAACATTTTGTTGCATAATAAAACGGCCCAGCACTCAATGAGTTAACGTGTGTGTTTGCAGATATACGTAGACACAAAGTCAATGAAATTTCCCTCAGCGTTGCTACATTGCTGTTGGGTTTCAGTCAGTGTCATTTTAGACTGCACAGTTTGAGCTGCTTAGCCTCTTAGCTTTTTTAACATCGTCCACTATATTGTTGCCAGATGCTGTTGTCACTTTGAACCCGTGGCTATGTAATCCATCAGTGAGTACTGTGGTGTCAGTGCCGTTTCAAGATAGGATTTCTTTGTTCCTCTGAGGCGGCACCTTTGACAGCCGCCAACAAGTTTGAAGATAAGACTTGAAACAATGCGTATGGCCGGAGCTTGTTTGTTGGGACTGACACCTGTGCTTCAGATGAACTGTTGGGTATCGCTCAGATAGCACATCTTTGTATCAATGGCTCGTGACCTTTCTGAATGTCAAAGCAAGGGGCCGTTTGTTCAAATCAGAGCGGTGACACAAATGGCCTCGGGTTACATAAAGCATGGAGTGATGCAGGGTGGACTTACAGGCCAACCCTTCAAGCGACGAGTTTAACCTCCCAGTGTTAAGTAGATGCATTCTGTAGCGGCCAATTAAAACACTCTATATTCTTTTAACCCTTCTCATGCCATGGAATAAATGGCTAAAATTCACATGGAGTTTTGCACAGCTTGTCTTAATGTCGTCTGTATTTCTGTTTATCACTTCTTCTGTTTGGGTTTTACCATTCTTCTACCCCCCCTCCAACCTCAGCATCACTCATTTTCTTCCCCAGTTCACCTCCACCTGTCTCCTTGCGTTCCTCTCCTGGCTGATGTCAACTCTGTTGTCTCTTACTTTTCCATCCTATGTTCCCCAGCTCGCTGTTTCTTCTCTTTCCTGTGCAGCATCTCCCGCCTCCCTTCTCTTTTGCTCCATATCCACCACACCTCTCTATTTTTACCTTCTTTTCTTGTCACCCTGTGTGTGTGTGTGTGTGTGTGTGTGTGTGTGGAGGCTCATTGCCATGCCTAGGAGCAGGTGCGAGGTCCAGGGAGAGGGGTTTGGATCGACGAAGCGCTCCCTGACAGAACAGGAACAGGATCGGTTGAGGTGAATTAACCCAGCAGGCCTGTCTGTCTCTCCACTTTCGCTCTCTCTCCATCTGTGAGGACAAAGCTTCCAGACTATAACACACACTCAAGGTGCAAGTGAAAAAACAGCGGCAGTGGTTCAAGAATAGCATCTCTTTTGTCACTTTTTTCTCACGTCTCTTTTATGCACAACTTTTCTCACTTTTTCTAGTCACGTGCAGAGTTATGAAGGCAGAATCATTAAAACAGGATGAACATGGGATTCAGATGTAATGAACAGATGTAAAATCAGTTTTCCAGAGCACCTTTATTTGTTAAATCTCTCAGGAATATCGGAAAGTAATACAGACTGATGGCATGATATAAAAATCTGGCTTATACGCTCAGTATTTCACTCATCTGATGTGGTTGCAACCTGCAGTGAAGGGGTTAACCACAGCCGTCTGTATCGTGTTTTATTAATTTGTCTACCTGTCATTGGAAACACACATATGTCTGTCTTTATTTTGGTGCCCTCTCAGGCTCCATTAGATGGTCAGGTTATTGCTTTTTGATTGTATTTATTCCCCTTCTGCCTTTCATTTCCGTTATCCTCACTGAGCAATATTACCTGGAAATACACTTCCCCTCAGTTGTTGTCAGAATTTGACTGATTGATCTTTAAATAAATATATAAAACATAGTTTATTGCTTTGCCATGATGAAATGTCGTTACTGTACAGGGTGGGGAAGATGGGTTCCTCATACTGTATATTACATTCAGTGCTGTTATTGACGTATTGGGTAGCAGTGCTTTGTATTGTTTTTGTACTATCATTAAAGTGTTACTACACCTTCTTGCAAAAGAAAAGTTCATCAACAAATATAATGCATGCTTTCTTAATTTAAGTACGCTGTACTTGCTCTGATGTGACCTGTAGCTTTTGGTGGCTAATCTTAGCAAACTTGAGAAAGATGTTGCTATGCAACTGGCATCACTGTCCGTTTGCTGACTTATGACTCTTGCGAAAGTTCTTCTTTATTTTAACATTCACATCGTCCTTGTGTTTTGTCCTACCGACTGACACCTAAAGTATAGAATTACATAGAAATATGTATATCCATTACAGCAGGGTGAAAGCAGTGGAATAAATGGGGCTTCAGCTTTTACTAACCTCCCTTTATCGACCATTCTAATAACTGTTGTTACCTTATATTTAACAGAAAGACATAAGTAGTATCAATCTTCTTATGTCACTCTCATCAAGAAAAATGAAATGTCTATAACTATTTTAAGGCAAAAACAAAGAGGAGAACTTTTTGAATATTAGAGTATTATAATATACGTAAATACAGCAGTGGAAGAAGTACCCCTGATCCTGTACTAAACAGTCTGAAAATATTTCATTACAAGTGAGAGCTTTGAATTAAAAATGTTACTTTAGTTAAAGTCCAGAAGCATCATCAGAACTATAAAGCACTCAGAGAGCACAGACCTCCGCCAAGGCAGCCGCGGTGGCGACTTTTTATATAAAGTTACCCCTGCCGCCAAGGAGGTTATGTTTTCACCGGGGCTTGTTTGTTTTCTTTGTTTGTCGGTTTGCAAAGTAACTCAAAAAGTTATGGACAGTTTTTGATGAAATTTTCAGGATTAGCCGGAAGTGGCCTAACTTAAAACTGATTATTTTTTTAGTGGTGCAGTTGAAAATTTTCAAAAATCCGTCCACAACTTTTTGAGTTATTTTGCAAACCGACAAGCCAACACACAAACAAACAAAACCCAGTGGAAACGTAACCTCCTTGGCAGAGGTAAAAATATACTTAAATCATCAAAAGTAAAACTGCTGTAAAAAAAAAGTGTATAAAGTACTTTATTTACCTAACTGTATAAAATGTAAATACTCAATTAAAATACTTGAATGCACTGCCTGAGTAAATGTACACACTGTACAGTATCCACACTGTATAAATACAGTATTTAGCAGTGAAGCAGTTAAGGTTATGGTTTAATGCAGTTATTAGACAGTATGTTATTCTGTTTCTGTTTAATAGTTCTGTTGTGTTTGATTTTTTTTACTCAGATGTAGCACTTTTTCTTGTCTTCCAAGGCTTATAAACCATTTTTTTTTTTTTTTAAATCAACCTCTCTTGGACCCATCCTGAAAGCAATTCTCACCTATGTCACTGTCATTCATTTGAGCACATAAACAAGAAGAATAAAATTAGAGGCTGTGAAGACAGATCTGTGTTGTTCCTCTTGTTTATAATGATTATGGCACTAGCTGTTGCTTCCCATATGTCTCCTTTCTTCAGACAGCGCAAGAGGCACAGTGGAGGTGGGAGAGGAAGAAGTAGGAGATGCAATTAATAACAAGTCTCAGTATAATCCTGTCCCCAACCAAAGTCTTAGGATAAAAGCCAGATAAGAAGGGACAGGAGTGAAATCAGCAGGGGTTTGGGACTTGGGATGAGTCGCACCGTCTCAGGATAAATGTGGAAACCTGTAAATAACAGTACGGTGCGATAAAATGTGAAAAAAATGTGTTTCCATGCGCTTCCATTGTGATCACAGTGTTGTGTCTAATGGCAGCGTGAACACGTGTCAGGGTGTGTTGTCACCTGTATTTTTTTTTTCTTTTACACATGTTAATAACCATTTTTCCAGGTTGCAAAGCTTCCCAGACCTGAAGCGAAGCAAGAGGAGAAGCCACTGCGACAGTAATGCTTGCTGACTGTGACTTTGATTGACATTGTGGGCTTCGCTGGCAGCATAAATCCAAAGCCACAGGGAGGAATACATACTGTAAACAGCAGTAAATAAACAGTGAGAGACTCATCCTTGCACCCATAGCTTTGCCTCTCTGAATTACTCTCCGGCAAGTGAGATTATCCCCCGTACACTTTTTGTCGCAACAGTGTTGCCATGAGAAACCCATGCATGTTTTACCTCCTAGACAAGATTGGGGAATTGTTGACTTGATTGCACTCTCGCCAGTGGTATGCCAGGAAAGAGCATGCAATCATTTGTAATTTCCTTAATTTACAGAAGCTGGTTCAGAGCATGCAATCGAGGGTAGTGCCATTTCAATGAAAGGATGGGGGTCATTAAATGTGGAGTGTGCTTGTGTCTGGTGGAAATAGTTGTCAAGTTGCATGTGGCTCGGCTGCACAGGTCTTTAGTCTTGCCTGTTCACCCCCTTGGTCTTTGTATGACATACATAAGCCCAAGCTTTGGTTGTGGATGAAGGCAGCCTGACTCGCTTCTCAACCACTGCGATGATGATCCGTTGATGCATCGTGTTTGTGCGTGCCTCAGATGCCTAATTGTAATCGTAACGTCAATACAATTGATGATTTCATGCTTTGGCTGCACAGACATAAACCACTGAGGTAACCATTACAATGATTCACGCTGGAGACTCATAAAAGAGACTGCTCAGAGAGCCAAATCAAACCAAACGTCATGTCTGTGTTCATTTCTGTTTGCCTCAGTATTCGTTTGCCACAAGCCTCTGTGGTTGTCTGCATGTCTCCATTATTGATTTACATGTGAGTTCATCAATAATTAACAGTTATAGCCGCCCTGCTACAGGCTGGCATCATTTCCAGTAACACTCATTGTGAGTGACATACTGTGTGCATTGTTAGCTAGGGTCTCCTTTTTTTGCTTCCTTCGCTATGGTGCAACCAGCAGGCCACCTGAAATAGCTCAAATTCACTGGTAGGACACTCTAGGGGCACTTTATCACATTTTCTCCACTGGTAGGACACTCTAGGGGCACTTTATCACATTTTCTCCACTGGTAGGACACTCTAGGGGCACTTTATCACATTTTCTCCATTGGTAGGACACTCTAGGGGCACATTATCACATTATCACATTTTCTCCACTAGTAGGACACTCTAGGGGCACTTTATCACATTTTCTCCACTGGTAGGACTCTCTAAAGGGCACTTTATCACATTTTCTCCATTGGTAGGACACTCTAGGGGCACATTATCACATTTCTCCACTGGTGGGACTCTCTAAAGGGCACTTTATCACATTTTCTCCACTGGTAGGACACTCTCGGGGGCACTTTATCACATTTTTTCCATTGGTAAGACTCTCTAAAGGGCACTTTGTCACATTTTTCCCATTGGTAGGACACTCTAAGGGGCACTTTATCACATTTTCTCCACCCGTAGGACACTCTCGGGGGCACTTTATCACATTTTTCCCATTGGTAGGACACTCTAAGGGGCACTTTATTACATTTTATCCACTGGTAGGACACTCTAGTGGGCACTTTATCACATTTTGTCTGCTGGTAGGACACTCTAAGGTGCACTTTATCATATTTTCTCCACTGGTAGGACATTCTAGGTGGCATAGGGGGCAAGGAGAGAGAGGGGATGCAGTTGTCCTAATCAAAAAAACTTTTAGATGAGTTCCATGGATAAATCAGCAGCAGGCTTGCATAACATTTACCGTTGCAAGCTTTCTTTTCAACCTTTTACGGATGTTCAGCCACAGTGTCAAGATAACAGATAAAGAGGCAGAACACAGTGAACGGAGGTAAAAGAGAAAAGAACCCAAGTGATCTGACAAAATTCTGTGTTTTTTTTTTTTTCTTCATGTGCAATTATCTCTAATTTTCCAGAGCTGAGAGAGGTATCAGAGAGGTTTAATTTAATTAAACAATGGTCCGGCCATGTTCAAGGTCAGCTGTGCTGGCTCAGACATCACTGCAGAGGCAATACAGTCGAGGTGAGGAACTGGCACACAGAAAAGCCTTGAACAATTTCTGTGAATGATATAAAATAAGATTTTAACACCACATGAGGCTAGTGAACCATTGGCGCTGATTGGACTCATTGCACAGGTTCAAACGACACAATGGGATTTTCTGCTCCGACAAATGCCTTTCACCACATCAAAGCCCTGCAGGTCACCAGATGTCACTCCTTAGTGCTGAAGTTTCAAACTTTCTTTCAAAGTGTTCAAATGGGTTCCTCAAGTACCTGGACTGGAGAGCTTTCATGTTGAACATGCATTAAATTACTGCTAATTACTGCTTCCTCTTTAAGGCTACCCTTCAGTAAGTTCAATAAAGTAGTATTTTTATTTATTTATGATTTATGGTGGTCCTCAGTGACAATAAGTCACATGGTTTCTGCTGTACACCCAATCAGCAGTCCCTACAAACTTTTTTCAGCAGTATAACAACATATTACTTTTGCCCTTGCTGCTGAGAATATTTGTCATCATTTGCCGCGCTGCAAGAGCTTACTTGTCAGGGAAATGTTAATATTGCTTTATGCACTTGAACAAACAACGATGCTGTCAACTTTCCGGGGAGGGCAGTCTCTCTTTGCTCGCTGCTCTCCCCCGCAATGTCATGGCTGCCAGTGATTGTGATGGAGGCTTTGTGACTTCACTTTATTGTGGACAAACTCACTGTGGATATTTGTGCTGTTTGAGTAACTGTGACAAAATGCAGCTTACTTTTCAAAGTGTGGATAGTGTCATTTTTCCCCCCGCTATGTTTTCCACCTGACACGCCTCTCTTGGTGAAGCTAAACTCAGTATTGCTGACTGTACATTGTACTGAAAACTCAAACTCCACTCAGCTTGGCAGCCGTATTGAATGCTGCACATACTTTTTTCACATTGGTTGAATGAGAATGATCAGTAATTCATTCCCGTACACCTTTGGAAACATGTTATGTTATGACCTACAGATACTATACCTGCAGGGTTTGGTGGAGGGCAAGAACTGGCTGGTCTAAGTATTACTTAAAGGCCCCACATAGTAAAAGTGAGTTTTTCAGTCAAAGCTTTAGTGCTGTATCCACTTAAATTATCAAAATACTCTATCCAGAGAAATATACACTTAGAAACTATTGTCAGGATTTCTCTCCCTAGCAATGCATTGCAATGCAAATATACATATTTCGGCATTTAGGTATGACGAAAATAATCTTTTTTTTTACAACATTAAAACTAGTAAATATGTTCTACCAATAGCAGTTGCATTAGTTTTTAGACAATTTTAATTTTTCTCTCTGTCGTTCTATAAAATTCACAAAAGTGGATGGATGTTTTGTTAAAGCATAACAGGATTTTACCGTTTAGCTATAAAATGAGAATGTTTGTGATCTGGTCACCATTGTTTAAAACCAAGCACGTTTGAGACCAGAAATGTGCATCGTAGAATACATAATCTTGATTCATATTTGATCATTTCTGCCTCTTTCGACAGTTTTGAGAGTGATGATTGACAGCTGCTTTTAAGCCTCCCAGGCACTGACTGGCTGTTTGGGGCAAAGTGAAGCAAATGCAAGGAAGTTGTACTTTTTTGCAGATTATCTGTCTTTGCATACTTATCAGAATATTGTGACCATTTTAGAAAAAAAACTTGTTGTTGTTGTTGTAACATGTTAGCGTATTTGCTCAAAGTTACCTACTGCAGCTTTAATTGGCTGGAAAATAACACACAAATACAATAAAACTAAAACTTTATACCAAGGCACTTCTGAGTGTCTAATTAAAGTAATTTTCCAGAACATTTTTCTCATCTTGATTTGGTGAAAATACTTTACGACTACCAGCTTGTTAATGGCTAATGAGCCGGTGGAATTGCTGTTAGCCACTGGCTCATCTGACATGCATCATCAGAATGCAATAAATATGTGAGGCTGTGCTTTAAAAAAAAAAAAAAAAAAATTAAACATATCTTAAAAAAAACAGACACAACTGAACCAAGCAGACCTTCTTTTCTGCACTTTGCCATTATTAGCATGTAGCTCATTAGTGGAAACTAATCAGTGCTCGCATTCAGGCTTTAATATGAATTAAGTTTTCGTTAACCCCTGCTGGGTGGGATTTAGGCCTCGGAGCAGCAGTCAACAAGACAATAAAATAAATTGTATTGACAACAAAACTGCAAAACAAGCCTGTACGCTCATTAACACTGCATTTGCTAGCCAATCAATTTCTTCCTCCTCACCATATCGGAAGCAGAGACGTCTGTGATCCGTCTCTGTGAAACCGATCCTTTCCTTTAAATGGCGCAGTGACCGCAAAGCCGAGTGAGCGAGCAACTCTCACCATCGTTCCTCAACCTCTCTCCCTCTCCCGTCCATCTCACCCTTTAACTTTGAACCCTCAATCAATAACTGCTTAGTGTAACACAATCAATAGTTTGGGTATTGCCTCGATGTGCCAAAAATGAAAGAAGCAGCGAGGGTCAAGCTGATATCTGTACACTTCCTGGAACGGCATGAAGTGATGAATCATGAAAACTGAAGAGTATCTGTACGGTTCACAGACATCATTGATTCATTTGTCTCCCACCTCGCTCTTGTTTGTCATACTTCATTTTCCCTTCTGCTGCACGGCTTCCTCCGTCCTCCTCTTTGTCCAATCCTTTTCTTCCAATAGTCGCTCCCGCGCAATCTGATTGGTGCGGGGATCAATTGGGCTTCAGCATGGATGGATGCATGTGTCAATACCTAAAGAGGATTGGAGCTCAAATGAGGGACTGGACTACCTGAGGAAGCAGCCAAGGGAGAAGATGCTGCAAGCTAAGTGAAGCAAAAAGCTCTGACACACAGGCAGTAATTTACACCTTGTGAATTCAGCCCAGCAGCCAAATTACAGTCACACATTGATTATTTTTTCTTTTACCATTTTCTCCCATTTCTGCCCTCTTAGCATCCCATTCTCTAGTTATTTCTTTCCAGTTTTTTTCTGTTAAGCTGTACTTTGTGCTCAAAATTAGAGTTTCAAAATGACATCTTGTCTTCATCCCCTCACTGATCCACATAACATACAGTCTAATGCCGTCGACAACACTGAGACAATGGATGTTCCTTTTTGAGCTTCAGAGGCCTACTTTGAGATTAAAAGGCAATTTCAGACCATCTGTTCCTCCTTACCAAACTGTATTCAAACAGCGAAACATGTCATATTAAGTGTGATCGCTAACTCGCTTAAATCGATGCGCAATTAGAAGTGTCTGAGGAACTGCAAACAGGAAGTCACTTGCTACTTGGATTGTTTATTGGTGTCAGCTGTTGCATGTAAATTACATCTCCCTATCTGTTGTAATGACCTTTTTTTTTAATGTTTTCACTTCACAAAATCATTTTTTTTTTGTGAAAGTCAAGCGCCTAAAGAAGAAAAATGTAGCTACTGTTGAGTTCACACATGTCATGTCCTCAGTATTGTTTCTGGAAATGTTGACTTGTTTGTGTCTTCACACATTTTAAGGTGTGAAAACAACTGCAAAACGTCAAATATGCACCAGATTTTTGTTGTTGACAGTGTGGAGTTTTTCTACAGTCATGACAGATCAAAAACTTGATGAATATTTAAATACACCTAAACAGTTAAATGAGTAGATATGACAACACAATAAATAATCAACACTACTTAATGTAATTGTTACTGTTAGTGGTGACATTGCACAGGTACAGGTGAAGGAATTTTATTGACATGTGTACATGTGTTTAGTATTTGCTTTTGCAGTTCCATATGGGAGGTGCAGATTGCACTGTGGGACTTTGGACTCATGACCTCAGTATTTCTGAAAACCTGGCTATAATCTTCAATATCTCAGGGAAGTTAGAGAAATATTTGAAGAAATTGGCATTATGATCCAACCTGTGCTGAGGTTCTGTTTTCTGAATGATTCCAAAAGCAAATCTCAGTCGACTAAGATGAATATATTTTCTTGGAAACTGTCCAGCAACCCTCTCCTAATGTCGACCCACTGTGCTTAAAGCAGACAAATATAAATAAATAATGCAAAGAAAAGATGGAGATCCCACATAAATCAAGTGAAGTGCTTAATTATAGAATTAATCATGCATAGCTCAGCGCAAAACACTAAAATAAAATGGATTACAATGCTAAGTGTCTGTAATTGATTCGCATAAGTGGACGCTGATAATTATCACCAACCCAATTAAAAGGGAGATAAACAAGTGATCTTGTGGAGGAGCAATACTTTCTGTCTCATTTCAAGAGTCCAAATAATTTATGAGCTGAGTTATTACTCTGGTGGAGTGAAGAGGAGTTCACCAGAGGGATGAAGCACAAAAAACCCAGGGGCTGATTTCTGAAAAAATGCAGGGCAGGGCAGTGCTTGTTCAGACATGGCTGACATGTTTTTGATCACATCCCCTCATGTTTCTCCTCTATACTTTACTAAGCCCGAGGTGCTCTGGGAATATGCAACAGTGGCAGGTGAATCAGCGCAAGCATTTGTTTACTTCACAGAAGCAGGAAGGAGAGCTTGACGGACTGCTCAGCATGCAGACCACTGGCTGTGGAGAAACATTTATTCATTCTGTCCAGGAGGAGGTTCAGTCCCAGGAGGAGGCGCAGTCCCTGCAAGAGTTGTGTGGTGTGCACATTTCCCTGATGTTTGTATTTTCCAGCATGTTTAAACTGTAGATATTGCACTTCTATAGATTAAATACTTTGTCACTCCATACAACCACAAATAATGTCCTGTAAGTTTTGACAAGAATGACACAGTAAGGTTTGAAGTTTTCTTCTTTTCTGTACATTGTTTCTGTGCATATTTTATTGATGGTATAGCCTGACAAGCCACAATATGACATGAAATGTATAGTCTGGGGGCAGTGCATAGGCAGAGTTGAAGCCTGTGGGTGGGACCAACTGTTGTCGTTGTCTGCACATAACAGGCCAGCGCTATGATCAGCGCAACGGACAATGTGACGTATTCAGAGCGATCCTTTTAGCTACCAGAAGAGCCAGCTGGTATATTAGACTTTTGCCGTAACCGGCCGACAAAGTAGCCGGACAGCAAAACACCAAATACATCCCAAGTGTAACTCTTCCAGAATCAGTGAGAGAGCTGATTAAACGAATGTCATCTTGGTTGTTCTGCTTTCTCCAGCGTTGCGCAGCCCTGTCATCATTGTGCTACGCCCGCCACAACAACTCGCTGTGGTGCATCCTGCTAGGCAAAAATATTTTTTGCCGCTAGGGTGCGTGTAGATTTTTAGGCAATTAATGCTACGTATTTCAAGCCTAACCATGATGGTTTTCCTAAACCTAAACACTAACTGTGGCCATTACTGTAGTTTTGGCGTGCAAATGATGCACAAAAATGCGCCGTCTATTGTCCTTGTAATACCGTACTATTTATTCACCTTCCAATTAGAATGGGTTGACGAAACTTGCCTTGTATCTCTTGCATGTGATATCATTTGGAAGTTACATCCTGCTTTTACTTTAAATGTAAAATCCAAATCATTTTTTTGGATTCAGTCATGAAGAGAAGCGTTCTTCACCTCTTTCGTCTTACATTCATGGACTAAAAATGTCAAAATGTTGAGTTATTTTGTCGTAAATGTGTTACCAATTATTTAGAGGATTCAAGCTGTTGAAAGAGAATAAAAATAAGTCGAGGCGCATCATGTGTGCAATGTGTTAGAATTAATACTATCATTGTCACAGTGTTTAGTGTCCCAGTGGGCAGCACCGTTTTTTAAGCAAAGAGGAGGAAAGTGTTAATTTGTCCTATTTTCAATGAAGATTCGTGAAAAGGGAACTTGCACCACCTCGAGTTAATCTGTCGCCTCGATAACGCCGTAATTCCAGAATAAAAGAAAATCTTCTCCCCTAGGGACAGAAGACAGACTACTTAACCGTCACTTAACCCCAGGTAACTATCTTCCCATCAAAACCAAAAAAGGAAAATTGGAAATGTGTGGAAATCACCAAGGGCAAAAGAGTCCTTCAAAGCAGATAAATAATGTACTGAGGCGCTGGTTTGAATTCACGGCACGCAGCCTGTGGATAAAATCGCATCACTTTTATTCCTGTTTCAGGAGGAAGTTTGTATCAGGTTCTGCAATCTCAAATACTTGTGATTAGATTCCCTTAGCGTGGCTGGGAGGGGTGGAGGTCAGAGGTCACAAGGAGCCGGTGGGGACAGAAGGGTGGGGTTGGGAGCAGTGAGAGTGGAGGTCAGACAAGCCACACTATCACAGGATTCCCCCTCAGTAAATGATTTAACTGTTAAGGTTAAATTGGAGGGCATCTGTGGAGTGTCTCTGTGACTCAGATAGCGAAGTCTATCAGACGAGCTGGTCCTGATATACTGTAGTCATCTCCTGATTGGTGCTCAGGTCAAACCAAATGACCTTCCTCTAAATAGCATGAGAAAAGACATTAAAAGAACATGTTAGCATACGAAATAAACGGACAAAAATGTTTTTCTGAAATTTAACAACAGGCAATCTAATTTTTAATTAGCATCACAAGAATGAAGAAGGAATACAGCTTTATTAAATGTTGTTTGTCTTTCATACACCGTTGGTCTACTGCAGGGATCTGCTGTAATAGGAAGCGCTGCAGGGATGATGGATTTTTGTTGGCATCGCGCTAGTTCCCTCGACGAAACGCCAATGGGATTTTTATGACACTTGCACATTTTGTTCAGCAAGGCAGTTTTCACAAAAGAAGACCACTTTTGGTTTTGGGAGTGTAAATACAATCAGTAGAGGTAAAAAGCTAACGTTATTGGCTAAAAGGGAACCACACAACAGTTGCTTGGCTTCATGTCACTACCACAAAGGTAACGGTGGGCTGGTGTTTGGAGTGATGTTGGCAAGTCGTCTCATTTAGTTGCATGTTAGCAACCACCTTTTTGACAAACCTTTTTCAGCTATCTTATTGAAACCCGTGGGAAAAGCAAGGGAACCAAAAGTGCAAAAATGACTCGTGAATGTGCGTCTCATTCTGCAGTATTCTATACATATGTTGTACCTTTTCTATTCATTGCACTACCTAGATCGTTATTACGGTCACTAATTCTGCAGAACAACAAATTTAAAACAAATATTTATCATATAATATTTATTAATGCCTGGAAAACTTTGGGAGGGACTTGAGTTTCAATAACTTCATGACCATGCGCTCAACTTTAACAGAACACAATTTTCACAGCTATGCCACTGGCTGAGAGGGAATAAAGTCATCACCAAAAACACCCTTAGACTATATTTTCCAAAAGAATATGATTATGTGCATGTTCAGTGTTATTTTCAGTTCAAAAATAACTGTTTCTCATTAGTCTGTGACAATGATGTTATCAGAACTTTTTTTAACTGGAAATTGTAAAACAAACTTAAATTACAACAATTTCCAAACGGATTAAACAATAAGCACATTTATAATCACTGGCTATAACACTACCAGAAATAAATATAGAGAAAAAAATATTGCAGCACATACATACAGAACATATACTCAAAATAGTACACTTCTAATAAATGCAGTTAAGCACAGTCTAAGATAATTATGTTTTTCAATCATTTTTCTGAAGAAGAAATGATAAACAAAATAACTTAAACCATCATGAATACAATAATATGTACCTATGTCAGTTGTGCAATAACTATATATTTAAAGGGAAATTATTCAAAAACAAGGTAAAAGAAAAACAACACAATAAACAAATAAATAAACAAATAAATAATAAGCATTATATTTAATTTACAAGTTTTGCAAACAAAATATAACAACGTTATTGTGTACACCACATTTTGGAAATAACTCTGACCCAAATATAAGACAAGAAAATATAATATTTAGCTAAGCTAAAATAACATAAGATAAGATAACATAATCCTTTATTAGTCCCATAAATAGGAAAATTTGCATCATTACAGCAGCAAAGTGAATAGTGTAACATTACAAGAAGGACCTATAAAAAATAAAAAAAAATAAGAACATCAGTAGAAAAACAACTAAGTGGGGAAAAAATAAGGCATCGTATATACAGAATTAACAAAAGTGATTAACTATGTATGTATAAATATTGCACATAACATTATGTATAATATGATTCAAAATCATCCCAAATTATCTGAAGTAAAGAAAGTAATTGATGAGTGCACCAGGAGTATACTGCACATGTAGATGAGGAAGATATAATTGTGTAACACATAATCCAAATCTAATTTTCTTCCCTGAAGTGCTTTTTAAAGGGTTTGCTTTAACGTCACTGTTAAATAGATCCACTTGATTTTTACCTTAGATCCACCTATAAACCACAATATAAATCCTTCATGCTTTTAAAAGGACTTGTGTCACTGTGAGTGAATAGCACCAGCTCGTTGTCCTTTAGGCTTCACATCTCACTTCACTGTACGTGTTGTCCGTCAGCAGCGCCTGGTGATGAGGGCACACGAAACGTGACATTTGCGATTGCAGATGAGCTTGCAAATCAAGACTTTACTGCCATCGCCAACCGGGGCGGGCACATATTCATTTATTTATACTCCTAGATTGCTACCATCAATCAGCGCATTATAAATCTTCCCTCTCATCAATAGGCAATCTGCTAATGCATGCAGCCGATCAATTGCTGACTACAGGCGACATGCAAAGCAACTCATCTCGTTCTGTCTCCCACAGCTCTCTCTAATCTATACAAACAAGCACATTCATACCCGCTCTGCAAATACACATCCCATTTAGGGATCAGCAGTTTGATCAGAGCCAATATGGTGTCACATTACGTGCCTATATGGGGAATGGGGCTTAAGGAAAGATGCATTAAAAGGGGCCCTGTTGTGTCGTAACGATTTGATTAGTATTTATACCGACCAGTAAAGATACAGTTAAGATCCCTGGTGTCTAATGAAAGCACTACTATAACAGAATAACTGCATCTCAGAAAAAATCCAGAACCCTAATGTGTCCCTAAGTTGTCCCTTCTTTATTCAAATCATGGAGGAAATGTGCAACTACACAGAATTTATTTCTGCAGCCCACAGCGCCTGATCTACTGGGAAACAAAGGATGTAAAAAGACGGAAAGCAAAGGCCATCGCTCCTCCGCTTCTATATCTTGCTTTGACTCACTGCCGTGGATGCAAATAATTGGACGAAGGCAAATGTCAGAGGTGTGTTTGTTTGACTGGAGACAGAAACTCATTGACATGAGGACATCAACACTCTGACTCGATCCCCTGACAGGTTAATGCACGACATATTCAGATTTGCTTCTTGTGTTGGAACCTCATAAAAGTCCCCATAGCTGTCATTTGCTGCCTGCATTGTATCACAATGCCCTTCACTGGAAATGCTCATTAAAATTCTGCTCGTTGTAGATGGGTTCAAGCAGGTACAATGAGGGTCAGGGCAGTGGTTTAATCAATCAATCAGCAAACATGAGTGTGGACACAGCCTTGTCAGATTACAAACTGCCTTCTGCCATTTTCTGTCAAATCACTTCCCTCCACTGTATATGATTATGTTGCTGAATTTCAATCTTGTTATTGGGCAAAAAGGATCACATATCCTGAAATGCAGTAATGGTTAAGTTAGATTGGCTAGTTTATTTCAACGAGCAACAACCAGGTCTGAAAAGTGAAGTCAAAGCACAAGTGAAAGTTGTAAAAAGAAGTCTGATTCTATAGAAATCTATGAGAAAATGAGTAAAGTTCTCACTTGATTTAGCTCAGTAAACTTTGTAAACATCACTACATGGTCTTTATCACTAGTTTGAAGTCTTTTTTTAACGTAGCATGATGTTCATTTAGTAGATTATGGGTATGCTTTAGAGCTACCATGGCATTGTTGGTGTTTTTGTCTTTTAATGCTTTCAAAGTGCATCTCACAAACCAATGGGTGAGATCATAGTGAATTCTTCCACTTCTTATATACCTCTATACCTTTAAACCTCAGATTACCAACATTATGACTTATTACTGAACGTGTAGCTGAGAGAATGTGAGGAAAACACTCCTAACACGTCTCTCAAGGGTTCTTGAGAAACACCTGAGCTGAAACGCATCCTTGAGGTTTCTCATGACATGATTTCCCAGCAAACAACATTTGCCTGAGAACAATCTCTGGAAAGTAGCAGCACAGCGTGAAGACAGAGTCATTCACTAAGCACATATTATATTAAGCACACAATTTAACATGACGATTCAAGGGTTACAGTAGTGTCATCAGTTTCCACGGTAAGGAAGAGTCCATGTACATCAGCACACACAACTGTTTTTTTTTTCTGTTCTTTGACCTTGTACGTGATACATCATCCTTCCATTCAGATTGTCAAGGATGACGGTAGGTTCATGATTTGATTTGTTTTCCTCTTCATCCTATATTAAAGGTAGGTTGGTCGAACAAATCAAACATTTGAGCCACTTCCGAACGTCTTCACTTTTCAAAATCCCTCTCTCCCATCATGTGACGGCCACCAGTCATCCGATGCCCATCGAACAGCCCTGAGTCAACTGATCCACATCTGTAATAAGAAAAGCTGAAATGGTGTTTACAAGAAAAACAGTTTATCCTGCAGACAAGATAACAAATATAAACATAAACGGGCGAAGCTGCTTGTGCATGCAGACACAGGATTGTATCCGCAGACACACTAAAACCACATAGCCCACCCCATTAACCACCCGTCTACCAAACAGAGAAGCCAAACACAGTCTGTGTTTGCAGCCCTTGGCTTTTAATCGTGAGCCGTGTCTTGACAGATTTAACGCTGTTGGCCGCCATGGTGCCCTTGACTGCCCCTGCCCTTCCTCCTCCGCAACACAAAAGGCAATTATCACCTTGTCTCTCATCAGACTGGACCCCACTCATTCAAGCTGGGAGCCCACCCTCGGTAGTACAGTCTTGGGGCAGATTAATCACCATAACAACGGGCACAGGCGGTTCCCAGCACCTCCTGCTGGACATGAGCTAAGGAAATGACATCACGTTGAGTTAATAATGCCGACGTTAGTGAAGGCATTAGGACAGGGATCAACATGACACCTGTGGTGGAGGATAGAGCCCAGACCCTCACCCTGCAGGGAGTGATGGGAAATGTCACTTTAGCACAGGAGCATGCTAATTATGTCACTTAATTAATGGTTTTCCTTACATTCTTTTGGATGGCGGCCAACAGGACATGTAGCGAGAATAATCATGCGGCGTTGTGGAACACCCTCCCCAGCGCTTAAACCCGTTGTAATATACAGTTGGGTGTGTATGTGTATGTGTGTGATGGGCTATAATACACCTGCACAGGTGGGCATTGCTAGTTAACATCTGACAGACTGGAGCTTATACACATGTAGCGTGGTGTTTGATGCAGGTACACAGAGACTGTGGAGAAGGAGGATTCCTGAGTGGCATTGTTTCAATCTGCTGTCTAAACTGTGTTTTGCAAACAAAATAGTCGTCACTATATGCTGACAATGAGCATGAGACGCTGCTCAAATGTGAATTAGGACTCAAATGTTTTCAGGGTCAAATCCCATTTAACTATAAAATGACTCTGTCGACTCAAGCTGCAACAAACTATTGCTTAAAAAATTGTCAGCTATTAAATTAATCTGTTTGAGGATTTTTTTTCAAGAAAAAATGCCTCTCTATCATTCCAGCTTGTTAAATATGAATAATTTCTGGCTTCTTTACTCATCTCTGACAGTAAACTGAATATTATTGGTTTGTGGATTAAACATGATATTTGAAATCATCACTATGGCTTTGGGAAATGCTTTGTTGTCCCTTTTTTTTTTTTTTTTTAAATAATTCTGACATTTTATAGACCAATTGATTAATTGAGATTATAATCAACAGATTTGCTGTATAAAATATGAGCTGTTGTTCTACAGCCAAAAAAAGAAATCATGCTGTCAGTGTTAGTTTCATCTTGTGGGCATCTTGAAAGTCTAAATTTCACTGCAATTCATCTTATAGTTGTTGAGATGATTCAACCTGGACCAACGTGGTGGACCACCATTAGCATGACAATAAAAGTTTTGTCAAGTTTTAAAAAAAAAAAAAGATTTGCCGCTTGGCTAATTCCTGCCACATGAGGCCTGTAGTCAGTTCTGTGAATACAAATAAAGCATTAAAAACAAGAGTAATTAACTTTCTAATTGGAGCTTTTGCTGCATTAGTGGCACTTGCAACATCCCCTCCGAGTTAGTGTAGCTTCAAAGATACATGCTCTCCCCGTTTCTGATTTTCTTATTTTATTTCTGCCTCGACAAATGTGCACTTTGTTCTCCAACTCCCTCAAAATGCCTGATCTTCATGAACCACATCAAATACTGTTTATTTGTTAGCACTTTGAATGTAAATCAGAGTTCTTCCGGTCAACCGCAAGACATGTGTCAACCTCTGCCAAGATTCCTCAAACAATAATATCGCAGTACAGCGCCGGCAGAGACGTGCCACGGCTGTTTGACATTTTCTGGAAGGGAAGCAGTTTTCCTGATGTTTGACAGAATGTAAACCAGCCAACCGAGTCAGGCTCCATCTGAAAGGTCAGGAAGTCCTCGCAGCAAAACCACCCAATCAGAGCTGAGATACAGCTGTCATGATTTGAGGAGATGGAGGCGGGACGGTGGAGCTGGCGGGGCAACACTTCTAGAGCGGCGCAATTACAGCGACAACACAGTGAGCAGTGTTAAAGCTAAATCAAACCTGCTAACCTTTTGTGTTTGGACTCAAAGAAGTTGTCTCATCTGTGACAAGTGAAATTTGAGTGTTTTCTTTCCTTATGTTCTACGTTTGTGACATTTTGATCGACGTCATGCTGCTGAGCAGTAACTTCACATGAATTCTAATGATGTTTTTTTTTATTTCCAATCAGTCAGCTTTGATTGTTTTTGTGAATAAACAGAGAAGTCTCCCCTTCACTCTGCCTGTTCTTCGCTGCCAGCGTGCCACCTTAACAGAACAACACAATTAAGGGTCACTTCTCATTAGTCTGTGTCCAAGAGGGGACATGGAGACACACACAGTTTGGTTATTAGCGTCCGCCCTGAACAAACTGTCCCTATTCTGTCTCTAATGATCCATGGTCCTAATCAAAGGTTTTGATTCTCTTTGTCTACCGGTGTCTTTGAAATCACACTGATCCAGATGGGATGGAAATCAATTGAGTTTGATTCGAGGCTGTTGTAAAATATTATACATTCACATGAAAGGAAATTACTTTTTCATCATAGCTATTTCTTATTTTACTCCCAATTATCACTTTGTCAGAGTGAGAGTTATCAACTTTTTTAAATCATCAATAAAAAACTGTTCTGAACAGAATCATTTAACTGCCATGCTTTATTTCATCAATTTTTAATAACTCAGACACTGTGATGCATTTATTTCTTCATCAAGCATCACTTGGATGGGCCAAAACTTTAATGAGTGTGCAAATCAACCTCAACAGGTTAATGTTTCTCAGACACTGAGAGCCAACACAGCATTTTATGTTTGATTTAAGAAAATTCTTTTTTGTTTTCACTTACATTTCTCCTTAGCATTCTGAAGCTATAGGTAATGCACACTACTGGCACATACAACAAAAAATGACCCCATGGATATTATATTTTTTTCTTGGCTCCAGTTTTAGTTTTATACATATAACTCCCATGAATCAAAAATGCACAGTCAGAAAATGGTCTTTGGGCTTTGAAGAAATTTGGGTTTGTCCACTGGGGGAAAAAATCATCTGTATTCAACTAAAATAGCTCATTCTGAAAAAAGAGATGTTCTTGCTTAGATATTTTGCTTTTAGTTCTCATTTATAAGGGTACTTTTTAGTTTTGTCTTATGCCATGAACAGTTTGTCATTGACATTTGTGTATATTTACATTGGTTTACATAAGGGTAGTAATTTATTTTTTTTTGGAATGGACACTGCTGACAGGGCATATTGTATCTATAAAGCCTACAGAATCCCAAATATGACACAATGATAAATTAAGCACTCAACAGTGATATCCCTTCTGCAAAAGCTTAAGTTTCCCGGCTTCCTCTTCCTTCTCCCTGGGGCCAAATTTGTAAAAGCAGGTCATCCAGGACTTCATCTTCTCCCCTTGGTAGCGTACTCTTATTCATCTATCATAAAGCTTCCCAGAGGATTTCCCCGACCATGTAAATTCAGAGTTGTCAAACAGCTGGAGTTTAGGGGAAAACGCACAGCGAGCCACTCCTCTTTGCTCTTCCTCCCCTCCTCTGTTCGCTCCTCGGCCCCCTTCTTCCTTATCTGTCTGCCGTTTTATCTGCTTGCCAAGGTCAGACAGGCTTGAGGCGATCAGTCCTGATAAAGACAGGATGTGGAGATGGGAAGGGGTGGGTGGGGGCTGCAGTCACAGGACCTGGTCAAACGGGTCGTGTCCAGTTGTTGACGGTCATATCTAAACAGTCCCCCAGATAGCGAGGCACATTTATATTTGCACCCCAAAAAGAGATTATCGTGCTGTCTTGCTCGGTCACAATGCATTCTGTTTATCAGGAATGGATATGATTTGTTGACTTGCTGCAGTTTATCTAATTTGGAGCCTTTCAAAATCTTTGACACACTGTCACACAGAGACAGAACAAGGGATGTAAGAATGTTGATGGTGGGGGAGGATGAACAGGAGATCTGGTAACACCTGCATGAGGCTTCGTGGAGGGATAGCTTCACGCTTTCTCTCTTTCCAAGACGCGAAATGGATCAGGTTTGTGAAAGCCCAAGGCCCAGATCCCTTCAATATCCTCTCTGTGTTCTACATCGTGATCCTGGATTGACTGATTCACCCCTCGGGCATCTGCAGGGAGAAACAAGCGAGCGTGCGTTCAATGTTTAATTTTGAATTTAATTGTCAAAAAAAATATTAAAAGACGGCCTTTTGTGCTTCGCGTAACCGCTGCCTTTGTTATTCCTTAAGATGTTTCAAGTAGTGATTTGTCACTGTTCTTAGGAATGAAAGTGACATTTGTTTGCTAAAACAACACCCTCGCTTGACTTAAGTTAAGCCTGAGAGAATGCCAAAGCAAAGAGCGAGGCGTCGCGGAAACTCCCAATAACACAAACACAAACATATTTCTCTTTCTCCCCTCCGCTAAGGCAATGGGAGCGCTATTAAATAATTCAAATGGCTGTCCTAGGATGCCAATCAGAAATACTACAGCCATAAAAGCGGCGTCTATAGTTGGTGAGAAGTGGAGGCCCCTGCAGCAAATGAAAGCATTATTCTTGTTATCCTCCGGAGGATGCAGCAGCGCCAGTATTTCTTCTTTTTCTTCGGCTTGTCGTCGATTTATTTCTTTATTTATTCTCTGGGAGCAAGGAGAGATGTTTAGGTTTTGAAGCAGGACATATCTGTGGGGGGAAAGCGACTGTCAGCCTACTTTATCCCCATTTGAATAGTGCCTCTCCGCTCGCTCCAAGGTGAAACGCACTCTGTTGGAAACTAGGTTAGGAGAAAAACTGTCAAGACGGCATTGTAACAACACTGGCGGCATAAGCACGCTCAACCCCCTCCCCCACCCTCTCTTTTATTTAGCTGTAGTAACTTATCGATGCTATTAAAGGGTAAATTATTCATCGCTGACCTGGGCTGTGTTGTGGTTATCACTTAGCGTTTCTGTGTACGATTTAAAGCCTTTGTGCAGGAAATCTGCTCAAGTTGTAAGATTACATTCAGATATTCACTCAGCAGACCTTATAAAATCTTAATGTGATGGGGGTGTTTTTGTGTACTAACAGTGAGTACATGGAGACAGGAATAAATACATGAGTACAGGAACTAAAAGTGGAATTATGGGTACATTGTAGTTCACGTTTAGTCAGTTCAGCAACAAGCTCATATTAAACACTTTAGGGATCCATAATGTAGGAACGTATGTCGGAAAATCCCAAACACAAACTGAAAGTGGTGAATACTAGATATATTAAATGAGCTGAATATTAAAGTAGCTGTGTACTTAACATATTCCTGAACAATGGCACTTCATATAAAAATATCCTCTGTCTCCCTGTGTGCTGCTGAGTGTTTAGTACCCTATATTTACTAATAATCCACTACATATTTTCCGTATTTATTTTCTATTGATTTAATGCCATGCTCTAATGAATTCAGTGGTTGTGGAGTACAGGAAATGACAGTGATGGAAGGTGTTGTTGGTGGTGGTGGTGTATCAGTAGCTCTGTGCAGTTTTACAGTTTAGTGTAAGGTGTATGAATGACACGGTAAGGCACAAGGCAAAAATATGCAATAAGAACAATGTTCTTGCTTTTCACATGTCATTTGTACACCATGTAGTCCGTATCGACTGTAGTGTAAATGTATTTATGTGAATATGCTTTGCTCAGAGCTATAAAAAAAAATTAATATGTCTGCTTATGGCAGGTTTAAAGTGAGGTTAATTGGTCCAACAAACAGAATTTAGGGATCCCTTATTGTATTGTTATATTGTGCTGTTGTATTGTAATTTATGTAGTTATTTTAAGGCCAACCTTGATGTTTTTCCTCAACTTTACTAAGAGTTTTTTTGCCCTCTGCTGGTATTACATTCATACGCAAATGTAACATTCTGCAAACAAAGTTCAGACTTTTATGTGCAATGACAATAAAGCATCTACCAGTCTAAAGTTTTCACACCTTGGCATGCCAAAATGTGACACTGACAGGCTATCCACTGGTGGACAAGCACGGCACCTTTCCCCCCTATTTAAGTCAATTTATTAACTCTACCATTCAATATCTCCATTCACTTTTACATTTACTGCATTTACTTTTAGGGTAAATTAATTATAAATGGATTTTCAACAGCTGCATTACTACAGTGCTGCTATTTTTTTTAATTAAGTGGCTGATAAAATAACTATTGTTTTAATGTTTTAAACTGTGTGTTTTTAATTGTGTACCTTTTGCACATGTGACTGGATCAAATTAACAGACTGCAATTTGATTCTCTTGACAACATCTCAACATTTGTTGATGTTGCTCATGCAGCCACTGCACCGTACTGTTAATCACAGAGAAAATGGAACAGACAGGACTGATCATATAAAACCTCTCTGGTGGAAGTTATTATTGCGCACTGTCATTTACATGCAGATGAAATAAGATTGCATTGAGGGGTGCATTGAGTCATGACATATATTATTGTCTTTTTTTGTTATAATGCTTCTCTTTATTTGCTGCTTCTTTATTTCAGACATACATATCCTGCACTGAGGACTTTTCAGTTTCACCCCATCCGCTCATGACCTATTTGGAATCTGAAACGCTTTTAGGAGAAATGTTTACCCCACTTCCACAGATAGCGAACCATCTTAATCTCTACGGAGAAGCAGGTTTCTCAAAGCCCAGGACTCCATCTTCAAACTGCACTAATGGACAATTTAACCAGCACTCTCCTCTGCCTCCCAGTGCCCCTTAAAAATGGATCCAATCCCCTTACCACCAAAGCTGCACCCACTTATCCAGTTGGTTACCTCTGGATGATGTCACTCTCTATCCGGGGAGCTTGTGGACGGCCATGTGCCTGTGTGCATGTGCGAGGGAAGACATCCAAGGTCATTACTCATTGATAAGGCCCCCATGGAGCGCTCGTGTTATCTCCTCTGCCTGGGGACTTCCCATAGCATCCTCTACAATTAGCCATCTTCCCCTTTACTATTCATCCCAGTGACAACCACCCCCGACCTAAGTACTGTAGCTGGGGTGGTCTGGGACTGAGCAGACGCCAGACGAGCCCTCAGCACTGTTTAAGCTGGGTGTTTGTTTCATAATGTACGTCTTGATTCAGCCTCTAAATGTATCAAATGTAAGCCGCTAAATAATCCATCCCACACAAGTTATGTACAACATTTGTTTGTCTTACAAATACTGACTGATAAATAAGTTTAGAGAAGAGTGAAACATGAATTGTGAATTATGAATTATGCATGTGCATTATATTTTAGCATATTGGTTGCAGGCAGTAAGGGCAGTACATGAGTGAAGAAGCTCTGAGCTAACTACATAATCAACTATATATAATATTTTATATATGAAATATTTATATATGCAGAGCTGCAGAACTCCATTCAAAAAATCAAGGAAATTAACAACACAGTCGTAACTAACGATCAAACATGCTGATAAAATTAGATTAACCATCTTTTTTGAATCTGTCCAAGCTTCTCCTGTTATTCAGTAAAGAAATAATCCACCAAAGAGCATTTTTAAAATTTGTAACGTGAAATGGACGAAAAGGAAAAGACAAAGAGACGTTCTCTTCATGAACACAGAGTTTATTAGAGCTAATGAGCAAAAATACCATGTCGCCGACAGCGCATTTTGGGCAGTCTTTCCATGTAATTACCACCGCACAAATTAGCGCATTACTGCAGATTAATGGCTTTAAACGTGTTACCTTCGACACCCCTATACATTCTTGAATATGCATCACTTACAAACCGAATGATTTCTGCTTATTTCTGTTGTTCTCTCTTCCATAAATTGTATTGAGCTAAATGGTGGTAAACAACCACAACAGTAGAGAGAAACTCATTCTGGCACCACTGCTTTGTTTCACAGCTTAAACTTTGAAAGGTTGTTCAACAGCTCTCAAATTTGAACCGTTGCAAACTGTAGCATTCACTCTGTCATCAACCTTCCAGAAACTCTTCAGAAACAGCAACAGTTTAACGCCACAGTTTTTATTTGAATTGCAGTGCTTCACTGGTATCACTGGCCCAATAGGACCGAGCTCATCCCTGCCATGTGGAAATGGCAGAAATAGTCAGGGTAATCTGGAAACATTTACTTCCCTCTGCGGAGGACGACCTTGTTTTTGAATTCTGTGTGCAGGCACTGTTATGTGACTACTTCTACACAGTCCTCAGATATTTGTGTCCATCCCACAGTGCAAAGGACATACTTTTGAAGTGGAAACTCTTTTGACGCTGACGGTGAACGAACTGGCCTAAACTGAAGTGGTTTGCCACACAGTCTGGTCTGTAGTTTACTGACCTTGAGAGGTAATCAGTGGTAACCAGTGTAAGTAATTGGCTTTGAAAATGTTATCCACAATTTAGAGGTCATGACTGTGAAAAACATTTACATCACCTATGCAAATTAGACCCATAAATGACCCCCCCCCCCCAAAAAAAAAAATCTGTTCAAGGGTACAGTCAGCCACGGCTGAAGAACATCATTCACAGGCCTATTACCCATAATTCAACACATGCTCACGGTTTGAGTCATAAAAAAGCAAATATTGGCTTCGAAAATTTGCAGACAGTAAAAATACCCGCTGTTTCAAATGTATATTCTCTTGTAGCCCTTCAAAACATTGTTAGACAGTAGACACCGTTTCAAATAACTAATTTACACTAATTTTACATTAATTTTACTAATTTTACATTAATTTTACTAATTTTACATTAATTTTACTACCTTTATTGTCAGTTTCTCTTGTTTACAGTGAGTTCTATAAATCAATCCAATATGGCAGCCAGATAAGAAAGCAGAGTTCCATTCCAGTCTTATTCCCTTTTGTAGCAGAACTATCTACAAACCCACATATGACATGTTATCATCTAATAAAGATACTACAGCTCTTTTAGTGTTGTGTTTCTTCTTGTTGATCGGTTTTGTTCTCCACCTCCACTTTTCTCTCTCAACTCAACTGTATTCTCAACTAGATTTTAAGGGGAACATTTTCTCCTGAATTACAGTTTTAAACAGGTGGTTAATGTTGTGAATTGAAAATTACTGCCTGCATGGATGTCCTGTGGGTTTTATTATTTGTTATTTAAAAATAAATTAGGAATAGCTCTGGTTTAAATAGAGTAAATTGTGACACAATTGAATATATATTCCACTTTAAATTAGCTACAGTAGTTCTGAAGCAAGTCTTGTTGAATTTATCAGAAAGGAGTCAAACATTGTTTTATTATTTATACATAATTACATTATATATTATCCCATCATATGTTGTTTTATATAAGGCTCCAAGCTTGTAAAATATGTTGGATAAAAGTGAACAAAGCACTTTTATCTAACAATGTGCTGCTCAGCTCTCAGGTCTGAATCGGATGCGGTTCACGTTACTTTTACAGCGCTCACAATTGCAGCCATGAAGAGTGCTCTGTGTGGACCTCAGCAGCCTTGCTCTCGCTCAGCGTGGTCCCTTAATCAGAGCAAAATGTCTCCTTTCTTTATTCTTTCAAGACACGTGCTGAGCCAATTAGCTAATCATTATGGCAAGGCAGGTGGTGCACTAATACAAGATAATAACACACCTTGGGCATTCAGAGCCACCATATTGCTCAGGGCGGCAGAACGTTGCACTGTTCTGTGCAAACATAATTGGGTTGTGGAACACGGATCATGCACAGGAAAAAACTGTTAAACCTGTAACTTGTGTGCTTGCTTTTTGTTGAGGGAATGAGAAGGGCATTGGCATTATTAAAAAGGACCATTTTTTTATTTTAATGAGACTAAACCTGGAATAATAGAGCCTTTTTTTTTTGTCCATGAAATTCTCTTCAAGCCCCCACGGCCACAGATACTTGAAATGAAAATGAAGGCGGAGTTTGTGACTATAATGTCGGATATACTCCCCTCCCAGCTTTCTTGTTTCTCCACAGTAGAAACAACCCCGGTAAAGAATCTCTGATCATACGCTTATCCATATAACTTTTATTTTATCTCAAATTAATATGATGGATGCTGGTTTGCTTTCACTGCTCACATCATTATAATTAACCTTTTTTTCAAGGCCCAGCGTCAACAGACAAGAAAGCGAGGGATTGCCTTGAAGTTGAAAACAAAGGTTTTGCATTTTGCATATTCAAAGGGAATAGACACAAAGCTAAACGTGCTCTCACAGTTATAGAAGCACACGTTACTCCATTCATGCACATTTCTTTATAAAAAACAAATATGTATTTAGTATTAAATAATGTCATCTACATCCTCCTCTCTGTTTCTCCCTACAAACAGGAATTGTATTTCCGTAGCGACCAAGGTTGACAGAACTTTTGCTGAAATTTTCTGCATCCTTTTCAGACAGCACAATGCGGCGGCTGCACATGTTTTCCTGTGTCCTATTTCCCGACTGTCAGTCCATAACCATAAATACATCTCATGAATGCATGATGAGGAGAGAATGAATGCTGTCTGCACGCTGTATGCACCTGGCAATGAAATAAAATCCGCATTTAGAATGGAGATTTTTGGGTTACGCTAGACGTTTCCCTCCAACGTTTCTAAATGAAATGTACGCTGTGTGCTGGAGATCGCCTCTAAATCTCACGACAAATTTGGTTGTTTTTTTTTTTTTTTGCAGATTCTTACCATTGTTGTTTTGTAAGATTTTAACCTCTCTGGTGATCGACACGCATCCCACATGCTCGTCTCAAAATCACATTTGACAAGTGACGGGTCCGCGAGGGCGAGCAGTCACTCGCTGTTGAGGAGTGCTCGTGTCTTTACCATGAAAGCAAACTGACAGTCAAGAGTGTCAAAAGTAGTTTGCTTCCATTACAGTCTCTCCCCTGCCCAAGTCACACATCTGCTGTTGGCGGAAACAAACATTTAACACACCCTCTCGCCGAGCTGTGGCGTCTTCCTTTCATTATGTTAGCACCTCCAAAGGGCAGGATGCTGTGCTTCTGCCCCCGCCTTTGACTGACACGGTGGTTATGAGCAATGATAGCTGCCAGAGCTCCGAGGGAGCGTCTAAATGAACTGACACTGGCAGTGTGAAGACACCTCGCGCCAAATCCACTGACAACATTATTATACTAAGGACTTTATATAGGATGATGAGGCCCGGAGAATCAATTTGATTGATGCGCAGCACTCAGCACATAATTCCTCACATTTTATTTAAGACGCTCGCTCAGAGGGGCTGTTGTGAGCCGCTGCCACTTTGAGAGGTTACCGCTTGCGGAATTATGCTTGTCGGTTCAACATTTTTGGTTTACACACAGGAAATTAGAGCTGCACAGGAAGTTAAACCTGATTCTACATGCTCTCCAACAGCTTTGTCATCATTTAGGGGAATGTCAGTAGTGTGCAGCAGGTAGCAAAGGCAACATGGACTGTTGGTCTGCAAGTTTGTAGTCTGGATCGCAAGATATTTTTTTTATTATCTTTATGATTTCATTATATTATCTTGGACTTCAGGGTGTTTTGACTCATTTTAATATATATAAAGCTGTTGGTCGTTGTACTCTAGAGTGACACATAGAAGTAATATCTGATGCCTGTAATGGAACAAGATATTAGGTTTAGGCACAACAATGACTTGGTTATGTTTAAGGGTGGTTAATGGCTTGAATTAGAGTTCCTTAAGCAGTGTTCGAATTGTAATCTGAGCCTTGTGGAGGTCTCTAAAATTACTAATGTTATGAGCTGCGGTGCCACTATGGATTTAGGGCCCTGTGAAAAGAAATGTTACTGGGCCTCCCATAATGGAAAATTTTTATACTGTTTTACATAAAACTATGCATATCAATGACATTTTTTTAAAAGTGAGCTAGCTTATAAACTCTGGACAAAGCTAGGGATAGCTAACAGGCTAATGAACCACAACTTTCTATCACATGAACCAGTAACAGACCACCTTGCCTATGAACGGGTGACAAACTGTCGACCCTTCACTTCTTTCTCCTGTCTGAACTTTTTTTCTTTTCTTTTTTCACTCCCTGACTTTGAGACTTTCTCCTCCTGCACTTGCTCCACTTGTCTGGAAAGTTGGCTCTCTGCTGTCTGATGGAGCAGCTGGACTGAACCTTTTTAGTTAAATGGAGGGGGGCGTTGAGAAATGTTTCCAAAACAAAATAAAACTTAATGTTACCCGTTCTTTTGGAAACCATGCTTATTTTAGTCTATTTGTCACATTGGTATAAATAATGTTTTATTACATTGAAAAATGCCTTTGTGATCAAAATAATGATTGCTGGTCAAGACCTCGACAGATGTTTCATTGCCTAATCCTAACCACAACTGTTTTACAATGTGCAAAACTGATGTATCAAGATATACGCAAAGGTTTTCGGAGCAAAAATCTGATTTTGTTGAATGCTCTCAGCCTCAGCATACAATTTGAGGGCACCCTTGTGTACTTTGAGGACAGCAGTTTCAGTTAAAGCTTCATAAAAACTTTACTGTGTGTATCCATGTTATCGATAGCTTGTATCAGGAGCAGGGTGATTCATATGAATGCAGCCAGCCAAAACATAAACACACACTAATGGAACTAAACAGTGCACAGCGATACATCTCCTCCGCTCTTTCTGAGAAAATAAACAGATGAACTCTTTTTTTATTCAAAAGATAAAATAATAATTACACAGTATTTCATGTTAATGGCAATCTAGGAAGTTGCAAGATGTAATAAATACTAAATTCTTTTTCTGTAATGTTTTTCCCACTCTAGTCAAACATCTGTGTAAAATGAAGCTGTGCCACACAACAGTGCCCACATTTTGCTCACCATATGTCCTGCCCAACTGTTGCTTTGTGTAAAATCTACAGTCGGAGGTAATGGGATGTGCAGCTTTGGTAAATAAATAGAAAATAGTTGTGGAAGCTCATTTTTTAATCATTATTTCGTCAGTACTATATTATTTTCTCTCGATGTTCAGTTGTTTCATGGAAACAAAAAAAAACCAACCTGAAATTCCACATGTTCACATTTTAAGGGAAGCAGATGGGGAGGGATAAAAAAAAAAAATATAGGAGAGATATATACTTTATTGGGCAAGTGTGCAATCGCAAGCTGCTTGCTCAGGGAAATCTGTGCCCTCAGGCTACATCCTCATCCTCATGGCTGCTCACAGGGAGATGTTGGCGGAAAGAAAAGGCGGATGCTTGCATGCAAGCAGGGGAGATTGTCAAAATAGAGGCGGGTGTGAAAAGGAGGAAGAATGAAGCAGCGCTAATACTCAAGATGAGTCTCCCATTTAATGGAAAATCTTGTACGCGTGGTAATGAGTTTACTCATAAGCAAATCACGAGCGCGCTCTTCTCAATGCGTGAAGCCGTGCCACGAAATCCATCAACCCACTCAGTAATTTAGAGTGAGAATCAACAAAGACTCGAGTCATTTAGGTGTGTCATTTAAGCAGCGCCCCGAATAGTTTCATGATGCGTGCTACAACAAGGAGAAAACATGGCTTACTAAATTATTTATTTATTTATTGGCCCGAGATAACGCACATGTACACCATCATTAACATCCCCAAGGTATATTTGTATTTGCTCTGACTCGGAGTTCCACAAAGACAAGCCAGACCTGATGAAAGATGCCATTTATAAATCAAGATTATAAGTCCTGTTTATATCTTGTTTCTGTCTCTGAAGAAAGCCATCTTTCAGTTTCTATAGAGACCCGTTCATCCTTCTGCCACCTGTTCCTCTCAACGCATTTTAATTTGCTCCACCATATGCCAAGCCACTGCATGTAACACCATATAGCTCATGAATAACCCGGCCACTTGCACCGCAAACACTTTACTTATTTATTTATTTGGTCGTGCTTGCATATGCAATCAGAGACATCAGTCATGGTTAGAGTGATCAAACAGAAGAACAGGTTTTGTCTCACGAGGCCTTCTTCAGTGGGTCTTTTTGTAGGATATCAGGATCTGCTTCTTTAGAGACACATTGCTCCACAGTAGGAAGAAATGTGCCCTGAAGTCCATGTACTGTATGTTGCTTTTTGGTTTAAATATGAAAACCTCTTATGGCGATAACATTTGCTCCCCTCAAATTTATTCCTGGACATAGATGATCATCAAGACCAAATGTATGTTTTTCATGCAGGTTTCCATCAAACCTATGTTTGCATATTCATGATTTTAATATAAAGTAACAGCTTTCTCTCTTTACTGAATTCAAAATACAGTCCAGCAGTTACAAATACAATAAAATTACAATAAAAAGTTCTGCTTCTTGATCAGATGAGCAGTTTCCACTGTATTGACCCCTTACACTTAATTAACAACATTCATTGTGCACAGAAAGAGGTGAAATCACAGGGACATTTTGATAAATTCATACAGTGAATGACAATAAGATTGACTGTTGAGAAGCTGTCAGCTGTCATTTCGCCTCACAGACAGAAGGGAGGATATAATAAGGCACAAACAAAGCTTAAGAAGGAGTGCAGAGTAAACCTCCCACCTTTATGAGGAGACCTCAGCTGAGTCACATCAAGAGAAATGTTAAGGAGACAACACTGTGACCCGCCATGTCCTGAAATGAATTTAGAAATAGGTTTCGTAGAGTGGCAGACATTTGCCCTTTGGCGTGCGCCTTTCTTTGTATACAATTCATATGAAGGCTAATATTACCCCGCCCTTACAGTTATTGCTTTGTGGTGTCCTGAATGGTTTTGTGTCTGTGACCTACAACTGTTTCTCTATAGAGAAAACCTTTGGGGGTTTCTACCTAACTGTCCAAGTCACAGCAAGTTCAATACACATTTTATATGCTTTGATTTACTTTACTGTCATCTGGCATCCTTCTGTTGACAATAACTTATCATCAAGTCTCATTAAATATTCATTTAGGGAGTTAATCTCATTACAGTCCATAATTATGCACATACACAACTTTGTAGTTATTTCCAAACTTTGATCCCAGGCATTTTATTATAGTCAACCATAGTCCTTCACAGAATAATAATAGTGGTTTTGTATGAACAGTGCACAGCATCTTAAAACCATTTTTCCATCTGTAGAGAAATAAAGAGGCCTTCTCTGTCAAGCCGATTTGTCCTCTGCATGGAGACAATCATGACTGCGAGGCACTGTAAAAGCAAAAATATGAATCGCTTACCAGTGCAACTAGAGAGAAGAAAAAAGGCCTTGACAGCATCAGCACATTCTTGCGCCGTGCTGCTATCTCGTATCAAACACTCATATGATGATTCTGATATTGTGGATTTCTTTATGAAATAAACATGGCGTGGAGAGGAGAGACGGCCTAAACCAAGAATCCAGGAGCGGCCACAGATTTGATCACACACTTAAAGGAAAAGCAAAAAAAAACAAAACAAAGCAAACCAGATTGGATGGTGAAGACAAAATAATTGGACTTGTGTTGGTAACCTGAGTGGACACAGAGCCATTTATCTCCCTGTCTGAAGCCCAGAAAGGTCACAGTAAAGAACCCTGATTGTGAGACCATGCAAACCATTACTGATGTTGAAACTCTTGTCTGAACTTTCTCTCTGTTGCTTTGACTGTGAGGATTTCCCGTAGCCTTTTTTCATCCTGCTGATAGACAAGTTTATTGCAAACTAGCAAATGGCACATTTCAAAACAACATGCTTTTCAGGAAAAAAGATTGAAAAGGAACGAGAATGAAGGTAATATCAAGGGACTATTTAACGCTCACCATCTTAGGTCAGCGTGTTAGCTAAATGCTAATATTGGCAGCTGAGGCTAATGGGATTGCCATTAGTTTTGCAGGTATTTGGTCATCATCCAGCAGTAGTGGCCCCAAAAGTGAATGTACCAACCTATCATCCAAAAGGTGTTAACATTTTTCAACACCACTAATGTCATGTTTATCAGTCATGAATAATCAGACACATATTTTGTGGAGGTTCACATTTATACATTATTGACACATTTGCATTATTTCTACACATTTACAAATGTGATTGTTATTGAGATGCAGTAACAACTTTCTACACATATTTGCAAATGGCTTTGCTATGATAATAGCCCTATACAGATGTCAGTGGCTTTTATTGAGGAAAAAAATAATAATAAAATGTATGTATAAAAAAAAGAATTGTGTAAACATCATCCTCTTCTATAAACATGAATGTGTAAATAAGATGATATGGCAATCCATCCAATAGTTAAGATATTTTAGCATACTTAGGTGGCTTGGAAGTATGCAACACAAAATAAGTGTTTATTTTTAAGTTGTCTCTGTGTCTCTCCTTTCAGGAGACGAACATGACATGAACATAAACGTGTGGCGTTCCCCTTTGAGCTGCTGAACATGATCAGTAAAAGCTAAATACAACTCCAAAGGCACTGTCCTTGTGGGATAAAGTGCATTTAACTGTACTGTTGTTTAGCCAAGAGAGGCAGCATTGAAGTGAACATCCTGGCATTTGTTTTGATGTGGCTCATTCTTTTTTTGCTGGATGTTCCAGAGACCTTGGTGAAATGTTGATTGAGCTTTCATGGACCAGATAGCCTTGGAGAAAGAGGGGAAAAAAAGAGCTGTCTGGTAAATAATGTGATCTACTCTGGTCCACACCAACACTATGGCCTGTTGAACAAGATTTCCCAAAAGTGCGAGTTGCAAAGACATCACAGCAAAAAGGAGTTTGGAGGGAAGACAAGGAAAGGAATGAGAGGCAGAAAGGAAAGTCAGTGGAAACTACATGCCAGGCTTTGTGAAGCACCAGGGATGAAACATCGCTTTCCTCATAAGATGATTATGTTGTTAAATGAGATATGGCAACACTCTTGTAAGCGCTTAATCCAAGGATCTCCAGCTGCCATGCAAATGTAGCAGATGTCAGCAGGATGACACAAAGCCGAGGAATGAGCAACCAAAATTCTCCTCATCCCCGCTCCCCGCCTCCGTATTATTTAACAGGGAGGCTTGTAGTAACTCTGTTCACGCATTCAGCGAGAACCGAGGCAAAGCACACAGCTGGTCAAAACCACCGAACGCAAAACTGTTTTTTTTGTTGTCTTTTAAGGAAAAGAAGGGAAAAAAATACTTGGAGAAGTAGCCAAGCTTTAAGGCTTTTCTGAAGTTGCCTAAACTTGGTAATGCTTGGATGTTCGGACCAACTTCTAAGAAGCTGTTTTCTTTTCTGAAGTTTTCTCTCTTAAGCTTTGCGGCGCTTTCATGCAGCTCTGCGGGCATTCCCAGGTGGGATTTTAGGGGTGGGTGGACCGAATCGGAGTGGATTTCCTTGGGGGACATTAAAGTAAAATGTTTGACTCGCCCCCCTGGGGAGTCATGTTGATGACATCATGACTATGGAAGTGCGAGGGAGCGCCACTCCAGGCCCATTAAATCAGATAGCATGATCATTTAGTCTAATTTACCATCAGTCCCACTAATTGCATCTGACTGCCAACTCCGGAGAGTATTGTAATTCCCTTGAACTGGTTAAAGTGACTGTGATGGGCTATGCTTGAACTTGTTTAATGGCAGGTGATATATACGCTTTGTTTCGCTTCTTCTTTATGATTCGCTTTTCTTTTAATAGCAAATATAATTCATAATCATCCTCTCTGGGACTATGTTATCCTCTTAAGTTAGAGCCTGAATGATTGTATCTAATCTCCCACTGTATCAGTCAAACAAAATCAGTTCAATCCAAGTCCAAAACAAACGTAAGATCTGAAAAAAAATATGATATGACCATACAGTACATTGAGATCAAGCTTGTCAAATCACAGTCGTCGAAAACATTTCTTGTTCATCCTACCAGGAGGTGCTTTTTTTCCAGTGTGAATATGATGTCTCTAACTGCCCCTTTCTCTTTTCCTTCCCCTCTTCTTTTATCATTCTTTTTTTCTCATCTCCCTTCTGCGGCTCACAGAGCTTTGTGCTCATGTTTGAGTCCTCGCTGGCTGACAGGTTGTCACAGATAATAAGTTTTAATTCCCTGTGTGGGACCAAAACTCACTTGCCTTGTAATTTCCTCATAATTTTATTCCCTTTTGAAGCGCTTGAATGTAGATTGGTGAGATGTCAGTTATTAATGTGTGGTAAGCTGCGATAGTAATGTATTCCACAGCGCAGAGACAGGACTCTTCAAATTAAAGAGAATAAAGTGCATTCTTTCATGTTTTAATTCAAATCTAACATAATCTTGTCGCAGGTGCGTGATCAGTGAAAGTCTTTTCATACGTGTTTTTTCTTTAATCTTTCAAAAATGGTTGACTGAGACAGAGAAAAAAAAAACAAAAACAAGTCAGTGTGCAGGACCTTGATTTTACCTCAGTGTGACAGCAGTGCCATCTGTACAGTGAAGCAGCGTGCTGCTGACTCTTGTGAATCACATGATCGCACTCCAACCCCTGATCCCCATTTGTCCCAGCGGTGATGTGTCTAAACGCACCACAGCCGTTCTGATGGACACTTTGCCTTGAGCTCCTGTTCACCCCTTCCGCCCCTCAATGCCACTTTCTCCCCGATCCAGAATAATGAGCCTTTCAGAAATTCAACTCAGGGATCCCAGCCCAGTGGTGTGCTCCGCAGCCCAGATTTCTCGCCTGCTTCCCTCCTTTCGCTAAAGCCTCTGCTAGCCTCGAAAGCTTCCAGGTCGCTGGAAAAAAAATCACAGCTCTGTCGGCCAAGTGTGGCCGCTGTTTCGGCAGGATAAGTTGGCCGGGGGAATATTGTCTAAGTCCCCCTGAATGTAAACGAAGTACCCTTTGCTGTCACCCCAGATGCTTGGCCTGTCTTCTGTCTTGGATGGCTGGTTAGGTGTTCTCTGCCTCATAAAGGATGCAGCTGTGCTCTGTGAAAAACACAACAGAATGTATGCCCGGGCTTTCAACCATTCCAGCACAGAATTGTCACAGTGTGATTCAGTCTAACCCTGCGGTTGGAAAATCTGCCTTGTTTTACCTCCAGCAGCCAGACAATAGAAACTTATGACATCCTCCACCTTTACCCAGAATAATCTATTGAGGACGCGTTTGTCAGACAGGTGGATTACTTCACGGTGTACATGTATTCAGAATTAGTGTCATTTTCTGTGGGCTCTTTACTTCCGTGTCATGGGTGTTCTGCCGTGATTCCCTATGGATCCCATGTGATGGATGCTCTTAATGAAGGGTGTTAATTTAAAGTCACCTGCAGGCTATAGCCGTTCCATCCATAAGGCTGCATCATCACCTATCCAATGTTCTCTCTGCACTGACAGAGGAAGGCCCAGGGAGAAGTGAGGAGATGGAATTGGATTTGAAGCTCTGAGGCAGGTAATAAAAAGCAACACTCCCACACACCAAGGAATGTGATTTCCCCAAGTACCCCTGGCAGACATGTTGAATTTCTTGCTGTAATGTATAGGCGACCAAGCTATTCATAACGTGGAAGGCCCTGGCGAGTACACGAGCTGAGGCTTGTTTTCTCATTAAAAGAGCCTTTCCTGGTCAAAAATGCACTTTTTTTTCCCAAGCCATATGTAATGTGCTTTCATTACACACAGTAGCCTCATCTGAAAGCCCTCATTGGTTTCCATGGTGATGGCTTACAGCATCGAGCAACCGTTTCATTTGATAAGTGACATGGAAGCTTTTTATGCATGTGCATGACTAAATGACCAAACGGAAGGGTCCTATGAAATCTATATCCAGGATTTAAATCCATAAATTTAATGTATTTTTTTTTTCCCTCTCAGAAGAGGATGAATGCATTTAAAAGCTGGTCTCATATGTTCAGTCCAGATGTTCATGATTCAGGAATTAAATACATGCAAAACTGTTAGCATGCTAACACACTGAATTAAGATGCTGCATTTAGCAAACATTATATTAGTTTAAAAAATATATTAGCATTTTCATTGTGAGAATTAGCAAATTAGTGTTGCATTTAACTCAAAGTGAGCCTTTCCTGTGAATCATGTTTCTCAGTAGTTGTCTGTCTGAACCTGGCTTTATAAATCATTTCTAAATAAGATTCAACGACAAGTGGTATGATTTCATAAAGTGTCATATATTGTATTCAGGCCTACTCTCATGGTTTTGAAATAGGTCTGCTTATAATTTTCGCAGATTAATAGCAAAGCCTATTCATGCGGATCATTTGCTTGTGCCTGTGAAAAAATATCTTCTTTTAGAAATCTATTAAAGAAGTGTCGGGCACATTTCTCCACCTCCTAGAAGCTCTGTCATCTGCGACCTTGTGTTTGATTCTTGTCATCCTTATGGCATTGATATAGTGTGACATATAGCACATCTTGATGATCGTCAGAATGAGGAAAAAAGAGCATGTCAGATATATGGAGACAAGTAGAGATGTGAATTATCAGGAGAAAGAGTTAGTGGCCAGAAAAAAAAAAAAAAAAAAAGAAAAAAAGCCATTCTTCAGAAATGAAGCCTTGTGATGTATGAAGGTGTTTTCTGGACTTCTGTTAGCTCTCTATTGTGTTCATTGTCATTTACATCAGCCACTGGCTTGTCTTCTCTTTAAAGGAATGTTCCCTAGAGGTTGGATGCAATGAGCTAAAGTCAATCGACACCAACAGAAAAAAAGACATCAATCAATATTCTCTTTCACATGCTTTTCTTTTGCTGCATGCAGTATATATGTGAGGCAGGGTTTGCAAAGCCTCTGGATGCCGTGTTGAACATGGCCAGCAGCAGGTGTCAGTCCTTCCCTAAACCTGACCTTGCAGAAATATTTCACTTTCCCCTTCAGTAGTTCCAGTGCAGCGTCCACAGAGGGTTGGGCTAGATGGCTGTCCACCATAAAGAGTCCTCAGTTACTTTCCATGCAGGCCACTAGTGCAGTAGGGATGGCCCCAGGCTGGAACTAAGCCTTGCTGACACTGATCCGCCTCCCTTGCATTGTTTCACAGCCTAAATAAAGCAACCATGGTCAACACGGGGGAACAGAGGTTGAGGAAAGAGGATGGGGGTTTTATGTCATCCCAATAATTTTTGTCTTGCTCATATGAGGCACAAAACCATTGACTCCCTCTGTCATGAGTCATCTCCCCCATCTGCATTTACATCCACAGTTGTAATATGTTTCTGACAGAGTCAGGAGTTTCTTTTGTCCTGACTTTTTTAGGTGAAAGTGCATTAAGTACAGAGCAGCCGCTCTCTCGGCTAATACTCCATTAGACATTGGGCGAAAAAACATCATTAGTTTATTTTAATGTGCCATGATGGAGGCTGAGTGACGCTAATGGGGGGCTACGTAAAAAAATGATGTCAATCTTGGCACTGTGACGGTTCACTGAACAGCAGATTAGTGCTGAAAGTATTTCAGGTCTCTAAGTGTGCCTTCCTCACACATTGTGAAGCAGACAACCTGGAGTACAGGCAGGGAATGTCTCAATCCTTCCAGCGCTTAAAGATGCATTAGCAGGAGTGCTGAATGGATTCTCTTCTTTCTATCCAAATATCCACAGTCAGCAAGGAGGATTCCAATCAGGAAAAAAACGTGACCACCCCTCACTCGATCAAAGGAAGTACTTCTGGCATGCCAGCACAGCAGAATGTCGTTGCAGTGCAGAGACGGCGGATGTTGCAGATGAGATTAATGAGCAATTTACAGTCCTATTATTAACATTCTGGTCATTAAAGCAAATGAGATGTGATTAAGTGGTAAATAGAGCTGGACAAAACTATTGTACAGTACATCTCCTGCAGCGTTAAACCAGCCCAGAGTGTTTTTTGTGGGAGCTGTTTGACTCCCTTTAAGGCAAACATGTAAGTATAAATGATTTTAATGTTGTTGGTTGATGAAAAAAATAATTTTAACTATTTTTATATGAACCTGCACCTAATTATTTATTAATTATTTATTTATTAATTATTTTTATTTGGCATTAATCTGCTGATTATTCTCTTGATTGTTTGGTTTGAGAACATGGTGAGAAATGACAATCAGATTCCCAAAGTGACACCTTAGTAAACCCTCACATTTGTGTTTTTAACGACAAACTAAATATAGACTACTAATCATCTTATCGTTTCAGTCCTACTTACATACATACTTTCAACGTACAATATTTCCATGGAGTAAAACTAGAAACTGGTATCAAATAAAGTACAAGTACCTCATATTTATGCTCAAGTACAGTGCTTGAGTAAATGTACAGTACTTATTAAATTCCAACCCCTGTCGGCTAAAACTGACGTAGCGACCAAAGACGGAGTGAGGAAATAACAGACAGGCTTCACTGTCATCACTTTCAAAACATGTAATAACTGGGAGGTGACAGAGGTCAAGTGCCTTCACTCGTTCTTCAGACGAGACGATTCAATACAATAGACAGATAGTGAGTCATTTTACCACTTGACATTATTGCAAAATAAGTGGTCTTCACTGCTCCGCCTGTGACGAGCTGTGCATCAGAGGTCAGGCTTCCCCAGGGTTACAGCCCCGGAAAAATACTGTGCCGACAGCTGACGAGATTCAAGTTATCATATAATCAGACGTAATCATTTATCAGACATCCATCAGTTAATACTTCTAAATCAGTGTCATTCAGTTAGTGGAATAGTTCCTGAGTTAAAGCTGTACTACACATTTGTGTGTTTTGGCTCTAATGTTTGTTACACCTCCACCGCTCTGAATTCAGGTCAACCAAAAGTGACTTTTTTTGGGATGAATGTTCCACAACAAGTGGCCAAAGCCTCAAATAAACACAGAAATACACAAACCAAGATTATGATAATTATATATTACTGATGTACAATTCTACAGCATTATATTAGTGATATAGTACTGTACTATAACACTATATTACTAAATCATTGTGTTATGTTAATATTATGTAATTACACATTGTATGAAATTCGCTCACAGTGGTGGACACTCAAAACTTGTTAATTTACGATTAGCCAGATATTTCTCTCAGGAGTTGGTTGCGATGATCACAGAGCTAAAAGAAACAGTGACACTGACACAAATTTATAAATGATCATTGTTTTTAAGCTTGTTACGTTGCCCCCAGTGGAAAATAAATTAATGACTGCAGCTTTACGTTGCTCAGTAAAGTTACGGAGTAATATTCCAATATGTCAGAAATTGTATTTGAATGAATGACTGAATGAAAATTGTGAATCAAATTTTAAGAAGTTGCTTGAATTCCAAGCGAGGTGAAATGCAGATATTGAATCAGAAGAATGCGCTCTGAAGAAACAAAGAGAGATCCCACATATAATTTGGTAAAAGTGACAAGCCGTACAAATTGAATGCAGAGAGATAATTAATAATTCAGAGCCGCAGAATCCTTCCTGAGACAAAGGGGGAGAAACCAGAGGAATGAGAAATATGATCCCTTGTGTCTGTTCACTTCCCTTCTCTTTTTCTTTTTCTTCCCTCCCTTACAGGTTTCATGAAATCTGGGACACTGCCATATACATATATATATGTTTAGAATTCCTGCATGTGTACTTTTGCGAAAATATCTTTTCTGCCAGATAAAGTCAACAGAGATGAAACTTGAAATTCACGTTCACTGTTCAGATGGAAACAGCCTTCAGTATGGCGGTTATCGGTTGAAATTGCGCCGCAAAATAATAATAATAGGGTTCAAGTTGGGGTCAGTTTGAAATTGCTCTTGAGGCGTTCAGTATGAATTGAACAAAACACAACATGATGCTTGGATTTGCATTGCTTTGATGATCCCATTGAAATGGTTCCTGTCGGTGCGTCCACAGGGGTTAATAACCCAATCTCAGGCAATCGACCTCTCGTAAGTGATTGAGCAGGGGTGCAGTGACCTCAGCTATCTCCTTGTGGAATATAACTTGTTGACTTGTTTATTGTTTTTCTCCCCTTTCCTCTGTGCCCTCTATCTGTGCTTGTTTTTGATTTGCTTGGCCTCTGGTGATGCCCTTTCTGTACATCGCCCAGGGTTCTGGTGCTGGTCTGGGACTTTTTGTGGGTCAGAAAATCCCTGTGGCTGTGATCGTCCTCTACCTTGTGATGCCAAAGCATCCAGAGGATTAGTTTGTGTTCTCCTCTTACCCTTCCTCTGCCTCTCTCGTTCATTCACACGCCGCTGTACATTGTTGCCGTGCCAAAAACCCAAACTCACACATAACGCGCCGTACACATAAACCCTCAGGACATGCTGTCGGGGATGCCCGTATTCACACACGACTGTTTTCCCGCCAAGCAGGATTTGTAGTATTTCCCCCAAAGAATCTTGTGGCATTCGCCCGATAAGCTTCATCCTGCCAGATTCTAGCTGCCTGGCACTAAAATGTGTGCAAAGCCTCTGAGACCCACTCCATCATTATTCATGAACATCATTATTTTGCAACTGTCTGCGCTCTTTCAATGAATTTTACCAGCGCCAAACTGTAGGCGGCCTCTAGTATCAGCATGTAACACTCAGATTCGTTTGGTTTTCACTCCCAAAAAAAAAAAAAAACATTAAGTACGTGTGAATCGTCCTGAAATGTGCTGCTGACAAGCATTTGGCTAAATCTTTCTAATGATTAATCGCACCCCCTCCTCCCTCTCTGCCCTGTAATTGGTTTAATTTATAGTGAAACAGGGTCGTCTGTGTTCTTTTAAACCTAAACTGTGGACAGATCCTGCTTCTCTCACCAAATGGCTGTCAGGTTCAGTTAGCAGCTTAGGTGCTGTAGATTGAACAAAAAAAAGGATCCGTTAAGCTGAAAATCCAATCTGAAGTGGGCTGGTAGTAAAGTATTCTTTAATAACTAAATGATGCATGAACTGCAAGCGTGGCACAAGTCAATGACAGAGGTTAAAGCAAGGACAATGCACTTCTCTCACAGCATTAGTCTCACACATAATGTTCAATTTACACTGAAAATATTCCCCAGGCAAACATTTATTCCTGTTGAGATTAAAACACAGGGCTTGCGGATTTCTAGTTGCATTGCTGCTTTTGTTCTGGAAATGCACAGAAAGCTAAAATAAAGCATTGCACAGTTTGAGAATGTAACTAATGAAGCAAGAGCTGCCTCAATGAGGGCCACAGACAGCATGTCAACATGAGGCACCTGAGCCCCCTATTATGCAGGAATGTTGTTCACAACATGCCAAAGCTGTCCGCTTTATTATTATCACCAGGTTATTCCAAAAGGAAAGAAAGCAAAGAGCTAAAACACTTACTTTTTTAAGCTTTATGAGTTTATGACCTTCACTGGCCAGAATGTACCAGTTTATCTAGTTTAAAGTGACTGAATGACCTCACAAAATGCTGGAAGGATTGCACATGAAGTCCCAATACATTTGTTTGTGACTTCAAGGTGGGGAGTGTAGGATTTTGCAGCATGAGTGTGAAACCATAGTAACTTGTTTGCCTCACTCATCCATACCACAATAACACTACTTAAGGACAAGCAGAAGTCAGACTGCAGTTGGCGGTATCACAGTTTTGCACTCTGATGCTCACATAACTGCAGTTTCACAATTGTTTCAGGGTGATTAGTTGTGAATATTCTATTTTTTTCCTGCTAATAGATCCTCTAAAATCTCACACACTTTTGTTTGTACTTACAAAACCAATGGCATTGCCATCAACTAAACCTGTACATATTTCTTAGACTGTGACCTGGCTTGTAAGCATGCTTATCTTAGCATTTAGCTCAGAAGCAAAGCTGTGCCTTTATCCTTTCAATAAATAATGTTTTTGTGTTGATGCTGAAAACTTTAAACAATCTTACCCCTAATTTCCACTGGATGCGGAACGACTCCATTGTCCATCATCCGTCTTCCGTCAATAACCACCAGATTGGCCTGCTGAGGCTCCGCTGGACAGCTGAAATCGCAAGAATGAGATTTTGTGAATTCCCATATAATTGCACGATATAGCAGGTTATGTCTGTACACAAATTCCTGTCCCGCACGATCTGCTCTGTGCTGACTTCATGCGACGCGTGCCGAAGTCCAACAAAAGTAGAAGTGGAAATTGAGACATTGACTTGACTGGAAATGCATCGGGTCCAACAAAATGTCTGCGTCATTCCACATCCAGTGGAAATTAGGGGTTACTGTGATATGTTTTAAAGTAAGGTGGTGAGCAGAAGCTGTGGTTGCAAAAAAGCACTGCTATAACTTGAGATTCATCTTTTTTATCCCATGCGTTTTTGTCAAAACATGGCCTACATTAACCACAATGCAACTCAACCACCAACAGTTCAGTTGGAGATTAGGGCGTGTTGTGCCTGTAGAAGTTAATGAAGCCTTGAGGCGAAGACAGCATATTTTGCACTGCTCCCTTATTCAACTTTTTAGCACATTTGCAGCAGTTAACTTCCTCCCCAACACCTGGGCACACACTGAGTTCCCCTTTTACATTTTTTCCACTAGATTTTTCTTGATACTGTATTCTGTTTTTGTTTTGTGTGTATTTTTTTTTTTACTGCATTCATACATGCACTTAAGCATGTGTGACATGATCAGAAAAACACCAATTACAGTTAATGTGAAGTCCTTGAGGGCTGGAGGGAGTTCATTCCCCTTGTTTTTCATCAAAGGATAATTTCATGACTTGGGGGCAAAGTCGGGCCATAACATAGGAGATAGTGTCCACTTTAGTTGCGGTGCACATTATGCCCCGTCCATTCTTCAGTCGTCAGCGAAAGTCTGAGGCAGAGACGAAAGCCCTCTCCAAAGACCTGCCCCGGGCTATACTCTTTATCCAGACAGACTGAGCACACAGCTGAGGGCCAGAGCGAGAGGGACTGAGAGACGCACTGGCCTACATGCACATAATGAGCTCAGCACGTAGGTAGCGAACTAACATGGCGAGACATGTGGCTAAGTTAATAGGGGAGGCAGCGTAACCCTGCCACAAACCTGCCGATGTAAGAGCGGGATGCCATCGGGTATTGATGGGCCTTTTTCTAATCTCCTTTGAGAGGTCTGACAGTGAGAGAATGGGAGGAAATTCAGTGCCCCCGAGGTACATCCAAAGGCAATAATGAGGCTCCACATGGTCTTGTGATTACCTCGCAGTCTTCCTGCCCGTCATAGTATGAACATGTAGAATGCTGTCATAATTTAACAGGTGTTTTTGCATGTTTTTCAAAGTTTTTTGTTGCATCTGGAAGAACTCGTTTCTTTCAGTTATGTACTGTAAGTTCATAGACTATACAGTATATGCATGCATGTTTTGCTTTTATTATTTTTGCTTAATGAGGTTTCTTATTACACCATGTGGGTTGTTTTATCTGTAATAAGCCATGATTTGAAATGAATTAATTGAATGAGCTCACTGATGCAAAGATATGTAGCACACTGAATACATGAGGAATAAGAAATAAATTAAAATCTAGTCAAACATTATGTTTTTTTGTTTCATTAATTCATCTGTTACATCTGCAAACTTGAGAAATATGTTTACTGGTGCAGAGCTGGAGAGGAATTTAAGACATTCTCATTAAATTTAAAGAAAGATCTGAGTTCCCATTAAGTTCTGAACGAATGGATGACTGAAATCTTTATTACCTCTTCCCTGGGGGAATTCACTTTGCCAAAGAACAAAATAAAAAATATCAAGATAAAATCGACAGCCATATATTGCGGCATATAATGTATCATAAAGCATGAGCATCATAGAAGTTATATATATATATATATATATATATATATATATATATATATATATATATATATCTCCATGGACTATTGTTTTCGTTAATATGACTAACATTGTCGTTTATGCAGTGTCTTTATCACATTAAAAGTAAAAACCTTCTCTCTTAAATGACAAATAAAAATAAATAAATAAATAAGAAATAATAATAGTTGGGTTGGGCAGCATGGTGGTGTAGTGGTTAGCACTGTCGCCTCACAACAAGAAGGTACGGGGGGTTGGATTCCCGGTCCGGGGCCTTTCTGTGTGGAGTTTACGTTCTCCCCTTGTCTGCATGGGTTCTCTCCGGGTACTCTGGCTTCCTCCCACCATCCAAAAACATGCATGGGAATTCGGTTAATTGGGTAATTTAAATTGACCGTAGGTGTGAATGTGAGTGTGAGTGGTTGTCTGTCTCTATGTGCCCTGTGATGAACTGGAGACTTGTCCAGGATGTACCCTGCCTTCCGCCCTAAGACAGCTGGGATTGGCTCCAGCCCGCCCACCCCCCCCCCGCAACCCTATGAGGATAAGCGGCCAGGGGACTGTGGGACGGAGCTGCCCAAACAAACAGCACCAAGCTAGCATTTTAAGTAGCAGGAAGCGTTCTTTTGTCTCTGCTTGGTAAAAAGGCCATACAGGCCTTTTCAGCGCTTTACCACAATGGCTTCGTCACCCACCTTGGGTCTCTGCTGCTGTATAAATGTGGCGAGCAAGAGATAGGGAGTTTCTTAAACTTAAATCTTCTTGCTATAGAGATCATTTATTGTATAAGAATCCGTTATTCGCAATTTCCATCTTACTATATTTTTGAGTAGTGTGGGTGCATGATTAACAAGAGAGACTTTCCAGCATGTTTTTCAATCAGTGCTGGTGTGTTGACTCATTATTAAGCATTTATCACCTAGATTGAGTGCTCTGATTGCAGTTTGTAACCATGCTTGTATGTGATATGTAGCTTGGCTGTTTTCTTTTTACAGTGATGGACCTTCTTCTGAAGCTGAATAGCTTTGAATAGCTCCATTTGTTCATGCAAACAGACACTGAGCAGCGCCGGTGTTAATCCGAGCAAATGCGTGGCCCATTAGCTGTTTTGCGGCAGTGATAATAAAACTTCCTGTGCATAATTCACGGCTCTGTGCTCACAGTGACTGTCATGGTGGAAAGGCAGAGCAGCTTGAAGTTAACTGCATAATCAAAATTTAAAATATGCTACTAAAACAGCCTTATAGTAAAGATTGATTCATACTGTCTTTTGAGTTTCTCTGTGTTATATTCTTAACCAAACTGTGTCAGGGTGAAAATTGGTTACTGATACACAATTTCTCTGGCCGTTCACTTCATTTTCTGCTGTATCCAATTAACACCATCACACCTCTGTGAAGTTTCCTATTTCTGTCCACCTAATTGTTCTGTTTACAGTCTATTTATGTTCACTGCCTCTCTTTCTTCCTTCTCTTTCTATCTGCATCTCTTCTTATTTGAGGGGCTGTACAGTTTTATGTAAATTGCAGCAGCGATAAAAAAGGCCGAATCTCTCCCTCTGGATTGACAAAGAACTGCCACCCTTTTGTCTGCGGATTTGCTTTATTCTCATAGATGCTCCGCAATCCTCTAAAGGTGCCGTGGCGTCCTGTGTTAACCAAATTGAACCTGACAACTGTCTCATTCATTTGCAGCCAATGTTTGTTCCAGAAGTCAGAAAACAACAGCCTCACACATTCTTGCATCTCAGGCAAAAAACTGTAAATGCTTGCAAAAGTACCACATCACCGCGAGGCTTCTCTCTCTTTCTCATTCTCTCTTTCTCTCTCTGTGTCTGATGTACACCACAGACAACACCATACATAAAGGGCTGCTCTTATCTTATTTGAGCAGTTGCTTAAGGTATTTCTGCAAACTCCAAGGGGCTAGAATTATAAATCACTGTGAAACAAGATGGCAATCAGCGAGTATTGTTGCAAAGAAGACTAATGAAACCACCCACCCTGGTAAATGACCTGGAGATCTGCTGTGATATGGACTCCCCACAGTCAGGCAGATGTGATACACTGGATCTGTTGCACACAGTCCCCATGATGTGCCTTTAGTTGGCCAAGGCCAGATAAGGCCACAAAGGCGAACCAATGGGGCTCTTTGTCTGTTTGTTCCATTACGGAAATGCAAGCTTATTTCAGATTTGGCTGGTTCTGTTTAACCAGCACAGAGGACAGTATATTTTTATCTGAGAGAGGGATTGAATTGTGTGTGGTATTCCCCATGGTAATTCACATTTAATTGTAAATACATGCCTCAACCTTTCCTTTTGGAATAAATTAGCATGTTTGCTATTGTTGCTGTGTACTTCCAAGGACCTCAACAATGATCAAAGGAGCGAGTTTGTTTGAAGAGTGAAGCGTTCAGCATATTTTAGGTTAACAAGAGCAGAGATTCTCTCTGCAGCAGTTGGCTAGTATCATCCCCCCCACCGCCACCCTCTCCTCATCACATACCGTCTATTTTTATCCTATTTTATTACGATGTTCACATCTTACCATACATGGACGTGAATTCCATGCGTCCTCAAACGCTGTTGTTATCACATACGACTGCCATGCTAAATCACCACATTTATCTCTCATTGGTGTGCAAACTCTGACAGAAAGCACTGGAAATGAGAAGTGTCACATAAAAGAGTTTTAAAAATAGAGGGAGATGCATTTCTGTGAACTGCAGAGTCACACTTGTAGCATCCTTTGGAATCAACGCCAATCAGGGACGCTGCTTTATATGCAACAAGTAATCATGTGGGTTTAATTAGGATGAAGATGTTTACATGAACTTTTTGAAACCATAGTTGTATCAGTGTTCTCGGTTGGCATGTGGTTCTCAGAAATCAAATCACCATGTTGTTGGATTATTTGACTTTTACAAGGTTAGGAATAAACTCCAGATTTCAGTACAGCCTTGTGTAGTTTAGATTTCTATTCTGTTCTCTCAGGATCACACAACATTGAATGTTAAATTGACAACAACCGCTCTCACACAGACTGTGAGCAATAGTGGGGCTTCTGGGAGATGTAGTCAGAGCATAAAGAGACGATATACACCACAGAGATCAAAGCAGGAAGTGGAGATGATCATGATTGGAGAGCAAAACAAAAAAAAGTGGTGATTTTGGTGAAAGTGGCCTCTACCTCTGATAAAACAAAAGTGAAACAAGGTGAAAACAATCATTGTTCTTTTCATGATGAAATAGAGAGTCTCTTCTTTCATTTGAGCTATTCAGTGTTTTCAGAGACATAGCACAAAATATTCTGTGCATCATAAAAGGTGACTCAAAATGGCCAAAAATGCTGGCACAAGGCACTTTCCATTTTATAAAAGGGCTGGCACTCAATGAGTTAAAAGGAATTAGCTGATGTCATATTTTTATAAATGTAACAAAAAGTCCAAAGTGGGAGGTTTCAGGTATTTCTACAAATTATACACATGGACATTTCCTGCTAAAAATACAAGATTTTATTTGCTCTCGGTCTGGCAGAATAGAGACTATATACTCAGATAATATTTCATTTGGGTCGAAAACAACCTGAAAAGAGTCTGAATAGAAAACCCTGTTTGCATATTTTTTTTCCCTTAAATTATAATGTATGTCATCATATTGTGTCTGTATTGTTTGGAGCACAGAGCTGAAACTGTGACAGAAACTTTAGATACAGTGAATATTCTGGCCTCATTGCGCTTCAGTGATTAATTCAATAGCTAAACTAAATGCCCTTCTAATACCTCTGTCTGCCTACACAGCATCCCACTTGGTCTTTGCTCGACTCCCACCTGAAAGTCCAAGAGACTTAATAGGATCGTACTTCTAGCAAAAAACGCCTTTTGTGATTTCCTGTGTGTGCATGCATGTGCCCGTGGCCTCTGTGTGTATGTGTGTGTGTGTGCGTGTGTTTGTGTACTCAGAACGGATTAAGATAGAGTCTGAGTTATGGCAGCTGCCTTAAGAGGGAAATGGAGAGAGTGGAATAGAAAAAGGGAGGCTGATGGAGAGAGGTAAAGAGAGAGTGAGAGAGGCAGAGACAGGCCTGGCGCCCTGCACTCAGCACTTCCACTGACTTAGCACAGCACTGTGGATGTCACTGACTCTTAAATCACTCCCAACCTTCTTCCAGCTCCATTTACATTTCAGGGAAATCCTCCTGCCTTGAGCCAGAGAGGTTGTTTTACTTAACTGTCTCAGGATACAAATATCAATTACTGTAATGTAGCGCCTGCTGGAGTGTGTGCAGCCTCTGAATGATAGAGGAGCCATTGCAGGCAGAGAGCTTTGCTATTCTGCAGCATTCTCAAACCTTTGTGTATGTGTACAAAAAACACTGATAAAGGAGGATATAGGTTGAAATTGATTTCCCCCCAGATACATTGTAACGTTCACACGCTTCAATAAGTTGTGTTTCCTGCCGTTTGGAGCACAGTTTGTGGTAAACGGGGTCCTCTGGTGGTGAGGATGGCTCACAATAGATGACCACTAATTGAAAAGTGAAAGGAAAAAAATTTAGCTGAAGATGAAAAAGCCACTTGAGCCACTCAAAATGTGCTTTTATTAATATCGTATGTTGTGTTAGCTCATGCTACACAACATGCTACGTTTAAATCTGACGTTTTTCACATGTAAACATGAAACCCCTGGTTGGTTTCGTTCATTGTATGCAAACAAGACGGGACTGATCTGGTAGAAAATAGACTCTTTATAGTGTGTTTAAGTTGGAACTTTCATAGCCTTAGTGCCTGAGTCCTTTTGTTTGATTAGCTAAATTATAATTAATTGTGGTTAATTATGATAATTTCTCAAATAAATCAAAGGTGCTTCATTGAAGGTCTGAATCCTACTTGCATTCTTCGATTATTCCAGTTCGTGACAGTTGATCGGAACATTTTGGTCACCTGAAAATTCAGTTCAGTTGTCCGTAGCTCCACCCTTTTGTGTCACTTCTGGTTGCAAAAAATAACAACAAACGAATGGGTGACATCACTGTGTCCACTTCTTATATATAGTCTGTGGTCTATAATCTGGCTTAGCATCTGCAATTTCAGCACATAATAAAGGTAATAAAGGCTTTTGAATATTGTGGTAAATAGTAACCAAAGCATCCTTTTTGGAGCACCAACAGCGCTGCAATGGACCGCCAATGGAACACCTATGATTGGTACCAGACACTATCTGCGCTCTATGATTGATGGCCTGTGCACATTACGAATCACTCAAGAGTATTAGATTGCTCATTAGCATGATGATGGGGAGAGGATGGATCTTAGGTTAATTACTGATGAAGAGTCTTAATAAGGGTGCCTCCTCGATGCCTCGGTAGGGCATTTGTGAGTGTACTTGGGAGTGGCGTTAGGGAGTAGACTGAAGACAACTTGCAGTTCGCTGACAAATGTTATCTACCGCTGCCATGGCAAAAAGCAATGACGTAGGACGGGTATTCTTTTCACTCGTCACACATACATGTAAACTTTCTTTTAATCCTGCGAGCTGGATGGATATAAACTCATACAGTTTGTGTCTCAACCCTTTGGTTGGTCTGTAAATGTACATATCAGTCTGCTATCACACACTATGCACTCACACATGCCCTCCTCAGTTTGATACAACTAATATCCAACACGCTCTTTTGGCAATAAGGGAGCCTGCGGTGCCCTTCCCTGCTCCTCTGCTGATTGCAAACTGCAGTAAATAAATGTAAAACAGCTGCAAACCCTTGCTGGTTTGTGTGCTTAGGCGATATCAGAAAGCCATGAGGATGCTGAGGCCGCTGGCTGTTTTATTGCTCTGCATGTGGGCAACATCATGACATTTGCTGGATGCTAATTTCAAGCGTTATGCTGCTGTCATCTGTCTTTTGTGCAGCACTCGCATCGCTATTAATTGCCTGCTTATCGATGCCACAGAACATTTCATAACAATAGTTCGCTCTGTGTGTATTTTAGTTAATAATTATCTGCTGTATAGCTGATGTCAAAGCATGCTGCGGCATATTAGGTGGTTGTTTGGGAAATGGTCACAAAGGGTAGTAAAGCCTGTGCATCTAATATAGCTTTGAAGGGGGCTTATGATTATTGTTGTTGCTGCTTTTTTTCTCAGTGCAAAACAGTGAAAACTTGAGGCTAGTCAGAGCCAACATAAACTCTGCATCAGAAACACAGAACATGTGAGTTTGCTCATCTACATAGCAGTTTTCCCAAAAGGCCTGCAACAAACTTACATGTCACAATCTGTTCATATAATATGTTCTTGTGTTTATTTCGAACGTGTTCTTGGACTGTGAAGCTAACCCAAGGGCCCGCCCAGTTCAAATCCCCACATTTTTTTTTTTTGTTGCATCTCAACTGATTTGAAAGACAAGGCTTTATTCCCCAGTTGATATTGTACATAAATAACCACTCCCCACCTCTCATCTACCAGAGATGGATCGCTCCCATTAAAGTGGTTAGTGCCGCTAAATTATTTAACATGGAAGATGAGTGAAGTGTGTTGGGTTATGAATACAAGCAGCAAAAGGAAGCCCAGATGGAACACCTCTTATCTGTGGAAAGATACTGGAAACATACCTTTGAGAAAGAAGTGTTTTCCAGCTTTTTTTTCACTTAACGAAGCTATGTCTAGAAAACTCTTTGCCGTATGCTCGATATATGCGTGAGCTCATCCTCTGTGCCTCATTCAAAAGTAAAAGTACCAAATTGGAACATCTCAGCATGCTCCCGTGAGCAATGAAAGGAGGCGTCTAACTTTTTGTTTTGAATCCGCATGCCTGTGAACTCTTTATAACCTTCAGGAATATAGAAAAAGAGTGCCCCAAATTCATCTGGGCCACAAAGGACAATTTTTCAATACTTTTGTGATAATAGGTTTTAGTTTTGATTTAAATATTGTAACGCACTGTGAAAAATACTAAGCAAATTTTGAAAATCCCATTTCCACACCATGGTTGCTCACTTTTGCTATCTTTCTCTCTAACACTTGTAATCACTGTCCTCCAGATGACATCAGTCAGAGGACAAATTCAAAGATTGTTTGGAATTGCAAAAGATGTGCAGGAGGTTGATGAATGAGTGTTTTGGTGAAAAGGCCCTTTGATAACGAAAGTGAAACCAAGGTGTCCTAGCTGGAGTCATGTAAGGACTCACTGAAACCTTTCGATCAAGTCAAACAGGTTATTGCTGTCATATGCAACTATATTTTAGGTGAAAAATGAAGACCATTGTGTAGCTTTTTAAGGGGATTTACTGGCAGAGAGGGAACAAAATATTGATAAGAAATTTCTTCAGTGTATAATATTTTGTTGTATATATTTTGTTACCTCAGAATGAGCTGTTTATATCTACATATGTAATGCATAAAGCAACTTGTCATATTTCTAGGCACCCAGAATGGACAAACTCCACTTGGCACTATATACAATAATGTGCAACCTCAACAATAGAGGCTGCCAGATTAAACACTGCACCTTTAATAAAATATTTTGCAAGTACAAAGTCAGATGATAAGGTTTTTTCCTACTTTCCTACTTCATTCATGTTCAGTTCTTACCAGAGCATGTTCCAACAGTTTGGAGATGCACACAAAAATGGTTAGGTGCTGCTTTTCAACCCAGACATTAATACAATGTTGTTTAACTTCAATAGTTTTATTTGTGAGAAACTGACCACTGTGCTTGTCAATTACAGTATCAATGCAGAATATTAGTGGTTTATGTCTTCATAAACTGTGATGAATGAACCTTTTGAAAACACCAAACTTAAAATCTCAGTGGTGTATTCATAAAAAGGTGGTCAATAGGCTTATTCAGCTATTGGCTCTTAGTAAGTTCTGTGGTGGATGCAGGATGTAAAATAAAGTCAAATACACTTAATAGAAATGTGTTAGTTGTACTAGCTGGCTTGGTTGACTGTACTATGATTTCCCAATGTTGCGCTTATGTGTTTTAAGGCCTTAAAGTTGCATCTCTAGACTGCTAAGTGGTTACATTTTTAACGAAAGTATGATCACAAATGATGGGGTATAACACATTAAAGACATCAGGTTTTGAATAACTGTGAACCTAATTAATGACAGGCTCTGTTACCCACCTGAATCAAAGACCTTAACTTTGGCAGTACAGCTTGTGTGCTACCAATTAACCATCTAAAGCGTACCCTGACTGCCTGGCTCTCCAGCTGCAGCGGCGGTGCCTCCTGTGCTCTGGTATCTCTGTAAAGCCTTATTTAACTTTGAACTGATTTGCATAACATTTGCTGTGAAGTTACCTCTACCGGCACAGTGAGGAAATTGCCTTGTCCTGAATCTTTCCTACATTTTCTTGAGTCACTTACTCTAGTGCTATCGTCTTTAGCATCTTGTGTGACATGCTTAAAATATAATAACTCAAGCGGAGTCACACGCTACCTTCAAGTGGAGCAAGTGAGATCGTGGTTACGATATAGAGGAAGTTGTTAATGTTATGCCTGGCCGGTGCTTAGGATAGCGGAAACAAAGACATTAGTGGGAATATCAACATTTTCTTCAGACACATTACAATTACAAACTCTAACTCATTAGCTTTTTATGCATGGTAAAATGAACTTTTAGTCACAAAAAATGTACGACAAACTCCTTTTGCTCCTGCATGCTCTTCATGCAGAACATCTGTGATGGGGCAGTATTTAAAGTGGAGGCATGTCGGAAACCTGAAGAGATGCAGCTTCTGTTCACTCACGCACTTTTATTTCTGAGAAAGCTCCATAGCTTTGGGGTTGTTTTGTTATTTGTTTTTATTGCTGCTATTTTGACTGTCCTTTGTTTACATAAAAAAATACTTTATTTTTAACAGCACTTTGCCTGTCCTTGCTTTTAAATGGACATTTTTATAGTGTTATTTTTTTTTATTTTTGTAGCAGTCTAATGAGCAGCAGAGTTCATAAATTTCTGAAGATGATGACTAAATAAGAGCTGCTGAATGAGCGTACGCTTCATAATCTTATTAATCGACTAATCTTTTAGATCGTTGCTAGAGTATTAAAATAATCGTTAGTTGCAGACCTAAACATTAGCCACCATTAGCTCGTTATTTAGACTAATGGTGTAGTTAGTTGTGGAATAGCATGTTAATGCATTAATGCTGTTTCTAAAATTTACACAGTGGCACTTATTAATGGTTTATTTATTTATATAACAGTTCTTCTACTACTAGGACATGTTCTAAACACATAGCCAAACATGAAAATGACCATTTCATTAGGTCAGACATGATATTGTGCCTAACCGTGCCAATGGTTTTGATATAGATAACCTTAGAAGTGTAACACACAGTGTTTTTAAAAAAACAGCATTTCATCAAAATTTCAAGAGGGAATGTAATTTTTAAGAACTTAATGACTCTTTGATATCAGTGATCTGTCTCAAAGTTGGGTCAATTACCCAAGCTTGTAGGACAACTGACAGGTAGCATTTTACATTGCCCACAACAGCGCTGTGCTGGTTTTATCATGCTAGTTTCCCATGAGCATGCACTGACCCCACCTTCTAAAGAGCTGCTAGCCTTAATTGCCTGGAAAATTATCATCTGTGCTGGGAAAAGCAAGGCACAGAGTTTGTCTTAATTTCTTCTGCACTGGCTCTGTGATGACTCTGTCCAAGGCATTAAGTGCCAAGCTAGAGGAAATGTATGGTTATTGGTGTACTTTGAGCTGTCCTCTGGTTACTTGAAACAGTTTTTAGAATAAATCTCATGAAGCTGTTCTTACATCATTTGAGGTATGAAGGTTTGATAGATTTTAATAAGTTATTTCATCAGTTTATTCCATAAAAGTCCATCACCCCCCGGTTTCTTCCCATTGAAGTTTGGCAATGAAAATCACACACTGGGCAGCCTTGGCAAACACTAATCCTTCATTGTTCCTTCTGTGGTTAGTAATGTCATTATTTGCCAAGAACCACTATTACTATTATATCCGTAGCAAATTGACAGTGACTACATCAATAATAGAATCGCTGCTGTGACCAGATGTGGAATTAATCATAATATGAAGACATCAAATCATTGGTCACGGATCTCACATGGTTGTATTTTATTAGAGGAAGAAAATTTGCTTCTGACATGATGATTAGAACAGCGAGGCCTTTTAAAGCTGGCAGCCTTCGCTGTTATGTTCATACGTGACTGCAGCACTCACAGTGAATTTTAGAAAGGTGTAACACAGCAAGTGTGCAAAGTCACATCAGGCTCCTAACTGTGAAGTTTACAAAAAATAATGATCGCAAAATGGAGCACTTTGGTAATTCCTAGTCATTTCTGAGACAATGTTTTTTGTTGGCCAAAAGCAGACTGACAGGTGAACTTTGCAGGATGAAACTGTTGCTATCAGACATAATCAGCTGTTCCGAACTGGCGAATTCAGTTAACTCTTTGAGTGCCACTGACGTATTTAAATGTAATTTAAAATCCAAAGCTGAAAAACGACACCACCCTCCAAACAGAGTACATCCCTCTTAATACACCACAATACTGACACTTTGGAGAAATTCAAAGCTTGACAGCTGCTATTCGTCAAGATATACTGGACTTTTGCTGTTTTGGGGAAAAGGTTTAGCAACAGGTTTAGTTACAGTGACTTTTTTCCTGCTGCTTTTGTTTCATGTGCAGCAGCTAATCCATGTTGGAGACACTCTGGATCATCTGTCAATGTCTGGACAGAAGAACCAACAATTTGCTGCCTCTGCCTGGAGTGAGCGTTCAACTGCAACAAGGCTCGACTAATGAATAGAGAGCTTTCTTTACCCACATTCCCTCCAACACAAATGCAAATATGCGACCATCCAGCAGTCCTCTAATCTGCTATTTGTTACTTGGATCGCTGTCTTCAGTCGCTGAAGGCTTTTCTTGTAGAGACGTGTGGTTCAAAGCCCAGAAACCAAAGTGTCCTATTTCACATTTTGTTTGATTTAATATCTGGCGGTAGGTGTGATATGAAGGCATGAAAGAGTGCAGGTCATGTTTGTTTGATCTCTGCTGTTCTGGGGAAACAAACAATGGGTATGTGTTGAAAGTAGGCACTGATGTTGGGCTGTGGGATCCCATGTTGACCCACACTAGATTCACTGAATTGCTTTTAGATTGGGATGCTGTTCGACTGTTTCCTCTGGAACAAAGACAGGAAAGGAGTACCAAGCCAGAGAGCCTGGAGGAATTAATGTTCTACTGTATTATCTTCTCACAGTAGTTTCATATGATGCAGCTTTTACAGCACAGTCATAATATCCTCTGTGATTATTTGCTGTAAAATCTGAGAATCAGTAATATGTAAATTTGTTTTCTGAAAATGGAAACGAATCAGTATTTTACCACCTCTTGGTTTGTTGTAAGTTTCATTTACTTTGCAATAAAACAGAATTTCAATTCTGATTAAATAGTAGATTAATTAGAATAAGACAAAGATGAGTACTTTAACTCAGGATGCAAATATAACGCAACAATAAAGAAACATTAATGAACTAGAAAAGCACTCAGAGATCGCAGACCTTCGTGGTGCGTGCTGCCGAATCAGATCCGATCACCACCAAATATTAATGATTTTTAAGTTAGGCCACTTCGGACCAACCCTGAAAATTTCTTCAAAATCTGTCCACAACTTTTTGAGTTATTTTACAAACCAACATACATACAAACAAATAAACAAACCCCGGTGAAAACGTAACCTCCTTGGCGGAGGTAATCATGATATGCACAGTGGTTTAGTCATCTGAACCAAGATGGAAAACATCATTATTCACTTCTACCTTTCACAATAAAAGCCCTAGAAATATGATATTTGCAGATTAGCATTGAGCCTTTACCCTGGTTATACCACAATGGATGAAGGTGCATGATTTTGATTTGTTTGGTTTTATCAGGTAAATCCAAACATCAGATGGGACCTCTGTATTGCAGAGCAGGAACTCAAAATTTCCGGGGAGGTTTTTCCAGTCTAATGGTCCTCTGTGCTCCATTATCACAGCAAACCTCACTTTGTGCTCACTTCCTCCTTTGCCTTCTGTGAAGCCCAGCTCAATAAAGTCTGAAACTTCCCAACCACCTACTGTCAGAGGTCTCCCTCCCCCCAAACACTCAATGACAATAACAATCCACCAGGGGAGTGATGTTGGGGGAGCGATTGCAGGTCTGCTCAATAGGTCTGCCAGCAAATTGCTTTTTAATGTTTCGCACAATAGCCCAAAACAAAGCGGATTGTTGTCCAGAAGCCGTGCGAGGCCATTTAAGTGAGTGTGATACATGACTCACACAGGACAGCCCTGGTGATAGGGGAAGGTGAGCATTAATTAAGTGTATGGCTTTCTGCATCTTCATTTTAGACTGAGTGACTGTGGGATATATGCTGTGGGAGTATAGCTGCACTCATAAAAATGCTCTTGAGCTGAAGCTTTTGCTCAGACCTGTGTGAAATATTCTCTATTCAGTCCTCTCAGTGTAGTTGGTGCTTTCCATTGTGACCTTCATGTCATGTGTTGCATTCTGTAGGGACATTTGTGTTAACCAGAGGATGGATGCTTGTGATTTTGGTGGTTTCCTGACATGTTTGCTTCTTCCTGAAGTAGCGTCTGAATGGATTGCCATCAGATTATGTACCAGTGTTCATGCTCCTCTAAGGATGAAGAGCAATCACAATGGTGATCCATAGGAAGTGCACTATTTCCTATTTGGCTTCTGACTACATATCAGCAAATCTGTGACATTTCCATTAACCTCAGCAGCACCTTGCGTTTATTCCTCATTAGAAAATTTTGCTCATAGGCCAAACTGGGATGATTTACTTTATATGAGCATTTTTTAACATGGTGTTGTTGGGGCTTAACTTCAGGCAGCACCATGCCTCACAGAGCTGCTAGCGTAGCTGTAGACCTCTAATTTTCACTGAATGCGGTACGACGCTGACATTTTGCTGGACCCGATCGATTTCCATTCAATGTGTCAATTTCCATTTAACGCTGAAACATTGGTGCCTGCTGAAAAAAATAAAGAGAGCTTCTATTTTTGTCGACGACGGATCACGGTGACAGAGCAGATTGTGTGGGACATCCAGTTTATTTCCAAAATAGAATAATTCCTGTTCACAGCGGATCGGATAATCAGCGGGGAGAGACCGGATAAAAGTTTTTTAGATGGCATTTACCCATTTTAACATGGATGAGGAAATGCTGATTGTGAAGGTCCAGAATAATATTATAATAACATAATATTATTTATGATCTCATTAGTCCTCATTAGATTGTGACAGACAGATCTGTTGGGTATTAACGGACGGCGGATGATGGACAGTGACGGACATCAGTGTTGTTCCGTATTCAATTATTAAAATAAGGGTCAGTAAATGGGCATTATCAGCACTAATAAGCCTCATAGATGTGGCTCAGAAGGGGCCTGCTTTACCCATTAGTAGGTTTTATCATCGATTCACATGGGTGATTACTGAAAGGAGTAAACCTTAGTAATTTTGACAGCAACAAAAGCAGAAGTCAGCTCTGTAGTATCGACAGGTTTAGTTTTGAATCTCAAGTGAAAGAAACAATGAGTCTTTGTGTCCACAACCTTAAGGTTTACTTTCACTTTTCAAACATATTATTATGTCATTTTATGCCAAAACAAGATTTTTTTCCCCTGAACTTAAGTGGTTTTGTTGCCTACATTTAAAGAAGCTCTTTTATTTCTGTTCAAAACTCATGTCATTCACCTTTACGTGTTGCTTTTAAGTTTCACTTTCACTTTTCACATGGTTGGTCCTTTCTGACCTGTGTCTGTAATGCACATGATGACTGAAAATAAGCTGATAATACTCGAGTTGAGTGTTTTTGATGGCTTTTATGTCAAACTAATGAGCCCCACAATTGATCAGACAAAAGCTCTCCATGACATTTTAAGCACAGATATGTCAGCAACCATGGACCCCTGTTGTATTCGTCAACCAAACGCCTAAAGCTCCCAGCGCCACATCTGCCACATCTGTACAAGGGTGAGGCAGCACGCTGTAGGAAGCATCTAAACCGAGGACCTTGTCTGAATAATATTAATTAAACCTCCCTAACTAATTGTGTGTCACTTTTTGCTGTCAACCAATTATGTTTTACACTCCTGGGGGGAGAGGCAAGATCCCCTGCTCACTGTGAAATTCCAGCTGTCATTGAATTTCAATAAGCATGTATTTAATTAACATACTAGGCCACTGGAGCATATCAATATTTATTCCTCTTCAAGACAAGACAGCGTGTTTGTTCTGCCCACAGTCAGCTGAAGACGCCTGGTGAGATGACACACCAAACGCAGGATAAAACATTTGATTGAGGACTTTGAATAATGTTTACCTCGCCAGCGCAGCTGTGCACAGTGTGCTTAATGTATTGGCTGCTTTAAAAGCGTCTGACACTGTGACATTGCAAACAAACTGCCTTTTACAAGTGGAAGGCCTCATAATGCCACAGTGCGTGCCGATTCAAATTGCTTCAGTAAATTTGGTGAGAGCAGATATTGATGTGAGTTTTGCTTTCCCTCCACCATCCGTTTGTCTTGTAAGTCTGTCCCGTGTTGTTCTTTTATCAAGCGCTGGTCTTGACAGCACAACAGAACTCATCCATCATCTAGATTTACCCCCACAGCCCTAATATCTAGCAGACAGTCCAATGCCATAACACCACAGGCGACAAATGCATTTTTGAGGAAGGGGATGGTGTGTGTACGTGTGTGTATGCACAAATTTTCTTGTGTGAGTGTGCTTGAATTGGCAAGAAGCATGAGGATGGTGGGTATAATAGTAACAGAGTGAGCTAAACTCAAGCTCTAGCTGCCATGCCATAGGCAACTGGCCGAATATTTCCCCCTCTTCTCGCTGGGTCAGCAGAAAAAGTGCACAAAACAGCATCAATTGATTCTTCTATGATATCAGGAGGAGGAGGAGGCCCATCTCCCTCCCTTCCTCTCATTCCAGTCTCTACCTGCTTCCTCCGAGCGCTGTCATACATAATGAGGCTCGAGTCGGAGATGGAGGGAACCAAGAAGCCGAGACAGCCACCGCGGCACAAACAACAACCGCCGAGGCCCAGCGGACCGCAGTGGAAATGGTACATATTTTAGCATAATGCTCTGCCTCTTCCCCCCGCGCTTCACACAGCAAAAGAGCTGTGTATTATTCAATGATGTGTCTACCGATCCAGTGGTCCCGTAAGGTTCGCAAGGTCACAGATTCAAATGATGTCACATGTGTCCCGCCTAATGAATCCCCGCAGGGAGAGATTTTAGGGACTGTTGGGGAGTTGTTTTCCAGCAGGTCTGCGCAGGAGCAGACTGCAAATTCAAGGGCTTTTAACACGCCCTGTTGTTCTCCCTCGTGATGTAACCTCCAGAGCCACACAGTGTCTCTCCAACCCTCTCATGGGAAGGCGTAAAAATAGCACAATATTACAAGGACACTCAGCGTGTCATGAGAACAGATTTTAGCCTTTCAATGTGTAATTTGTGCGGCACAGAACAAAACAACAATAACTGCCACAGTTTAGGCAACAGGACCACTTAGATAGGTTTTGGAAAACATCACTGCTGGGCTTAAATACATTAAGTACGGAATTTTTATGGAAAATGTCACTGATGTGACTAACTTTTTAGTACTTAACATGTCGCTGGCGACACATCGCACATGCGCACTGTTTTGCTACTGCAAAAAAACCCAAAGGTTTGTGAAAGCTGAGACGTTGCACTCATTACAGTGATTTCATTACAAAGCGGCCTCTTTGTTCCCTGTGGTAAAAAATGCCTTTTTATGGCCCTATTTTTGTAAATTTAGAGACAAAGACAAAATTGTGTCGTAAATAGTTTTCATACTTTTCAAATTTAATCTTTAACATGTAAAATCTCTAATTCATGTTCAGTGGCATTGTTTTTTCAATGTTTTTCGTCATTTTTGAAGTATTATTACACTCGCATAACATGCAGTAAATTGTAAATTGCCAGATTTTGTAATTTCCAAATCTTCTGGATAAGCAAAAAAAAAAAAAAAAAATTACAACATTTTGGGACACAAACAGTCAAATGTTGGCCTTCTGGTTGAAAGTCCACCTCCCCTCCATCCCACCATAAGCAGTCTTTCCTACATTTTATTATCCATCACTAACGCTTAGAGTAGCATAATTACGTAAATGTGTTTGCCTTGAAGTCAGCACAGACCACATGATGCACAAATGACATGCCAAACACAATAAAGGTGATGTAAACATACTCAAAATTACTTGAAGTGCCCGTTCCATTCGTGCACCGTTTAGTGCTTCTAGCCTGATCTCCCAAAAGTGGAGATGTTGAGGCTTTGTGTGAGGAATAATGTAATAGTCATTAGTCGGGCAAACAAGTTATTTCCTCTGGTTGTGCATTCATAATGCATATTTCCATAAACGCCCTACCTGCTAAATATATAGATACTCTCTGTGTTAAAAGCCTGAATCAATTTCACAGACTAAGATGGGATGAAAACGAATCACTCTCCCGGCCTCGTGTCCAGGAAGCGTGTTTAGCTTCAGCCGGCTGTTTAATAATTTCCCTTTTTAATTTCACATATAACCAGCTCAGTTGGTAGAAGTTCACGGAGGCAGGGCTATCAAGCAAAGCCACCTAAAAGGTGTGCAAACAGATAAGTACAGACTTGCCAGTATCAAGACTGTGTTAGTCCACGTAAATACACCACACACCTCTCAATTTTATGCACCGGAGATGATAAAACGAGAATTTTCACATTAGGGCGCCTCGGGGCTTGAAAGCGGAGGATCGAGGCAGTTTTTCCTCCTTCTGCCACTTTAGCCTGTAAGCTCCAAATACATTTAAAGAAGCTCGCTTTACTGCTGTCTAAGATGAGCGGAGTGATCGTGAAAAAGTGAAGTAATTACCAGAAACACGTGATTAGAATGTCATTTGTGCTGACAAGGGCTAATTAGAGATGTCCCTTCTTGTCATCCTTGCTCTGATGACAGTCCATAATGGCAGGGCACCAAAGCCCTGTTGTGAACTTTGGAGCGGCCCTTCTAATAATTCTAATAATTTGTGTCACTTCAGTCATATGAAGTTTTCAGCAGACCTTATATAATGCTCCATTCCCACATCAGCTTGTCTTTCTCTTGACCTCCACTCCTTTTGTCAGATTTGCTTCAATGAGCAATACATGCGCAGCTCAGCACCGACGCTGGCAAAGTCCTTTTACGTGTCTGTCCAAGGGCGTCGCAACTTTTGTTCTCATGATGTCTAAGTTCAGACAAACGGCACAAAGCAGTGATGAGATGCGAAGTGCATAACAAGAGCGGAGAGCAGCAAGAGAAATCCAGCTTTCAAATTCTCCCATAATTTCATCCCGAATCACTATCAAATCTGTGTATTTAGAAAGTAATGGTTGCCTTTTCAATCACAGCTTAATTTTGCTTTTGTACACTGACTTTTTTTTGATATTCAATAACTGTGATTTCATCTTTTCCTGTAATCCCACCAACCTATCTTCAGCTGTCTTTTCTACCTTTTCAAAGACTGTTTGTTGGGCTTATTGTGTTTGCTTTTTCATCACCTCTGAATCATAGTGCTTATCTTGCCAGTTTTGTTTTTTATTTATTTGTTGGTCCATATGGTGTATATTTTGTCATAGCACTATCTCGAATAGTGGCAGTGCAGTAACAACTGTAAACAATATGTCATATTGAAAACAATATATAGCTCATGTGCAATTTCTATACTTTTTCATTCAAATAAAAAATAGTGAAACCGGGGGTTGTGATTACCTCTTCCTCTGTATTTTCTATGTGGAATAGGATTGTGAAACTACCTAAGAATGCGTTGAAATATGACATAAGTCAGTTTTACAGTAGCACCTCAAAATGATTAGAATATGTTTTCACCGACAAATTGTTTGGGATTAATTGTTTATTATTTCCTGTTAGTTGTTTGGTCTATAAAATATCAAAAATTGTTGAAAAATCATGTCCTAATTTTGTCTTGTTTTATGTTAACTGTTGTAGAAGAGTAAAAAAAAAAAAGCTGGAATCAGAGAACTTTATTTTCTTTACAAAAATACTCCATCCTATTAGTGAATTATCAAAATAGTTATTAATTCTATTATTAATTATTAACTCTAAATTCCTCTTGAAAGTCTTATGTTACTCCGAAAAACAAATATATTACATTTCCCAGAATAACAAGCTTCCAAAGTGTGTTCCTTCAGGATTGCAACTATTGCCTCCTCAGAAAAATAATAATAAACAATTGATAATTTTTCACAAGTAATATTCCCAACACAGATTGTAGGATGATAACAGGAAGGCTTTGTGCTCACTCTTCAGCTGATTCCATGAAGAAAAACACTTGGTTGTAGGGCTGGTTTATCAACAGGAAGAAGTGTTTCTCTGGAGAAGAAGCATCAATCTGTAAACTGCCAAAGTATTCAGAGGAAGAGGCTCAACTAACGGGAGTTTTGGTGTATGAAGGGCAATGGAATTAGATTCATTATAGCTGCAAATTGTGATGCGTTGTCACCTCCCGAACAGTGCAGTCAAGGTGAAGGCTCCAGGTTTTGGCAAACAGCTTCCACCCCACAGAATAACTCCTCATTGCAAAGTCTCACCAGCCTCTAAATATGTTTTTTTTTCTTCTGATGCCTCTTGTTGCTGCTCTGTCTCTGTTGCTTCTGAAACACTGCAGATTTTCCTCTGCAGAGCTAAGAAAGGACTGTTTTATCTTATCTTTAATCACTTATTACGCCTTTAATATTTGCTAATTAATCAAAGTTTTTTTTTTGTTTTTTTTTACACATGACACTGAGAACAAAAATTGCATACGTTTCCTTATTTAAAGAAGGCTCACTGCGGAAACATCACAACACGGCAGCAGAATTGACCTGCATGAAGCCCTTGGTGTCCAATAATCCACTTGTGCACTGTGGCTGAATGTAGACCTTGCAATAAGATTCATAAGCAGGCTGTTCATGCTTTTGCATTCAAATACAAAATTCACAAAATGTATTAAATGTATTAAATATTCTTTTTATAGAGCATGTAATTCCCATGTTTTCTAGTAGATGAGATAAGGCAATGGAAGTGTATTTAACTCTTTGAGTGCCATTGACGTATTTCAATGTCATTTAAAATCTGACACTTGTGTGCCATCAATGTAATTGACGTCAAAGTGTTTTTTTTTTTGGCAGCGGGTCACTGATCGCAGTCTCCCACAGCCTGTGAGTAATTTTGGGGCCTCTGGGAGATGTAGTCAGAGAATAAAGAGACGGTATACGCCATGGAAATCAAAGCAGGAAGTGAAGACGATCGAGATTAGCGAGCAAAATAAACGGATTCTGGACAAAAAGTTGTTAGTGAAAGTGTCCTCTACTCTACCTCTGATAAAACAAGAACACAACAAGGTAAAAAGTAACATTTTTTTTCATGATGAAACAGAGTCTCTTCTTTAATTTGAGCTATTCAGTGTTGTCAGGGTCATAGTACAAAATATTCTGTGGGTCTTGAAATATGACTCAATGGGCAAAAATTCTGGCACAATGCACTTTCTGTTTTATAAAACGATTGGCACTCCAAGAGTTAAAAACACTCCATAACAAGAAATTTAAAGTAGAGAAAAGTGTTATACACTAGAGAGAAGTGATATAAGCACACACTGATGTGAATTTTGTGTATTTAGGCTGTGGGGAAAATTGGACCAGAGGCAATCCGTCAAATTTACTTTTATAGGAACCTTGTTCAGACTCATACTTATATTTCAGGTTTCTGCTAAAACATGCCTGCATGCTTTAATGTTGAAAAAAGTTTTTCTCTTTCTCTGGTTCAAAAAGACTTGTATTCACCCTTTTTTTATGGTTGTCTCTTTAAAACCCGCTCTGATTGGCTCGTGGTTTGTATTGAGGTTTACAGGATATATTCCTAATTCCCTTTAATAAAATTAACTTGCAAAACAGAAAAGCCTTGATTTAAAAGAACAGAGCAGACTTTTCTGGGCGTTTCATAGTCGGAAAAGATAAAACCAAGTTTGAGAAACAAGCATTGATATTTTACAGCTTAATATATTTGGGCCAGTATTCCAAGAGCTGCCAAATAATAAAAAACATGAAACTAGATTATCTACCAACAGCCTCACTATAATCAGAGAAATTGAGAATATTAAACAGAATAGGCTCCCTGTCAAAAATAAATGAATGTATTAATACAGGCTGCTGTTTATTAATTTAAGGGATTATTTGTTTTGGAGTCACCTAGGTGGACATTTTCTGTGACAGCAGCATCTGTTCATGTTCAGCTTGGCTCTACGTATCACGGAACAGTAACAAGCCTGTAGTCGCACAAAAGAGTCAGTGAACTATTGTACACCGAACAGCAGAGCAATTAATTACAGCCAGTGTGGTATGATGTGTAAATGAAATAAATTTCCCATCAAATTATCTTGGGAGATAGCAGGCAAGTGAACTGCAGAGAGGAGTGCTGAGCATCAGTAGGTAGGGGAGAAAGTTGAAATAATTGCACCAGCATTATCGGCATTAGAAAGGGATTGTGCATCAAAAGAGGGGAGCAGGGCGACTTTAAAAGCCAGGTTTTACTTCTGTTACTGTTAGCAGTCAAACTCTCATTAATTTTGCTCCATGTTTCTTGTCTCACAAGTTTTAACCTAAAAGGCAGAAACAAACGCTACTCTGTCATTGATTTGTTCAAAGCTTGTTTGTTCTGCCCCCAACTGGCCAAAATAACAGTTACTGCAGTTCCTTTGAGCAATTAAAGGAACAGTTTGACATATTGGGTTATAAACTGATATCAAATAGGCTGTGTTTCTTGATGAGAGGACTAATACCATTTTAACGTCTCTATGGTGATTATGTAGCTGGAGCCAGCAGCTAAGTAAAAAAACTGGAAACGGGGTTAAGGTAGCCTGGCTTTACCTCGAGGTAATGAAATCACTCTGCAATTCTCACTTAGTAACAACATTGTCTGTATTTATGCTAAGCTAAGTTGGCATTGTAAAACATCCGTTCATACCCAATATATCAACGTTATTTTATGGCAATAATAATGCAGACACTGGCGACTACGGCAGGGCAGTAGGATAAAAATGTCATATCCTATAACCTCTTTAATACAAGCGGCATCCACGACCAGATAACACCCACAGAGAAGCTAATTTTAGCTTTGGGTTATTACGAGCTACAAAGGTAGCTAAGTTGGCAAACATTACATATTTCCTGAAAATAACTAATCCCCCCGAAGCTAAACAAATAATTTCCTGTCCAACCCAACCCAAGACTATAATGTTTGATGACATTTCAGCTCCGCTAAAGTGAAGCTAAAACATCTAGCTCCAAAACTAAACCGTAATTTTAGGTCATTCTTAGAGCAATGCAGTGTCATTTCCCTCTGAAAAATTTCCTTTTAATTAATTGATGTGATTAAATTGTAAGAGAGAGGAGATTTAACTTGCTACTCTGGTTCCAAATGACATCAAAATCCTAAGATGGCCTCTCCCATAACCAGGATATTTTGGCTTCACTTTTGCCCAGTGGGAGGAAGTAGGAACATATACAGTACATAGACAGTCTATAATACAAACATGACATATCTGACAAACAATCTACAAACTTAACTTTGGCAAGAAAGCAAATACTGCATGAACACTGTACGACCTGAAATATCTATCACTTTAATGTGATATGCTAAGCTAGACAAAGCTATTTCTTACCTTTTTTGTGCTCTTTTTAAGTTGCTTCATAACACATAAAATGTGTTAAAAAAATAAATAAATCAAGCATTTTCACGCCAAAAACCCGAGAAGCTGATTGAGGTATAAATTCATATTATGGTTAAAAGCATCCAAATTTTGGTCATAAAAAAAGGCACGCTGTGAGAACAACACTGGATCCAGGCTGTCATTTTTCTTCCTACTCAAAAGCGACCAAGCACAAAGAGAAGCGGGTGTTTCCTCCTGAAGACAGGGCCCCTCAGAGGCTCGAGTCCCTCAGGGGCCGATCTAAGTAGTGTTTTGAGACGAGATGCACCAGGATTTGTCCCGAGGGAAAATGTGGCTGGCACCAACCGTAGCATTCTCTCCTGAGCTGTGAAAAAAAAAAAAAAATCAGAAAAAATGCAATCGCTGTCCAAGACATGTAAATTGGTTAACTTAACAGCATACACACGGTCTATTTACAACATGCTGCTACAAGAGAAAAGACATGTTGTCATGTATCATACAGGCTTGGGACAATTTATGGGAGCTTACATTTTTATCTGGGTCTATTCTATCGACTTTTGCAGGATTCACACGTGTCAGTATGAGTATGTATATTTAGTTAACATGCTAAGGCCTGGTTTTGTTGCCAACGTGAGGGCAGTGTAATATTTCTTGTCGTCGGGGAATCAATCAAAATGCACTCAGCAGTTCCTCAAAGTCACTACGAGTGGCCTAGATGCAGTGAGGCAGCCCATGAGATTCAATTTACTACAAATGGAAGTTAGAAAATAGGGGTCACTACTTGTAACCCCAAGCAAATAAGGGCAGTGTCGAAGGCGCTGTTGCTACACGTCCTATTATGTAGCATTAACTGAGATGACTTTTAGGACCAGAAAAGTATTAACACACAGCAGTTGTACAGATAATATAATATTTTTCTCCTAAGGCATGTCATGAAATGGAAAAGTGTCATATTAATGTTTTGATTTCAGAAAGGGCTCAAGCTGCTTTAAAACATGAGAAAAAGTGAGTTGTCACATTTGCCTAATGGGTATCTTGTCTTATTTCATGCTATCATTGATTTTCAAAAGCCTTTTTATTTGGAAAAATCTGCGATTGATTTGATGCCTCAGCGTTTAGCACAAGGTTTCTGCTTTATCGTTCACATTTCGTCGTCTTTTTTCAACCCTTTCAGAAAGTTTTTAGCATTAGAACTTCAGGGTGACCACTAATTGGAAATTATCATATTAAAGGACAGGATTAAAGGATACTTTCATGTTGAGGTTTCACAATCTTTGACCTTAGAAGCATCAATAAAGCTTTTCATCTTCGTTACCACCTACAGTATATCAGTTGAGATCAAGAGCAATAATATTACGAAGCACTAACTTCTCTCCTGTGTATTGTGGTACAAGAGCTCACAATAAACTCTTTTGTGGGATGAAGTGTCGAGTCCATCGACTAATAGACCTCCAAGTGTAGCGTCCTTTTAATTCCAGTCGGTCTCTGCCATCCAGCAAATGGATTTCTTTACCATGACAGTGACATGATTGTCAATCCCAGTGAATCTTCCTGGTATGCATGCACATACCCTGATGCTCCGTGGATAGGAATGAGCTGCTCACTCGCTGAGCTAGACCACGTAGTGCCCCGGAGCTATTCAGTATGCAAACAAACAATTGACATGGCTGCTCGACAAGGTGCCACTAGGGGATTCCCCTCCAGCTCTCATAGCATGGAGCAGGTGTATTGTCAGCTTCGCCTTTAAAAATACACTCATGGGCTGATAGATGTTTCATTTTCCTCCTAAAAAAATGACTACCCCACAGGCCTGTCATGAGGGCAACAACAGGAAATTTAAAGAAAAGAAGTTAAAACGCAGGCCAAAAAAAAAAAAACAAAAAAAAAACGCAACAGCTTTCACCGCAATGTAGTGAAGGAGGACATAATGCCAGATGATGCTCATCTGACGTGCCGTTGTCTGTCTGTCATTGATAAAAGTTGGGAGCGCAGATATTTAAATGTGAAGCTGGGATGTTTTTCTCCTATCAGGATAACTGTCTGATCAGGATTTGCTGGTTGGAATCACATAAAAACAAATCTGAGGGCTGGTGGTGCTCATGAATTACACACACATTTTTTTTTTTTTTCTGTTGTTGTTGTTGCTGCTTTCCCTTTTCTGAGACGCTACAAATCATACCCCTAATCCCTCTGTGCTGTCTATGCAAATCACATGTCCCTGGGTTGATATCCATTCTCCCGCTCGGCTCTGGCTGGACACGAAGCTCCCTTGTTGTTTACATCAACTCTGACTCACAGGACTATCGGGCTTATGCAGCGACGTTTGTGTGGGAGTGAAGGAGATACAGTAACAAAAGCCGTCGCAGCAAACTGGTCTGAATCGAATATACTGTATGTGTGCCCTTCATTGCTCTGTGACTCTGATATCCCCATTACCCCCATGCTCTCTGGTGAACACGGCGCATAACCGAATCCAAGAAATGATGCGAGTAATCATCTAGTAGAGGCACAAATGTCAACACTCAACAAGTGACGTTGTTGTGCATGTTTACAGACTCTGAATGGTCTTTATATTTGGAAAACCCTCACCATGTTGTCAGTTCCGATAACCCAATCTGGAGGTATATATAAGGCGCAAAGCTTTAAAGGATGAAATGAAGGAACACATCAACAAATCATATTTGACAAGTTCTGTTCCGTCCTCCACTGGGAAAAGGAAACGGGCTTTAAAGAGAAATGAAACGGATAAAAATACAGATGTTGCGTTTCCTCCGAGGAATTAAGGCTCAGAACTTCCCTTTTTCAAGTCAAATGCAATCTACTTCCACTTTGATATCATTCGCTACAGTTGAGGACGTACAGAACGTAAACTGACCTCTGTGTCAGTATTACTGTATTATCCGAGCATGTGTCTTTCTGAATATTAAATGCAGCGGAAGAGAAATACATATCTGTTTTGTTTTTTTTTTTTTCATCTCCAGTGTGGTGCACTTAAGCTGGCTCGCATACAGCCAGGAGTAGACTTCCTGCTCTATGGGAGTCTTTCGCTGCGAGACACAAACATGATCTCAGCGCCGCAGCAGATGTTTCATCTACATTTTCTGTAAATATGGCACGCGTTTCCAGGATGCAGTAATAAATATTATCAGTGTTATATGCTCGCTGCAATACCACCTCTTGCAAAGCCATAAATACACTTTGTTTGTCTCTTCCTCGTTGCCAGGTTTCAGCTTTTTAATACCTCTGTCTCACACATGATAGTAAACATTAGCTTAATGATATATGTGTATATGCAGAAATATTAATGCATAAATTGTCTTAAAAGGCATTTTTATACACTTTTTTCCTTTTAACTTACATGTACATTTTTTCCTTAATGCCAGTAAATATAGTATTTGAAGAATGTGTCATTATTTGTAGTTATTTATCATTATTTATGAATTGTAATATTCTTGAATTTCCAGCCTGAGTACGTTTCATAACCAACTCAAAACTCAAAGTGTTTCAAACAGTACAGCTCGTATGAGCAATATATAGTATTTATTGAACATTGAAGCATGTAAACATGTTTTAGTAGAATCCCAAAATAGAAGTATGTGTTTAAAATTGGGCACAGTTGTCCCTGTTCAACATGGTCAGTTATGTTTAATAAGTGTTTGTGAGAAGATATATTCACTGGCATTTTAACAATACTTTCAACCCATGTTCTTTGATTGCTCATAGTAAAATACACTGGACCAGGGTCTGTAACTATAGTTCTATATCACAAATAGAATTACTTTATTGATCCCAACCTGGGAAATTAACAGCAACAGCAAAAACTCACAATAAATTTGAAAGATGAGCGATAAAAAAAATTATATACAGATAAATATTAATAGTGCAAATAAACAATGAGGTGAATTGAACTTAAGATGAACAGTCACAAGTCTAAAAATGACAGACGTCATATTTACTTCAAATGATGAGCTTATGAGGAAGTAAAAACCTTCTGTTTCTTCCAATTGTATTTCAAGAAAAACAGCTGCCTACAAAATCCATTTGTATTGATAAGATACACACCTTGAGACAATTAAAACGTGTTTCTTGTTTGCTGCCCAACACAGTTTGATGGCGCAGTGGAGGTGAGCGGATGGCAAAACCTCTCTCGCTACCTGGATGATTGCATAATGCTATTTTACAATGTGGTGTCAAGACTCTGCCCAAGCATAAACAAAGCTGTTGTTGCGTGAGAAAAGGTTTCTCAGAGCCACATGGTTGCCTCTGATACTGGGCAGACACTGAGCTGCTTCACTGAGCACTAGCTCCCATTCTCAGATTGCTGCAAGACAAACAACCTAAAAAGTCAGTGGGATCACCAAACAGAGAAAGAGGGAAATATAGGGAAAATGAAATAAGAAATGAGAAAAACCCCAAAGGGACCAACTTCTGAAGCTTTGACTCGTATCTCATACTGTTACACTTAAATGCTCAGAGTTTTGGGCCTCCACGAATACCAACACCAAATGCTAAAGGAAAGTTAACCCTTTTTGGGGATATAGGCAACTTCCTGCTGAGACTTACATCAGGAGATCAATACCACTCTCAGACACAGTGGTATCAATCTCCTTATCTAACTCGGTGAGCTAGCAGGTAAATATATTTCCTAAAAATGTCAAGTTGTTTCTTTAAGTATAAAACTTTGCTCTAGGTATTTCATTTCCCTTTTCAGTGCTTGTGTACATGTATTTGGGTATCTGGAGTGTCTACTAACCACAAACAGTGAAATGAGACAACCCAGTCAGACGTTTTATGGTCTGCATCGATCAGAAACATCCGGTCACATTCATTCTCCACCTCTTATCAAGGTTCATGTTGGGCAGCATCAGGTGTAATTGCCTCATATATTGAATATCAACCATGTTAAATAAATAAGTTACTTGCATGTCAAATAGCCTAATATTTCAAGATCCTGTATGTCTCTGCACATATAATACAATAGACAGAAAGACATTGGAAGAGAAGGTGGACTATTGCACGCAATATTTCAGGAAGGTTTTGATAATAATTTGAATGTTAATCTCATGAATGAAGTCGGTAGACTACGTCCCTGATGAATTTCACAAATGTGGAAATTGGACCAACCAACCTTTTTTATTTTTTGGATCACTTTGTTTTGTTTTTTTTTTGTTTTTTTTAATTCTTTTCAAGTTACGTCAAATATAAGTTATAATATTCTGGATTATTATTGGCTGTATTACAGTAGATTCTTGTATTGTATTGTATGTATTATTCTTGTATTGTGTAGTGGTCACAGCTTGGGAACTTATCTTTGCAAAAGTGTACTGTATTATTCTCATAAGACAATCAGAGCAGACTGGGTGTTTTTTTAGGAGGGGTTCTTAAAGAGACAAGCGCTAAAACAGAGCGTTTTACACCTAAGGTGAATACTCAGATGGACATTATGAGAAAAATAGTGTTTCTTGAACATTAAGCCATGTGTATTTGCAAGATCTGTCCCCTTTAATGTTGAATTGATCATTTCTTTTCACAGTACTTACTAGTGCCAACTTAAGAGCATAGCTTCCTTGTGCTGTTATTTTCATAGTTGTGTAGAAAAGTTATAACGTCCATCAGGAGAGCACTTCCTGCTCAAATATGACTAAATATTACAACCCCAGAGGCCTGAGGCTATCAAGTCTATATCATTAAGTGCAACATGTCATCAATATTTAATGTATAACCTAACACAGGAGTCATATATCCTCCATCTAAAGCATTACATCTTGATATTTTAACCAAACAACAGAGGGAGAACAATCAAGTCACCACCCAACGTTTTATAGCTGCGATCCATTTTGTTTCTGGCTTGACAAAAGCAGATGTGTTTGTGATTTTATGACTTGCTTGCGTTGTGCAGCGTAGGAGTTGACAGGCGTTTGTGGATAAAAATGAACATGTTTTCCTTTCCGGCGCATCTCTGATTTGCTGTAAATGCATCTGATGTTTATTTCTTTGGAAATGAGTTATTGGCATATTCTCAAATCCAAGCTTTTCCAATCCCCCAGTCCGCGGCTCCGCTCGACAGCTCAGCGATCAATCACTGGCAGCTCTCCTCCTTCCTCTCCTGCTCTATCCCCTATAGTGTGTGTGAGTCAGCCCAGATATTCAAGAAATACAAACTCATATTATCTGGGCTGTGGACACAAAATAAAATGTTTACCTTGCTGCTTATTTTTACAGAATCTTGACAATATGGTCAGGCACATATAGAAATGCATTTGACATTTGCCTCTTTGAATGATAGTAGGTCATGAGGAGAGATTTGGATTGTTGATGAAAAAAAATGCATTGGATGTTCGCTCTTAGCAGTGGGACATGATGAAAAATGATGCAAGGATTGAGATTATTTTCCTTGAATCTACACACCATCCGGAGATTTCTCTCTGCAGGCTGGTGAGAAGCCAGGCTTAAATCTAATGGAAAAGTCCTCAGTCTAATACCCCTTTGGTCCAAAACTGCTGAATGGGAGTGAAAATCATCTGTAAGACTCCATCTCCCTCACCCACCTCCCACTTTTATGCCTTCAAAATGGTCAGCATTTTACTTCAAGTGTGTCAAATTTGAATGAGGACATTATTCCCCTTTCCGAGCCCTACTTTCTTTCCAATGCCAGCCAATGCAGCTTAAACGTCTCGTTAGGCATTGGGGAAATTTCTCAAAGGATAACAATCATATCCACCAATTGGGATTGGTGGACAGCTAGGATGAGATTTATAATGTCTCACACTTCAAGACTGGTAATGAAGTCACTGATGATGCCCCTGAAACAAGAATGGGTGTTTCGTGATCAAGAAAATAGGGATAAAACACTCAAGTGAGATAAGACCGCCGTTATTCTAAATATTATAATGTGCTATTTCAAACCTGGTCTCAAAAAAGGTGTGTCAATGGCAGAAAATGACATTCTGCATGTTGGTATGATGCATTTTTGGCATTTTGTTGCCATTTGTTTGAAGCTTTTTGTGTTGCATTTGTACAGCATGCAATAAAACTACTCTAATGTCCACATTTAAGCTATAGCAACAAAACCACTTAGGTTAAGAAAAATGTTGCATCTTTTAACGAAACGTGAAGCACATTTACACAAATGTGTTACTTTTTGTTCATTTATTTTGCATATTTGCTGACTGAATTTGGCCTGTTGCTTATTTAGATATTTATTTACATTGTTCACATTTCTTATTAGCTATTAGTCCTGTACATATATTTTAAAATATGTTCGCTGACTGACCTACCTACGTATTTTTCTCTTTATTATACTGAATACATTTGTTGACACTTGTTTGCTTGTGCCACTGTTTTTTTTTATAGGCTCTTTCAATAATATTGCACCATCCACTTTACGGCCGTAACACTGTAAATTTCCCCGTTTTTGGGACAAGTAAAGGATGATCAGCCCAGGAATAGTGTTTATTACTATTACACTCTAAATGACTTTTGACATTTGATGACATCACCTTTTTTGATATTTTAAAAAACAAATCATGAATTGATTAATCAAGAGAATAATCAACAGATTAAAATAATTGCAGCACTACTCCTCTCTGTAGTATTGTGAAAAAAAAACCCATAAAGGTCAATATGATATACTTCTGTTTTCCGCTAATGAATAGCCTCTCACATTTAAGAAGTGTGCCGTTATTCCTTATTGGACAGTGGCCTTTATAAATAGCTTGTCTTTTCTCCTAAAGGCCATGAAATTAAACCACTCCCATGATGTAAAATAACAATAATATGGCCACATTTTGTTGATACTACTCAAAGCTAGATCTCTTTTTGTTAACTTACATGGCCTCAGTTGGCTCATAGTGGATTTTGGGCAACAATTAGCAAAACAAAACTTAGAAATAAATTAGAAGGGCTAGGCTTGGGAGGGAAGGCTTTTTTTAAAGAGGAATTTGGAGTGAAGATTTGCCAGGACGCCTATGGAGGACATGGCAAGGACAGAGAGGCGGGCGCCAGCGGTGAGGGCGATCCTCAAACAAACGCCTTCATCGGTGAGAGGATTAAGCCTTGGGCTTTGAAAGTTAGAGTGGGATTGAACTGTTCAGCCTTCTTGAAAATACAGCAGAAGCACCTTTTTTCCCCTCAGTGTTCCAGATGCCTCAGATTGGATCTGCTGTATGCTGGGGGAGAAAAAAAAAATCCACTCCCTTTTCATTGAAGTCATTCGCAAGCAACATTTCCTGCATCTATTGAGGTGCAAATATTTGTATCAAGCTGGGGAATCTCTCTGACCGTGTCACAGCATTGTGTGGAGGACTTGAGGGCTTCCATTGATCACAGCAGCCGAGCACTGAAAGCACAAGTATCCCATATCCAAACCCTAAGACTCTGCAGAGAGCGGCCAGGGCTGAGAACATTCATTACATTTTGCACAGATCGTCTGCAAAGATCGTGGATATTGGATCGCCTTGTTTCCCAGATACGCCTCTCAACACAGATGAACACAAGCTGTGCTTCACCGCTATCTCCTATTTCTCACTTTTTTTTTTCGCTCCACGCTGCAGAGACCTCGCTACAGTGCAATGTTGTGGGGAAAATTGAATGAACAACCCTCCCTGGGAGACTAATAATATCATGGATCCTGAGTGCTTGCTCTTTGTGATGAGGCCTAACAGAAGGCTTGACAGGAGAAAATGATGTGTTGTTCTCTGCTGGGATAACAGTCCAGGTCCCCTTCACAAGACTGCGACTGAGATATGAAGTGTACATAAAATACAGGTTTTTTTGGATCCTCGAGGGGTCCGCAGGGGGGAGAAAAACTCGTAGAGCAAGGGAAATGACTGACACCGAGGAGCGAGCGAGGCTGCTGAGAGACCCACAAGTACCATGTGTGCGCTCTGTCACTCTCTATACACATACAAATGGAAAAAAGCACTCACTTCAAAGCATCTAGAAATTCAAGACACACTTCAAGTGAAGTATGGCAAATTACTTCATAAGCTGAATCCTTAACATTTCAATGAATATTTCATAACTGAGCAAATTTTCCTCATGCAGGAAGGAACGAGGGTGGGTAACAGTGGTGGACACTAAAGGTCAAAACCACTTACTACTGATACTTTTTTATTTTTGAAATGTACATAACACTTTAAGTCTAGCTCTAAAGAATTCAAAATAATGGACTGTTCAGAGTGAAGCTAACAAACAGTGCTGTCTGTTTAAAGATGGGGTAGGCAATATTTTAGGCATAAAAGACCTTTTTTGCAGCAGCCTTTTTGACATGACATTGCAGGGTAAACACTGCTGTAATTACTAAAGGTATGGAGTTATTGTTCTATTTAGTGTCTATCGTCTCACATCCATTTCAGTGAGCCACTATAAGCATACCTAAATGTAACGAGGCCATAATTAATGCTATTAATTACACCTGTGTTTACCCTGCATGCAACGACAAGATGCTGTGAGATTCCAAAACAACCTGTGGGAGAGGAAACTGGACTTCTCTTCACTCAGCTTTCAGGTTTTGAATATTTAGACTCTGACCCAAGACTTTGGCCAATCACAGGGTTTTTTTTTCAGAAAGGGAGCTTTCCTATAGGTTGTTCTACAGGTACACATAGCCATGCATGTCCGACTCTGACAATATCAGTGTTTCAGAGATAGCATGAAACTGTTGCTAAAAATTTAGCCTCATGACAAGTCATTTGTTAGGGGAAAGAATAATTTTCTCTCTATCTCGCTAATAGTTTTGCTTTCTGGTACAGTTAGCATGAGGCTGAACTATTACAGTTGGTACATTTTCTCTCCATCTCTAAACAACTTTGTAGTCCCACAAGTTTGCCAAGAAATACAGATTTTGGAGAATTGATGCTACATAATGGAGAGAAAGGAGAGTTTGTATTTCCAAATTCTGGCTTTTCTTTGCATTAGCCTGAAAAATTAATCACAACATAATGAATAGTTATTATGGGATTCTTGCCACAGATAAACTGCCTGCCCCAGCTTTAATCGTATTAATTATAACTGTGATAAGGTGGCCAGATTATGCTTTTTTTATTATTAAAAAATGTTGCATTAAAAAGCCATCAACAGTGTCTTTAGCACAGCATTAATGTTACTGAATTGACAGCAGCTCCCAAACTCCCCAACAAACAAGTCTGGACTGTCCCACTGAGACAACTGAAGGGACAACAACAACAAATCATCAGCAACAGTGTCTCCAGAGATGCTTCACACTGCTTCTGTAAAAAGATTTTTAAAATCAATGTACGTTATAAGTTAGCAACGACTAACTTTTAGTCCCATAAATTTTCAAGCAGGGATAAATAGAGAATAGCTACAGAGTGTTCAAAACTGTTTTAAAATGATATTTTACTGCTGTTTAACAACTTGTGCCAAAGTATTACCACAACTACCTCAACCAGGTTGGTGGGTATTATTGTAACCATGTCTACAAAAGTCATTTTAAGTCAAACCATGTTTGTCTAAACCAGGCGTCTGCAACCTTTGCCTCCTCCTCCACCAAATAACATTTGATATCAGGCAAAAATGAACATTTTTTTATTCAAAGAAGAATTAATTTATTGATCCTTCAATGGGGAAATTGTAGTTTTCACTCTGTTGGTATTATTTTTCTGTTACATGTACAGGTTATAACACACATATGCACATGCATTCGAGGAGAGGCGTCAAAGTGAGGGGGCTGCCCCATATCCAGGCCCCTGTTGGGGGTTCAGCATCTTGCTCACATGCACCTCAGCAGTGTCTCTCCGGCTACCAATCCACTCTCCAGCATCCCTCTGATTCCCAGTCCAAGTCACTAGAGACTGAGCTCCTGCTGCCCCAAAGTTGATGTCGGAAGCAAGAAAAATGGAAACTGTGATGGCTGGACAACTGGTTCAGTTCTCTTGTGGGATGTTTTTGGTCTGCAGTGGTCAGGATCTATCAAAAGTGGTCCAAGGAGAAGCAGAGACAGGGTCATAAAAGTGAAGGCTGGTCCTGGTGGTCTGATCCAACAGACCAGGGAAGTTAATGCTGCTGAAGATAGAAAGGAGTCAGGATCCACAGAGTTTTTAACATCACATTAGACAGGTGCTCATAATGTTATGCCTGACTGGTGTATTCCATTCACAGTGTGGGGTCACATTGGCTGATACAGAGTTGAGAAGAATAAACAGTAGCCTACCTGCCCAACAATAAATGGAATAAGTATTTGTTGACACACCATCAAGCAAGCCCAAGATCCAGATATTTTTCTTAGGACTTGGCAAACTGTAGATACCGGTACAACAAACCACTGCTGGGCTGACACAGGGCAAAAAAATGAGTCCTGTGCTCTTCTGGGTCTGCTCTGCACTTGTCTGGTAACTTTTGAGCCATAAACTTGATAAATGATATATCTATGTTTTGCTGCTGTTAGTTTGTTTTGGACTTTTTCTGCTCCCCAGTAGTCAAAGTCACCTAAGGCAGCCTCAGTATATTTTAATAAAGTCATATTTAAAAAAGAAAAAAAAAAAAAATCACCACCAGAAAGCCTTGAGGTAAATTATTCAAACCACCGTAGGTGTTAAAATGACACGGCCTATCTCTTGCCTCAGATTTCTTCATTAAGCGATTTTGATGGATAGTTTAAAAGATATTTCCCAAACACCCCCGTGTTTTTCACACTTTGAATAACCAAAGAAGAATGACAGCATAGCGAGTGATGTTTGTTTAGTCAGGTGTGGGAAAGGTTCATGCATGCTGAGAAATAAATTTTCCCTCTCATAAATTACTGCAGCATTTTCACAGCGGTCAAGTGAACACTAGTGGACAAAAACACAAAGTTTGATGCCTTTCCGCTGTCTATTATGAAAATTCTGACCACCTCTCAAACCTTTCCTTCCTCCTCCTGACCTATTTCTTTACTCTTGGTGATCATAGTGGAATACTGAATGAAGAGGAGAAGCTCTATTGGTGCCAAATACATGCAAATTAAACAACTGTCCTCCTCTGTTTGAGCTCTGTTACTCACTTTACCTCTCACCTGTTAGTGTTCTGGGTATGCAGACACAGTTTGTGTTAATGTAGGATTCATATTTTACAATAAATACAGTAAACATGCCAGTTGATGTGTCAATAACACATCCTAGACACATCAGCTGTAACATAAAAACATACATTCCGGTGATTTTAATATTAAGGAACATTTTAGGACAAGCAAGGGCAAGAAAATGAGAAGTTTGAGCTCTGCCTTATCGGCATGTACAAATCTTCCAACTTGTAAATTGGACGACATGGGAAAACCCTTGGCAATACATTAGAAGAGTGTTCGAAGCCAAAGCATCCCATCGATTTGACCTGTGTGGGCCTCGCAAGCATGAGCCATTAGTATAGTCTCAGATGCTGTTTTCAGATTTGTTTGTGCAAACGAGCTCCCATGATGATTGCGTGGTAAACAGATCCAGGATTTTATAGCTATCAATCTACAAGATAGCAGGGACACCATAACCTGTCCTTGGGCATTCATGCTTTTCTTACACAGTGCTGTAATAGCCCTCATTTTCCCTCAGTTATTTTCAGAGTAAAACGTTCCAAACATTCACAGTGCATTTTTCTCTCTCTCTTCTGCAATTAAATGTTGAACAGACTTGTTTGAGATTGTTTCAAAAGGCTTTTTGTTGCACGCATAAGAGCTGCTTTACCAGCCATTTTGTTAGAAGGAGTGAGTGCAAAACAGGCATCTTTTTTTTTTCCTGAGGGAACAGTGTTGTGTTTGATGTGCTGATACGTTGGGTTGAATGTTGGCTTTCATGTCTTACTGGAGACGCAACGAGATATAAGTGTTCACAGAAGTTGTACAATATTTAAAGGATTACTTGGCAGATATCCTCTGACAAATAGATAATACATATACTCGCATCATTTACAGCACACAGAAAGTCCAGTACAGTAAACCATTGACGCTATTTTTAGTTTACTTTTTTATTCATTGTAAAGCTGTACAATATATGTTTCAGTCTGTCTTTCATCTGTCCTTTGTACATTTGGCCTGCCATATTTTACATTTTAGTACTGCACACCTTATTTTACTTAAGATTTTTAACCTTTTCAGTGTAGAATTTTTGTTCACAAAGGCATATTTTCTTCCTCTTCTTACTAAATAAGATACTAAAAAAGACAACACCCTTCCCTTGTATTACATGCAACATGTCTGATGGTTTGAGAGCAGCATATTACCTACATTTTTATAGTTTTTGTTAGAATTATACATAATAAACTCTGAAATAGCCATTTTATGGAGGTACAGGTGGGTGTCAATATTGAAATTATCCTCCAGGGTGGGTGCATAATGGATAGGTCCAGCTGGCTGCTGATCATATTGTAACCTGTTGTTGTTAATCACCTGGTGAGTAAGAACTGCATTTAATGTAGATGAATCATCCGAATGTAGAGGGATAAAAAAAGAAACAATATGCTGTGTGTGGAGGGATGCTGGAACCTGGAATAATTAGAGAGGGAGAAATGAGCAAAAATATAATACCACAGTGACATTTCTTAAAGACAAACATAGTTTATTAAAATTATAATGCAATCGCAAAAGGACATAGTACAGACATGCAAAGCATGGAAAAACAAGGATTAAACAATGAATGTAATGCTAATAATATTAATAACAGTTATATTAAGGAATTACACATAGTCATCAGAAAGAGCAAAAAAGAGTCAACTGGACATGCTTGAGGTTTGTTGTTTGTTTCACCTCTGGTCATCTAAGAAGCATCTTCAGCTCTGACTGACCAAATACATATGCAGAAACAAACAGACGACTGAAACCACCAAACCACATCATTTTAGACCTACGATATGTTTTTAATCATGATTCACTTCTTCCAATTTCCTTTTTTTTAATTTGATTGCATATCAAGTTGCCCTTAAAATTCTGTGTACAAGGACAGGATTTCTTTAACAATTTAAGGGTTTTTTTTGGCATTCACACAATAATACCAACTTGAAAAGCAAATTATTTAGAAAGTCTTAATTGGAAATGTTTGAGTTAGAGCAAAACCATTTCCTCCATCATCCCAACCCACAAAATTACGCTCCCATATAACAAAATTGCATTCTCGATTCTGTTTCGAGAGAAATGTATTTCCTCCAGGATCACGATTGTAGTTTTAAACTGTTTTAATTAGTTTTAAAAGTGTGGTTAACATGATAAATTGACAGAAAATGCAAGGCAAGGTTAAGTTTTCGCAACAAAACTACTTGGTATGGCTTAGTAAACATAATCCAAGGCAACATATATTTCTCTTACTTACTTACTTATACTTATTTTCTCTCAAACTTAAATGTGTGTTCTGATTGTTTTGGAGTGTCTGTTGACTCCGACTCTGCTGGCAAGCTGCATCAGGAAGTGAGACAGAAGGAATTTACACTGTAAAGACAAATACTTGAATCAGAGTCACGTGTCACAATGGAAATTGGAAGAAATGAAGTCCAGGTCGTGTTTGCTCCAAAGGCTGCTCACCATTCCTGACAATGAAGGGTCAGTTACAATGAGAAAGTGCTGGTTTGTGCATCAGATGTTGTGGTCTGATTCAGAAGACACTGGTCTTTAATGGGGTTATAAGAGAATGCAGGAGAACACACTGTGAGACCATATATATTGTCTGAAAAAGGTGATTTATTGGATTTTATACAGGAAACCTGCAGAGAGTGTGTGTGCGGGTCTGCATCATATCCACACTGGAGCCACACTTGACTTAAAACCAGTTGACTGGGGACGACATGTTCAGTTGGGGACAAAGTCCATGTCTCCAATTGTTCAAAGTTATTGTAGTTAGGTTTAGGGTAAGTTTTAAGAAATCAAAGTTTGTCCCCAAACGGAGGGTAAAAATGCCTAAATACCCCAAAGGTGACTCAAACAAACGTGTGTGTGTTTGTCTTTCGCCACACTCTGCTGGTTTCCTCCTCTGAGAGCTAACAAGGTAAAACAGTACAAAGTGGATTGCAGCCATGCAACAACAATCCTGTATGAATACAAGCTGCAGGATTAAATTTTAATATCTTTTTCGTTCTCATTACACTTAGACGGCGCATCTTTGATATACAAACGGCCCCGTTACAGACGCCACTTCAGATGTTTGTCTTAGCAATTTCCTCGCCAGTTTCCAAAGCAGTTGGCACCCATCAACATTCTAACAATGTGCCTTGGCACCAGAAAGCCATTTGCAACTATTTCAGAGCTGGGAAGAAAAAAAAAAAAAAACAAGCGTCTGCTGTTTTTAGTTTCATTCTGTTCTCAGACTGAGCATCTGGAGTTTCTTTTTGAGAAGATTCACAAACAAATAGACTGTAGGGGCTCTTTCTCTTTCTCTTTCTCTATTCTCACTCTCTGTCGCTCTTTCCTCACCATACCATGCTGTTTATGGAGATTACATTACATACAATATACTTAATAATCAGTGTTTTCCTGCTTTCTCCAGTTCAGCCTCCTCTTACCCCCAATTTCCCCCGGATGCAGAATGATGCCAATGTTTTGTCGGACCCAGTACGTTTCCATTCAAATCAATTTGTCAATTTCCACTGAATGTGGAACGACACCGACGTGCCGACGTCTGCTGAAACAAATCGACAGAGCTTCTAATTTTGTCGGACGTCAGCACATGATGCATGAATTAAGCACAGAGCAGATCATATGGGGTAGGAAGTTGTGTACAGACACAAAAGAAAACATCCTTTTTTTGTTTTTGTTTTTTCAAAATAAAATAATCCACATTTGCGGTGGATTGTATAATCGCTTACCTTCTACTCAGTGGACACAGGGTGGTTCTATTTTCACTGACGCTCCACTACAACCTGCTACATCACGCAATTATACGTGAGTTCACGAGGTCTTGTTCTCGTGATACCAGCTGCCTGGCGGAGCCGCAGCAGGTTGATCTGGTGGGTTTTGACGGATGACAGACGTCGAGGTCATTCTGCATCCAGTGGAAATTAGGGGGTAGTCCGTTAGCAGGCTAATTTGTTAGCTTGCTTTTAGTTGACGAAGATTTCTTTAGTTACTTCATGTTTCGCTAATATTATTTATCATGCTGAATGAGTTGTTGATGAGAAACTAGAGATGTAATGATACACATTTCTGAGGTAGGGTGTAACTTCAGTACACAAACTGTGCAATGAATGTGTATTTTAAAAAAAGATACATTCACATATAAAATCTACAAATTTTATTTTCTTTTTCTATTCTTTTTATTTTCTTTTTTATTTAATTTATTTTCTCAATTATTTTTTACGTATATATAGTATACACGTGTGTGTGTGTGTATATATACACACACACACGTATATATATAGTATATACATGTATATATGTATACACATATACGTATACATATATATATATATATATATATACATATATATATGTATATATACAATACATATACAATCTGCAATAATATTAGCATTATTGTTGCAGGCAAGCATATATATATATATATATATGTATACGATACGTGTATATATGTATACACGTATGCGTATACATATATATATATATGCTTGCCTGCAACAATAATGCTAATATTATTGCAGAAAACAGAGCTCTGGTATCGGAATAGCATTGGTATTGGCAGATATCGGGATCGAAAACATTTGCAGTCGGTGCATGCCTCTTGTGTATGTCAATAGTTCTATTTTTCTGAAAGCTTTGCCACATGCATCATGCAAAAAGCATTGTTCATAAAACTCTTTTTCTTTCTGATGTCTTCCACTCTTTTGGTAGAAAGAGTGGAAGACATCATCTCCCGTCTACTTTCTTTTTGACATTTTGCCTTTGACTCATTAAGACATAGAAGGCTTGCTACATCCCTTTAAACTGTCTTACTTATTAGCAATGCTAATGTGACCCCAAGTGATGTCTAAGTGAAAAGGGAACACTTCAATAATGCACCTGTGCTCACATTCTCCCATCTAGCCACACCGAATTTCCACAAAAAGAGCAGTTATGCATAAACGTGCCCCCGTGGGAGTGGTTGCGAACACACAGACGCCGCCTCCAGAACCTGCTCGTCTTGATCTTTCTGTGGGATAATCAGCGAGGTGATTGCCATGAAAAGTGAACGAACTTCAGAGACGAGTTTTTTTTTTTCCTTTTTAAAAGTAGACAACCTCCGTTTCAACAAAGTTCCACCAGGAAAAACATATCTTTGCACTGAAAATATTTGAAAAGATTAAAAAAAAAAAAAGTTCCTGGAAGACAAAGCGGGTCGCTGATTGCCACGCCACCACACCTTGTCACCTTGCAGTAATGCTCACGTAACATTTCCAAATCGACTTCTACTTTCCATTTTACTTCCCCGGCGAGATAACAAGAAAGCAGTTTTCTCCCTCTAATTCTCAACTTTACGATTGCTTGTTTTTCATTGTGACTCCCTGCTTATCACCTAAAACCAATCACAGGGTGGCCTGATAAAAGGATATAATTAGAAAGCGGGAAAAAAATAACCCAGTGTAAAATTACTTTTTGGGACGAGGGCAGCATGTCGTCTGTTTTTGTCTTGTGTGTTTGTATCTGAAGTGGGCCAAAAATGAAATAATACACCTTAGAACAATAATTGTGCTGTGGGGAGCTCTTTTTGTGCCATATGAAGTTGAAAAATGTATCTCATTTTCAATGCTTTTAATTAGAAATGCACTCAGTTCATTGTTTTGGATGACATATTTGGTGGTGGAGGTGTTGGTGCTGTATTTAGTTACAATTTTGAGGTGCTTCACTTGATACCGTATACTTCAGGTGCACTCTACTTCAGAGGTAAATATCACTCTTTAACTCCTCCACTTTATTTGACAGCTACACATTTCAAATCAATATGATGAGTTTATAAAGGTAGTTCTTTATTCACCCAGTGGGCCCCTATATACATATATATATTTTTTTTTGGTGGAGGTATTGGTACTGTACTTAAGTGCAAGTTTGAGGTACTTTACTTGATACTTTATACTTCAACTGCACTACATTTCAGAGGGAAACATTATACTTTTGCATCTCTATGTGTTGTTTGACAGCTACAGTTACAGCTACATATGACGAGTTTGTAAAACACACTGCAGTGCTCTATATTAAACCACATCTTTGTCTCGTGACCCTTTGCAAAGTAAGCACTGTCTCGGGGCCCATTTGAGGCAATAAAGAAGTCTAATTATCCAGTATTATCCAAAAAATTATAAATTTTGTACACCTGAATGTTAACGCTAGTTTCAAACTCTAACATAAGTATATGTAAGTGAGCATAGTACATGCTGTTTAAGCACTGGTGCGTCAGTGTAAGCAATCAAATACTATCATTTTTGTTCATTTTTCTGCAGAATGATGAGTTCTTTTTCCACCACTGAGAGTATGCCAGTATAAATGCAGCAAAGACCTCCGTTATGTTAAAAACCCCATGTATCCTTGTGACCTTCTGACCATTTCTCCAAACACCTCCACCTCATGAATAAGTCAAATCCATAGATTTCAGTATGAAAATAGGGGAGCAGAGGGTGACGGTGGCTGGCTGCCAAGTGAAATAGGCTGTGTGGCGTTTAAGCGTGATGGATTGGTGGCACTAGCCTGGCATAATAGCCCTGTAGTGGACCAGACCCCTGTTCAAAGTAAAAGCTTATACATCATGATACTGCAGACACCCAGGTAATACTCAGCCCCCCACATGCCACAAAGGTACCCGTTTCCACATCCACAAACTTGATGGATTAAGACGAACAGGTTATTTATGGACCGAGCCAAAGCTTCGGGAGCTTGTTTGTGCTTTGCCCACACATCTGTTTGCTGAAGGGAAAGAGAGACTGGACAGTGAGGGTCTAACATTACCCTCCAAGCAGCTGGCATGAATCAAACACCAGACTGAAGTTATGTAAAGAAAGCAGACATGGAACAAAAGATTTTTGTTCTTTTTTTTAAACTTAAAAAGGATAGAAATGTGTGGGCTACATGAAAGCAGTCACAAAGTGAGCTTGGTTTAGTTGAAAAGCTAAAGGGAATAGAAATATGTTTTTAACTTTTGCACAAATTGCCCATAACATTAATGCTGTGACCTTTTGTGGGAGAAGCTGTTTGTACCTTTTGTCCTTTCTGACTTGGTGTGGTTTTGCTCCATGCCAGGAAGTACAAAAGCTCAGAATCAGAATGAGGTTTATTGTCCAGTGGTACTTTCAGTTACAAGGACTTTGCCTTGGTGTTTGGTCAGTCCTCAAAGAACATACACCATGAGTGAGCATAGAGTAGTAAAGCTTGGTTGTTGGCACGTGGCATTGAGATGCAAACATTTTTCATGGTTCGTCAGCAAACTGAGAGTCCTGCTTTCTGGCTTTTTATTGGATGAACCTGTTATCAGTAAAGCTTAAGCTAGACACCACACTTAATGAACAGTTCACATATCACTGCCTATTGGTATTTCTAATGGATGAATGCATGGAGCCTTGGACATTATAATGCTAAGTAGTCATTAATGTGATTATGAGCAACAGTCTATAATCTCTATTGCTGTAGCACTGACCTTAAAGAGTTGAGGTTAAGCATTGACCAAGAATGAAGAAGAGGTTATTGACCTTGAATGGAAAAGAGGTTATGTATTGACTTTGAATAGTTGAGGTTAGGCATTGACCTTGAATGGTTGTGGTTAGGCATTGACCTTGCATGGTTGAGTTTTGGCTCACATTTGAAATTGCAGCTGTTGTTAATGTTTAGTGTTATTAATGACTGGCATTACTTTGTTGAATATTCAATTCTGATTCCATTGAGGCATGCTACAGTCTGTTATTTCTCTGTAGCAGACTGTTGCTATGGTTAACAAGACTGTTGCTATGGGTCCATTTTTGTGGCAAATGCTTAATTTCTTAAGTAAGTAACAGAGTAATAAACAGGTCATTGTTGTGACCTGTTAATGTATTTCACATGATCAGTTCTCAGCATTATTTTTGACTTTGCATGCTAACATGCTACGCTAAATGCTGAACATGGGAAACATTACACTTGCTAAACACCGGCATTTAGCCCCTGTGCCTGTTAGCATGGCTGCAGACTGAAACCGTCGGGATAAGTCTTAGTTGTGGCTCTATTCCTGGTGCACTCTGAATGTTTTGCAGGGAACAGAATCATTCCGTGACAGAGGTTTCTGACATGCTGCATGCTCTGTCACGCATTCCGCTTTCAAATCATGCATTATTTACGTCCATGTCTTCAGACATGTAACAATCTGAATACATGTAACTGTCTGAAGGAACAAGCTCTTTACACAGACATACTTTATCAAGCACAGGTACACTTCCAAAGCTCACCCTTTGGCTCATTTGTAAAGCTAATGAGAGTCTACTAATATGCCAGCGGAAGCCTGATTAATAAAATTGATGTGTCACGCTTCACATTTCCTCATCAGCATAGCTGCGTGAGTTGTATAAGACTTATGATGATGCATTCACTGGATGTAATCTCGGATCATTTGTGTCTTATTTGGAGCACTTCACATTCTTGTGCTTCTCTTGGAAATTTGGATTGCCCTAATAAGCATCCTCAACACCTTACCGTGATATTCCCATTATTGATTGTTTTTGTCGAATATGTGAGGCTCAAAATCGCATATAACCATAACACTGAAATGTAGAGCTTACAGGGGGAACGACTCAACCCCAAGTATTTTCGGAGGTGCATTCTTTTTTTTTTTCCCATTCCCGAGTCCCACATTTGATTAAAAGTGAGACTGCATTACTAATTTGCAGCGTGCGCATTTCAATAGCATTACGTTTGAAGCGAGGAGGAAAATCTCCAGTTCACTTTAAATCTCTTCGCTTGGTAAACCTTTTGTTTTCTAATAATTTCCACACCAAAGAAGGTGGGCTGAATACTCTAATCTCATAAGCGGCTTAATTCAGATACTGTGACTTCATTACATTCTCTGCTGTTTGTAAACTATTCTCCTGAAAACTGCAAGTTGCTAAGGTTGACTGGAAGACAGGGTGTATAAAAAAAACTTGTTTCTTAGACAAAGCCAGGTGTGTGGGAACACCATACTCCAGAGGCTCAAGGTATATTAAAAGTTTGACCGGAGCACATAATAAAAAAACCTTAGGCTCCTACTGTGCAATTAAGTGGTGGCTGAAACTATTGATTTGATCTTTTCTTTTGTCCGTCCACCCACCTGTTACAGTGCTCGCTGGGGAATCATCACCAACAGCAATCACAGATGCCCAGAGAGAAATGTGGTGGTTGTGTCCTGCAAAAATATCTTTCTCATCTCTATTAAATCATATTTTGTCCACATTTACATCAAGATGATGGACTAAATATTCGAGGAAACTACATCCTCCAAAATGTCTGCAGAGCTGAATCAAATCCAAAATAATTTCATAAAAGTTTAGACACTATTACCTTAATGAAGGACAGAAACGGTATAATGTAGGGCTGCATTAGTTTGCATTACTTTAACCCAGTGTACCAAAAAAACTTGCAACTCAGTGTGTAAGTTATATTTATATGCATTAAATACACATTACTGGGTAACAATCTGCATGAGATTGCGTTCTATTTTGATATGGTCATTGTTTAAAACTGTGTGTTTAAAATGCTCTTATTGCAGGTTATTGCAGTCATTTCTAAGAGTTGTATGTGTGGGAAAGTATGATATTATACCTGAAGTGAAGCGATTATCATCAGCGGTAGAAATTATATTTAAAGGTGGTTTACCAGCACTTCGCAGTAGTGTATGTGGGATTTTAATAAGCAGCTATACTGCAGCAATATTTAACTAATTATGTGCACAGTTGCTTGATTTTATGAGCTATGATCAATGACAGTATAGATACAAAAATAAACTAGACGCCATCTCGCACAGTAAATTAGATATGTAGAAATATAAACACCTCACAAGTAGAAAAGTGGGTTCTCTACACTGACATTTAATTTGAAATATAACGCATACTGTATCACAATATATTGAATCATAACTTCTGTATCGTGATACATATCGTATCGCCAAATTCTCATTATTAACTATTTGAGTGCCAACCTTTTTTTAAAAAGCTGCCTTTTGCCAGCGTTTTTTGGCCATTTTGAGTCATGTTTCATGGCGCACAGAATATTTTGTACTATGACTCAGAAAACACTGAATAGCTCAAATGAAAGAAGAGACTCTCTACTTCATCATGAAAAAATATTGTTCCATTCTTGTTTTATCACAGGTAGAGTAGAGGCCACTTTAACCAAAATCACCACTTTTTGTCCAAATTCTGTTTGTTTTGCTCTCTAATCGTGAATGTCTCCACTTCCTGCTTTGATCTCTGTGGCTTATGCCATATACATTTTTGCCATATACGTTTATGGCACTCAAGCGTTCTGTTTTAAAGGACATAAATATACATTCTTGGCACTCAAAGAGTTAACTTCAATACCTAACTGATAATCCCACAATGAATTTAATACTCGTTTCTCATGTTCAGTCATTACAATGCGACTATTTGAAAACTTTGACTTGACTGGAACCACCAAAGTCATAAAGACTCATCCTCCGGTGACTTTGATTCCCAAATTCATCTAACCAACCTGCCAACATGTGACTAAAAATGTAGACACACTCCAAGCTTTATGCCCTGAAATACATTCCTATTTCAGATGTAATACTTCATTTCATCTCTGCTGATATGACACATTTTTTAACAGATATGAACCCTTCGAGACAGCAAAGTAGTTTGACTAAGAAAACAGAAACAGGTCTTTGAGGCCACTCGTGGTTGTTTTGTTTAACGCTGGATTTGAAGAGCTTTAAATCCTTTTCTTACAGGAGGTATAATATTAACTTTCACCTGCTGAGATGTGAGGTTTGTTGTTCCTCAAAGCCCGGCAGCACCAACACCCAAGGCTTTTTATCCACCAAGAATTATATCAACTAAAGAGGCTGCTGTATAACAAATCACTCTACTCCAGTATAAAATATGAAAGTGGAACAAGTGTCTGCAAAAGCAACCAAACAATCATGAGGCGGTCTCAGAGCAGCTGTGCCTGATGAGGACAGATGTCTGCGTCAGGTTGTAAACGGCTTCTTTACTGTTTACAGCGTGAGCCGGCTGCCTCGTCGCCTGCCCCAGTCATGCATTTTGATTAACTCTGGATAAGAATTGAGTCCTGCCAGGATCGTTACGACAACTCCGGCGAAGACCTCAAAAGACCCCGTGAGAGAGCAAATTGACAGTACTCCACCAATCACTGCACTTTAATTTGCCGCCATGGCAAAGGTCATCCCTCAGACAAATATAGCTTGAAGCTGCCGAGGCTCGTCTCCACCGTGGCCTCCCACACAGTGGAGAAGATACTAAAACATGATATAAGGAGATTCCAAGATGCATAATTGAACAGTTTGCACCCAGCTTGATAGCTGGAAACCTGCTTCATTAATCACCTCCCATAGAGTTATGAAGGCATGAGGAATTGAGAGGTTTATGCTGGCACAATCTGAGCAAACATAATGGGATGGCACTGGATGATCCTGAGTCCTCAGCTGGAATATGTTAAAGGACACAGTATTCTAAGTGGTTGCACATGTGATGGCTTCATAATAAATCACGACACGAAATGTTTCTCAAAACACATTTTTAATTGGCATGCACAATATGGAGTCACTCTTTTGGTTCCTGTCATTGTAGTTAAATGTATCCAGCTCCAAAGGGTCATCAATGAAATACTAAATCAGTCATGTCTAATTGTGTACAAAATTCACGCCTGTGTCCGATGAAACCAGTTAAGCGAGGTCATCTGGCGCATTATCCACCGCCTGCCAGGAAAGTCCACTTTTATGGGATGCACTCTTGCTCCATGAGGAGTTTTGATCCATCTTCCTTGAAACATTTGGCTCCTTTTTTCCCATCTTGGCACTTATGGATTGATATGAAGTCAGCAAAATGTTTGACCTGGCCTGCTGGAGCCAGAGCATATATTACAGCTGGCTGCTCACAGCCAGTCACTGTTTCAGTGAGGTGTTGTGAAAAGTGAAGGTGCTCCTGTTGCCAAGTGTTAATAGAGGTCAGGGAGGAAACAAACAAGCATAAACTGATTTTAAAACAAGAGCAGTGACACTATGAGCAGAAAGTAAAACACCAAAGCTGGCTGTGACACATTGGTGGTTGGTGGTTGAATGCGATGTTAAACTTGAACCTTGGATGTTATAAAAGCATTTTGACAATTGATAGCCATTGGTTTTTCAGAAAAGTGAAATATTTTCACAACGTTTGGGTCTTTCACAGCACGATTATACCATGTAGTGAGTAAAACACAAGTGTGGACATCATGTTATGACTAGCAATCTGTGAGGTTAACAAGGTTAGGCCTGGGCCCCTGCGAGCCTGCGCCTGTTGCCATGGAAGCCGAGAACCATTAGGAGGACGTAATGATAGGTAGTGTTTTCTGAGGTTGAGTGTGTACGTTTTGTATGCAGGCCAGTTTATTGAGTGTGTTGTTCCACAATACTATGTTTGGTTCTGATGAATTTACATTATTGACATATTGTTGCACAGTGAGTATAAAGAGAAGGAAATACAATAGATTTAGCCTGTCAGTCAGGCAGAAGCAACATGCTACAACTACGGGTTACAAGGGATGTACCGATGCGTCGCGAGACAGTTAAAAATTTATACATATGCGTGATGATTCAAATCAGCTGAAATGAAAAATGAATCTCGATGCCCTTTTTAAACAGCGGAGGACGTAATCCACTTTTGAGGTCACTTGATCGACGTCATACATCACGACGTGTTCGACGTTGTACGTCACTGTTGCAAGTGATTTTCATGTGGGAATTGTTTTAAAAATGCATATTTTTTAAATTTTTTTTGTTGTTTTAGATGAAATATAATTTCAATTGCACTTTTAAGAAGAGCACAAATGCATTGTAGTGATCAAAGAAATACAAAGGGATTTGTTAAACATTAGAGTAAATATAATTTGTAGTTTATATATATACAGATGTGAATATATATATATATATACACACACACACACACATATATATGAATAGATATATACACACACATATACAGTATATGAAAATATATATACTCACACGATATATATTCATATATATTCATATATATGTGTGTGTACTGTGTTTTTTCTGAGAAAAAAAAATAAAGGAATATTTTTTCAGTCATAATTTATCTGCTAGCTCATTAACCCCGTATCAGAAATCGCATCAAATCGTGTGCTGAGTGTATCGTTACATCCCTATTGATTACCCTTTTAAGGGAACCATGGTGCCAAAGACAAAACAAAGATGATTTACTTTAACTATAAATGTGAAGAAAAACAGTCATCTCTATATGTTCCCCTGTTGCATTTACGACCACGCGCCGCTCCCTTTTCTTTACATAAAGGCTGCGTTCCTGTGGGAACTTTTATTTTTCATCCTCCAGTTGAGATTTATAATTTGGATCACAGAACAGGAGATGTTAAGAAGAGGGAAACAGAGGAAGGAGTGTGGGTGTTTTTAAAAGACACATAATCCATTTCAAGGATTCCCCTTTGGGAGGTTCTGTTGTGTTGCGCCACTTATTTGTTTTCGAGAAAAGAAGTCGTGTCGCACCACTAGTGGTTGCTGCTATAGGCAGTGTGGTGAAAACGACACTGACACAGATGGCTTTTGATTTGGGAGAGGATGGAGGGTATAAATTGTACAGGAGAACTGGGGGGAGGGGTTTCTAAGTGAATGTCCCCTGCTCAAATGGCCTCGCTGGTCCCTGCGGAGTAGGCCATCTATCACTGGGTCACTCTCATTGGCAGCTGTTCTCTTTGGCTCCTATCAAGGAGAAAATGACCACTGCAACACAAAAGCTTTCTCACACACATTTACGAGTGTGTCCATGTCCACGTGTGTGCTCCAAGACTTGAACACAATGGTTAAAGCAACTTTAATTCTGACCATATCCAATTAGATCCTAGATAAGTGCGGCTCTGAGTGACTTAATTGCCTTGGATTCGTGTCATTTTATCTCATGCTGAGGTTGTGAATTGATCTCTCGCCGCATAATTTTAAATACACCATCGATACTCTGTGAAAGAGTGCGGCCTATAAGCTATTATATCTGAGCAAATGCATCAGAAAATGAGCGCTCTTACTAATGCATGAGAGCAGTCAGAGAAGCTCCACAGGGTTCGTTCATGCTGTTTGACCACACGAAGCATATTATAGATAGCAATTTATCTGGTGTTACGTCACTTTCTAAAATATGCACTCTGATCTTCAGCATTAAAGTCAATTATTTTGGGGTTTTTGTGGAATATTTCAAATATAACTGGACATAATTTATGGAAAAAGTGGAATAAAGACTGACTGAATTTTCATGATATCAAAACCCAATTTTCAGTGCTATTTATGGGCTGTATTTATTCCGCTGTAGTCAGTAATTGTATTTACACTCATCAGCAGGCCTGTAATGGTACACAAAATTTCCGGTTTGGTACGTTTTCAATTTTGAACGTCACTGTTTGTTTTTTGGTTCGGTATGAGAAGAAAGAAAAACCATCAAATTATCTTTCATTCATTTATTATGATTTTTTAAAACTTTTTTCCCCCAATTGTTTTTGACAATAAACTATACAAATAATCCTGCTGCTGTAAATCAAATATAAAATAATATTACTTCAACTAAATGTATTCTAAACATTAGTTTTGTACTTTGACCTGGAAGAGAGATTTGTACAAACAAAAGGAGACTGTAATGATGGTGGAGGGTCTTCAGTCTCCAGGTTGACATCATAAGTGTTTTTTATCCTTATGGCCAATCAGGTTGTGTAGCATGAATGAATGAGCTGCTGTTCAGTATCAGTAATGTGTACTCATGTGATTCTGGGTCAGTGTGCGCTCCTTCAATATGTCTGAGTGGAACTCTTGCAGATTTAAAGTTAACAGCGTCTTCGTTCCTTTATTTTTTTCTTGACTGGGCTGTTTCGGTACAGCTGTGTGCCGTATCGAACAGGCGCATGCCCAGACGGTTCAGTTCAGTATGTGCACCGTTACAGGCCTACTCATCAGTGTAGTAGTTATGCTGCATTCCATTAACCTCGGAAGTCGGAGCTGGGAATGACATCACACCTGAGTTGACTTGAGTTTGTTGTGCAGAAAACTAATGCAGCAGTATGAGGTCCTCAAACACAATTAATAGGAACAAAGACGACAAGGAGGCCATTTGTTCTCCAGCATAATTTTGTGTGGGGAAAAACGTTTGACTCTACTGTAGGCTGTAACGGTGATGCCATCATGGATTATGATGTTGTGGTCAGTCAGGGTTGCTGAGGGTCATCAGACTTTCCGAGTACAACTGGAAGGCAGTATTATAATTGTTAGTGGCAGAGTCCACATCATCATGATGTGTTTGGATGTAATCTTGTAAAATGTACTTTTGGCAAGAAACTTCAAGACATCCAGTTGCTTTCACAGTAATATATGTATACATATGTGTGTGTGTGTGTGTGTGTGTATATCTTTAATACATACAGAGGGGAAATATGATCTGTTTATATTTCAGTAGCTTTAGGCAGCTATAATATGTAATTAAAACTACTGATGCCAAGATTTATTTTTAATTAAAGCAAATATTTACAATCATTTATTTCCTAGTCATTTGAATTGTGTGACAGTAGTTTGGAGTAAAAAGACAGAAAAAAACATGAAATATAGAAATGAGAAAAACCTTTTTTAATGTCGGCACAATATTGTGTTTTCATGTGGACAAAAAATAACTAAGAAATTAGGTTTTGAGGGTGTTGTAGAGTTATACTTTAGTGGGTTTTTTTTGCTCAAGGATCATATTTATGCTCCATTTTAAATGCAGGACTTGGACCAGACTATTTGTAGTGTTTTTACTAGAGTAAACCACCTCCTGTGTAAAGTCATTTTGTTTGCTTTATCCATTTCCAATATCAACAAAAGAGCGTTTTGACAGGCCAATTACAGTCAATCAATAATCATTGAAAATGCATCACGTGGCAGCCAGCCTCTCTGAGTTATCAATCAATTTATAGAGCACAATCATACAGCCATGCATTTGTTTGCTTTCATTGTGTTTTTCATCTTCATGGAGCCCTCTGAACGTGACCGGCCGCAAACAAATTGAGGGCGGAATGATTGCAGAGCTGTCACTTGATTTAGATTTGTAAATTGTCTCCTCACACCTGTCATTTCAGGTTCAGTTGCCTGTTAAAATAAAAACCCAATCAACAGTTTTGCAATACCATAATTTGTCAGCAAAGAAAACAGACCTTCTTTGACACAGCGGGGCCTTTCACCTTGATCAAAACCGCCAATTTCATAAACAAACAAAGTGCCGACTTCTGGACGTGATGCTTTTATTGTGTGAGTGCTACCTACTCTTTATGTTGTCTGTGTTTCCATGAAAATGTACAGCACTTTTTAACTTTAACAACACAATAACAGAGCAGACAGCCAGAAAAGGTTGTGATGGTGATATTTTATTCACAGTAAACGGCACTGGCCTACATATCTTGTATTCTTCAGGGTATGAAATTCACAATAGCCTCAGAAAGTTCCAGCAAATCTCAGTGGGAAGATTGACACTCCCCAGTGTCTGCCTGACGACGCCCACATGGCACATTTGCAGGACAACAAATCAAGTGATGCTCGCGAGGACAAGCACTGTGAAAATGAAAGGTACACATAAAGCCCTGTTCTACCAGAGCTGTCACAATCCACCACCAAAGGTTCTGTTCTTCATAAGCCTCGCTGAGATAAAGTTATTACTTCCTGGAAGGGAATTACAGTTAAAAAAAAATAGCCCAAGGGCTGTTAGGAGTTGTTTGTCTCACCTGCACATTTGTCTGAATTCCTTCCATTTGTTTCATCTAAATTTGGCCCTGAGGCGATAGCCTATTGTGACGCGCGCCCCGTGGACAGGTTCAGATAAAAAGAAATAGTAAATATGCTATAACACACCAGTGATTGACTTGGGATCACCATGTCAACTAGGGTGAAATTTGTGTCAGGAAAAGGACGAGAAACTAATAGGCTGGTAAATGAGGAGATCTGTTGGCAATTTCTTCAAGGTCCCATACTGTGAAAAGTGAGATTTTCAGGACTTGTTGTTATAAAGCAGGTTTAAGTTATCTATAAATGCTGTGAAAGTATCAGAATGCTAAATCCACATAGAAAAACTTACAGCTTGTATTCAGAAACGAGTTTGAAACAAGTCATTAGGATTTCTGTCTATTTGTGATGTCACAACTGTAATGTCATAACATTATGACCACTGACAGGTGAAGTGAATAACACTGATTATCTCTTCATCATGGCTCCTGGGATATATAAGACATCAAATGAACATAGTCCTCAAAGTTGATGTTAGAAGCAGAAAAAAATGTTCAAGCATCAGAACAGTGATGTCTGGAGGACTGGATCAGAGCATCTCCAGAACTGCAGCTCTGGTGGGCTGTTCCTGGTCTGCAGTGGTCAGGATCTATCAAAAGTGGTTCAAGGAAGGACCAGAGACAAGGTCATGAGAGTGAAGGCTGGTCCTGGTGGTCTGATTCAACAGATCACAGAAGTTAATGCTGCTGAAGATAGAAAGGAGTCAGGATCCACAGAGCAGAGCAGTTTGTTGTGTTTGAGGCTGTTTTGGCAGAAAACGGAGGAACATCACAATGTTAAGCAGATGCCTGATCAGTGTCCCAGTTTATTTCCTGTTGCAGTGTAGGTGAATGACAGACTGATCATCATTTGAGCTTGGCTCCAGAGATCCATGTTTATTAGTGGGACAAGACAGCAATGGCGGACCTCGCCACAAACTATGGAAACTGTCATACTGAAGGGTTAGTAATCCAGAAACTTGTTTTCTTCCACCACTCATGACCAAGACCTGCAACTTATACTGTAAATATGGACAAATCCCCACACACTGCTATCTCATGGTTTCTGTTCATAGATAAATAAACTATTATGTATGGGTATAGGTATTTCTTCATCATGCCATTCAGGCTGTTGTTACCCAGCTCCACAGTCATTTTAGCTGATTTTATAAAATGGTTGGTATATTCTTTTCAAACGACAAAGAGTTGAACTTTGCTGTCAGTAGTTCATTATCTGCTCATGTACCTCACCAGCTCAGAGTGCCCGCGTTGAATAAAAAAAGTTTATGAGCAATAATGTGGAGAAGTTTGAACAAAGCCTTCCAAGAACAACAAGGCCATTGAACCATAGACTGGTCATTAGTTCCCATCTCGTTCTTTATATCTGAGCTTACAGGCAGAGTGATAATCATTGCAGAAGGAAGCTGTATCAGCAGTACTCTAATGCAGGAAAAAAGGACTACTTAAAGTGAGATGAATATCCTCTTGTGATATTCAGTATTTCTCCAGCTTTGTTCCAACAGGAAAGTGGTTGAAAACTTTTTTTTTTTCCTCCATTCCTTATCTTCCCTGAAGTGACTTCCACCCAGACGTTGAGAAAGGCTGTCCTGGCCCGGAGGCACACACTACCTGGGAACTAATGAAAATGAAACATTTGCTCTTCAGGGCACCTCACTAGCATACAGCCCAGCCTACTAAAGTCTGCTCACCACTGATAGATTGGCAGGAGGGGGTGTGAGAGCTAACTTTAGCCCTTAATGGTTTGAAATATGCTTGCGTGTCAGATTTTTTTTTCTTTTTTTGCTGTGAGGCCAAATGATATCCCCTTTCTTGATGATTTATCAAGCCCATTCAGAGCCTTCTCGTCGGGGATAAATTGGCTCCTGCCGTGTAATACCCTTGATGGATAATCATCTCATTTTTCTTGATTATTCTATCTATACGCCTGTTGCTTAAAATCAGAATGAATATCACAAACATAATGCCTCGGCCATTCTCGCCTCATATGTCTTCCATTATGTGGTGGGGCTATTAATGGTCAGTGATTACGGCACTCCAGACACCAAATTAAGCAGCAGTTTATAGAGGTGTCCGATAGCAATTTGACCTTTGGTCTGGTGGGCTTTGCTCTGATCAAATTCCCCTGTGAGATTGATAGTGACGGCCGTAAATGTAATCACAGCTCTGATTCCATCTCATGCAGCCAGTTTAGGCTCCAGCAGTCTTAAAACTTACAAATCTCACATCATGTCTCTGAACTGTCTTTTAATTTATTTTCCTAAACCTGCATCTCCCTTAGGATGAGGCCAACTGATTCTAATTATATAGAATTAAACTAAGTAATACTACGCTCATTTTCTGCTCTATTAAATACACTTTTCCAGAGCCATAAACTGCCATAAAGTATACTTTGCTGATATCTCTCATGTTTTATTTTATCAGGTAAATTGTGTGTTTTAGCACTGAACTCAGTGACGATGATTCACTGGACTGCATCATATATTCAGAGGTGTTTGTAATATTCTGCCTCAAGTAGTCCATGTAAATGGAAAGGACACCTCCTCAACACCTTTAACCATGACCTCAAAAATAATAACATATAATTTACACATATCTCTCACTGAAAGCTAAAAATCCAGAGCTTTTTGTGTTGACGTGTAGCTAGTATGCAGCTTTGACACAGTTAAAGTCTGGGTAAAGCAGTGGTATGTGGAGATTGGAGATGAGAGTGCCACCACTGTGACCTCTCCCAGTCAAAAAAAAAAAAAAAAAACTTCATTGGACTCCACAATGGGAGGCCTCTAGCAACTAAATATTAAAACAAATAATAGCATTTACATGAAAAGAAAGCGTTGAAAGTGACATGAGTTTACTTTATTTGCAAAGTCATAACGCAATGTATTTCAATTTAGAACACGTTAATATCTTATTTCATGCTCTCTGTGTCTGTTCCACTGGGCTGCTTTGTCCTTTCATATGTTTGTGTTGTTGTCCTCGGCATACTCTTATTCAAAACAGGCAATTTTATTTTGACAGCTATTTGTATGTAAAGTGAGGGGAGTGGATGGGGGGATGGGCGATGGAGGTGGAGGGGCTTGTCATTGCCATTGCTCCTGTACTTTGCTACTTGCTGAAGCAGCCTTTTTTCCTCCCGCTATAGTCTAAGACATCCACCCAGTGGATTAGTCGTTATTCCTCACAATACTTTCTCAGCAAGGTACAATTCAGAAATAGAAGAAGAGAAGGGAAAGCATTTTCTGGCAGCTGACTCACTTTCTGACTACTATTTCCTCTCTGGTGTTATGTCATTTCTGTTTTCTATAGGCTTTGCATTCTGTGCATGTAGTTGGGAGGAAACTTACCATTCACTTACTCTTGTTTTTTTAATTTCCATTGATTTCTGATGGCGGTTTGTTGACACACACCCTGTGCAGTATTTTAAATCCGTTTACTGTGAAACATGCGAAAATGATCATTTTCACTTCTACAGCTCCACTTGTTCTTCCTGTAGAAATTGTAACATATATGCTACCATCAGTATTTTTTATTTCGTGATGATCATGAGTATGGAGTCTGAAATAGCCTCAAGGTGTTGTGTACCTCAACAGAACTCCTTGTCGGATGCTCGAAAAAACGTTTGGAGGCGATCCGACATTCACACCCACTTGACGCAGTGATTGGCCAGCTATGTGGAGGTGAGAAAGTAACAAGGGTTCGAACTCCTCCATCTCTCTATTTATTTTTTGTATTTCTCGTGACTATTTTGGTGTGTTCAAACACTATGAAGAGAAGAGAAGGTGTTTGAGCATATTTGCACCATGACTTGAGTTTTACTTAAGTCAGTTTTCTAATTCCTGTCCTACTTTTCGTCCAGTTAATCCATAGAAAATCACAAGTTAGCACCTCGAGGCAAATCTACTGAGTGACTGGGGCCTCTGTGTGGAAATCTGAATTTTAAAATTAATGTGCAACATGTGAACTAAACTTACTAGCCACACCTTTCCCTATTGTCTCAAAGAGCATCCAGCATCATGAAGTGATTTATTTGGGACTCCTTCTTTCTTGGTGTCTTCCCTACACTTCACCATTTTGAACAGGAGTGAGGAATTTAAACTGAATTCACCTTGTTTTATCCGAATTTGAGCCAGAAATTAATCAAGGGTAACATACAACCACTAAAACACACAACCACTGTTCAGGAATGACAGTACATACCGTAATTTGAAAAATTCATGGATAACAACAACAAATTTTAATTGAAGTGCTTGCATATACTGGTAGATTACCCATTTATATATATAAAATATAATAATAATATAATATAGTAGATAATATATAATATACGTGTGTGCAAACAAAAAGCTAATAATTTAATTGATGATCACAACAAAAAAACAAGCTGCAAACGTTGAAATACTGTTCAAAACGTGTAGAGTTAAATATTCTCTCATTATATTGTCTAATAATGTAATCCATCATTATGTGCTGTCAGCTGTGGTGTTAGGCAGGAGGATGTCCTCAGCGGATGCTCAACAGATGGCAGCCATCTTAAGGTGCAAACAACCTGCCACTGAGGAGGGACAAATCCGTGGGTGCGGCTGAACAAAAAGAGAGCGGCGGCCAAGAAAATATAAAGAGGATTTTACAATCTGCAGTGTGTTGTTTGCTTGTTTGCTTGACAGTGATTTCACCAGAGCAAATTCAATTTTCATTAATATTGCAAAGGAACAAGCAGGAGCTGTGAGAGCAGATCAGTAGCGAACTGAACTTCATTAGTACTGATGCTGCAAAAGATTTCATCAGTGTCAATCATTTATCCCGATCTATGTGAGATTTCAATGTCCCGGATGGATTTCAGTGTTTTAGTTTGAAGGTTGTTTTTACATCTTTTCTGTCTCACTGGATTGAATCGTAAATGACAGCTATTGCTGATCGCTCAGTCTGAAGGCAAATGCAAAGATGAAACAAAATTTACACGCTTCAGAAATGACCTTTTTATTTTCTTGCACAGAGAAAGATGAAGATCAATGCAACTCTCCCATTTGTTTGGTAAATGTTTGTTAGTTTAGCTTAGCATAGCATAAAGCCTGGAAACAGGGGAAATGGCTTGTATGGCTCTGTCCAGAGCTTAAAGAAATTGACTTACACTCACTCATTAACAGTTTGTTTGAGTTCGTTCAATCAGTCAAAAACTGAATAGCTAAAAAAGAGTTGCGGAAACAGTTGCCAGTGGAGGAAGTCACTACTTTTTGCACAAGAAGTAGTCCAGCAGGACACACTGGGTGAATCTGAAATTGCCATTTTTACACTTTTTACCCCTAATTTCCACTGAATGCGGAACGCCGCCGACGCCTGCTGAAACAAATCAACAAAGCTTCTATGATGTCGTAAGTCAGCGCACAGCGCATTATTTCAGCACAGAGCAAATAGTTAGTCAGCAAGATCTCATTCTCGCGATTCCAGCTGCCTGGTGGAACCGCAGCAGGTGAATCTGGTATTGACGGATGACGGACAACAGAAGTTCCGCATCCAGTGGAAATTATGGGTTATAATAAAAATCACGGAAATGCAAACAGCGTCTCTTGAAATAAGCTCCCGAAAACAAAACCTTCTCAATGGCAGCCATTTTTTTTTTCCACACCAGCTTTCATATCACATTGAGCTGTTTCACCAGACTGTTACCTTTTGGCTCTCTGTAATGGTGATGAACTGCAGCTGTTTGACAGTGTTTGACTCTTGAGCAAATCCCCACAGCAGAAGCACTGCAGCCTCATTCAGCTCACGCGCCACAGTGTGGTCCTCGTCTAAGACAAAAATCTTTTGAACCTTACAACAGCCATTCAGCGCAGACGCCAATAAATAATATCCATCCATTAAATTTTCAAAGGGCATTCCTGGGCCCCTATTTTGTTCATTTTCATGTTTATTTTGAGGTGCCTGACCGTAGATATTTATTTTTTCCTCTACTGTGTCATGCCATTCAGCATGTGGTTTCAATTATTCATGTGGTTCTTATCTATGAATGTATGATGTTTGACTGTGCAGAAAGCACTCAGTGAGTGTTTGTGTGGAACAAGGCGAGGCGTCTCAGAGCGCCGCTGCTCGCCGTATTAGGCGTTTAGGAATGGTCACGTTTGTAGTCGGTGGGTTAGACATCGGAAATAGTCTCTTCTGTGTTTTTTCACAGCAACAGTTTAGCTTATCCTTTGTACCTCAAACATTTATTAAATGATATTATCGGGGAGAAACCCCAATGTTTGAAGGGATTATTCAAACATGAAAGTGAAGGACAAACACAGCAGAATTATCTCTGTTAAGCTTTGTCTTTATGTGTGCAGGCGTTCATGCAAATGATGACTACAGTACGTTCGCCGGGTGTCCTGTACGGCTTCCAAGTTTCAGGAGACGCATGAATATTTTCAGAGGGGATGTGGGGTGAGATGAGGTGAGTGCCGAAGGGTGAAAACCTTGTTGTGTGGTGTCAAAGCAGAGGCACAGTGTCCATAGTGCATTCAGAGGAAGTGTGATGCAGGCAGGGAAGCAGTCCCCTCCTTCTCCCTCCTGAAGCACTTCAATGTTTTATTCATCACGGGTGGGAAAGCAAGCGGCGTGTTTAACTCAACAACAACCGCAACAGCAGCAGAAATCTCAGCGTGCTTTCTCCTCGGCCCCCAACGAGCCCGGGAACTTTTGTTTTGGAAATGATGTGCAGGAAAAATGTCCATCCTGTGATTCATTTCCCTCAGTAAGCTGAGCAAGAGCAAACAAAGGCCAGGGTCAAGCAAAAATCATCTTTATTTTAAGAAATAATAATGTTCACTGTGACATTCAAGGAAAAACATGATTGATTTAGGTTTAGGTTTTTAATATAATTGTCATCAAGATTGCAGAAGATGTTATACAAAGCAATTATGTGCTCATAAAGTAATTGCATTTCTTTCTGCGTATTCAGATCTAATGAGAATTACAGCACTGATTGTGATTATTAACCCTATCATCCAGTTTATTAACTTCTCCTTTGATAGCCACTAAAACAGATAACCCAACTCGCAGTAGAAAGAAGTAATTTACTTTATAATTAAAGGCAATTAGCAAATCAATTACAGCTCGATCAGACCTGATGGGAAAGAAAACAAAATGACATGAGCTGAGGCGGGCTGTATTTGCAGATAGGCACCATTACAGTCCCATCAAACATAAACCCAGATAACTGAACCAGGGGTTAAAGAAAAAAAATCAATTTCTAATCATGGATTGTCATATCCCCAGTGTCTGCGCTAGCATAGCATCTATTTTTCAAAATTTCCCTGTCGTGGAGGGCATGATGCCGTCTTAAATTAAACTTGTAAATATCTGTCACGTTCAGGCCTTCGAATGTCATATGACACTACTGCCAGAGAGATGTATGACACCCTGAAGATCAAAATCCATTACAAACAGGCCCAATCACTGAATAAAAGGCCCTTGAGTTTTGGTCTGTTGATATATGACCTTTAGTTCAGAGTTATTTTCCCTCCTCCCTTCTCTATCTGTTCAATCAGAGTAATTTTCTGATCTAATTCATTTAGAATTAGATCCCACTTTCACCCTTGTGGATTATGACATTTTAATGATGTCATTTTGGGTTTTTACAACCCTTGTTTATTCCCATCCTATAAAAATCTCCCTTTTGATATTGGTGTAATTAAAACTAAGTGCGAATAGAGTCGCTAATCAGTGCAATTTCCCTCAATGGCAGTTGGTACAAAGGCATCCTATTTCAGGATGCAGGGGTGGAGTATGACAAATGGATTTTTGAAAAATGTAACCCCTCCTAACCCAAAACTCTACAGTAAGCACAAGTAAGGTGCAGTTATCTAACTGCTTGATTTTTTTCAGTTATATCACTCTGTGGTCGCTACCATTTTTAATAACTTTCGGTGGAAAAAGATCAAACCTTGAGCCAAGGTTCTCCTTTCGAAGATGCAACAAAGAAATGTTGAACAATGTGAGAAGTGAAGAAAACTGATGTCTTGATGCAGCAGTGCTGGAAAAGTTTTTCATCATCTTTGAGCTTGTAACACAGTTATTTTAAGGTGATCTAGAGCAGACATGGGCAAACTACGGCCCCCGGGCTTCTTTTATCCGGCACGCCAAACTTACAGATTATATTAGTATATTCAAGTATATTTCACTGTTGCTTCAGTAACACGTTTTGCACTGGCATGTGGAAATCTACCTGGACAAACTGCCCGAAATGCATAAAAACTAAGACGATTAAAGCAGGTCAGTGAGGCAGAACTCCATTCAAAAAATCAAGGAAACTAACGCAGTAATTAATTTCAGTCTCAGTCTTCAGTCTTTATTGTCATTCCACTCTTTAATTGGTCTGGTGTCCCTTCTGGTGGTAATGTTAGCAAACTGTCACTTGTAGCCACAGTGGCTGCTGTTCAGGACACGACACACAATGATGCTTTAAATGAAATGATCTGAGTGGTTGAGAGAAGAAATCATGTGGAAGCCTTTGTACCGCTTATACTTCAGTGCAGTAAAAATGAGTTACGTCACACCACTGCTGTCCACAGAGCATGATTTCAGACAATATTACTGAATATTTTATAGCTTGTTTTTATTTGTTCATGCTAGTGGAGTGTCCATGCAGATGCTATGGTCAGATATGACTTCATTCAGAGTACTAAAACTGAGACATCAAGCGCCGTTTCAAGTGATAAAATATTATATTGTTGATGGTGCTTGTGAAGTGCACGGGCTTACATCATCAACAGACGGTCTCACGCTAGGCAACAAGCTGCTCAATGTTGCCTGGGTAGGAGATAATGACTATTTGCTTTTCCAACAGCTTTTGCTGACATGCCAAAAGCTCTTCATAGAGAGTTTGGAGTTACAAATGCGGAAGGGGAAAAAGACGGCTATGGACGGCGGCCACCATATGCCGCAGCACTGAGTGGTGTTCAGTTCACCTGCTTTTTGTGTGTGTGTGTGTGTGTGTTAGTTATTTCAGCCTCTTCCCTCAGCCCTGTGATGATTCATGCTGTTAAGCACACAGATAAAAAGACTCAAAAGCTTTTCGAGAGCTTTCCTCTAATTTCTGTGCTTTGCGGTGCAGGGTCAGTCGGCGCCGGGTCACGGATAACGAACACCCCTTCCATAGTTTCCACTTAGAGCCCGTCTATTCCAGCAGGAGTAATATATTGGATGATTTGGATTGAGGGAATACTCGCAGTGCAGTCAGGTCAGAGACCTCTTCTTTGGCTTTGCTCGTTATTATTTTTTCACCTTGTTAGCCTGAACACATGGCCGACGCTCTGTTAGCAAGACCCCGCTACGCTGTGATCAATGCCTGTGCAGGAGTGAAACACCAAGTTTTTGGGGGGAAGCTATAGCACTTTCGGTCATTTCCCCCTGATCCGATATGTGAAATAATTGGCACAGGGTACGAGGATGGTTTCACTGTTTCAGCTCCATATCGCCTCTCCTTGTTAGATAACTCATGGTGGGTAGGAGCACTTCAACACATAGCCAGCAGCCAGCGAAACATAACAAGGGGTTGTTTTCACTCCTCTTGTTGGGTGTCAATGAGTCATTTGCAGGACATGAGTGAGATTTAAATCTGCATTCCAGTTGGTAATTTAACATATTGCAAGTGAGATTAATAGGTGTATAAAACATGCAATTTTTTTTGTCATTATTGTAAAATATATAGTTATTTTATGGAAACTTTTAATTGAAGGAACAACAAAATAAGCAAAATTGAACTGTGAACACTTATAATTCCTTAAGGAATTGAAAGAAAAGCAAAGACTGATGGAACATTTGAAGTTCAACTGTCGCTTTTATTTTATGTCCCGTGTTTTTGTGCAAAAGTGACTAATGGGGGCATCAATTTCTGCAATTTTACTCAACAGTTTGTTGTGTTGGAATACAGATAAGGTAATGTAGTGTTATCCAAAAGATTTTCAATGTCACTGCTGAATATTTGGCTAATTTCGGCAGTGAGGATGAGATGAGTTTGCAGAATGAGACTCCTCCAAGCGAACAGATCACATCAATGAAAAAGTAAAAAAAATAAATCATCAGCACTTAACAAGCACTTTTAGTGGAAGTGGATTGATGGTGAGAATTTACCCAAGCCAAAGAAAAATGTTGTCCAAATTTGACAAATTTGAGCCGTGCTTTTCCAGCTTTTTATGTCTGTGTATAAAATAGCAATAGCAAAAGTTGACCTGCAGTTTTTGAACTTTTCTTAATTTATCCACTCAGTGTCAGCAGCTGTCATCTGCAAGCCATGCCACCATTAAAATCTTCTGCATGTTTTTCCACAGGCACAGGAAGCCAGATCTCTGAGGTGAAGTAGCAGTTGCCAGTGGGTTATGTTTCCTAATTTCATTGTATGCACTGTCACATGATGACAATAAAGGCTTTTGATTTGAGAATGTTTTGAGTCATGTAACACAATGCAGTAGATCCTTCAGCTCTTGTTAATACACACACTGTACAGAAAGTTAATCTAGACCTCGCTGTAAAGCCTCTAACAATACGTTCCTGTCTCTTTGCTGCGTCATCACTACAGACAATGGGGACTTCTGCTCTGTTGCTATTTCAGCTGCTCTGCTGATGATGTTTGTCGACAAAGTACATTATGTGAATTTAAGAGATCTGCAGAGAATAGATAAGTAAAAGTAGAGCAAAAGCACCCTTGTGCTGGTTAAGATGCTCATTTCCCATTACAGGTGATGCAAATACACAAGGAGGAACTTTTTGAGTGAAACATAGAGACAAAGCATCGACAGTGAAATGTCAAATCTCAACACAACCAGGCTTCAATAGAGACATAGAGTAGATAGGCTATCCCCTCAGCATCATGTCTTGCTGCACTTTCTATTTGGGGATAGCACACAGTGTGCAGGCAGCCTCGTCTTCTGTCTCTTCACCTTTTGCTCATTTTTTTCCAAAAAACTGACTTGAATGTCATCAAAATTAGTGTTTATTTGGAAGCATTTTTAACAGCATGATAAAGGTATTTCCATCCTTATTGCTCTTTTTTGGTCTCCACCAACTCTTAAGAAAAATGTGTGGCTCTTTTGCTTTTAAATACTCCACTTTAATCTACGTGATTGTGAGCCTGGACAGATGACACTGACCAAGACAAAGTCCATGTCGTGAGCACTTTGATGTAGATGATTCATAACTGAACTCATTGAAGTATTTCAAACATGGTTTCAGGTATTAAGAGAGAGAAAGTCTATTTATGGTGGGTTTTGCCAACAAACAGGCTTTTGTCCAGGAGACCAGTGTTTTCTGTATTTACGTCGTGCTGTTTACATGGATAGTTTACCTGAAATGCTGGAATGTTGCAACATCTTAATGTCTTCCCACGAGATCGGGTCGAGAACATGCAGTACATGAAGAAAGTGGGGTGTACACAATGACAACATTCTGGGCTTTAATGATTAATATCCAGGACTGAACACAGATGGACTGAATAGTTTCCAACCTGCCTAATCCAGTGTTGACAGAAATCTGTGCTTCCTGAAGTGTGAGGATGGAGTGGAGCAACCTGCAGTAACACTTCAAGCGATGGAGTGTGCACAGTTTTCTCTTTTTAATGCTCAATCTGGCCATCCAAGTTAACAAAATTATTCTTAGAAATAAGGAAACATTTATGGGTACAAACTCTTCCACGCAAATTCCACCTCCTCTAGTACTAAAACCTTCCCTCTGCCACGGCTTCTTCAACTCGCAGCTCACCTTCGAGGTCGGCCTCTATCATAACTGGCGGGTGAAGTCTTCCCTTGAGAATCAACACACTGCGGTGTGTATACAAGGTGCTGATGGGGCAGCCTTGAAGAGAGCAGGATGTACATTTCAGATGACCGCTGCAACTGTTAATATCCCTGAACAGCCGACAGATGGCTCATAATGCTATAGAGAGATCCCCTGGAGGCCCTCTGTCAGAGCAGTCGTACTTGGCGCGCTGCATTTTAAAGAGAGACAATGATCCACTGGAACGCCAAGCAAAGCAAGCATGGACTCTCATTTATTCACAAACTGAGACTGAAATTAATGAGCTTTGCTAGCATGTCACAAGCATGGCTGAGGAGGAGCAACCAGCTGGTGTCAGGAAATCATTTATAGGAGGTGTCGACTTCATGGATTACTCTCTAACATTCCTGTAATGGCCACCGACTGGGTGGCCTGCAAGGCTCATAAAACACATCAAACCCACCCAACCCATATTTTTCCCTCAGTGCTCGTCCAAAGGTGCCATAAATTGCAGGGTAAAGGGCACGGCTTGTCAGGTGACCCTCCCCCTCCCCCTACTCGTTATATTACCCCTCTTGGATTTGTATCTCCCTTCTGGCCACATCTCATCAAGGCAACCCCTTGACGATCACCACCTTTTTTTTTAATTATCGATTTCACTATCTGTTTTTGCTGCCTTCATTAACTCACGAATGTGGCATTTCAGCATGGCTTAAGATCACGAATCGTGGGCCCCCGGGGAGATAGCAGCGATAATTATGATAAGTGATTTGTGCACTCGTGCAACTCCTTGAGTTTAGGCCTCTTTGATGTTCTTCCTTGAGCCGCTTCACTTGTTAAGTTCTGCTAAGCCTGCATTCTCATGAAGGCACCACTTACTGCTTCTAATAATGCAACTTTCACTTTAAATGAATTGTCCTTTTTATTCTTTATTTTTACCAGTAATTGGTATTTTACAGTAAATTGGATTGTATTGGGGTGAAGCCACTTGGTCTAAAGCTCTACATGGAGAATTGAACTTTGGGGCTTTTTTTAGTTTGTTTCAGTGCAATTGGGGAGGGGAGGGGGGTTATCACCTGCCAGGTGACTATCCTAATGGTTACACTCTGACACCTTCTCTGCACTTCTGCTGTTGTTCTTTTTTTTTTACTCAGTTTGAAAAAGAAGCTGGCGGGCATGCATTTGATGTGTTAAAGGTAGATGGTTGAAGAGTGCTGACTTTGCATCGTACTCCAAACATGGAGGATGATTTATGGAGGTAGTGAGGGAGGGGTAGACTGCTGAACTCTCCCTCTCTTTTCCTGGAAGCAAGCCAAGCATCAGGCCTTCAGCAGGCCCAGTTAATGATGCGGTGTTGCCAAGTGGCAGACTTTTAAAGGCTACCTGCCATATATCTGTCTCTATGCGAGCCGGGAGGAGGTGCACCTCAGTCCCACATATCAGCGCAGGCACTGACAGGTGCCATGTGGCGACGAGGGCCATCGTCAGTACCCATCTTCCTCAAATTGGGCCCCTCACTGGGAATCACACAGTCCAGTGGCAAAGTATATATATATAAAACACACTGAGACCTAGTGAGAGCACTTGAACAGTGCGCTGCATTTGTCTTAATCCCCTCCGCGATTTCTTCAACGTTCAGACGTCGTTGATGTGTTGGAATGCGTGCATTTCCATTCGTTTGTATGGCTATCTGTGTTGTGTGCACGCAGGTTTGAAAAGAAACTAAAATCTGACCATGTGATCTCTTGACTCACGTGGGAAGAACTGTCAAGTTTAGCGAAACAGTCCAACTCGTTTGATGTTGTGCTGCTTCTGGGAGTGACTCACATAGGTTGGTGGGTTTTGGAGCATTATATTTTTAAGCTGCTGCTCTTCACCGCCTCTTCAACTCACTGTACAGTATATATGATTTGGAGTAATAATATGCATTCGTTTTGCTCTTTATGCAAGTAAATGTGACATTTTCTGCTAATTACAGTGCATGATGACCTTTTAGTGTTAACTGAAATTTAAACCAAGACTTTTGAAAGCACTAATAACAGTCCTCCACTAGCAAATCAAGGCCGTAAACTTTTTTTCAGTCATACAGTAATGTTTTTCCTGTCAAACACCCTCTAATCAGCACAAAATATTTCTAACAGTTTTGTGGCAGTTGATGATAGCATTGAAAATAGGAATAGCATATTTCCTTGTTTATTTTTTTTTAATTAATACATTAATTTACATTAATAAAATAAAGAAAATAACAAGTTCTATCTGTAGTTAGAAGTAGTGATTTTCACCCACAACTAACAAGGTGTGTTGACACCAATCCTTGTGCTTGCCTAATAAAAATTGAAACTTTTTTTTTGTGTCCTTAAAACCATGTCACTTTTTTCGTGAGGTTGCCAGGCGACCATTGGATTCCCAGAGTAAATAGTTACAATAGTGATGTCACTGTACAAAAAAGGATTTTTACATTTCTCTTTGTACACATATTTTGAGAGCTAGCCTACTGGTCGACTTTGTACAGAGCAACTTAGTTATTTCCCCTTGCTGCTAGTGTTTATGCTAAGCTAAGCTAATTGTCTGCTGATCCTGGTGGATATGGTATTAATCTTTGCATTCGATTCTTATCTCTTCTGCACGTCACAAATATCTGTTATATACTAACTTGAAATGAAGACAGGCGAATTGAAATGTAATAATAATTTCATAGCATGCTACAAGGCCTACTAATAATAACCTGATACATTTATGGGGGAAAAAGAGCCAGATATTGCCCTGATATCAGCTATTGATGATCGTTCTGAGCACTGACAGCACAACCCGACTGTAGCGCTATTAGTTCTGGTGTTTATATAACACATGCAGCATATACTGTATACATCCTCCTATAGTACAAAATGTGTTTTCAAGCATTTATCACACAATTTACAGCAGCACCCTCAGTAAGTGGGAAAGTGCATACATTAGAAGTGTTTGTGTGAGTTTGACGATAGAGAAGTGGCTAAGAAATCTCTCTCTATCTTCTGCTCGCTTTCTCTCTTCAATCTCAGTAATGCAGAAGAGCCCTGAGCGCTTTTACATGCACACATAAGCAAAAAGTGGCATTAAGGGGAACAGAGAGGAGATTTCATTGGAGAAGTGAGTTGATGAGGGAGCAGAAAAAAGAAAGAGGGGATTTCTCAGCTTCACCTTAAGAAAGTGAGCTCTGTAAAAATGCAAATAGTGTCCGTCGACTCAAATAATATCAGCTACTTTTAAATAGGACATTATGAGCAGCAGCAAGGTGTAATTGAGTACTCTTAATACCCTCAGCGGTAAATTCCTCCAGTGATTCTGTCTCTCATGATTTTTACTGGATGTGGAGGGCAGCCAGAAACACCAGCCCGAGCTAGGCTACATACATGAGTGTGGGAGTGCATATGTATACAAGCATAGGCGAATCAGTGCTTGTGAGTCACTGGTCCTGTCTTGCATTGTTGTGGGACGCGTGGGAGTGATTCACCATTGTGCCTCCATATCTCTGTTGCCAGCTTGGCTGTCCCTTCACTGCTGATCTGTGAGATTTAGAATTGCTCCCAGAGTGCTTTTCTAATCTTTTTCTGTTGCTCCTTTTTTCAGGATGGGGTAGGGGGAAATGTAACCCGCAGACAAAATGTTTCCCTCTGGTACCTTTAGATCCATTTATTAGCTGCTTTATTCGTATTCTTTTAATAGAGTTAAATGGAGATGCAGGTCCAGAGCGTGGCCTCCTCTGCACTGGATGCCGCAATAATGAAGATGTTTCTCTTTTTAATTTCCATTGAGCTCACCACAAACTTCCTGCAAGTCCTTATAAACTTTGTTTAAGGAACGTAGACCACTGCTGTGTCAGATGTCAATGCAGCAGTTTTTTTTAATAAGGCTTGTTAATTTCATTAAAATAAAGCTGGGGGGTTTCTGCGACGAGGTGCTTGACATCTCGCAAGCATCTCAACCCCGGGCCTCGGTCTGCTCCACTAGGGGTCCTCCAGTTCATAAAAAATACATTTTGACAATGGACAGTCTGCTGGAGAGCCTCTCTTTCTTCTTTCTCTATTTGCCTCTCCAAGCTGACGTACAATTAAGCTTTGAGAAACAAGCTAACCTTTAGCTGCCATTTAGCCCGAAACCACCAACAGCGTCTCTACGATAGCAGGACGTGACATAATGAATGCAATCAACAATAATTAGGGAGGAAGATGGGCTCTCACTTTGAGGCGTCATTACTGAGGAAAGGCTGGCGCTGCACTGCCACTGACCTCTCCCTCTTTAAACACTCGCTGCCATCAGGAAAACGGACCTCCTGCTGCGTCACAGTCTTTCATGTCAGCCTGGGAAATTCTTAAAAGGACTTAAATGCAAATTACTGAACGATCAACTTGTTATGCTGTAGTCGTATGAGCTGCTTTTCAGAGCAATTTTTGGCTATAAAAATTGAAGCTATGAACTTGTCAACTTAAAGGCCCCATATCGTAAGTGTCTTTCACATTATCAAGCAAGATTAAGTGGTATTTAAATAGTCAGTGAAACAGTCAATCCATGGAGAAAGTCAGCGCTCGTATTCAGAAACTGTTGTTGAGCTATAAGAGATTTCTGTCCCTTTGTGATGTCACAAATCTACAATTTTCAAACCATTACAGTTTTAAACATGAAGATTTTAAATGTGTACCAGTTTATTTCAGATGCACCGATCTGATATGGGTGATATCGGTATTCTACATCGGTATCATTGATAATGTGCTCGATCCATATGGCAGATCTATTCAGTGTAATTCAATGCTGTGCGCTGTGAGTGAGTGACGCCATGCGCCGGCGCTGCACAGAGCCTCGCGTTTGTTTTCAAAATATGAGCTTTGTAAAGTTTTGTTATTTTTTTTTATGGGGCTGTCAAAATTAGCATGTTCATGTAATTAATCCGTGTTAACATGGACAGCAACATGGACACTAATGGATGTGCAGCCCTCCAACTCCATTCAAGAAATAAAAAAAAATAAAAACGTAGTTGTAACTAATGATCAAACATGGTGATGAAATTAAATTAAGCAATCTGTTCAATCTTCTCCTGAAATTCGGCAAACAAATAATCCACTAAGAGCATCGTTAAATGACAGAAAATTTGACACGTTTCCAGGAACGCATTTTGGGCAGTTTGTCCAAGTGGATAATTCAGTACATTTATATCTGTTTATATCTGCCAACACGAAACCTCAGATATCGGTATTGGATCGGTATTGGCCTACACTAAACTTCAGATATTGGTATCTGAAGTGAAAAAAAATGATCAGAGCATCTCTGTTTTTATTCTGTTGCTGTGTTTGTTTGTGACATCAGCTGACAGGAAGTAAATATGAACTCAAGCTTTTTCCATTGCAGTTCTGTTGAAAAGCACTGAAAACAGAGGGTAAATACCAGTATATTCAGTCAGACAGTCTGAGGGAAATAAACATTTTAATTTGGACATTACTGTACAATATGTAAAAATAAAAGAAACACAAACTCAAATAAGAACCTGAAAATGAGCAGAAAATGTGAACTTTAAAGCAGGAAATGACTTTACGTTACGTAAACATGAAGCGTAGAGTATCTTGAGACTTTCCTTGCGTGTAAAAGAAAGAAGTGGTGTTTAGATTTCCAGCTGCTTTTGAGTTCCTACAGCATATTTTCACACACAGATGAGTGACAATTTAAAGGATACGCCAACATAAAGTGTCTCAGTGAGGTGTTGGGCCACTATGAGCTGACATAAGAGCTTCAGTGTTCCTTCATATCGTTTCTACAAGTCTGATAAAGTCCACCAGATCAGACAGTATTCCCTCATTTGGTGTTTTGATAGTGGCGCAGAGCACAGTATGGCTTCAAAAATACCTCACAAGCGTTCACTTGTGACCGGCGCCTGTGAATGAGTCCCATCATTTTCATCATCATGAAACCATTTTACAACCCCTTGTGTCTTATATAGAAGCGTTCGCATTGTTTTTCCTTTAATTTGTCACTCATTTGTTTATTGAAACAAATCCCGAGGCTGTTAAAAAGCACAAAGTGCCTGAGTGTACTCCAGGTGTTTCTTGTACCAATTAAAACTTTATTTAGATCACCCATTAGTCATCAAAAGGAGCTGCATTCATTTTATATTTCTACCTGTTTGTTTGGTTTTTTTTTTAGCTCCTGCACTTTGGGTATACGGTGAAGCAGCAATGATTCACTTTTTCCTCTTTTTTTCTTTTGTGCTAAATGAGCAGTGAGAGAGTCTGAATGAAGCAGACGGTCCACTTCTCTGGACTGACCTTAATAGACACCAGGAGTTTGGGGGAGCTAGGTGAGGAAGGCCAGGCCACGGCCACACTCCCACAGAATTTCAAATAGATGGCCTGACCCGTGGGTGAAAAGGAGAGAGCATGTCCGTGATGGAGCGGTGCATGATGCTCCTCTACCAGGGGTTTGAGTTTGACGGGGATCAAGGGGAAAAAAAAGAGCTGTGGTTGAAACTGCAGCTGCGCCTTTATTGATATGTTCTGTCCAATCCATGATGTTTACGTCTTACTAATGTTAATGGGGATGTGAATTTAATTTCACAGGTTATATTTCAGATGGGGAATGTAGTCGATCCCGCCTCAACCTGCGTCGAGGCGAGTGACATTTGGAAAAACGGCGAGCGAGAGACGTGTCGAGCGAGCTGTGATTAGAAGGCCTCTGCTATATTCTCACGAGTCCTGGATATGAAAGATGTGCGAGACCGCCACTGCTGTAAAAGTCATTACTCACCGTCTGAGGTAATTTGTATTAAAAGCAGTTTGCATCTGAATATCTGGGTACGAGAATGCAATTAAACGTAGCGGGTGTGCTGTGAAATATAAACTGCGTGGCAGAAAACATTTCCACTGAGATTTGACTTCCTGAGATTCTGTCTAATTTACGCCAAAGCTCAGTTTTAGTCTAGTTTAGTTTTAGTTTTAGTCATCGTTAATGCCAAGCAGATAATTTCCTGTTAACTTAGCAAACAAATGTGATTATTTAATCAAATCAATAAAAAAAAAATCCCAAAGATTGCTCCTCAATAGCTTTTTCAAAATTCACCACATTTATATTGTGTGCTAGTAGATATATTAGTTTTAGTATTTACCATATGCTTGTGGGTGACAGGGCGGCACATTTGATTTTATTCACTCATTAATAACTACCATGATTTATTTATTATATTTTTTTAATCAACAACTTGTACCGCTGAAGTTCTAAACCTAATGCAATTACAAAAAGGCTTCCAGGCGCCTAGTTAAACGCAGATTAAAAGAAATATTGCAAGAGTAATGGGAGAGTTTTTTTCTTTGCATTCCAGCACCTAATTTTAATCGAATTCAAACTGTGTTTAATATTAACATGTTGCAGGAGGGGTGGGGGTGTGCTTTTTATAAAGCTGAAGACTTGTTTTTAATCAGTTTAATTTGCTCTTCGACAGTAAAAATACTCTGCATGCACAACACAACCACAGCTTCTTGTTTTTGCAGTGAACTTGTGGGGAGACATGACTGTTTGTAGGTTTTATTTCTGTACGTTAATAAGTCTCACGAGACAGTTTTATCTATCATTTAGTGTAATTTTGTGTTATGCTTTACTCATCAATCACGGTCAGTAGATACAGTAATTAAAAGACATGTTCCTCTTGTGATATCAAAATTCTTTCAATTTAAACCCATAATTACCACTAGGAGGCGGCAGAAACAAGCTGCACACAACATGTTAGCAAACAGCTGCTTATTTAAATATGCAGCAGCAACAACATTTGCATTCACTTTTAGTCATATTTCCAGCCATCTGCTTAAATATTGCTCTGTTTTTGGTCTCTATACCAACTGCTAAGGGAGATATGTGGCTCTCTAGCTGTTAGATACTCCTCTAGCTAGTTAGCAGTGGGCATTTAGAGCTGTGAGATGCGGCAGAAAATAGAGGTGTCCCGATCCAGTATTAATATTTGATATTGGTCTGATATCAGCGGAAAAAAAAAAGTGAGTATTGGATTATATCTTCCTGTATCTAAAATCTATATATAACCAGATATAATCACTCTGATAGCATCAGTCCATTGCAAACTCCACTCCAGCTCGTGTTGCGTTCGTGTTGTCCTCGTAAGTCGTAATTTACTATCAAGTTGTAAATTTCAACTGAAACGTCCCTCGAAGTCGGATTTCTGACTCTTAAACTCGTAAAGTCTTCACCAACCCCGACTTGACCACAACGTCATAATCCAAGGTGGCAGTGCCCTGGATTAGCACTGTGCAGCGTTATACGTTGCAGCCTACAGTAGGGTCAAACGTTTTTCCCCACACATAATTACACAGGAGAACAAACACACACCCTCCATGTCTTCTTTGTGCCTATCATTCTGTTTGAGGACCTCATATTGCTGCATTAGCTTTCTGCCTTACGACAGAGCAAGCACAAAAAACTTTTCATTGGAGGTGTCCATTTTGGTTTTTCCGACTTGTTTACTCGAACGTCAACTCGGGTGTGACGTCATTCCCAGTTCCGAATCCTGACTTCCGATACAACACGAAGGCAGCATAAGGTGCTAAGGATTTTTAGTTAAAGTCTGAAAAAGACTGCTGAGTGTAAAAGTGTAAAAGGTTAACATGACCAACCTCATCAGCATTTGAAACAGCATCACAAAAATACCCTGAGGATTTTCAGGGTCTTCTAATTAATTTTTTATGTATTCTGTTCAATTATATAATATGCTTAATATGGTTAAGTTAAACTGGTGGTTATTTTGTACTTAAATATATATATACTGTATTTTATATAAAAATATATATTATTGTCTTTATTGGATCAATTGAGGTTATTTTTCAGGGTCTTCTGATTTATTTTTTATTCATTGTATTCAACTGTGGAATATTCTTATGTTTAAGGTTAAACTTAATGTAACCCAGTGGTTAATAATAAATGGGTCAGTTTTTTTTCGTCATAGCTACTGTTGTTCACTACTGTTCTCTGTTTGAGCAATATCACTTGATCAAGCCTTTCCTATCATTCCATATGACAAAATAAGTAATAAAAGTATGTCTGATTCATGTTTACGTCGTATCGGATCAATATCGGGATCAGTATCGGCTAATACTCAAGGCTGCAAGTTGAGTTTATTTCATTATTTCTGCAACTTAAGCTAAGAAATAGAAATTAATGTGTGCCCTTACATGTTAGGCTCCACAGATTTTAATTTAAGGTAAAATCCATTCCTCCACATGCTTTGTTAACCATCCAAAAACATACCGTATGTCTCTCCCCGCTGTCTGTTTGCTGAGGTAAAACAAGAAATCTGCATATTATTGAACACCAAAGACATCAATGAGATATGAAATGATGAATCACAAAAACTTCAAGGAGATTAATTCGGCAGTGCAGCACTGTTGATTGGTCTATAAAAAAAAAAAATGCCGGTAAAGGGAGTGTGCAGACTCTCGAGCAATCAAAACAAGTCCTGCCATTTATGTGCTCAAGTTTTAAGGGATAATCAAAGGAGCCGGCGTTGCCAGGGTTGCACACAAATCATTTAAACGCACTGAGTTGAACATTCACCCAGTGCAGCCGAGCGATTCTGAATGGGTTGGTTCTTGATCGGTGAGGTGTTGAGTTTTTATGAACGCTCGAAGAGCTGGATCACATGACTGGCGTCCCTTGTCGCGTTATAAAGTAGCATGAGCCGTCTCCATGGTCGCAACTTGGCCAGACTAATGTGTAAGGATGGACAGGCAAGGAGAGATTACTGTTGGCTGTGAATTGTAAAGTCTGCAGAGATGGAGATGTTGGTGGTGATTCTAGTGCTTGTGTTCATACATTTCTGGTATCTGGAGAGCCCTCCAACCCAGTAACTGTGAAATAAGACAACCCAGTGAGGTTTCCATCAGACTGTGAATGACAGACAGTATGTGAAAACATTGCTACATCTTATTAGTCCCTGGGTGTTCATCTGAACAATAAACTGGACTGGTCAAACAACTCAGATGCTCTGTACAGGGGGGGACAGAGCAGACTCTATCTGCTCAGGAGACTCAGGTCTTTTGGAGTGGAGGGGACACGTCTGAAACCCTTCTATGACTCTGTGGTGGCTTCAGCCATCTTTTTTGGAGTGGTCTGCTGGGGCAGCAGAATCTCTGCTGCTGACAGGAAGAGACTGGACAGACTGGTGAGGAAGGCCAGCTCTGTGCTGAGTTGCTCTCTGAACCATGTGGAGATGGTGGTGGACAGGAGAATAATGGCTAAGCTCTCCTCTCTGATGGACAACATGTCCCACCCTCAGCAGAAGACACAACAGTGGAGAGCCCGTTCAGAGACAGACTGGTGTCTCACAGAGAGATATCACAGGGCTTTTCTTCCTGCAGTGGTCAGACTGTACAACCAGCACTGCTCCCACTAACCACTCGGATATGACATGCAATAAAACATGGACAGTTGCGACTCTTTTTGCATTGTGCAATAATTTAATTTCATGATTTACTATGTGCAATATCACTGTATTTCAGTTTTTCTATCTCAACATGTTCAATAATTGGTCATCTTTAACATCTGGTCTCCTGTATGTTTAAACATTTATACACTGTTACTTATATATTACTTATTACCACTGTTGACTACTTATTTTTAAAGCATTTATTTTTCTACTTCTACTTAGTTTTTTTTGTTGACTGATGCTCCTGCGTCTGCGTCTCCGTTCACGACAGAATTGGATTTCTAGGCAACAGATTGTGTTCATGTTTACTTCCTGTTCGCTGATGTCACATACACTGAAACTCACATTTCGCTGAAAATGGTCTAAACATTGTAGATGTTGGAAGAGAGCAGCAACTCTCTCAATGTGCAGTACTTGACTTATTATTGTGCAATGTGACTGTTTTCACCATTCTCCATATTTGCAGTACTTATCTTACTTTTCTTCATCACACCAGTTGGTCCATTATACTGTATTCATTTTTATCTCTTATATTTCTTCTTACTGTGTTTACCATTTGCGACCTACTTATTTTGACATGTTTTTCTACTTTTTCTACTTAATTTGCCACTGGCAACATCCACTTTGTCGCTGTAACAATGTAAATGTCCCCATTTGTATGACTAAAATAATTATCTCATTTTTTTTTATATTATTTGCTCTGCTTTATAATATAAAAAAAATGTAAAGGAAATTCTCCTTTTTTACTAAATGAGATCTTTTAATGATCACTGTGTCAATGAGGCACATGAGCATTTCTAAACTATACATCTGTTTGCAGGAAGCGTAGGAGCAGCAAGGGGTTTATATGGGTTCATTTTTGCCCCAGGAGCCCTAGCAGGTCAATCCAAACATGTAAATCACACATCACTGGTGTGGTGAGACTCGAATCCACTGATTAAGATGTCCAAACGTCCAGAGGCTTGATAAATGCTTCCAATTTGGGATTTGGTCCAGCAGCTTTTTCAGTATCGGCAACCCACGGAGACACTGGACCTGCAGGATGAAAAATCTTTATGACTATCAAAATGAAACATACCCAAGGAGTTACACGTGAAAATATTCCATCGATGCATTCAGGTGAATGATAATTTATGTTAAGTCAACCATGTCAAATTCTGATTAGAGCCTTCATTTATAAATCACACGTAGGTCTCATATCCAAGGATCTGATGTTTTACTATTTACATTCACATCCCCCTCATGGAAGAGGAAAAATGTCAGACTTGAGCACTTTTGCACACTTTCATCAGCAGTGCGAACAGCCATTAATAGCTCAGGTCCCTCCTGGTGTTCCTGATCTACTGTCAGCCTGCATCGCACTGAAGACTCATGTCTCCAAGTGTGCACGTGGCTTGTTTGTGTGTGTCGGTCGCAGGCTTTTAGCTGGACAAGGCTGCACGCCTTTCCCACAGAAATCAATTAGACCTGCCAATGCCCATCGATCTGCAAGGCACTGATCGACCCCGCTGTTGAAGGATTAGAGATGTCCTGGGTGTTGGGGGGGGGCGCTTCTGTCTTAGCGTAGGCTCTCGGTGAACCTTCATATCACTGCACATCATTGGTTCCTCACTTCTTAGAAAAGGACCTTGTTAGCCTCCACGGTCTCTGGGAAGCAAGCAGCACTGTAATTGAATAACAGTAAGGCGGCTCCATCAGCGGGAGACGCGCTCCGTCCTCTGTCAATCCACTTACATGATGAATGGTTCACACACAAAAGAGGTTTTGGAGGGTAAAGCTGGAAATGGGCTCCACTGTGTCACAGATACTCTGGTACGATGAGGATTAGTGTGAAATAGCAGGCAAAAAAAAGACAATAAGATAAAGTACACATGCGTTATCTGCCTCTGTGAGCAAAGAGTAGACCTACTTCCTGTATCAACCATAAAAGAATTAGTAGCCCGTCCAGGTAAAGCTGGACCACCCAAGCAAAGCTGAAAGAAAATATAGCTTTAAGGAAAGCCAACTGAAACTTATAGATCAGATATATAGTGGGTGCTGTAATTGCAGCGCTTGTGACAAAGTATCACTACGACTGAATTAATGGCCGTGCGCTCATGCGAGTCCAAAGTATAATACTTTAGGTTCACTGACTGATGAGATCTATTACTCTTAAAATTAGGTTTAATGTTCCTGTTGGGCAGCAGGTGATTTTGACCGTCTGGGTATCCGCCTGAGCGGCTCTGCAATGGAGCATCATCACTGCTAATGGCACACACACGTGTGCGTGTGTGTACACGTGCACGTATTTGTGCATGTCCACGTGCACTGCAAGCATGAGCGCTAACATACCTTGATTGTCAGGGCGCGAGTCGTGTTTATGAGAAATGATCACGCAGGATCCCGGCAGCGTTTAGCTGGGGCATTAATGGAGACAGAGACGTTGAACCAAAATGTATTATTCAGCACTTAAAAGCACGGCGCATCTGCTCAAAGCGGTTTAAAGCCCCCGTCCAATTCCATCGCTGCTTAATATTTCACACACTCGCTGATGGGGAGGGACGCCGCTTTAGGAGCTAATAGAAGCAGCCGGATATTGTGCACACATTTATGACCTTGAAGAGGAGAATGCTCTGAGGTCAAAGGGAGCTATAGTGTCTATGAAAAGCTTTTCTTTTATTGTAGCCTTGTGCTGGAAATATAATGTATTTAAAATTTTCATACACTTCATATCTCTGCAAGTAGAAGAAAACAACGTGAGGTATTATTTCTACTTTCAGAGCACAGCAGCTCCACGTCCCTTTGTCTCCATTACCAATCTCTGAGCCCACACAACCCGACCTGTGGATGGCATAGGCGAGTAGATTGCAGCAGCAGGTTATAACAGATATCTGTAAGAAGGTGACATTTATGGGTCTTGTTTTTTCCGACATTTTGCATACACAGCCCATTCAAGCTTTTGGCATGTCCTCACATCATCCCTCATCCCTCTTCCGCTGACACTGTGTCAGAAAAAAGTTTTTTTGGACCAAGCTGGATTTTTTTGTTTTTTTTTTTGTTTTTGAAAAGCTGGTCAGAAAAAGGGACCTCAATCCATTTTGGGCGCCGACCAGTTTTCTGCCCTCGGGGAGGACTGCCAGAGAAACACTCATTCCCACTTGTACTTGACTGCACATTGCCTGAGGCAGACAGTATGTACTGTATGTGGGCCTCCACTTTCAGCATCATCGCACCTGCAAACCGCCAAATAGCAACTAAAAGTCAGAGTTGAGCCCTTTTAGTTTTACTCAGGCCTTGTTTTATTTTTAATCAGGTAAGACAGCAGAAATGATGGCGAGGAATGTCTCGATGTCAACAACGTCAAACCTTTTTAAAACTTCTTCAAATGCAGCTGCATGATTTTAGCCTAATATTCTTCTTACTGTAGGTCTGTTGTGCATTGTTGTTTCAAGCGGCGTGGCTGCCGGATCAGTCAGACGTACAGTACGAGTCAGAGAAGAAAGTGGTTGAAAGGGTGATCTTTTCCACAGATCTTAAATAAACAAGTTTATTTTAGATCCCTTAGATATTTTTATTTTAAGACCGGCCTTTGTTTTTACGTATTTTTCTGTTAATATTAGAACATTTCATGCTGTATGTAAAAAAAGAATGAGGTGTTTTGTGGATCTAAAAAAAAAATAAAAAAAATCTCAGAATGTGAATGTAAGTCTACCAAATGCTAATTAACGTAAGCTAATGGCTAACAGAGTCATCAAACCTTCACAGATTTGTGTTTCTGTTGTTCTCCAGGAGTTGGACATGACTCAAAAACTTTTATGGCCCAATAGGTATGGTGAACACCATTTTTGAAATTATTTTTGCAAGTGAACATTTATTTGTGAAACACTTCTTAGAGAAGATAATGATACTGATACTATTTAAAAAAAATACCCCCACAGCTAGTTATTCCCACAGTATTAACAGACCCAAAATATTCCTGCTCTTTCAATAATTAAAAATTCTCTTTCCCATCCCAAACAACCTCTATTGTTTATGATTTAAAAGCCATATGTTATTTAATTTCCAGTTCTGTAAGTGACGCAACATAACTCATGAATGTAGCTTTAGTTATTCTAGACTTCCCTGCAAACATGCTGGTACGTTGAAA